>CM064530.1:31724896-32014896 GCA_032716605.1 Paralithodes platypus
ACGATAGATATGTGTATATAATTATATATACATACTTTTGAGTATGGGTATCAACATATAATTATAACATAGAAAAGAGATCCTTTATAATCACAGGAGTATTACTAACTGTATTCTATTTGTTATTTCCTTTATAAGCCTCTTGGATATTGATAATAAAGTAATTAGCATTGAAGCTACCAACTGAGACTTATATAGTAATAAATTAAAAATAAAGGAAGGATAGAAATACGACAATGGTGGCAGCGGTGGGATTTTGTCAGCTACAGGAAGCTGTTGCTGTGGTTGTGGTGGTTGGTCTGGTACTGACTGTTTGAATTCAATTTCCTCCTTCTATAACAAAATCTAACTTTTTCAATGCCTTATTAGGTGAACTTCTATTTAATATATGTAACTATATGTAATAATTATAGACTCGTGATGAGATGACAAACATATCTCAGAAATCATATGACTTCCCTAGGTTGTATTGTCTTTATACAAGATGACTCTTGGCTCTCTGGTAGCACATATTGATCGAGAGAACTCTTTGTTCTTTAATGTGCTTACAGTTTAAGGTAATAAAGAGAGGATTACATACACATGGACTCTCTAACCCTTCAATTATCAATGTTCTCCCTATTCCCATAAACATTCATTATTTCACTTATTCTCTAGTTTTAATGGTTATATATATATTTATATTTCTAATAGTTATATGGCTTAATCTCTATATATTTGATTTACATGTTCTCATATTAGTTATTCGCTAGAAGAAGAATTTATGTCTAGCTGTAATCTCGACATGGCGCCCACACGGAGCTTATGCCCGTTATTGATCACTTGGGAGTTTAGAGCTATAAGGAAGTTGGAGCTGTAAACATCGATATACAGCAGAATGATTAGCGAAAATACAGTTGGTATGGATTTATAAATACATAAAGTCAAATTTAACATACCTCCTATCCATGAGCAACCTAAATTATTATTGTATTTCTGTTTCATATCGATGTTTATGACTCCAACTTCCTTAGAGCCTGAAACTCAAAAGTATTCAATTCTTGTCAGATTCCTTAGATGTATGGCGAGCACTCCAAAAATCTTGCCAGAGTCCATCAGTGTCATTTGTATACCTTACTGTTTTTACCTGTTAATCTTGGATGTTGTTATTGCAATGTAAGCGTCTGAATAATATCAACAAGTATCTTTGCCACATTTTAAGGGGAGATTTCCACTTGGGGGAGTTTTTTTCCGGATCCTATTCTCCCTAATGTGTAGCCTCATTTATTTAGATAATTTAAGACGTTCGCCCCATTAGTTTGAGGATTTTAAGAACTTTTGACCCGTTTCTGTCAATTTTTAAAACCTTTTGTGTCATTTAGCTGTCGATTTTTTCCTGGCGAGCGAAAGCGAGCCTGTAATTTAAGAGGAACCGTCATTCGGCCGGCCGGAACATTTTTCTACCCAAAAATGTACACATTTATCTTGAAAGCGAATCTAGGGAGTGTAATATTAAGCTTGATGGAGGTCTAGGGAACAACATAAAAACTTCCCCCTAAATCACTTATCACATGATTCGGACACAAGATCCGTGCGTGCGGGCTCACCTATTAATCAGGAATCAAGCGGCTCGCTTGGTGTAGTGACTAGCGTCTCGGACTTCCACCCAGAAGGCCCGGGTTCGCGCCCACGCTCGGCGCATTAAAGATTTTTCACAAGCACAGAGTCGTTACCATCCCTCATGAACAAAGGGATGGGGTAGTAGTACAGGACCCCAATGGAAATACGCATAATCGGCTTTATTGAGCTATCCTTAGCTAGCTTAGCATGCGCTAGCTTTAAGAACTATTATTATTATTATTATTATAGTGTGTACATGTTTTGGTAAAACAAAGCAATACCTAAAGTGAATGAAACTTCTCAAAATGTTCACTTGCATAGGGTGAAATGTCTTTATCTGTATATACTGAATGGGGTGAAATGTCTTCATCTGTATTTCCTGAATGGGTTGAAATGTATTATCTGCATTTCCTGAATGGGGTGAAATGTCTTTATCTTTATTTCCTGAATGGGGTGAAATGTATTTATCTGTATTTCCTGAATGGGGTGAAATGTATTTATCTGCATTTCCTGAATGGGGTGAAATGTCTTTATCTGTATTTCCTGAATGGGGTGAAATGTATGTATCTGTATTTCCTGAATGGGGTGAAATGTCTATATCTGTATTTCCTGAATGGGGTGAAATGTATTTATCTATTTCCTGAATGGGGTGCAATGTCTGTATCTGTATTTCCTGAATGGAGTGAAATGTCTTTATCTGTATTTCCTGAATGGGGTGAAATGTATTTATCTATTTCCTGAATGGGGTGCAATGTCTGTATCTGTATTTCCTGAATGGAGTGAAATGTCTTTATCTGTATTTCCTGAATGGGGTGAAATGTATTTATCTGCATTTCCTGAATGGGGTGAAATGTCTTTATCTGTATCTCCTGAATGGGGTGAACTGTATTTATCTGTATTTCCTGAATGGAGTGAAATGTCTTATATCTGTATTTCCTGAATGGGGTGAAGTGTATGTATCTGTATTTCCTGAATGGGGTGAAATGTCTCTATCTGTATTTCCTGAATGGGGTGAAATGTATTTATCTATTTCCTGAATGGGGTGAAATGTCTGTATCTGTATTTCCTGAATGGAGTGAAATGATTTTATCTGTAGTTCCTGAATGGGGTAAAAAAGTATTTATCTGTATTTCCTGAACGGGGTGAAATGTCTTACTCAGTATTTGTACCAACAGAGGCCTCCAAAGGTGGTGGTGGTGGAGGTGGTCGGCTAAGACTACGCCGGAGTGACATGACCAACATAGAGAGAGCCAGGTCTAGAACCCTCCGCATGACAGTCATCATTGTTCTGGCCTTCGTATGGTGCTGGACCCCCTACGTGGTTATCGTCATGTGGTCAGTAGCATAATTACATATTCTTCAAGTTAAATAGGAAAACAATTACGATTGGAGAAACAAAATTATAAGGGAAACCTTTAAGAGGGAATGGTTAACTTTTTGGTCGATTTTTTTAGTTTTTCATGTATTTATTATTTTTTTAGTTTCCTCCTTAGACCTCCATCAAACTTAAAAACACAACCATTATATCCCTCTTCTAGATAAGTTGGTACATTTTTCAGTAGAAAAATGTCCTGGCGGAAGGCCGGTTATCCAAATATTACAGGCTCACTATTGTTTGCAGTAAAATAATGACACCTAAATAGCACGAAAGGTCTTAATATAGACAAATAAATAGGGCAAAACATCTTAAAATCAACAATCTAATGGGAAAAATTTCATATTATCTGAAAACTATGGGGCTAAACATGAGGGAGAAGGGGATTCAGGAAAAACGACCCATCTCGCCTTAAACAATAGCAAGGAGGACAGCCATCCACCTTTTACTCTTCTACTTTGCTCTTCCGTTCCTCCTTTCATTCTCTCTAATTCTTAAGAGATGTCTTACCTCCCCAGCCTGTCTACCCACCCTCAACTTTAACTTTAAAAGATTTACACAAACACTATTCTGACTATTTTTCATGATAAATTTTGTCTGGTCGATTCTCAATTGAGGATTTTATCAACTTAACGCCTTAAGAGCGGGTGGTGTGTATTTTACACCGTACCGCACAACGTTTTTTTTTTTACCCTAAATAGGGTTGTTTTCGTGCTCATTTTCATGCATAAACAAGACCCAGAGCGTAAAACAAGTATCTATCCCTGAAAGGGCGTAAACAGAGCTTTCCAATGACACCCCAACCATCCTTGTACGACCGCTGGTTATCTTGCAATGATCGTGCAACACGAGTGCAAAAACCCTAAAATAAGGTAATTTCCGTACATAATTCCCTGTGTAGCAAGTGAGAAAGGGGGAAGAAGGGTGGAATACAGTTCAGTAGGTCCACGGTGGTCGTGGCGAGCGGTCATAAGGTTACTACGCTCGTCCCACCGCTCAGCCCTCTCTCTCAGCAACATTACGTGCTGAAAATGGCACTCGACAGCTGTCGTGCACCGCCACATAGTCCTAATTTATTTCACTCGACATATGTTGCGCGCCGCCAGTTAAGGGTTAAAACCACCATATACACACCCCTCTCCCCCTTGATTATGGTAACAGGTATAGAGTATTTCCTCTTCTGTACTGCAGTTTGGACTGATAAACGTTTGTTTTTCAAAATTCTATTTGTCAAGTTAGTAGAGACGCCGCCGATACCAGCGCCACCTGTGTACGCATAAACAAACCCTCTTCTTGTATTTCATATATCAAAGTCTAGCCAATAATGTACTTGGTTGAACTTTTTATCTTGGTTATCTATATAAATCGCACACACTAACATTTGTCAAGATAGTTTTAATATTGGGTTAGAATAATTTAGTTACTGTAATACTTTTTGATAGCCTATTTATTTATCACATTTCAGATACTTGTCACCATATTAATAGGCCTCTCACACTCTTGCCAGGGATATTACTAACTCCATTATTATTATTATTGTGTCGACCACTGTAATAACTAATATACAGGCTTTAGCCTAACTGTGTCATACTGCTAACATAATTTTATTTTTATTTTCAGGCATAAAATTGTGTTCTATTGCTAACATATTATTTTTGTGACTAACATATTTTTGTGTGATTTACAGGCATTAATTGTACCATATTGCTAACCAATATTTGTTGTTACTGTACTGAATACTGCTTTCCAGTTTTCTCACTAGGCTAAATTAACCCTCTCCCACTTTTTTTCCCCAGTAAATGTTGTAACAAATTACTAGTTCATTTGCAATTTTCAGGCTTTAACTGTGTCATACTGCTAACATAAATTTTTGTTTTATTTTCAGGCATAAATTGTGTTCTATTGCTAACATATTTTTTGTGATTTACAGGCATAATATTCTTTTTGTGATTAACATATTCTTTTTGTGATTTACAGGCATTAATTGTACCATATTGCTAACAAATATTTGTTGTTACTGTACTGTATACTGTTTTCCAGTTTTCTCACTAGGCTACATTAACCCTCTCCCACTTTTTGTTTTTTTCCAGTAAATTTTGTAACACATTTCTAGTCCATTTGTGATTTTCAGGCTTTAACTGTGTCATACTGCTAACATCAAATTTTGTTTTATTTTCAGGCATAAATTGTGTTCTATTGCTAACATATTTTTTGTGATTTACAGGCCTATTCATTTTATCATATTGCTAAAAAAAAATTGTGTGATTTTCAGGATTTAATTGTATCACATTGCTAACATAAATTTGTTGTGATTTTCTGGCTATAATTGTACCATTTTGCTAACAAAAATGTGTGTGATTTTCAGGCATATTGTGATTATATCGTCATGGCGCCGCAACGAACCTGCACGAGTTGTTCCGGTTAATTTGGCCCTACCATGTTTGTTGATACTGTTGCCCAAATTTGTAGATTTTGCCAGCTCCGAGAGAAGATTGCGGATGAATTGAATGCAGCTCACCGTAAGATCGATGCCCTGACTACGAAGCTTGAATCCCTTCAAGAATTTGCCACACTCAACGTAGGAGTGCCCTCGGCCTAACAAACCACTACGATGTCAACCACCATTCCAGTGCATACAGTACTAGTACCGGTACCCACACCAGCAGCTACCTTAGATGTTGTAGAAAATAATAATGACTCTACTCTCACTCCCCCCCAGGACAACTTTCAGTTAGTGAGAAACAATGTGCATCCCAGTACCAGTACCAGGAAGGTCATCCCGACAACATGCCAAAACCGCTTCAAAATTCTTGCTATTGACGAGGAAGAGGAAACGGAAGAAGTTCGGCTTGTGGGCGACTCCATGGTCCGTGGCCAATTAACCGAGTTCTGCGCCAGGGCACCCAAGGACCAGAAAGCGATTCTGTTTCCCAGGTGGCAGCGTGGACGACATTTTTGCGGTTGTGGAAGAGGTTTCCAGGCTCGCCCCCACAAGCACCACATACGTCATCCACGTTGGATCTAACGATGTCCAACGGACGCGGTCAGAGAAACTACTTTGCAAGTACCGGCGGCTTTATCAGGTCCTTCAAGGAAAAATCTAATAGAATCTAAATTTCAGGAATTGTTCCCCGGATTGATGTAGAAAACCGATTCTACAACATAGCTACCAGTACAAGTCGCCGACTAGGCAAACTCTGCAGGGAGGAGGACATCGGCTTTGTCGACATTTGGGATCATTTTTACTATGATAAATCTTTGTTTTCAGGAGATGGTGTACATCTCAATGAAGTAGGAGCTGCACGTCGTGGTCGTCTGCTGAACGATGCAGTCAAGGATTTCCGTTCAAAAAACGGGGTCAACCGGGGATACCCAGACAGGGTACTGTAAGTCAAATACGAACTGATAATTCAGACAATGTACAATCAGTAACATCCAACTCTAATACTCTTAAGGTGTTTTATGTAAATGCTCGTAGCATACGCAATACATTTTCAGATCTAGAGGAAATCGTGTTTACAGAACATTATGATATAATCGGCATTACAGAATCTTGGTTAAATACGGAAGACAGAGACTTTTTAGCCGAATATACGCTTCCTGGTTATACAATGTTTGAGAAAAGTTGGATCAATAGAAATGGAGGAGGAGTTCTGTTTTTTATAAAGGAAAGTCTTAATCCCGTCTTAATGTCAAAACCTCAAAATTTCGAATATAGACATATCTTACGTACTATTAAATAATAAACGAGGAACTAAAATAACACTAGCTTTATTATACAGACCCCAAGCTCAATCAGTGCAAATTGACAGTGAAATTTATGAACAAATTGCAGAAATAACTAACATACAAGATACCGTAATTCTTGGCGATTTCAACTTACCTGTGACTAAATGGGGCGATATTCTTACTTCACACTCTTGACACGACCTCTATGCTAACTTGCAAGAGAGTTCACTTTTTCAATTTGTACAATCTCCGACCCGTGGTAATAATGTGCTTGACCTTGTACTCTCAACAAAAGAAGAATTAATAGAGAATTTGAATGTTGGTTCAGTAACAGCGACCATTGTACGATAACTTTCACTTTAAAGTTTACTAGTAACAAATCAAATAGCAGCGTTCAGCAAGTCCCTAATTTCAAGAAAGCAAATTTTCATAAACTTAAATCAAAGCTTAAAGAAACTGACTGGAGCTTTCTGACTAACTATAACGACATAAATACATCTTGGGAGTGTTTCACAACCACTTACCTTAAGGTAGTGCATGACTGCATACCATCGAAAATACGGCGTCCAGGCCATAATGATAAGCCCAAATGGTGGAATAAAGATATTTCAGACTGTCTGCTTGCTAAAAAATTTGCTAATGATAGATTAAAATTCTCACAAAATGACGAAGAACGGGTGAAATTTGTAGAGCTACGACGCAAAGCCAAAAAGTTAATTAAGCAAAGTAAAAAGACCCTGGAGTACATGTTGCGAATCAAAGTAAAACAAACCCGAAATAATTCTATAGTTATATCAGAAAGAAAAAAGTAGTTACTTCAACTGTTGGACCGTTAGTCGATGAAAATGGAGAATACACCAAAGACGAAGTACAAATGAGTAATGCCCTCAATACCTTCTTTGCATCAGTTTTTACAACAGAAGACCTCAGTGATATCCCTACACCATCGCCGATTCAGATTGATAATTCAGATGTTCTAAGCAATATCACCGTTACAGAGAGAGAAGTATTAAATTGTTTAGATAAACTCAAGGTAAATAAAACGCCTGGACCTGATACAATCTCGCCTAGAGTTCTAAAGGAAGCTAAGGATGAGCTCTCCAAACCACTGACATTGCTATTCAATGAATCCTTGCAGTCTGGGACTATGCCTGATCAGTGGAAGCTAGCCAACGTAACACCGATATTAAAAAAAGGCAGCAAATCCCTACCCAGTAACTATCGTCCAATTAGCTTAACCTCAATTGTATGTAAAATGCTAGAAACGGTCATAAGAGACAGACCGGTAAATCACTTAGAGGCAAATAACTTACTTAACCCTTAATTAGCGGCGAGCAACATAAGTCGAGTTAAATAAAGCTGGACTATGTGGCGGCGCTCGACATAGGTCGAGTGGCAATTTCAGCACGTAATGTGGCTGAGAGAGAGAGACAAGTGGTGGCAGGAGACTAGCGAGCGTATGACTGCTCCAGACCACCGCGGCGAACCTACTGACACAAATCTCAGCTCCCTCCTCCCTCTCTCACTCGCTACATACTCAATTATGTACCGAAAGTACCGAATTACCTGCTTTTTGCACTCGCGTTGCACGGTTATTGCAAGAAAACTATCCATCATACAAGGATCGTTATGGTGTCATTCGAAAGCTCTGTTTATGCCCTTTCAGGGATAGGTACTTGTTTTACGTTCTGGGTCTTATTTAGGCATGAAAATGATCACGTAAACAGCCCTATTTTGGCTAAAAACACCCCGCTGTGCGGTACATATAAATAAACCGCATAGGCCGCTCGTAAGGTGTTAAAGATACTCAACACGGCTTTCGTAATAAACGTTTCTGTTTAACAAACCTCTTAGACTTCTTCCACGATATCCTCAACCTCTACGATGAGAGTAAAGCTGTAGATATTATATATACCTTGATTTTCAAAAGGCCTTTGACAAAGTTCCCCACAAACGTTTACTGCTAAAACTAAAAGCGCATGGAATACAAGACGGTGTGTTGAAATGGATAGAAAATTTGCTCAGCGACAGAAAGCAAAGAGTAGTCATAAACGGTAAGGCATCTAAATGGACCAATGTAAGTAGCGGGGTACCCCAGGGATCGGTACTAGGACCAATTATCTTTCTAATTTACATCAACGACTTAGATGAGGGTCTCGCCTGTACAATCTCAAAATTTGCTGACGATATAAAAATTGCAAATAGCGTACTCTCAAAAGAACAAGTTGACGATATGCAACACAATCTAGATAAATTGTCATGTTGGGCCCAAATTTGGCAAATGAGTTTCAATGCGGATAAATGTAAAGTACTACATATCGGATACCTAAATGAGAAAGCAAACTATTCGATGAATGGCACTCAGCTTAAGAATGTAAACAGAGAAACCGATCTGGGAGTAACAATATCGAGTAACCTAAAACCGAGTGAACAATGTTCAGAAGTTAAGAAGGCAAACAAAATAATTGGCTATATAGGCAGGTAATTTGAGCCTAAATCCAAAGAAGTTATCCTAACCCTTTACAATTCCTTAGTCCGCCCTCTTCTGGAATACTGCGTTCAATGCTGGTGCCCTTATTTATTACCAAAAAGATATAAACAAGCTAGAACGAGTTCAACGTAGAGTTACCAAAATTATACCTAGCCTAAAGAACAAACCATACGAAGAGCGTCTTAGAGAATAAAATCTATTTCCTTTAACCCAGCGCAGATTAAGAGGTGACTTAATTCAAGTGTTCAAAATCATCAAAGGCATCGACAATATGAACTGTAGTAAGTACTTCACTATCGACCAATCTAATTACACGCGGGGAAACGGTTGCAAAATTATTGGTAAATCTTTTAACTCACACGAATCTAAGAATTTCTTCTTCAATAGAGTTGTCAACTTGTGGAATGGGCTTCCCCGAGACGTTATAGACTGCAGCACCGTTGATTCATTTAAACTCCGCTTAGACAAATATCTCGCATCAAACCCGCGACTGACTGCGTTTGTAAATGAATGACTTTATTTTATCCTCCCCTCAGTTACTAACCCATCTGTCCCCTACTAACTTCCTAATCCTGCCACGGACATTAGTTCCAGGGTAGTAGTTCCCTTTCCAATGTTCCCTTACCCACTCTAAACCACTGTTTGGACACTTGATCCTCAGTGTTTTGGAGGACAAGCAGCCTAGAAGGGTCACTAGATCTGTTGTTGCTTGATCTCCTTTGTACTCCTTTGTACTCTTCTGGCATTGTGTGAGATAACACTTTATGTACCAGTGACGTCCTTTTCATTATATTCTGGTCACTATTAGACGATTTTATTCAGCTTAGCATGGATGTCTACCCACTAAAATGCTACAAACTATCTCAATTATTAATTTTAGCTACCATATATCCTTTCTAAGCTTCATAACATCGTCTAAATATAGCTAGAATACAACATAAAAAAGACGTCGTAGGTTGAGTAGGGGTTAAAGGAACCCACCTCGCTTTTTTTCTCTTTCTCTCCCTCTCTATTTGGCTTGTATCCATTCGGCCCCATTCAGCCTACTCTTTTCAGACGTTTACCCCCATCCAGGTGTCAATATTTTCCTGGCGAGCGGTAGCGAGCCAACATAATTATATATATTTTTGTTTGGACAGCAAGCTAAATTTCTACATTTGTTGATAGAAAAATGTCTCCGGCGAAGCCGGATTTCTCCATACAGTGCTGGCTCACTATTGCTCGCCAGAAAGAAATCGACACCTGGATGAGGATAAATGTCTTAAAACAGTTGGCTGAATGGGGCCGAATGGATACAAGCCAGGGGAATAGAGAAAAGGAGAGAAAGATAAACACAAAAGCCGGTGACCCCCCTTAACAAGTGTGGCCAGACAAGTGTTCGACCGGTTCTGCAAGTTATGTCGCGTTTGGTTATTTGCTATGTAACAAGGTACAGTACACTCGGATAGCATATATTCTATTTGCTATGTAACAAGGTACAGTACACTCGGATAGCATATATTCTATTTGCTATGTAACAAGGTACAGTACACTCGGATAGCATATATTTGCTATGTAACAAGGTACAGTACACTCGGATAGCATATATTTGCTATGTAACAAGGTACAGTACACTCGGATAGCATATATTCTATTTGCTATGTAACAAGTGTTACGGCTGGATCGGCAATACATATTCGGGATTCTTGATCGTAGGACAGAAATGGCTTAAGTGACAACGACACGCTCGATTCCAGTCCCAAATACTATATGCTCCAGACAACAAAAGCACCAACGCCCTACAGAGTTATCGTCTACGGTAACGAGGTACCTTAACTCGGCGAAAGTGTACAACAGGGGTAGGCTATGAGGCTAAACTCCCTCAGACATTTATAGGTTACGTTATTACTAAAGAAATGCAATACTCAAGAAACTACGTTAATATTAAGCCTCTAATAATGTAGAATAGAAGCAGGCTAAAGGTATGACAGTGAAATGCTAAATGATAAATGTACACGCCTACTTGAAAGCGCGTGCACTACACTAACTGTCCCCTACTAACATGCACTAGCATGTAGCATACAAGATGTTCATGATCCAGTAGATACCTAATAATACACATGGGAGGAACATAAACAGTAGTCACTTATTATAATAATGAATCTATACTTGGAATAACTAAAAGGTTGCAGGCAACAGTACTGCGCCGGTAGCCTACTACCGCATAGGCTACTTCGCTTCTCTCACTCTGTCTCCCCTCCGAGTCCGTATGCGCCCTACGCAACAGAACTCCGGACACAGCAGCAAAACGACAGTGCAGTTAATTGATACATGAAAGTATTAATAGTGTTGTCTTGTGTGTGAGTAATGTGTATTGTAAAGTGTTATAGATATATACTTAAAGAGAGCTGCAATGCATAGTAAAATAAAGATATATCCCACTCATCATCCCCATGTGTTCTAGCTAGCAGGCCAAGTCACAGGAACAACGAGTCCCAGCACCGAAAGCGAGAACCCAGGAGAAGACTGTAGAGAACACAAGGACAGATAAATTACGTTACTCTACTATACCGGCACTACGAGCGAGCTGTAGTCTCGGGTGCTACACTCGTTCCTGGCTCGGTATGCAAATCAAGGCTAAGTTCTCGTCCCTCTACAGACAACTCCTGGGCATGGTCGGGCTCTTACACATGGCACCAGTCTAGTCACAAATGGGATGATGAGCAGGGCATATAACTCGTGAACATGTAGAACGTTCACCAACTATCCTCATCAAGAAGATCGCTGTTCACATTAACCCCTTAAATCTAATACATGTAAATATATGCTTGTCCTAAGAGTAATACGAGAGGTGAGTGCTGAAACTCCTTTAGGACCTCAAGGGAAGGTTATGCATTTAAATAGAGAGAAGAATGAAATGAGAGTAATGTCGTCAGAGAGAAAGAGTGCAACCGTGAGAAGTGGGGAGAGAGAGCAAGGGATGTTAGAATCTCAAAGGTTCTAGGCAACCTAGTCCAGGAACACACAGCCAACCTCCAGGCAGTGTGCTGTACGACAACATGGGCCCAGCCCAGGCAGGCAACAATGGACTACCAACCCTATCGCGCCTAGCTATAAGGGCAAGGCTGCCAACCAGTCCATACGTCTGGCAACCACCCGGCCGGCAGCGCGGCGTGTTGCTACCCTCTTGCTCTGAAGCCCAACTCACTCTCTCTCTCTGAATTCCCATTATCCTATCTATCAACTTCTCTATTGATACTACATATTAAATGGAAAGTCTCGACATGGCTTAAAACAAAACCCACCACTGGTTAGCACATGACGAGACCTTTGCAGAGATACAAAGAACATAGTTATAAGTTGTCACACTCAATATACATAGCGGCTGACGGTAGCCAGATCACGGGCAGTACAGTGGAGTACCAAGGAGTACAATCAGGTTGCGTTGCCCAGCACTGGGGTGCGTCACAGCCCCCCCAAGATTTTAGATAATCGACCTTAGAAGCATTATCAAAATCTGACAGGCAACCAACCGACCTGCTACCCTTAGCTGCCACTAATTGCAAAAGGTGCACAACAACTGAAGTGTGAATTATACATAAAACACAATATTGCATGCATCATGCTACAACAATAAAGAGTTACAAAACTAAAAAAAGAAAGAGTTTTCTCGTTTATTTTATTGTTTTATAATCTTTTTGGACGGCGTTATGATAGCCTAATTTTACTCCTGCTCAACCCACACACCGTGCACGACTATCTTGGATCATCAACCCTTGATAGACAATCTGCTATCACGTTCTCACTCCCGGCAATATGCTGAATGTTGAGATTATACTCTTGGAGCATTAGGGACCACCTGGTCAACCGCATATTCCGATTGTGAAACTGATTTAGGAATTTCAAGGGATGATGGTCCGTATAAATCGTCACTACCGGGCCGTAGGCTGGAACATAAACTTCGAAATGTTTGAGCGACAAAACGATAGCCAGAAGCTCCTTCTCTATAGTCGAGTAATTCCTTTGTGCCGAATTAAACTTGCGAGAAAAGAAGCTCACTGGGTGTTCCAAGCCCTCGGAATCAGTCTGCAGTAACACTGCCCCGGCACCCACACCGCTGGCATCAGTCGCCAGCTGAAAACTCCTGGAGAAGTCTGGGGCCCTCAAAATCGGATGTGTACACAGCAGGTGCTTGACTAGGTCGAAAGCCCTCTGACACTCCGCAGCCCAACAGAACTTCACTGACTTCGACAGTAGATCAGTTAACGGTGCTAAGACAGTAGAGTATCCCCGGATGAAGCGCCTATAATAGCCTATCATACCTAGGAACCGCATGACCTGGCGCTTAGTGGTGGGCCTGGGAAACATATTGATAGCCTGTATCTTGCTCAGGGGGGGGGCACACCCGGCCTAACCCGACCACAAAGCCAAGATACTGCACAGTAGCCTTTACAAACTCGCACTTCCTCAGGTTCACCACCAGCCCAGCATCGTGCAACTTCCTAAACAGGGTCTCTAAGTGCCTTAGGTGATTTTCAAAATCGTCATCATATACTATCACGTCATCAAGGTAGACCGTGCAGTTAGGGATTTCGTCACAAATATCGTTCATCAGGTTTTGAAACGTGGCAGGTGCGTTCTTAAGCCCATAAGGCATTACGTTACATTGGTAGGTCTTGCCATCTACCACAAAACCACAAACTTGCTTAGCTCGGTCCGACAGGGGTACTTGCCAGTAGCCTTTTACAAGATCAATTTTAGTAAGGTACTTTGCATTCCCTATCTTGTCCACGCTGTCGTCAACTCGAGGCAAAGGGTAAGGGTTGGTAGTGGTCAAGCCATTTAGCCTACGAAAATCTATGCAGAACCGCACCTTGCCGTCAGGTTTTGGCTGCAACGTGACGGGTGATGTCCACTTCACATAACCTTCAGTGATCATCCCTCTCTCAACCATGTACTTTAACTCCTCCCGTAAAGCTGGCAACTTTACCGGGGGCACACGGTAGGGCACTGACTTGAAGGGCACATTATCACCGACGTCCACGTCGTGCGTTACCTGAGTAGTGAGACCTGGGTGTTCGGCGAAAACAGAGGGGTATGACCTGAACAGGCCTAGGACAGCAGCACCCTGGTGCTCAGGCAGGTGACTTACAGCTTGCCTAGCCTCTTGTTCAGTATTCCCCGCCCACTGTTCCGCGGAAATGACACAGTCCCAGCTATCCTCCTCAGCAGCATGACTGTCCCCACCTCCTTCTCCACCCTGGCCGCTGCAGGCCAGCACAGGGACAGTGAGAGGCTCTGAGGGGCGTCTCACCAGAGCTGGGCACCACAAACAAAAAGTCAAGTCAGCAAACACAAATCAGCAAACCCAGAACATAACTTCAGCAAACACAAATGTGCAAACCTTGTGAAATTTCTAGTCCTCAAATGAAAATATGCAAACGCAAACTGTTTTTTATTAATTTTAAATTTAAACTACAGAATCAAGGGTAAATCAATAAATTCAATCTCTAATGTCAATAAATATATATATTTACTAAAATATAATGTTGCCCAACTTCCATGGACCTGAAGGATATACATACAGGCTTTTAAAGCTTGGAAATTGCTGTAAATTGCCAAAACATACCAGAACGTCACCCGCAGTGATAGGGTTAATATATATAGCATAGGCCACTTAGTTTGTCCACATGGGCAGTAAAACGTTGGGGCAACTTGTTTATGGGGAGAGGGCTTCAGTAATAATCAGTATTCGCAATTCCGCACCATTCAGGAGGTACGCCGGATCACAGAGGTGCAAGGAGGCGATTTATTCGTGGTCCCCCCTTTGGGAATGGCAATAGGCTATATATGCCTAGATAGGTCTACTTTAGATAGATTAAGCAATTTAATAGAAAGTAGCCTAGGCCTATTAATTTTAATGCTCAGAATTAAGGCCTAGCTTCAGATCAAAATTTAATAAAATGTTATTGTAGGCTAAATTTAGTCTAGGCCTATATGATACTTTCAAAATTAACACTTTCTACTTGACACTAATAAAATGAGTGTGATTATAGGCCTAGGCCTATACATAGAAGTTAGAACATGCAATATTTAGCCTAGGCCTACATTTTTTGAGGCATTTTGATGGAATTAGTGACTGATTATAGCCTAGGCTATATATTAAAGTTAGAACATGCAATATTTAGCCTACATGCTTTGAGGCATTTTGATGGAATTAGTGATTGACTGATTATAGCCTAGACCTAGGCTAGCCTATATTTATAGAAGTTAGAAAATGCAATATTATTTAGCCTAAATGCTTTGAGGCATTTTGATAGGATTAGGGTAGTCTAGGCCTAGCCTAATAAAATTACTTATATTAGTAATTAGCCTATAGGCCTAGGCTATATTTAGAAGTTAGAACATGCAATATTTAGCCTACATGCTTTGAGGTATTTTGATGGGATTAGTGATGATAGACCTAGGCCTAGGCTATATAGCCTAGTCTATATAGAAGTTAGACTTAGCCTAGGCCTACATGCTTTGAGGCATTTTGATGGGATTAGGGTAGCCTAATAACATTAGATTAGGTTAAAAATTAACAGGCTATCAATCAAATTAACGATAGCCTAACTTTATAATCTTAAATTAGTCTATATTATAGTTATAAAGCCCTTCTCCAGAGACATCTTCTTGGTAATTACAGGCCCATAGAAGGTTTCTAGGTGGGGCCAGGGGTGGCTTAGGTCCTCGATTTCTGCATGCTCTGCAGCATCACTGTCGGATGATGGTGGTGAACTGCTCCCCATGCTGTTGGCAGCTGCGGTAGGCATGATGGTAGACTCCACGTTCACTTCAATAGGCCGAAAATATAAACAAAGTTGAAGTGCTAGCAGGTTGGAACTCTTGGACTGCTGTGTGTTGTAGGTGTTAGCTCGACGCTTGCTACTAAGTAAGTGAACAAACGTGAAGAGCCGATGTATAGGCCTAGATTCCAGAACACAGGTAGTTGGCTTGGTCACATGACTTTTTTTGGCTGGAGCTGCAGGAGCGGCCCAGGGCTGGCTGGCGGCTGGAATTTTTATTTTGCGGACTCGAGGTTTGCAACATGGAGGTACTTTCCAGAGCTTCAAACCCGCAAATAGGCAGCCATTTTGGCGCCAACGCTAATTCGCCAACAAAATGACACTTCCGCCATGGCGGAATTGGCTATTTGCGGAATTATTGGCTAAAGTACCCAGCTCTGCGTCTCACATACTCTTTCATGAGGTTAACATGACATAACTGATGTTTTTTCCTACGGTCAGGTGTTGCAACGAGATAATCAAGGTCGGACAGTTTCTTAGCCACCACATACGGCCCAATGAACTTGGCAGAAAGGGGGTGTCCAGGCAAAGGTAAAAGCAACATTACCTCCTGACCCACCGAAAACTCCCGAAGCTTCACCTTGGCGTCATACTGGTGCTTCATGACCGCCTGTGCATTAACCAAGTTATTACCTGCCGCTGCCATGCAACCTATAAGTCTCTCCCGGCTCGCATCCCCATCTTCCTCCAACTCTATGGCACCATTGCTATAACGAGCTAGGCTAGCGTCTTGCAGCTGCTGCTCACTTATGTCCCCGGGCGTCAATGCATCAAGATGGTTTTGTAATAAGACATTACCCCGGCTAGTAGGCTCTACTGCCTTAGTGGCTCTCGCTACAGCTCTTGCCTCACGCGAAGTCTTACCCAACTCTGCCTTGTTACACACCATCTCTGGGCCAGAGTCAACTCCCGTGTTTATTATAGGTCCAAGTACCGAATCACCGAGAAGTGCAGCAGAATCAATGTCCCTTTTCCTGCCCTTAGCAACCTTCTCCTGATCCTTCCTCCACTGTCCCCGAGGTTGAGTGCTAGGCTGTGCAGGAGCCGCAGAGCGAGATCGGGTTACCACACAGGCCATCTCATCCTGTTGGCACCTCCCAACCCATTCCCGATTCTCACCATCCACGTCGGCCGCCCTCTCGGCAACGACTAAGGGTGGAGTCCCGGAAGTGGGCACCGCAAAGTCGTTGCCGAGAAGAAGGTCGACGCCCTCAACTGGCAAACACTCAACGATCCCTACATCCAGCTCCCTGCACACCTCTCCCACTCTCAACTCCAACCTCACAAGTGGGTATGACCTCGTAGCATTTATACCCTGCACCACAACAACTCTGGCCGCATTTATCGGTTTCCCTGTGAAGTTCCTCAACAAAGTTTGCGAAGCCCCCGTATCCCTCAACAAGTTAACCCTCCGTAGTTCACTCCCCCAGCTCACAAACCCGTGTCCCCGATGGCTACAGAAAGTGTCCCGGACAGGTGTCGAGCCTTCCGTACGCTTCTTTACCGCGTGTGCCTCAGCTGCTGACAACCTACCCCGGGCAGTTGCTGCAGCCTTCAGAGACACACCGATACTGTGAACCAATGACACCGGCTTAGCGGGAGTGTTACTAGGGCACTCACGTGAATAATGGCCTAGCTTCTGACATTTGTAACATTTCACATCCCCAATGGGCTTCTTCCCTTGTGCGGGCGAAGAAGGGGCCTGACCTTTAGTAAACGGGAGAGGCTTGTGTTTGTAGGTGTTATTAGGTGCAATGCTTTTAGTGTGGTTATGTGTGTCATAGGATTTGTTATTATCGAAAACTCTGGTGGGTGGGGTATAGCGCCCCTTCTGCCCTGACTCAGCCCTCTGAGCGGCACCGCAACCACGAATCAATGATAATCTGAGGTCTGCCATCTTGGCAGCCTCCTCTACTGTCTTGGGACATTTTTCCTTAATGTTCAGCGTTAGATCGGTTCCAGTACATTTGTAAAACTGTTCCAGATAGAAAAGTTGCTTAATTTCCTCAGCCGACTCTGCGTGCTCGGACCGAAACCAGTTATTACATGCATCTGTTAAGTCCCGTGCGTGCTCCATAAAACTGACGTCGCTCTTCTTATTCACGCCACGGAACTTCAATCTATAAGTTTCGGGTTGCAGTTCGTAGGCCCGGAGCACAGCCTCCTTCACCAGTCCATACACGACACTCTCGTCCAGTGACAGTGCATCGTAGGCTTTCAACCCCTTACCCACTAGACGTGATGAAACTAATGCTGCCCATTTAACCTCCGGCCAGTCATACTCACGACACTTATTTTCGAAACGAGCAAAAAACTCAGTCACTGCTGTCTCATCAAATGCGGGTACTAACTTAATTAAATGCGAAAGTGAGTCTGTAACCCGGTGCCCACCACCGAGATGACGCCCCGTGGTCTCTACTCTAGACTTCTCGACATCCATTTCAGCCTGGTACCTGGTTGCATCCTGATTGGCTTGGATTCTAGCAACCTCTATGCGTTCTATACTAGCCTGTTGTATCTGAGTCTCCTGCAGCTTAAACTTAGCTAGTTCTAGCTGAAATAACATCTCAGGAGACAGGCCTGGGGGGGGAGAGCACAAAATGGGGGATCCACACCGAGACGTGTTTACGGGTAAGCCAGGTTGCCATTGAGAACCCTCCTGCTGCATCGTGCTAAGACTCGCTGGCTGAGGGCCCAGCTCAGGGGTAGAGTGGAATGGAGGCTTGGAGGGAACCCCCCAAGACCCCACTCCACCCACCCCCCCATCGCCATCACCCAACAAACATGCCACCAAATTCTTCTTGGGCCAACTGTCAGGACAGTCCCGCCCCAAAACCGTGGCTAAACAGCGAAGACCGTAACAATCAATAGCCTGCAGGCGCTGTTCGGTCAAAGGTGTCTGCAAAAATGCCCGGGCATCCCTCTCTCCACTTATAACACTCCCCTCCCTAAATATCTGCTGTACTTGCTGGTCACTAGGCTGTACCGTGTTATCCTCCCCCGTAAATGATGAGTCATTAGACATAGTGCTGGTTATACAATTGCTGTTCATAAACAAAAAAAAGTGCTTATTACTAATTGCAGTCTCGACTCACAAAATGTTAAAGATGCTTGAATGACTCTACTCTAGACACCTAACGAAACAATCTGCAAGTCCACCAATACAATAATGACACAATAAAAATTCCTCCAATATGCAAGAAAATTCTAGCCAGCTCTACTAGGTAGCATAGAATAGTTCTCCAAAAAACATGTGATAGGATACTACTGAATCTTGTGCAAGGTCGCCATTTTGTTACGGCTGGATCGGCAATACATATTCGGGATTCTTGATCGTAGGACAGAAATGGCTTAAGTGACAACGACACGCTCGATTCCAGTCCCAAATACTATATGCTCCAGACAACAAAAGCACCAACGCCCTACAGAGTTATCGTCTACGGTAACGAGGTACCTTAACTCGGCGAAAGTGTACAACAGGGGTAGGCTATGAGGCTAAACTCCCTCAGACATTTATAGGTTACGTTATTACTAAAGAAATGCAATACTCAAGAAACTACGTTAATATTAAGCCTCTAATAATGTAGAATAGAAGCAGGCTAAAGGTATGACAGTGAAATGCTAAATGATAAATGTACACGCCTACTTGAAAGCGCGTGCACTACACTAACTGTCCCCTACTAACATGCACTAGCATGTAGCATACAAGATGTTCATGATCCAGTAGATACCTAATAATACACATGGGAGGAACATAAACAGTAGTCACTTATTATAATAATGAATCTATACTTGGAATAACTAAAAGGTTGCAGGCAACAGTACTGCGCCGGTAGCCTACTACCGCATAGGCTACTTCGCTTCTCTCACTCTGTCTCCCCTCCGAGTCCGTATGCGCCCTACGCAACAGAACTCCGGACACAGCAGCAAAACGACAGTGCAGTTAATTGATACATGAAAGTATTAATAGTGTTGTCTTGTGTGTGAGTAATGTGTATTGTAAAGTGTTATAGATATATACTTAAAGAGAGCTGCAATGCATAGTAAAATAAAGATATATCCCACTCATCATCCCCATGTGTTCTAGCTAGCAGGCCAAGTCACAGGAACAACGAGTCCCAGCACCGAAAGTGAGAACCCAGGAGAAGACTGTAGAGAACACAAGGACAGATAAATTACGTTACTCTACTATACCGGCACTACGAGCGAGCTGTAGTCTCGGGTGCTACACTCGCTCCTGGCTCGGTATGCAAATCAAGGCTAAGTCCTCGTCCCTCTACAGACAACTCCTGGGCATGGTCGGGCTCTTACACATGGCACCAGTCTAGTCACAAATGGGATGATGAGCAGGGCATATAACTCGTGAACATGTAGAACGTTCACCAACTATCCTCATCAAGAAGATCGCTGTTCACATTAACCCCTTAAATCTAATACATGTAAATATATGCTTGTCCTAAGAGTAATACGAGAGGTGAGTGCTGAAACTCCTTTAGGACCTCAAGGGAAGGTTATGCATTTAAATAGAGAGAAGAATGAAATGAGAGTAATGTCGTCAGAGAGAAAGAGTGCAACCGTGAGAAGTGGGGAGAGAGAGCAAGGGATGTTAGAATCTCAAAGGTTCTAGGCAACCTAGTCCAGGAACACACAGCCAACCTCCAGGCAGTGTGCTGTACGACAACATGGGCCCAGCCCAGGCAGGCAACAATGGACTACCAACCCTATCGCGCCTAGCTATAAGGGCAAGGCTGCCAACCAGTCCATACGTCTGGCAACCACCCGGCCGGCAGCGCGGCGTGTTGCTACCCTCTTGCTCTGAAGCCCAACTCACTCTCTCTCTCTGAATTCCCATTATCCTATCTATCAACTTCTCTATTGATACTACATATTAAAGGGAAGGTCTCGACATGGCTTAAAACAAAACCCACCACTGGTTAGCACATGACGAGACCTTTGCAGAGATACAAAGAACATAGTTATAAGTTGTCACACTCAATATACATAGCGGCTGACGGTAGCCAGATCACGGGCGGTACAGTGGAGTACCAAGGGGTACAATCAGGTTGCGTTGCCCAGCACTGGGGTGCGTCACACAAGGTACAGTACACTCGGATAGCATATATTCTATTTGCTATGTAACAAGGTACAGTACACTCGGATAGCATATATTTGCTATGTAACAAGGTACAGTACACTCGGATAGCATATATTTGCTATGTAACAAGGTACAGTACACTCGGATAGCATATATGTGCTATGTAACAAGGTACAGTACACTCGGATAGCATATATTCTATTTGCTATGTAACAAGGTACAGTACACTCGGATAGCATATATTCTATTTGCTATGTAACAAGGTACAGTACACTCGGATAGCATATATTTGCTATGTAACAAGGTACAGTACACTCGGATAGCATATATTTGCTATGTAACAAGGTACAGTACACTCGGATAGCATATATTTGCTATGTAACAAGGTACAGTACACTCGGATAGCATATATGTGCTATGTAACAAGGTACAGTACACTCGGATAGCATATATTTGCTATGTAACAAGGTACAGTACACTCGGATAGCATATATTCTATTTGCTATGTAACAAGGTACAGTACACTCGGATAGCATATATTCTATTTGCTATGTAACTAGGTACAGTACACTCGGATAGCATATTTGCTATGTAACAAGGTACAGTACACTCGGATAGCATATATTGCTATGTAACAAGGTACAGTACACTCGGATAGCATATCTATTTGCTATGTAAAGGTACAGTACACTCGGATAGCATATATTCTATTTGCTATGTAACAAGGTACAGTACACTCGGATAGCATATATTTGCTATGTAACAAGGTACAGTACACTCGGATAGCATATATTTGCTATGTAACAAGGTACAGTACACTCGGATAGCATATATGTGCTATGTAACAAGGTACAGTACACTCGGATAGCATATATTCTATTTGCTATGTAACAAGGTACAGTACACTCGGATAGCATATATTTGCTATGTAACAAGGTACAGTACACTCGGATAGCATATATTTGCTATGTAACAAGGTACAGTACACTCGGATAGCATATATTCTATTTGCTATGTAACAAGGTACAGTACACTCGGATAGCATATATTCTATTTGCTATGTAACAAGGTACAGTACACTCGGATAGCATATATTTGCTATGTAACAAGGTACAGTACACTCGGATAGCATATATTTGCTATGTAACAAGGTACAGTACACTCGGATAGCATATATGTGCTATGTAACAAGGTACAGTACACTCGGATAGCATATATTTGCTATGTAACAAGGTACAGTACACTCGGATAGCATATATTCTATAGCCCACTCACAAATATTCCAGGACTTCACCTATTTATATTTATTATGGAAATATATCTCTGGAAATAAATTATTAAATATTATTTGATATACATCAACTACATAATTATATACACAATTTATTGCAAAGAAAGTGGTATCCAAATAGTTATAATTGCATAAAATAAGAGGGATCCACGATTTGTTATGAGTGGGCTAGAGACTACGGCATCGGATGGTACTTGCTCGACCGGTCCAGTATAATTATATGTCAATGTGTTGTGATATTCTGTTATTTCATATTTTTTCACCAACCAGCTTCACTTCTAAAGTCAATTAATGAAATCAACAAATACATGTGGCACTCCAAGGACTTGAACCTAGGATACTCACACCGAAATTCCGCGCATTTATGCATTACGTTATCAAAACAGCTAAAGAATGATGCACAAACCTAAGATTTATTATGCAGTTTCGAGTCCTGCATATTAATCTGAGCATGTACATACATTCCAACTGTGCTATGGTAGCCTAGTGTATAGACGAATGGAAGAAGTAATTAATGGGAGATTTTCACTCGAGGTATTTTTTTTTGGAACCCCTTCTGCCTCGTACTTAGCCCCTTTAGTTTTGATATTTTAAGACTTTTTCCCAATTAGTTTGTCGATTTTTGGACCATTCGCCCCATTTCTGACCATTTTAAGACTTTTCCTATAATTTATGGGTTGGTGTTTTACTGGCGAGCGATAGCGAGCCTGCAGTTTAAAAAATCGGCCTTCGGCCGGGACATTTTTCTACTGAAAACGTACACATTTATCTTGAAAGGGGGTCATTGTTTTTAAGTTTGATGGATGTTTAGGGAGAAAGCTAATAATCTGCCCTTAATATCTCCCTATGCCACCCCACCAGGTACATGTTCGACCGTGCCAGTGCCGAACAGGTGGACCGCAGACTACAAGACGCTCTGTTTATTATGGCCGTGAGTAACAGCTGTGTGAACCCCCTAGTGTACGGCACCTACACCATCAACCTACGGGCGGAACTCAACAGGTGTTTTGGTCGACGACAACAACACAGACCCCTGGACCGTAAGTAATGATGGAGGGAGGGGGAAGGCGTGAGGGAGAGACTTATTCTCAAACATTTCTTTCCCTTGATGTCGAACGAATAGTGTGGGAATGAGTGTTGTTTACTGAGATTACACGGATTAGCACTCCCATTTCTCAAGGTAATGTAATTTTTCAAGGTATTTCGTCCATTAACGGCGCTGCAAAGGGAAAGAATTGCTTAAGAATACCACCCTCAGAGCGGTAGGAAAGGTAGGTGGGAGGGAGAGGGAAGGAGGGTTATAGACGGAAAGACTAAAGTAAGGAAGAAGAGAGATTGGGAGGTACGGAAGAAAGGATTGGACATCCAAGTAAAAGAAAAACAAACAAGAAGATACAAATAAACAAGGTAGTTTATTAAAAAGAGCGTAACTGTATGGTGCATATCAAGAAAATAAAGGTACAATTGTGTCAATTCAATGAAATTCACTCCACTACAGACATTTTGCGTCAAATTATGTCTGGTAGCGGCCTTGGTATGAACACAACTCTTACACTGCTTTATACGTTAACCTCTTCTCTACCGCCGATGTACTATTCATTATATTCTGGCAACTATTAGACAATTATGTTCAGCTTAGGAAGGATGTCTACCAATTAAACGGCTACAGACTATATCAATTCATTACTTCAGGTACCATATATCCTTCTTAAGCTTCCTAAATCGTCTAAATGTAGCTAGTATGAATTTAAAAGGACGTCGCCGGTACAGAAGGCGTTAATACTATTTACACTTTTATGTAGAGCTACCCAACTCAATCATATCATTTATGTAGAGCTACCCAACTCAATCATTATCTTTTATGTAGAGCTACCCAACTCAATCATTATCTTTTATGTAGAGCTACCCAACTCAATCATTATCTTTTATGTAGAGCTACCCAACTCAATCATTATCTTTTATGTAGAGCTACCCAACTCAATCATATCTTTTATGTAGAGCTACCCAACTCAATCATTATCTTTTATGTAGAGCTACCCAACTCAATCATTATCTTTTATGTAGAGCTACCCAACTCAATCATTATCTTTTATGTAGAGCTACCCAACTCAATCATTATCTTTTATGTAGAGCTACCCAACTCAATCATTATCTTTTATGTAGAGCTACCCAACTCAATCATTATCTTTTATGTAGAGCTACCCAACTCAATCATATCTTTTATGTAGAGCTACCCAACTCAATCATTATCTTTTATGTAGAGCTACCCAACTCAATCATTATCTTTTATGTAGAGCTACCCAACTCAATCATTATCTTTTATGTAGAGCTACCCAACTCAATCATATCTTTTATGTAGAGCTACCCAACTCAATCATTATCTTTTATGTAGAGCTACCCAACTCAATCATTATCTTTTATGTAGAGCTACCCAACTCAATCATTATCTTTTATGTAGAGCTACCCAACTCAATCATATCTTTTATGTAGAGCTACCCAACTCAATCATATCTTTTATGTAGAGGTACCCAACTCAATCATTATCTTTTAACTGGGGCCAGTGAGCCAGAAGTTAAGGACGAAACAGGAGATTAATGGCTTAAGCTGGCACCACATGGGTTGTTTTACCGGGAAATGTTATCGGAAATGGAAGCCGCCACATGTTATCTTATTATATTAAAAACTTTTGACTACAGTATTTATGTGTCTATTGTGTGTGACTATTCAAGTTTCAGAATTAATATTAAGTTAAATTGGAGGTGTATAATTGGCTGATAACAGATTATTTTGAGACATAATATTAATTCAGACACTGTGACTGTGAAAATATCCATCGCTAAAGTGCTCGTGTGCCAGGGCCTAATGATTCCAAGGTCATCCCTGAGTGATGCCTACAAAGAAGTGTTTTAATTATGAACAATCGTTATAGTCTTCAATGTCCCAAAGTGGACAGCCACTCATACCAAGGCACTGGGTCTGCCAGGCTATGGATGCATCAACTAAAATACCTAGGTCTTCCATACACTCCTCCCTTGTTCAACAGTGACAGTAACAACTCTCAGTTATTATATGTCAAAATCTTCCTCTTGTCTTTAACTGCGCGCGGCCATTGGCCATTAAGGTTGGATTTCATGATGCTAACCAATAATCCAGCAAGGAAAAAGACAGCTTAACGGCAACGTATGTTTATGTTAATTCTAGTTATATTTAGACGATGTTGTGCAGTTTAAGAAGGATCTGTGGTAGTGAAATTATTTAGAGAGATAGTTCGAAGTCTGTTTGCTGCTGGATGCCCTTTTAAAAGTGAATACAATCGTGTAGTAGTAGCCAAAATAAAGTAAAAAGACGTCGCTAGTACGGAAAGGGTTAAGACTATCAGCCGTATTGCAAAATATGTGGGAAGGAAGTTGCCAATCCTATATCCACCTACGCATACAATACTGAGTGTCAATATATGGAAGAGATCTCCAAGCTTCCTAATGCTAACTTTTGATTACCATATAGTTTGTTGATAGAGGCGAGTGTTTTGACTGTGGCAGTGGTAAGGAATGTACTCAAAATATAACCATCAAGCAAAGTAATTCACCTTCATAATTATTTACGCTGTGATATTATCCGAAAACAATAACGGTTAAGGGAGTTATCTTGTTTTGATTGGCCTTTTTTTCATTATCATATATATTTATTTTAGTTTGCTTAGTTTAGGAAGTAAGAAGGAGGTGTGGTGTGGAGGTAGATGTGCTGGAAAGTGTGAAAAGGAACAACTTGAGATGGTTCGGCCATTGGAACGTATGGAAAGCGAGAGAATGACTAAGAGGGTCTACGAGAGCGAGGTGGAAGGACAGAGAGGGAGAGGTGCACCGAAGGAGAGGTGGAAGGATGGAGTGAGGAAGTATATGGATGAAGGCGGTGCTGGTTGGGAGGAGGGGCGTCGACTGACGGGGGACAGAGGTGCATGGGGGCGGTTCGCTCGTGGTCACCCTTTCGGGGATCACGGCATCACACCCAAGACCCGCCTTCAAGATACATTAACCCGTACAGCCCCAGCGACGCGTCTGACGAGTCACCCTAATTTCTCTGACCGTAACCTCAGGTTACTCGAGAGGGCTCAGATTTGTATGGGAACTGTGTACGTATCCCTCGCAACCGTGCCGATGGTTGAAAACTCTCAAAGTCCACGTGCGTGCGCGTGAGCGCGCAATAACCTGTTTTTTTGGGGTAATTGCCTTCAATTTTTTACTCTTGTAAAATACGTTTTCGGGGGCTCTGTAGGACCATTCTTTAAGCTTTTTGAGCGGTTTTTCGTGTTTTTTCCTTCATTCCTAACCCATTCGCTATTGTTTCTGGAATAAAACCATTTTTTGAAAACCGGCCGGGTTCTGGTGAACAAACAATACAAAACTAGCTGGGGCTCCACGGGTTAATAAATTTTTCGGTAGAAAAATGTCGCAGCCGAAGGCAGTTTTCTACAAAAATACAGGCTCGCTATCGCTCACCAGGAAAAAATCGACACCTAAATGGCACAAAAGGTCTTAAAATTGACAACATAATATAGCGAAAGATGTTAAAGTCGCCATACTAATAGGTCGAACGTCTTAAAATCTCAAAACTAATAAGGCTAAACACGAGGGAGAGGAGGGTCCAGAACAAACACATATACCTCCCCTTAATGTACGTAAATGATTATGTTCGAAAACCCTATATTCAATATTTATGGTTCCTTTGGTATAATACACGTTTAAATATACTGGTTGGGAGGAGGGGCGTCGACTGACTGGGGACAGAGGTGCATGGGGGCATTTCGTTCTTGGCCACCCCTTCGGGGATCACAACGTCAGGCAATAGATAGATAGATAGAAATATACTATAATGGGAAGGTTAACCCATTCAGTACCGGTGACGTCCTTTTCATTATATTCTGGCAACTATTTGATGGCTTTATTCAGCTAAGGAAGGAACTCTAAAAAATTATAGGCGTTATACCTAAACCTCCAGGAGAGACACAACCCAAGTCCTCTACTATCACGGCCTCAGAACCCCAGAGAAATGTATCACAACAAACCCATGCCGAACTACCTCAGTGCTCCCTCCCCAGGTAGCCATCAAGAATATATATCAGTGTCCCCTTCCCTAGTACCAGCCGCGACAGAAAATGCGGCCCCCCAGATCCCTCCACCACAAACCATAACAAACCCCCTCGCTTCCACCCCACTCCCAAATGGCAGCGCATATCAGAGGACCCCGGTGTGACGTCATGCGGCCAGTCCGGCCGCGGATTGGAGGACCGGAAATGCACCTCCTCCAAGCCCAGCGAGCGGACGTCACCACTAGAGGCGCCGCCTGATTGGTCGATAGGGGGGATCCTTCGTCAAATCCGGAGGGCCCTTCCACTGCTCTCCCCCCTACCGACCTCACCAGAACCACACCAGCCTACAGTATCATTGAACCAAAGTTCCAGCGACCCTTTTTTTCGTGCACCTTACTCGCAGCAGAGCGCGCCTGAAAAGTTAATAGGTATTCAGGCCAGGTAGGTGATGGTGGTGGTGATGGGGATGGAGTTAGTGTTGGTGGTGGTAATGGGGATGGTGTTAGTGTTGGTGGTGGTAATGGGGATTGGAGTTAGTGATGATGGTGGTAATGGGGATTGTGGTGGTAGTGATGGTGGTGGTAATGGGGATGGTTGTGGTGGTGGTGGTAATGGGGATGGTGTTAGTGTTGGTGGCGGTAGTGATGGTGGTGCTGATGTTGTTGTTGCTGTTGTTCCCCAGGCTGTCTAGCTGAACAGCCCCAAGGTCCCAAGCAATGCCAAGGCCATAACCGAGCGCCCCCCACAGAACCCTCCCTGCCTTCTACAATAATGCCTGAGTGTCCGAAGCCACTCCATGGCGTGGAGCTGAGAAGGGTGCAGAAACGCCCAGGAAACCAAAGCCCCACCCAAGGCCCTGTGCCCCTCAGCAATTATGAAGAGGAAGTTGAGGGGCAAAGGAAAAATGTGATGGATTGGCTTCCAATCTTGGTAGATTGGGAGGTCAATCCATTGATGGTGGTGGTAATGGGGATGGTGTTAGTGTTGGTGGTGGTATTGGGGATGGTGTTAGTGTTGGTGGTGGTAATGGGGATGGTGATGGTGGTGGTAATGGTGATGGTGGTAATGGGGATGGTGTTAGTGTTGGTGGTGGTATTGGGGATGGTGTTAGTGTTGGTGGTGGTAATGGGGATGATGGTAGTGTTGGTGGTGGTAATGGAGATGGTGTTAATGTTGGTGGTGGTAGTGATGGTGGTTCTGATGTTGAAGGTGGTGGTAGTACAAAGGAAATAAAGCAACAACAGGTCTAGTGACCCTTTTAGGCTGCTTGTCCTCCAAAACATTGAGGAACAAGTGTCCAAACAGTGGTTTAGAGTGGGTAAGGGGACATTGGAAAGGGAACTACTGCCCTGGAACTAAAGTCTGTGGCAGGAATAGGAAGTTAGTAGGGGACAGATGGGTTAGTAACTGAGGGGGTGATAAAATAAAGTTATTCATTTACAAACACAGTCAGTCGCGGGTTTGATGTGAGATATTTGTCTAGGCGAAGTTTAAATGAATCAACGGTGCTGCAGTCTATAACGTCTCGGGGAAGCCCATTCCACAAGTTGACAACTTGATTGAAAAAGAAATTCTTAGATTCGTGTGAGTTAAAAGATTTACCAATAATTTTGCAACCGTTTCCCCGCGTGTAATTATATTGGTCGATAGTGAAGTACTTACTACAGTTCATATTGTCGATGCCTTTGATGATTTTGAACACTTGAATTAAATCGCCTCTTAATCTGCGCTGGGTTAAAGGAAATAGATTTAATTCTCTAAGACGCTCCTCGTATGGTTTGTTTTTTAGGCTAGGTATCATTTTGGTAACTCTACGTTGAACTCGTTCTAGCTTGTCCCTATCTGTTTGGTAATAAGGGCACCAGGATTGAATGCAGTATTCCAGAAGAGGGCGGACTATGGAATTGTAAAGAGTTAGGATAACGTCTTTGGATTTATGCTCAAATGACCTGCCTATTAATCCAATTATTTTGTTTGCCTTCTTAACCCGGGAACGGCGAGAACACTCTTAAGAAGTTTTACTGGGCAGCGGCGAGAAAGATCTTAAGAGGGAAGGCCTAAAAAAAACATTTTAAAAGGCCCCAGTAGCACTTAAAAAAAAAAAAAAAAAAAAAATCCTCCATACCTCATATCACTCCTCCACATCCCCTTCTTCCCCCCTTTCCCCCCGCCCCTTCAATTATCACCTATTTTCCCTGTTATTCCCTTAACCCACTGAACCCCAGCTAGTTAATAATAAATGTACCACCCAGGACCAGCAGGTTGTGAAAAAAAGTGTTTTCCAGAAAACACCAAGAATGGGTTAGAAATGAAGGAAAACCCACAAAAAAACGATCCCATAGGTCATTAAGGGGTCCTACGGTGCGCCCGAAAGTCGGAATTAACATGGGGAAATGGGTAGGCAAAAACAGGTTTTTGCGCGCTCACGCGCACGCGGTTGGACTTTGAGAGTTTTCAACCATCGGCATTGTTGCGTGGGATACTTACACAGTTCCCATACAAATCTGAGCCCTCTAGGTGCCATAGGACCGGAGTAATTAACCAGGGCGCACCTTCGTTACAAACATTTTGGACGCAAACACTGCATCGCTGGGGTTCTGTGGGTTAATCATTGGTATATTTTCATGCTAATATCTGCAAGCCGGTTGCAGGGTGTGGTCATGTGTGTGTCTATGCGTGGGAAAGAGAGAGAGATATACAGGCCTCAGTCACTCTCCAGGCTTCGAGAGAGGAGGTTGTGAGGCCAGCTGGCTCACACTTGTTGAATGAACCACTCGCTAACCATTCGCAATTTTGACCAGAAAAATTATATTCCCACTTTTTCTATTGTTGTTACAGGTTACTATCTTCATATTAAAGATAAAATAGGCGCATATGAATAAGTAATAACGATATTTATCGTAAAATGACGATTATAGGCAGGAATGGAGCCTAGTATTGCCGCCCAGAACTGTGGTGTTCACTACACCCTGCGCGCGCTTAATGGGTTAACAACTTCTGAACATTGTTTACTCGGTTTTAGGTTACTCGACATTGTTACTCCTAGATCGGTTTCTCTGTTTACATTCTTAGGCTGAGTGCCATTCAACGAATAGTTTGCTTTCTCATTTTGGTATCCGATATGTAGTCTTTTACAGTTATCCGCATTGAAAGTCATTTGTCAAATTTGGGCCCAACATGACAACTTATTTAGATTATGTTGTATATCGTCAACTTCTTCTATTGAGAGTACGCTATTTGCAAGTTTTGTATCGTCAGCAAATTTTGAGATTGTACAGGTGAGACCCTCATCTATGTCGTAGATGTAATGGGGATGGTGGTGGTAATGGGGATGGTGTTAGTGATGGTGGTGGTAATGGTGATGGTGTTAGTGTTGGTGGTGGTAATCGGGATGGTGGTGGTGGTGGTAATGGGGATGGTGTTAGTGTTGGTGGAGGTAATGGGGATGGTTGTGGTAATGGGGATGGTGGTGGTAATGGGGATGGTGGTAGTATTGGTGGTGGTAATGGGGATGGTGTTAGTGTTGGTGGTGGTAATGGGGATGGTGGTGGTAATGGGAATGGTGGTGGTAATGGGGATGGTGGTGGTAGTAATGGTGATGGTGGTGGTAATGGGGATGGTGGTGGTAGTGGTGGTGGTAATGGGGATGGTGTTAGTGATGGTGGTGGTAATGGGGATGGTGTTAGTGATGGTGGGTGGTAATGGGGATGCTGGTGGTAGTGATGGTGGTGGTAATGGGATGGTGATGGTGGTGGTAATAGGGATGGTGGTGGTAGTGGTAATGGGGATGGTGGTGGTAATGGGAATGGTGGTGGTAATGGGGATGGTGGTGGTAATGGGGATGCTGGTGGTAGTGATGGTGGTGGTAATGGGGATGGTGGTGGTAATGGGGATGGTGGTAATGGGGATGGTGGTGGTAGTGGTGATGGTGATGGTAATGGGGATGGTGGTGGTAAAGGTAATGGGGATGGTGGTGGTAGTGGTGATGGTGGTGGTAATGGGGATGGTGGTGGTAGTGGTGATAGTTGTAGTAGACCTTGCTGTATATTCGTAAGTCTTGGGGAACGAGGAAATGAAAGGCAGCAACACAGGTGGCCTTGACTGGGGATTAGCAGCACAGGTGACCTAGATCGGGGATTAGCAGCACAGGTGACCTAGACCGGGGATTTCCCGGGTCTTGGGAGGTATAGCTAACCTATTTGCCCGTGTTTCCCGATGGAGCTGGGACGGATCCAGGGTCAAAGAAGACGGGGCTAGCTGATGGTTGTCTACATATAGCTTGTGGCTTGTGGGGTATACTCCCTAATTACGACACTCTGCTGCACTTAGGCTTCCAGATGTGGCATTGCATATATATATATATATATATATATATATATATATATATATATATATATGCGAATATGCTTCCAAACTAAAGGTGTATAGAAAACGGTAGGTTCACTGCACAAAGTTTTAAAAATGTTAGTGCTAAAATTAAATTGCATCTAAAATATATTGCATGCACAAAATAAGGGTTTAAAAAGTATGTCCGAGTATCTTATTAGAAGGCTCGGACTGTTGTGTACATATTAAAATAATGTTTATGTAAAAGTGTTAACACTTTTACATAAACATTATTTTAATATGTACACAACAGTCCGAGCCTTCAAATAAGATACTCTGACATATTTAATTTTAGCACTAACATTTTTTAAACTTTGTGCAGTGAACCTACCGTTTTCTACACACCTTTAGTGTGGAAGCATATTCGCATATATTTTGACCACAAGAATCAATATTTTTCATGTTTTATATATATATATATATATATATATATATATATATATATATATATATATACAGTTATATACTGTATATATATATATATATATATATATATATATATATATATATATATATATATATGTTGGTAAAGCCAGGTAATAAATTTTCTTTAATACATACGAGGTTGAAAGAAATGGCAATTTCTGCGTTGGAAATTTTATTATTCAAAGTTTCCAGGTCTCTGATGAGTTTTCGCTGGGTGGCAGGAAGTAGATGAAGGAGATGAGCAAAGTTCATGGTGGTACAGGGTTACATTAAAGTACATGAAGATACAGGATATACGACGCGTTTCACTGGACAACCAGCATTATCAAGTAAGGAAGGAATGATATAAAAGGTAAACAGGAAGGGTATATATAGAGGGTGGAGGATCAGAGGCGGAAAACAGGGGGCAAAAGTCTGTGATTGGTGGAAGGCTAAACTAGGAGAGAGAAAGGGGGTAACCGCTTCACGCATGCGCACTGGATGCGGGATGGTGGTCGATAGGTGGGGTCGAAGCTGATTGGCTGCGTGTCGAGGGGCGTGGCCTAAGTTGTGTGGCGCCTGCAGAAGACGAAGCTGAAGGAGGTAGCGCGGGGGGCTGCGTCAAGGGCACCGGGGGCCGAGGAGGGGTGTTAGGTCCTGTAGGGTAGTGCCTTTTGGCAGAAGGAAGGATCTGAAGGTCCAGAGTTTGGTTGTTGATGTTGGGATGTAAGGCTTGGATATATAAAGCTTCGAGTATAGGTAATCTCCTTGGGTCACTTTCTTTATCGAGTATGGTGGTGTGTTTCTCTAACTCGTTGCGTGTGAGGTGAGGGTGGTTAGGGGTGAGATAGTGGTCTTTGATGGCTCCAGCCTGAAGGTGAAGAGTTAACCGACGTGAAAGACGAGTCTGCGTCATACCAATATAGGAATGAGGTCCACAGTCCTCATAATTACAGGTATGTTGGTAAATGACGTGATCGTCGGTCATCGGGCTCTTTATCTTGGTGGAGGCTGGTTTGTTGTGGAGAACGAGGTTGGAGGTCTTGGGGGATTTGTAATAAATTATTAATTTGATTTTGTTTTCCGGGTTGGTTGGGTGGACATGCTTGGAGATTATTTCTTTTAAGACGGCCTCGTCATTTTTGTGTTCAGAGGACATGTAATTGCGGTAGAAGATCTTAATTTCATTGGGGGGGTCAATGTTGGGAGGGCTTTGGGTGTACCATTTTTCAAGATGGTGGTTGATGGTGCTGGAGATGTCGGAGTTGGAGTATCCGTTATTTACTAAAACTTGGGATAGTCTTTCTAGTTCCTGGTGGGTGTCGGCCCAGGTAGAGCAGTGCGTGAGGGCTCTCCTAACATAGGCGGAGATGGAGGATAGAAGATAACGGCGGGGGCATTCACTATCACCGTTGAGGCATTGTCCTGTGTTAGTAGGTTTAATGTAGACGGTGGTTTTGAACCCATGGTCGTTCAGAGCTACGAGGATGTCGAGGAAGGGGAGTTGTCCATTGTTAGATTTTTCAAAGGTGAAGTTAAGTCCGGAGGAGGTCATGAAGCGACGCTGGAGTTCCTGTAGTTCGTGGAGGTCCTTGATTTGCACGAAGATGTCATCCACGTATCTACAGTAGACGGCGGGTCGTTGGGCAGCTAGGAGCTCTTCCTCGATGGTACCCATGAAAAAGTTCGCAAAAAGAACTCCTAGGGGGCTGCCCATCGCCACACCGTCTATCTGCTTGTACATGTTGCCCCGGGGGCAAAGGAAGGGGGCCTCCTTGGTACATAGCTCCAGTAGTGTTTTCAGGGCCTTCTCCGGGATGTCCAGTGTAGGTGTATCAGGGCAATGATAAATTCGACGTAGAATCATGTCAATGGTCCTATCCACTGGCACGTTGGTGAACAGGCTTTCTACGTCGAGAGAGGCGATAGTGTGGTTGTTGTTACGGGGGGCGTCTCGTAAAATTTCCAAGAAATCGTGGGCTGAGTTAAGGTTGAATTGGCTGGGCACGTAGGGGGTGAGGAGGTTGTTCAGGGCCTTGGCGATCTGGTAGGTGGCAGTGGGGATCTGGGAGATGATGGGGCGGAGGGGGTTCCCAGGTTTGTGTGTTTTGATGGTTCCGTACGCATAACCAGGGGTGTATTCTCCGACGAGTTTTTTAAGGTGGATCCCTCCTTGTTTGGCGTTGATGGCGGTGATGGTGGTGTTGGCAATACGTTTGATTTCGTCGGTTGGGTTGCGGGTGATCTTTTTAAATTTAGTGTTGTCACTTAAGATGACGTCCATTTTTCTAAGATATTCCTCCTTGTCATGGATCACGAGGCAGGAAGCTTTATCCGCACGACGGATGATGATGTTGGGGTTGTCTCTTAATAGTTTGGCAGATTGGAAGTGTTGTTTGTTCAGTATTTTGCTATGGTGAGTTCCTCTGGTTTTGGCGGCTTCAGCGAGGAGAGTAGGTTGTAGGGCGGGAGTAGTGGTGACCTTGCCATCCTTCTTGAGTCGTAGGATGTCGTCCAGGAGGATTTCCGTTTCTAGGCGTTTCCGGTGGGGGCCAGGTTTGGAGCCAAACAAGGAGGGATCCACCTTAAAAAACTCGTCGGAGAATACACCCCTGGTTATGCGTACGGAACCATCAAAACACACAAACCTGGGAACCCCCTCCGCCCCATCATCTCCCAGATCCCCACTGCCACCTACCAGATCGCCAAGGCCCTGAACAACCTCCTCACCCCCTACGTGCCCAGCCAATTCAACCTTAACTCAGCCCACGATTTCTTGGAAATTTTACGAGACGCCCCCCGTAAGAACAACCACACTATCGCCTCTCTCGACGTAGAAAGCCTGTTCACCAACGTGCCAGTGGATAGGACCATTGACATGATTCTACGTCGAATTTATCATTGCCCTGATACACCTACACTGGACATCCCGGAGAAGGCCCTGAAAACACTACTGGAGCTATGTACCAAGGAGGCCCCCTTCCTTTGCCCCCGGGGCAACATGTACAAGCAGATAGACGGTGTGGCGATGGGCAGCCCCCTAGGAGTTCTTTTTGCGAACTTTTTCATGGGTACCATCGAGGAAGAGCTCCTAGCTGCCCAACGACCCGCCGTCTACTGTAGATACGTGGATGACATCTTCGTGCAAATCAAGGACCTCCACGAACTACAGGAACTCCAGCGTCGCTTCATGACCTCCTCCGGACTTAACTTCACCTTTGAAAAATCTAACAATGGACAACTCCCCTTCCTCGACATCCTCGTAGCTCTGAACGACCATGGGTTCAAAACCACCGTCTACATTAAACCTACTAACACAGGACAATGCCTCAACGGTGATAGTGAATGCCCCCGCCGTTATCTTCTATCCTCCATCTCCGCCTATGTTAGGAGAGCCCTCACGCACTGCTCTACCTGGGCCGACACCCACCAGGAACTAGAAAGACTATCCCAAGTTTTAGTAAATAACGGATACTCCAACTCCGACATCTCCAGCACCATCAACCACCATCTTGAAAAATGGTACACCCAAAGCCCTCCCAACATTGACCCCCCCAATGAAATTAAGATCTTCTACCGCAATTACATGTCCTCTGAACACAAAAATGACGAGGCCGTCTTAAAAGAAATAATCTCCAAGCATGTCCACCCAACCAACCCGGAAAACAAAATCAAATTAATAATTTATTACAAATCCCCCAAGACCTCCAACCTCGTTCTCCGCAACAAACCAGCCTCCACCAAGATAAAGAGCCCGATGACCGACGATCACGTCATTTACCAACATACCTGTAATTATGAGGACTGTGGACCTCATTCCTATATTGGTATGACGCAGACTCGTCTTTCACGTCGGTTAACTCTTCACCTTCAGGCTGGAGCCATCAAAGACCACTATCTCACCCCTAACCACCCTCACCTCACACGCAACGAGTTAGAGAAACACACCACCATACTCGATAAAGAAAGTGACCCAAGGAGATTACCTATACTCGAAGCTTTATATATCCAAGCCTTACATCCCAACATCAACAACCAAACTCTGGACCTTCAGATCCTTCCTTCTGCCAAAAGGCACTACCCTACAGGACCTAACACCCCTCCTCGGCCCCCGGTGCCCTTGACGCAGCCCCCCGCGCTACCTCCTTCAGCTTCGTCTTCTGCAGGCGCCACACAACTTAGGCCACGCCCCTCGACACGCAGCCAATCAGCTTCGACCCCACCTATCGACCACCATCCCGCATCCAGTGCGCATGCGTGAAGCGGTTACCCCCTTTCTCTCTCCTAGTTTAGCCTTCCACCAATCACAGACTTTTGCCCCCTGTTTTCCGCCTCCTCTGATCCTCCACCCTCTATATATACCCTTCCTGTTTACCTTTTATATCATTCCTTCCTTACTTGATAATGCTGGTTGTCCAGTGAAACGCGTCGTATATCCTGTATCTTCATGTACTTTAATGTAACCCTGTACCACCATGAACTTTGCTCATCTCCTTCATCTACTTCCTGCCACCCAGCGAAAACTCATCAGAGACCTGGAAACTTTGAATAATAAAATTTCCAACGCAGAAATTGCCATTTCTTTCAACCTCGTATGTATTAAAGAATATATATATATATATATATATATATATATATATATATATATATATATATATATATATATATATATATATATATATATATATATATTGTTACGTATCTTGATTCAAAAGTGGTTAACTAAATCAAACTTGAAGTAGGTGGGGGTAGGGGGGAGCTGTTCACTACGTCATCGCCCGCAGGTGCCGGTGCCGGGAATCACGTAGGCAGGTCGAGACAGAGAATTGGCGCGAATCTCTCTCTCTCTCTCTTTTTCTCTCTCTCTCCACGTCCGCATGTCGAGAAAAAAAGAGAAAGAGAAAGCTTGCCATGAGGTTGCTGTTGTACAGTCACATTCAACAGTTTGGTCTCTCCAGCTGTTACAATATAATATATATATCGTAGGCTCCTGACCTTTGACCAGTGAGGACGTACCCAGTGACCGCTCGTGACATACCTGTTTATCCCCTAGTGAGGTGAACATTCCTAGTGATGGCTTGTGCTGATGAGATTGTCACCTCTTCCCATGTTCTCCAGCTTTGTCTTGCTTTGCAAGAGAGGCTGGAGAATGTTGAGCTCGAGGTCCAATCTCTCAAGGACGAGAACTTAGCATTGAAGATGGCATTTGAGGAAAACAAAAATGCCACTGGTGTAGGAACTAGGAAACCCGGACTCTTCCTGGAAGGTGGCATCTTCAAGAGGAATGAAATTAACCTTCCAGAAGCAGTATGTGACTGTTAAAAACAAGTATAGCACCCTGGATGACAAGTGTGATGGCAGTGAAGGGGGAAAGGAGGAAGGAGATGACCCGTCTTTCAGCGGGGCAGTGAGAGGAGAGGGGAGGAAATCTGCAGCTACTTCTGCTGCTACTACTTCTGCTACAGGCCGGCAACAGAAAACAGCTAAGTCTATTTTAATTGTAGGGGATTCAATGATTAAATACCTTGGTAGGGCTACTAACACACATGTTGGTAAAGTTGTCTGTCTGCCTGGTGCCGGAGTCGAGAAGGTGGCAGAAAAGCTAGATGGCGTCATGGAAGCGAGTGGAGAGGACCCCATCATCTTCCTCAACGCAGGGAGCAACGACATTTGGAAATGCAGGACTGAGGAGTTGCTCACCACGTACCAGGAAATGTTGGAGAGGATCAAGGAGAAGGGTGGAGTTCCTGTGGTACGCAGTATCCTACCAAGAAGAGGGGTAAGGAAGGAATGGTCCTCCAGGGCTATTGGTGTAAATAGCCGGCTGGAGAAGTATTGCAAGGCAAATACTATTCCATTCCTGGATAACTGGACCCTCTTCTACGGTAAGGATGAACTGTATGCCCAGGATGGAGTACATCTCTCTCGACTAGGAGTTTCGACCTTAGCCAGCTCACTCGACAAGTTTGTTGCGGGGTTTTGTTAATAAACCATAGGTGTGTAAGTAAAATAGAATCCCAGCCACATGAAATTGATAGTAATAACGAACATTCTGATAGCGTAGATTTTCCGTCTAGGTCCAGTAGTTCAGCAGGTAAAAATAAATTAGTTAAAAACAATAGAAAAATAGTTGCAAATACAAGTAATAGTTTGAGGGTTTATTATACAAATTGCAGGAGTTTATGTAACAAAATGAACGAACTTAGAGCACTGGTTAGCAAAGAAAATATAGACATAATAGCGCTAACTGAAACATGGATTAATACAGAAACCAGGCATTTTTTAGCAGAGTTTGATATACCGGGATATAGTTTGTTTAAATATGACCGAACAAGTAGGAGGGGCGGCGGTATAGCAGTGTTTGTCAGGAGTTCATTAAAAAGCTGTACTAAATCAGGTATTAGAGTAAATAATGAAAATGAAAGTGTTTGGGTAGAAGTTAACGAAGGTAGTGAGACTTTAGTTATTGGAGATATGTATAGACCGCCAAATATGAGTAGAAATGACGGAACATCATTATGGGAGGAAATTAAAATAGCATCAAGGCTTAGCAACGTGTGCATTATGGGGGATTTTAATTTCCCTAATATAGATTGGCAGCAACAAATAGGCGACTCTGATTCAAAGGAGTTTATTGAGGTAGTACAAGATAGTTTTTTTATCTCAATTCATAGATACGCCGACTAGAGGTGATAATATTCTCGATTTAGTTTTCAGTAACAATGAACATATGATAAATAGTGTAGAAATCGGGGACCACCTAGGAAATAGTGATCACAATTCTGTGTATTTTAATATACAATGGAAAGGTAATATCAGAGAGAATACAACATTAATACCTAACTTCAGAAAAGCCAATTATGGTGGGTTAAGAGAAGCCCTGTTAGCGGACCCTATGGTCAAAAAATTAAGTCGATCCAGGTGTCCAAATGAGTGTATCCTTTCTCAGGCACCTGTCATCTTAAGTCAGGAAGAGACGTCAAACTTGGTAGATACATACGATAATTTTATCAAGTCAGTATTCAATGCGCAAAATAAATATATCCCCAAAAGAAAATTTAGATCAACACAGAACCAACCCAAATGGATGAATAATAGACTATTAGATCTTCTAGGAAAAAAGAGAGGAATATATAGAAAAATTAAAAAAGGCGAAATTCACCTACTTGCTTACTATCAGAATCTATCACGACAGGTAAAAAAGGATATTAGTAAAGAAAAAAGAAATTATGAAATTAAGGTTGCCAATGACTCAAAAAATAATCCTAAAGCTTTTTACCAACTATATAAATCCAAGGTTAGAGATGTAATTGGTCCCCTTAAAACTTCGATAGGAGAATTGACAGAAAGTGATTTAGAAATGTGCAGTACATTAAATAGTCAATTTCTTTCCGTTTTCACTAATGAAAATTTGGCACAGTTTCCAGAAGTCCGTAAGGTATACAGCGATAGTATAGATAATAGGTTAAGTACGGTTACTATAAGTAGAAATGATGTGGTTAAGGAAATTGACAGACTGAAACCTCATAAATCGCCTGGTCCTGATGAGGTATATGCTAGAGTATTAAAAGAATGCAGAGATGAGTTAAGTTACCCATTAACATTTCTATTTAACAAGTCATTAGAAACAGGTATAGTTCCAGAAGCTTGGAAGCTTGCAAATGTAGTTCCGATCTTCAAAAAAGGTGATAAATCAATAGCATCCAATTACCGTCCCATTAGTCTCACTTCAATCATAGGAAAGCTACTAGAGTCAATTATTGCTAGGAAAATCAGAAACCACTTAGAAACATTTAACTTAATCAATTCTTCTCAGCATGGATTCACTCAGGGACGGTCTTGCCTTACTAATTTGCTTAGTTTTTTCTCAGAGGTATATGAAGCAGTAGATAATGACAAGTCATATGATATTATATATTTAGATTTCAGTAAAGCTTTCGACAGAGTCCCTCATGAGAGATTGCTGAGAAAGGTTGAGGCACATGGAATAGGTGGGGCGTTGTTAGGATGGATTAGGTCATGGCTAAGTGGTAGGAAGCAGAGAGTCAGCATAAATGGTACCAAGTCAGAATGGGGAGCAGTCAAAAGTGGTGTCCCCCAGGGATCGTTATTAGGTCCCCTGTTGTATCTTATATACATAAATGACCTAGATTTAGGTATAACTAGTAGGATAAGTAAATTCGCAGACGATACTAAAATAGGGAGATCAATTGATTCAGATAGCGATATAGAGTGCCTCCAAAGGGATCTAGATACCTTACATGAATGGTCAGTAAATTGGCAGATGAAGTTTAACATTGACAAATGCAAGGTATTAAAGATAGGGAAGATGCAAACAAATGTTAAATATAAACTAGCTAATTTAGAATTAGAAAATTCAGACTGCGAGAAAGATCTAGGTGTGTTTGTTAGCAATGATTTGAAGCCTAGCACACAGTGTATAAGCGTTCGTAATAAGGCAAACAGGATTCTCGGGTTCATCTCTAGGAGTGTGAGTAACAGAACTGCTGATGTTATCTTAAAACTTTACTTGTCATTAGTGATACCCCATATGGATTATGCTGTCCAATTTTGGTGTCCTTATTACAGAATGGACATAGATTCATTGGAGAGAGTACAGCGTAGAATGACAAAAATGATCCATAATATTAGAAATCTTTCGTATGAAGAAAGGTTGAAGAAATTAGGTTTACATTCGTTAGAGAGACGCAGAGTTAGAGGGGATATGATAGAGGTGTTCAAGTGGGTTAGTGGGATTAACAAAGGGGACATGGCAAATGTACTAAAGCTCAGTGATAGCGAAAGAACTCGTACCAATGGTTTCAAATTAGATAAATTTCGTTTCAGAAAATATATAGGCAAGTATTGGTTTGGTAACAGAGTTGTAGATGGGTGGAATGAACTACCAAGTGCTATAGTGGGATCTAAAACTGTAGGGAGCTTTAAGATAAAATTGGATAAGCATATGGACGAGAAGGGTTGGGTGTGAAGGGGGATCAGCCGGGTTGGGCCAATCAGCGCTCTGCAGACCCCCATAATCCTGCGTTAATCTCTAACCGTTTTGGTAAGATGATCCTCAGGGTATTAGAGTGTAAAGCCTATAATTGGGCTTTGTAATTGAATTGGGGTTGTGTGGGACAGGGATCTGCCTTGCTTAGGCCAATCGGCTTTCTGCAGACTCCCATTTTCTTATGTTCTTATGTTCTTATATATATATATCGAAGTGACGGGATCCAAAGAAAAAACGCACAGAAAGCAGTGGTCAGAGAATCGAGGGACATCAGAAGAAAGGGATTCATACACCAGAAGAAGAAAAGAAATAGAATGGACAACATTTCCCATTCTCCAGAGAACGGGAAATTCAAGAACGGGAAATTAGACCAGTTAACCCATTCTCTAATTTCCGGGCAAACAGGTGAGTTGCTCCCGCAATGCAGGTCAAGCCCCACCAATCACCACCTCGCATGGCCCCACCAACCACAGCGCGGGACTCAAACGACCAAGGCGGAATTACCCATCGAATATTATGATGAAAAAGTACTTATGCAAGCAACACATAAAGAGCCCTGGCAATACCTAAATCGTTGGGGCTCTTCCCCCTGGAGGAGATACCCTGTGAGAAAAGAAGAGAAATGGTGATATGAAGTGCCACATAACCAAATCATTGCATAAACAATACAAATAGACAAACCAGCTAGTGAACAGAAAATCACGAATTACATCATCATGCCATATAGTAGAGATAAGAAACAGAGGTCGAAAAGACGAGAACCTCAGCGCGATATTATTAAACACCAACATATATTTTTCATGTAATTATTACCCTCGACATAGCCAATTTTTATGTATTACTATGCCTCTGTTAATGTGAGATAATGAAACCGGACTAAGAGAAGCAATCCAAATATAGCCTAACTGAAATTATAGGAAGTCAGTTCACACTCAGTAGGTTGCTCTGTCTGGATTATTGTCCGGGAGTATTAACTGCCTACTAGCGCTCTGTCTGGATTAATGTCCGGGAGTCGTTCACCCTAGCGCTCTGTCTGGATTATTGTCCGGGAGTCGTTCCACTAGCGCTCTGTCTGGATTATTGTCCGGGAGTCATTCCACTAGCGCTCTGTCTGGATTATTGTCCGGGAGTCGTTCACCCCCCTTGAGAGAGAAGGTGCCTGCCATCCTGTCCCCCCTGCCCCTTGAACTCCTGACGAAGTGGTCCCTCGATGTCCAGCCACCGTGCCCGGAGCTCTACGACGCCCCAACCCTCGTACCTGGCCCTTCTCCGCACCACGCTATCGTAAGTGTCCTGGGTATCTCAATTTGTGGCTATTGTCGAAGGTAAGGTAGAATATGCGAGTATTCCGGAAGTATTGATAATTTGATCTGTGCCAAGGATCTGTATTAATTAATTATTGTAATTCCTACTTGTGTACATGTTACATAGTCGTTTATCCTCCCATAAATATTGATCTGTACAAGTGATTTTATAGTACCAGATATCCCAGATATCCCAGTGAATCCTAATAAGTGTAATTCTTAACCAATTATTACAATTCATATTTGTACACACGTTATATAAACTTACCTTTATACAGACTTAAACAGAACACTCTCAGATTTCACCTTTATGTGCTATTATTCTTTTGTGTATCCAAGTTGAGGCGAAAGTGTATACCGTGAAGATATTCTCTATTTTTACCATCATTTACCTAGGACCTATGCCCAAATTTTAATCTATCTATCCTTCCATACCGAAAAGTCAAGAACTTTGAGTTAATATTAATTCATGTGTTCAAGTTGTCTAGTTATCCAGCGCTTGTGAATTAGTCTAGTTTACGTGTGCAGGTTTTTCGTAATTTTTTGCACCATTATAGTAACTCATATTAAAGTTATTTTATTCGTTGCACCATATTGTTTAGGTGACCGATTTTCTCTTAATTTACTATTGTCAAAGTAAATATTCTATTACATCTTATGTTATGTAATCCGCTCTACTTCGTATCTTTGATTCGCGCATTGCTTGTAGGAATTTGTTAATACATTCAAATTACCTTTTCATGCTACAATCGTAGTATTTTATCTAGTACAACTTCGTTGTGTATGCCCCATTTATTCTGAGTTCATTCGAAATTCTAAATTTACTGTGATTTACATTCGCATCTTAATCGAGTGTATTTTTAACTCTTTTTAGTATTTATTTGCATTTATTCCAAAACCTTGTTATAGTTATTCATCAACTTAATTTGAATTTGAATTCTATATACGCGTGATCAGATCTCATACCCGGTCTATAATTATTTTTCGTACCTCGTGTGTAGACTCGTTCACAAAACTGCTTAGACAATCTAGTTCAAAGTTAAATTACCTTGCCTATAATACCCCTAGTGTTTATCTAACTTTCATCTGTGATTTATAGTCGCATTAAAGTTAATTGAGAATTCGCATATAAGCAGTCCATCTGACCTAGGGCCAACACACTATACCTGCCTATCTTACCTGTGTGACCCCTTGCTAATCCCCTTGGCGGTCTCTTACCGCGCCGCACCCGTGAACGCTCTTTCAGGCAGTCGTTCAATCTAAGAATTCTTCACGTTAGATGCTTCGCTCACATATGTATTATTATCTCCATTGAAATACTACGTACTTGTATAATCTTATTTTTCCTGCATACTCATATTATTGATACTGTGTGTAACGTGACTTATAATATTTAATTTATCAGTATAATATACTCTATTCTGATACGTCACTGATTTCTATTACCTTCTGCCGGATATGACAGATAGGTATAATTAATATTCCATTTCCATGCATTTGAATAAATAAGAGTGTAAAATAACCTGTGCTCTTCTTGTGTGAATGCTGCCTTAGTGTGAGAAGTTATAGCAAGATTTATAAAGCTAGATGTGACCCTGTCGGGCATATTCTATCTCACTATATCCTATCACAGGATTGTTGACGAGATAATACTAAGTCGAGTTGAAATACCAACCCGACATTTCATATATATATCAATCATAGTCCGGCTGCCCTAAGCATGACAAGTTGTTTATTTGATGAAACATATAGCTGACAGGGCTAGAATACGAACCGTTCAGGCAGGGAATCCAACCACCTACTGTATACATCACAAGGGTTAAAAGAAGGAATTTGATACTTCTACCAGTATTCCTTCCCAACCAGACTCTGATGGGGGGCAGACAGTCTTTTTAATCGTAATCCGGCTGCCCTAAGCATGACAAGTTGTTTATTTGATGACAAATATAGCTGACAGGGCTAAAATATGAAACATTCAGGCTTGAAGTCCAACCACCTATACCATCATGCTTAGGGCAGGTGGATTACGATTAAAAAGACTGTCTGTCCTACTGGTAAATATTTTTGGATCATTTGCATTAGTATTGTAGATAAAACTGATGGTAAATTTATTCAGGTGATAGTATGCTTATAATTAACTATAAGCTGCCTGAATAAAGGTGAAGATAATAGTTGTGGGAACAATGGGTCGAATAATACCGGCTTTATAAACTTCCGTCTAGACAACTTGTGGCTGGAGGCTATCATCAAAACTTTACCTTGGCTGCAGTATGATAAAGAATTCTGCCTGCTGTGAATAGCTACAGGGAAGTTGGTTCAGTGTGATGAGCTGGATTAACGACGAATATAAAACATTTGTTACCATTCCTATGAGTCTATAAGATTTGTGTTTATGCTGTGTTATTTTATTATGCAAAATGGAAAAAGATTTAAAACACATATGCACATTAGCAATTGACGCTACCAACGATACAGCCAGATCCTGTGTTTTCGAGTTGTAAAATAGGTGTAAGCGACCAAGAGTCGACATGGGTTTATCAGACATCAATTTCCACACTAATTACATCTCTAAAATATGTTAATGTTCTCTATATTCATGCGTTGTTCATATTATAACATCCAATACCCATATCGTTTGGTAGTCAAATAAATGTCCATATAAAGCAGATATGGAGTTTAAACATTCTCAAGTCTGAATTGCTGTAAATCAGTCATCCTTCTCTTCCCGATGATAACAAAAAACATTAACACTATTAATCTACGTTGGCCACTGGCCACGGTTATCAATGCCTTACATTTATAGTATGGAACTGCATTCAATGGTTGAAATATATGGTAGACATAAAAGAATGTCAACATATAGCATATTATTTCTGTTTGCTAGATAAAGCCCTCCCATCTCCCGTGCACACATACACGAACCCACCCACTTACACAAACACCACACGATCCCCTCAATAACGACGCTCTAACCCTTTTAGAACGTTCTTTGAAAGAAAGAGAGAGAGAACACGAAGGGTCGTGTTGTAAGCCATAGAATCTTACTTTAAGCTTAAGGTAGTCCATCATGTCCGATGATGACTTCTTCTCCTGGGTCACTGGTCAGTCCAATTCTTGAGGCACAAACAGGGCAGACGTAATCCGGGTTTGGGAGAAGCTGGGCAGCTTTTTGTGTATGCCTCCTTTGTCGTCTTTCTTGGCATTGTGTTGTTCTTGTGTCTTCGAGTAGCTGTACTCCGTCATAGCAGCGAGATTGCCAAAGAGAGCGGTTGGCAGAGAGATGTTCAAGATGCGAGCTCTCAATGTTACGTTTTTGCAGTGTTGTTTTTATTTGGTCCTTGATACGTTACTTTTGGCTGCCTGCAGTTCTTTCATCTACATGTAACTGGCTGTACAGGGTCTTGCGAGGCAGTCGCTCCTCTGGCATTCTGATGACATAACCCAGCCATCGTAGCTGGTGACGTGAGATGGTTCCTTCAATACTGATGCAGTTTGTTCTGCGCAATATGTACTTGGTCTTTCCAGTTTATTCCTAGTATGCGCTGTAAACACCTGATGTGATATGCTTCTAAGGCTTTGATGTGAAAGCTGTATGTTGCGAAGGACTCACAACCATACAGAAGGGCAGATATACATACAGCTTGGTATACAGTTGGTATACAGTTGGCTACCCCCAAAATGGGGATTGGGCCTGAGCATATAGAGCATATAGATACAGTTATTTTGGTTTTGGTGTTCAGGTCTTTGTTCAGGAAGACTCTGTCTTTCAGGCGTCCAAAAGAAGCTGAGGCCTGCCTGAGACGGTTTTGGATTTCTTCATCCAAGTTACAGTTGTGAGAGAGGATACTTCCCAGGTACAAAAAATCAGTAACATTAGTAAGTGTGTTGTCTTTAATGTTGTATTGAGTAGGTGGGGCAGCAGCGGTTCGTTGACAAAGAACTTCAATCTTCTGTGTATTAATGGAGAGACTCATCCTTCTGTAGGCATTTGCAGCTGCTGTTAGTGTAGCTTGTAGGGCCTCCGGTGTGTGTGCCACCAATGCACAGTCATCAGCATACTGCAGTTCAAGGAGGAGCTCAGAAGTTAACTTAGTTTTGGCCTGGAATTTTCTAATGTTAAAGAGGCTGCCATCAAGTCTGAAGTCAATCACTACACCGGCAGTTTCTTTTATGTCCCTCCGTAAAAGTGTTGTCACATAAATTAAATACATATACAAAAAAAAAACAGGTGCCATAACACAGCCTTGTCTCACTCCGGTGCACACATTAAATGGTTCAGATGCATGGTCACCTATGCAAACTCTAGCCATCATTCGTTCGTGAATCTGTCTTAAAATATGCACAAACTTAGGTGGACATCCAAATTTGGTAAGTATATCCCACAGCATTGCTCTGTTAACTGTGTCAAAAGCTTTGGTGAGGTCAATAAAGGCAATAAAGAGGTCTTGGTGTTGTTCTCTGCATTTTTCGCAGAATCTACGGCCTATAACACGACCCTTTGTGCTCTCTTTCTCTCTACTTACAACCCTTCTCTCATGACTATTCCAGGTCGTTCCACAGTCTACAAGACGACCCTGAGTGCCCACATGGTAGGGGGGTCCCACGTGAAGGCAGCCTCACGATCACAGGTAAGAGTATGCCATTGTATAGTCAATTCATGTTAACTTGGCAGCTGGTATCGGAGTTCTTCAAACAGCCCGTCCTGATTAATGTAAGTTATTCATCTCTATGGATGTATTAAACTCTCCATTATTCATTTTCTCAGGCCAATTCACCATCAATGCCAACTTGTCATAATTTTTAGCTACAATTAAACTGCTATACTTTTCTTAAGATTGAACTGGATGAGTTGTACTTAACAATTGGAATAGTAGAATTTTGCGAAGCTTGCTTTCCTTTGTATTAATGTTAACACGGTGAGCCCCAGCGTCGGATGTGAGTCAACGGCATTGTAAACCTCTGCCAGTACCAGCGTCGGCTATAGTCGAAGGCTATTCTGATCCTTATTTAGCATTGAAATAAGGCTCGTACAGGATTCATATTTGTATGGGAACTAGTTTATGACATCGCGGATGAAAAGTGGTGCTTGGCAACCCATCCCATCCTGCGGGGCGGGCTTCAGGGGAAGCTTTGCGGGAGAGCGTCAGTACACGCTTACCCTCGCGAGTGATAACTATGGCCGACCGCTCTATCTCCCGCCGCCGCCCTTGTTAGTGTTGAGGAGGCTATATCCATGTTGGATGCGGATAGTAACTATGTGGATACAGTCACAGGGTCATCTGAGAGCTCTGCTGAGGAGTATGTGCCAGTAAATGGGGACGATGATGAGGAAACCCCCGATGTTCCTGTTGCTCATGGTCTGGGTTGTGGCCGTGGTGCCACACGTGCCCCCATTGTTCCCCGCATTCCCATAGTTCCTCACGACCCCCAGGAAGATGTGGATAAGGAGAGGTGTTGTGGAGTGGTTTTGCCACTGGACTGGAAATCCAATGACCCGGGCTCAAATCCCGATATGTCAATGGGGAGATATTATTGGGATGGAATTTGTGCTGTACCTAGTATTAGTGCATTACCACAAAGCCCACCGAAACGCCAAATAAATACGCTCATTGATCCCTGATTAAATAGCACTGTATGAATATTCCCATATTCAAAATATGCTATAGTGGGGCAATGCATAGTGAGTTCATTGCTCAATAGGTGGCGTGCTGAGAGTGAGGATCCGAGTCTAGGAGATGAGACAGTGAAGCACTGGAGAGAGGCAGCTTTAGAGATGGGGCTGCTTTGAGCCGTGAGTGAGCAACTAAGCCCCATGCATCCTGCGAAGGCAAGATGGCAGGGGCTGGTTGCAGCTAAAAGTGCTTCACATGTATCACCCCCTAGACTGGAACGAGACCTCAGAGGCTTCACCGTTCATAACGGTTGAATGTACAGGCTCTCAGCCTATGCCCGAGAGGGAGTAGTTGGAATATAGAAAACAAAATATAAATAAATATATATAACAACCCAATGGAGTTCATCCATATTCCTACTAAGATGGGAGACAAAAAGGCTGATGAAGATAATGATGATGAATATGAATATGATGAACACGGTCCACCACGTCTCTCTTCACCCCCATCTCCCACTGTGTCGCCCCTGAAAGCCGCAACACCCAGGACCTTCTATGGGAGGGGCAGAGCCACCACACAAAGGGACGATAAAGATGAAGATATGATGAGTGACGAGGAATAAGCATCGATAGGGGAAAATACTCCCCCATGTGCCCCCCACCAACGCCGACTCTTCTCGACCCCTCCACCCTTATCTCCCTCACGCGATGAGTCACTGCGTCAACCAGCTGACCCAGCCTCTCCACAACCACCACTCTCACCTCCTGGCTCACTGCCTTACTCCCCCGACAGGCGTTCTTTGTCACCACAACCAGGGCCCACTGGTAGCCGCCCTGCAAATAGAAGGTCTTCATCTCCACTACCTGAGGCCTCTCGTCACCCCAACACCCAATCTCCTCCTGTGACGCCCCATCGCCCCGATCACCCACCATGCCCTGCCAGCCAACGACATGGGCGTGTGATGTCCCATGGGCGTGCCACCCACGGCTGATCATCAAATGTGACGTTGATAAGACGCCCTAGAGCTGGCTCAACCTCCAGATCTAGGTCTCAGTCAAGGTCAAAGTCAAGAGGCAGGACTCCCATCGCCCGTGCCCGCCCTGGTGCCCCTGGTGATGACCCATCTGACGGAAGCAACGACAGAGGTGACGACGAAGGCCATGAAGGGTGGAATTGGGTTGACGGGACCGATTACGAGCCACATACTTATGATTTTGTGGGAGAGAGGGATGCTGGCCCCAATTTCAGACACCGAGGACCACTGACGATGAGGCTTGACATATTCCTGCAGTTCTTCACTGCCAACCTGGTAGCCCTCTTCGTTGGCCAGTCTAACTGGTACAACTATTACTTCATGGCTGGCAAAGAACAGACGACCCACTCTGCCCGCCTCAACTGGCACGACCTCACATCACCTGAATTCTACAGCTTCCTGGCCATAGTCATCCTGATGGGTGTGACGAAGAAGTCATCATTGAGGAAATACTGGTCGTGGGATCCCCTCTTAGCCACCCCATATTTGGTCAGATAATGAGCAGGAACCGGTTCACTACAATAATGGGCAACCTGTACTTCATTGACAGCCTGGCCAGTCACACTAGGAACCAAGCTCGTCTGAGAGGGCAGAAAGATCCAATGGAGAGAATTTATCCAATCTTTGAGTACCTGAAGACCAAGTTTGCTGCCACATTGAGACCACATCAGAAGCTCATCATTGACGAAAGTTTGCTCCTGTGCCGTGGGAATTTTGCCATCCGCCAGTATATCCCCAGCAAACGCCATAGGTATGGCCTGAAAACCTTCGTCATGTGTGTTTGCAAGATCGGCTACGTCCAGGACCTCATCTTGTACATGGGCAGGAAGACCGAGTGGGTAGACATGAGGACCTACGGCATCTCCGGAGCTGTTGTCATCACAGTGCTGGAAGACTACTTTGACAAGGGCCACATATTGTTCCTGGAAAATTGGTACATCAGCCCCACCCTCGCCAAGTACCTGTACAGCCGCAAGACGGGAGTGTGTGGCACAGTCCAAAGAAATCGTTCCTTCATGCCAGAGTTCCCAACCAGGAGGGAAAAGGGCTCCATCACCTACCTGCAGGCAACCAATATACTCCTGTTGTCCTGGATGGATCATCGTGATGTCAACGTCCTGACAACAGTCCACTTCCCCAACTTCCATGACACCAGACGTCGTGACAGGGTCATAGGTGAACAAGTCCAGAACAAGTCCAAGGCCATCTGCGACTATAATATCAACATATACGTCTGGTGGACAAGTCGGACGCTGTCATCTCGTCAGTCGAGTGTGCCAGAAAGACGATGAGATGGTACAAAAAACTCTTCTTCCACCTCCTCGATATCACCCTCTACAACAGCCAAATCCTCCATGCTGAAGTAACAGGCACCATGAGACCATGGAGAAACTTCAGTATTGAGCTGGCAAGGGGGATAATGGGGAGGTTCATGCAAGAGCCTCGTCGCACACAACATCGTCGTCCAGCAGCAGAAGGGGTGTCACGTCTGGTGGAACAACACTTCCCATCGGATATCCCTCCCACCGCAAGCAAGGAGGGCCCGTATAGGTGGTGTCGTGTGTGCCGGAATACGACACAGAGTGTTGTGGCCTGTATCGAGACCAGGTTCTGATGCCGAGAATGTCAAGTGGCTCTTTGTGTTCCTGACTGCTTCAGGGAATACCACACCCTTGAAAACTTCTAAATCAGTGTGTGTAAAGATTGAGATAAAAGACGCTAACGAGTGTAAAAAGAACTTTATAAAAACAAAGTGTATATATAATATCTAAGTGTACATAATATTTCTAAGTCAAAAAGTGCCTCAAACAATTTATCAGTGACAGTGACACAAATAAAATATGTAATTAACCCACTGAGTCCCAGCTAGTTTAGAATAAATATACCACCAGGGACCAGCAGGTTTTGAAAAAGAAAAAAAATCCAGAAACAATAGGGAATGGGTTAGGAATTAAGGAAAAACCACAAAAAACCGATCCCCTAGGTCAAAAAGGGGTCTTACGGTGCGCCCGAAGTCTATTTTACAAGAGGGGAAAATTGAAGGCAAAAACACCCAAAAACAGGTTTTTGCGCGGTCACGCGCACGCGGTTGGACTTTGAGAGTTTTCAACCATCGTGGTTGCGTGGGATACTTACACAGTTCCCATACAAATCTGAGCCCTCTAGGTGCCATAGGACCGGAGTAATTAACCTCTCCGCTGCGTAGGTAGGGTATTGGCCACCCCTCCCTGTGCGGAGGTATTTAGACTGTTTCCTAAACTCAAATCGTCATCGTACCATAAATATAATTAATACTTATCCATATGCACCTATTTTACGTTGATTATAAAGGCATTAACCTGTTACAACAATAAAATAAGTGGAAACAGCGTTTGGATGGTCAAAATCGGCGATAGAGGCCGGGAGTTACATAACTTATGGCTGAGGCAGCCTGCCACCCAGCCAGCCGTCATGAAGGCTGGAGACACACTGTTGCGTGGTAGTCTCTCTCTCGCTCTTTCCCACGCTTGGTAACACAGATGACCACGCCCTGCTAGCAACTCGCTAATGTTAGCATGAAAATATACCTAAGAATAAGGGAATAACAGGGAGAAAAGGTGATAATTGAAGGGGGGGGGGGGGGGGAAGGGGGGAAGGAGGGGATGTGGAGGAGTGATATTTGGCATGGCCAAGGATCAATAAAAAAAAAAAAAAAAAAAAATTATACGGGGCTGATTTAAATGTTTTTTGTTTAGGCCTTGGATTATATGAGGAGTTCCGCAGTGCAGCGGAAAACTCTTATAAGGAGATCCGTACTTGCCGGGTTAACAGGGACAACAAATTGTCGTCGCTTTGGTTTAGCGTTACATACACTACCGACAACAACGTGTCGTTGCTGGGGTTCAGTGGGTTAATAAGTAATAATAGTAAGAAACATTGCAAAATATACGATAATAACTAAAATAGTAAGCAGTGGCAATATACGAATGAAAGCGAGGGTCATATTGAGAGGGAGAGTGGTGGTGTCAGTCAGCTGAGCGTGTGTACGTTCATGTATTAATGTTGTGGTGGGAGTGTGAGGCAGTCCGTTACAATGACAACCACCGCGCGCATCCTCCATCATGGCCACCTTCAACATGAAAACCGAGATGCGCGCAAGGCTTGCCACCTCCCGGAACTTATGTATCGTATATACTACGCACTTTATAACATTCTACCTTTACTTACAATGACTCTATGTGATATTAGATGGTACTTTACGAACTTTGAACGCACACAAGACACTCGGGACATAGGCCAAAACAGTATACGGCTCTAATACTGAATAATGGATGGTATCGTACATCAGCCACCCTCACCCAGCCTAACTGCCTGGGTGTTTTAAAGATACGGAAGGCATTAGCAACGGCTCATCACTCCTCCATAGCTTACAACGCTTTACTCAGACACAACACGGCTCATCATTCCACCATAGCTTACAACGATTTACTCAGACACAACACGGCTCATCACTCCACCATAGCTTACAATGCTTTACTCAGACACAACACGGCTCATCACTCAACCATACCTTACAACGCTTTACTCAGACACAACACGGCTCATCACTCCACCATATCTTACAACGCTTTACTCAGACACAACAAGGCTCATCACTCCACCATAGCTTACAACGCTTTACTCAGACACAACACGGCTCATCACTCCACTATAGCTTACAACGCTTTACTCCGACACAACACGGCTCATCACTCCACCATAGCTTACAATGCTTTACTCAGACACAACATGGCTCATCACTCCACCATAGCTTACAACGCTTTACTCAGACACAACACGGCTCATCACTTCACAATAGCTTACAACGCTTTACTCAGACACAACACGGCTCATCACTCAACCATAGCTTACAACGCTTTACTCAGACACAACAAGGCTCATCAGTCCACCATAGCTTACAACGCTTTACTCAGACACAACACGGCTCATCACTAAACCATAGCTTACAACGCTTTACTCAGACACAACACGGCTCATCACTCCACCATAGCTTACAACGCTTTACTCAGACACAACACGGTTCATCACTGCACTATAGCTTACAACGCTTTACTCAGACACAACACGGCTCATCACTCAACCATAGCTTACAACGCTTTACTCAGACACAACACGGCTCATCATTCCACCATAGCTTACAACACTTTACTCAGACACAACAAGGCTCATCACTCCACCATAGCTTACAACGCTTTACTCAGACACAACACGGCTCATCACTCCACCATAGCTTACAATGCTTTACTCAGACACAACAAGGCTCATCCCTGCACCATAGCTTACAATGCTTTACTCAGACACAACACAGCTCATCACTTCACCATAGCTTACAACTCTTTACTCAGACACAACACGGCTCATCACTCCACCATAGCTTACGCTTTACTCAGACACAACACGGCTCATCACTCCACCATAGCTTACAATGCTTTACTCAGACACAACACAGCTCATCACTCCACCATAGCTTACAACGCTTTACTCAGACACAACACGGCTCATCACTCCACCATAGCTTAAAATGCTTTACTCAGACACAACAAGGCTCATCACTCCACCGTAGCATACAACGCTTTACTAAGACACAACATGGCTCATCACTCCACCATAGCTTACAGCGCTTTACTCAGACACAACAAGGCTCATCACTCCACCATTGCTTACATCGCTTTACTCAGACACAACACGGCTGATCACTTCACCATAGCTTACAATGCTTTATTCAGACACAACACGGCTCATCACTCCACCATAGCTTACAACTCTTTACTCAGACACAACACGGCTCATCACTCCACCATAGCTTAAAAAGCTTTACTCAGACACAACACATCTCATCACTCCACCATAGCTTACAACGCTTTACTCAGACACAACACGGCTCATCACTCCACCATAGCTTACAACGCTTTACTCAGACACAACACGGTTTATCACTCCACCATTCCTTACAACGCTTTACTCAGACACAACTAGGCTCATCACTCCACCATAGCTTACAACGCTTTACTCAGACACAACACAGCTCATCACTCCTCCATAACTTGCAACGCTTTACTCAGACACAACGTGGCTCATCACTCCTTCATAGCTTGCAACGCTTTACTCAGACACAACACCGCTCTTCACTCCACCATAGCTTCCAACGCTTTACTCAGACACAACAAGGCTCATCACTCCACCATAGCTTATAACGCTTTACTAAGACACAACACGGCTCATCACTCCACCATAGCTTACAACGCTTTACTCAGACACAACAAGGCTCATCACTCCACCATAGCTTACAACGCTTTACTCAGACACAACACGGCTCATCACTCCACCATAGCTTACAACGCTTTACTCAGACACAACACGGCTCATCACTCCAACATAGCTTAAAACGCTTTACTCAGACACAACACGTCTCATCACTCCACCATAGCTTACAACGCTTTACTCAGAAACAACACGGCTCATCGCTCCACCATAGCTTACAACGCTTTACTCAGACACAACACGGTTCATCACTCCACCATTCCTTACAACGCTTTACTCAGACACAACTAGGCTCATCACTCCACCATAGCTTACAACGCTTTACTCAGACACAACACGACTCATCATTCCTCCATAACTTGCAACACTTTACTCAGACACAACGTGGCTCAACACTCCTCCATAGCTTGCAACGCTTTACTCAGACACAACACCGCTCTTCACTCCACCATAGCTTACAACGCTTTACTCAGACACAACACGGCTCATCACTCCTCCATAGCTTACAACGCTTTACTCAGACACAACACGGCTCATCACTCCTCCATCGCTTACAACGCCTTACTCAGACACAAAACGGCTCATCACTCCACCATAGCTTACAACGCTTTACTCAGACACAACACGGCTCATCACTCCACCATAGCTTACAACGCTTTACTCAGACACAACACGGCTCATCACTCCACTATAGCTTAAGCTTTACTCAGACACAACACGGCTCATCACTCCACCATAGCTTACAACGCTTTACTCAGACACAACACGGCTCATCACTCCACCATAACTTACAACGCTTTACTCAGACACAACACAGCTCATCACTCCCCCATAGCTTACAACGCTTTACTCAGACACAACATGGCTCATCACTCCACCATAGCTTACAACGCTTTACTCAGACACAACACAGCTCATCACTCCACATTAGCTTACATTGCTTTACTCAGACACAACATGGCTCACTCCACCATAGCTTCCAACGCTTTACTCAGACACAACACGGCTCGTGACTCAACCATAGCTTACAACGCTTTACTCAGACACAACACGGCTCATCACTCCACCATAGCTTACAACGCTTTACTCTCACACAACAAGGCTCATCACTCCACCATAGCTTACAACGCTTTACTAAGACACAACACGGCTCATCACTCCACCATAGCTTACAACGCTTTACTCAGACACAACAAGGCTCATCACTCCACCATAGCTTACAATGCTTTACTCAGACACAACACGGCTCATCACTCCACCATAGCTTACAACGCTTTACTCAGACACAACACGGCTCATCACTCCACCATAGCTTAAGCTTTACTCAGACACAACACGGCTCATCACTCCACCATAGCTTACGCTTTACTCAGACACAACACGGCTCATCACTCCTCCATAGCTTACAATGCTTTACTCAGACACAACACAGCTCATCACTCCACCATAGCTTACAACGACTTACTCAGACACAACACGGCTCATCACTCCACCATAGCTTAAAATGCTTTACTCAGACACAACAAGGCTCATCACTCCACCATAGCTTACAACGCTTTACTCAGACACAACGCGGCTCATCACTCCACCATAGCTTACAACGCTTTACTCAGACACAACAAGGCTCATCACTCCACCATAGCTTACAACGCTCTACTAAGACACAACACGGCTCATCACTCCACCATAGCTTACAACGCTTTACTCAGAAACAACAAGGCTCATCACTCCACCATAGCTTACAACGCTTTACTCAGACACAACACGGCTCATCACTTCACCATAGCTTACAACGCTTTATTCAGACACAACACGGCTCATCACTCCACCATAGCTTATGCTTTACTCAGACACAACACGGCTCATCACTCCACCATAGCTTACAACGCATTACTCAGACACAACACGGCTCATCACTCCACCATAGCTTAAATCGCTTTACTCAGACACAACACGTCTCATCACTCCACCATAGCTTACAACGCTTTACTCAGAAATAACACGGCTCATCACTCCACCATAGCTTACAACGCTTTACTCAGACACAACACGGTTCATCACTCCACCATTCCTTACAACGCTTTACTCAGACACAACTAGGCTCATCACTCCACCATATCGTACAACACTTTACTCAGACACAACACGGCTCATCACTCCTCCATAACTTGCAACACTTTACTCAGACACAACACGGCTCATCACTCCTCCATAGCTTACAACGCTTTACTCAGACACAACACGGCTGATCACTCCTCCATCGCTTACAACGCTTTACTCAGACACAAAACGGCTCATCACTCCACCATAGCTTATAACGTTTACTCAGACACAACACGGCTCATCACTCCACCATAGCTTACAACGCTTTACTCAGACTCAACACGGCTCATCACTCCACTATAGCTTAAGCTTTACTCAGACACAACACGGCTCATCACTCCACCATAGCTTACAACGCTTTACTCAGACACAACACGGCTCATCACTCCACCATAACTTACAACGCTTTCCTCAGACACAGCACCGCTCTTCACTCCACCATAGCTTCCAACGCTTTACTCATACACAACAAGGCTCATCACTCCACCATAGCTTACAACGCTTTACTAAGACACAACACGGCTCATCACTCCACCATAGCTTACAACGCTTTACTCAGACACAACAAGGCTCATCACTCCACCATAGCTTACAACGCTTTACTCAGACACAACACGGCTCATCACTCCACCATAGCTTACAATGCTTTACTCAGACACAACACGGCTCATCACTCCACCATAGCTTAAAACGCTTTACTCAGACACAACACGTCTCATCACTCCACCATAGCTTACAACGCTTTACTCAGAAACAACACGGCACATCGCTCCACCATAGCTTACAACGCTTTACTCAGACACAACACGGTTCATCACTCCACCATTCCTTACAACGCTTTACTCAGACACAACTAGGCTCATCACTCCACCATAGCTTACAACGCTTTACTCAGACACAACACGGCTCATCATTCCTCCATAACTTGCAACACTTTACTCAGACACAACGTGGCTCATCACTCCTCCATAGCTTGCAACGCTTTACTCAGACACAACACCGCTCTTCACTCCACCATAGCTTACAACGCTTTACTCAGACACAACACGGCTCATCACTCCTCCATAGCTTACAACGCTTTACTCAGACACAACACGGCTCATCACTCCTCCATCGCTTACAACGCCTTACTCAGACACAAAACGGCTCATCACTCCACCATAGCTTACAACGCTTTACTCAGACACAACACGGCTCATCACTCCACCATAGCTTACAACGCTTTACTCAGACACAACACGGCTCATCACTCCACTATAGCTTAAGCTTTACTCAGACACAACACGGCTCATCACTCCACCATAGCTTACAACGCTTTACTCAGACACAACACAGCTCATCACTCCACCATAGCTTACAACGCTTTACTCAGACACAACATGGCTCATCACTCCACCATAGCTTACAACGCTTTACTCAGACACAACACAGCTCATCACTCCACATTAGCTTACATTGCTTTACTCAGACACAACATGGCTCACTCCACCATAGCTTCCAACGCTTTACTCAGACACAACACGGCTCGTGACTCAACCATAGCTTACAACGCTTTACTCAGACACAACACGGCTCATCACGCCACCATAGCTTACAACGCTTTACTCTCACACAACAAGGCTCATCACTCCACCATAGCTTACAACGCTTTACTAAGACACAACATGGCTCATCACTCCACCATAGCTTACAACGCTTTACTCAGACACAACAAGGCTCATCACTCCACCATAGCTTACAATGCTTTACTCAGACACAACACGGCTCATCACTCCACCATAACTTACAACGCTTTACTCAGACACAACACAGCTCATCACTCCACCATAGCTTACAATGCTTTACTCAGACACAACATGGCTCATCACTCCACCATAGCTTACAACGCTTTACTCAGACACAACACAGCTCATCACTCCACATTAGCTTACATTGCTGTACTCAGACACAACATGGCTCACTCCACCATAGCTTTCAACGCTTTACTCAGACACAACACGGCTCGTGACTCAACCATAGCTTACAACGCTTTACTCAGACACAACACGGCTCATCACTCCACCATAGCTTACAACGCTTTACTCTCACACAACAAGGCTCATCACTCCACCATAGCTTACAACGCTTTACTAAGACACAACACGGCTCATCACTCCACCATAGCTTACAACGCTTTACTCAGACACAACAAGGCTCATCACTCCACCATAGCTTACAATGCTTTACTCAGACACAACACGGCTCATCACTCCACCATAGCTTACAACGCTTTACTCAGACACAACACGGCTCATCACTCCACCATAGCTTAAGCTTTACTCAGACACAACACGGCTCATCACTCCACCATAGCTTACGCTTTACTCAGACACAACACGGCTCATCACTCCACCATAGCTTACAATGCTTTACTCAGACACAACACAGCTCATCACTCCACCATAGCTTACAACGATTTACTCAGACACAACACGGCTCATCACTCCACCATAGCTTAAAATGCTTTACTCAGACACAACAAGGCTCATCACTCCACCATAGCTTACAACGCTTTACTCAGACACGACGCGGCTCATCACTCCACCATAGCTTACAACGCTTTACTCAGACACAACAAGGCTCATCACTCCACCATAGCTTACAACGCTTTACTAAGACACAACACGGCTAATCACTCCACCATAGCTTACAACGCTTTACTCAGACACAACAAGGCTCATCACTCCACCATAGCTTACAACGCTTTACTCAGACACAACACGGCTCATCACTTCACCATAGCTTACAACGCTTTATTCAGACACAACACGGCTCATCACTCCACCATAGCTTAAGCTTTACTCAGACACAACACGGCTCATCACTCCACCATAGCTTACAACGCATTACTCAGACACAAAACGGCTCATCACTCCTCCATAGCTTAAATCGCTTTACTCAGACACAACACGTCTCATCACTCCACCATAGCTTACAACGCTTTACTCAGAAACAACACGGCTCATCACTCCACCATAGCTTACAACGCTTTACTCAGACACAACACGGTTCATCACTCCACCATTCCTTACAACGCTTTACTCAGACACAACTAGGCTCATCACTCCACCATATCGTACAACACTTTACTCAGACACAACATGGCTCATCACTCCACCATAGCTTATAACGCTTACTCAGACACAACACGGCTCATCACTCCACCATAGCTTATAACGCTTACTCAGACACAACACGGCTCATCACTCCACCATAGCTTACAACGCTTTACTCAGACACAACACGGCTCATCACTCCACCGTAGCTTACAACGCTTTACTCAGACACAACACGGCTCATCACTCCACCATAGCTTACAACGCTTTACTCAGACACAACAAGGCTCATCACTCCACCATAGCTTACAATCCTTTACTCAGACACAACACGGCTCATCACTCCACCATAACTTACAACGCTTTACTCAGACACAACACGGCTCATCACTCCACAATAGCTTACAACGCTTTACTCAGACACAACAAGGCTCATTACTCCACCATACCTTACAATGCTTTACTCAGACACAACACGGCTCATCACTCCACCATAGCTTACAGTGCTTTACTCAGACACAACACGGCTCATAACTCCACCATAGCTTACAACGCTTTACTCAGACACAACACGGCTCATCACTCCACCATAGCTTACAGTGCTTTACTCAGACACAACAAGGCTCATCACTCCACCATAGCTTACAATGCTTTACTCAGACACAACACGGCTCATCACTCCACCATAGCTTACAGTGCTTTACTCAGACACAACACAGCTCTTCACTCCACCATAGCTTACAGTGCTTTACTCAGACACAACACGGCTCATAACTCCACCATAGCTTACAACGCTTTACTCAGACACAACACGGCTCATCACTCCACCATAGCTTACAGTGCTTTACTCAGACACAACAAGGCTCATCACTCCACCATAGCTTACAATGCTTTACTCAGACACAACACGGCTCATCACTCCACCATAGCTTACAGTGCTTTACTCAGACACAACACAGCTCTTCACTCCACCAAATTAGTGACTATTATCCCCTTCTGTACGGGCGACGTTTTTTTTTTTTTTAGCTATATTTATACAATTTTGTCCAGTTAAATAAGGATCTTTGGTAGTAAAAAGGGTCAGGTGAGATAGTTCGAAGCCTGTTAATTGCTGGAGACCTTTGTCTAAACTGATTAGAGTCATGTATTAGTAGCCAGTATAAAGTTAAAAGGACAGCACTGGTACTGAAAGGGATAAAACAATAAATATCACGAGGGCATGTATCAAACACTATACCCTGTTCTAAATAAATAGGCCAAAACTCTTGAACGTTAACCTCTGTAACTCACAAACGACTAGGGTAATCAAGTTATAGTTCTACCATTTGGGAAGAGTCAACCAGGGATTACGTGTGCAAAATTACAGCCCATTTTCTATAGACCGTTTCGAGTTACAGACATTAGAATTCAGGATATCTGACCTACCTACTTGGAACAGGGTATAGGCTAGGAGTCGCATTGAACAAGAAAAACTAAAGTAATTGCTATCTATCAATCAATACTAATTATACAGTATTTTGACGTTATTTTAAAATGTGTAGCATAAGGGGGATGGTTGTTTTTTTCTGCCCCCCCCCTTGTCTCTCACGTTTAGCCCTATTAGGTTTCAGGTTTCAATACATTCGGCCCATTAGTATGGTGATTTTAAGACCTTTCACCCATTTATTTGTTAATATTTAGACCTTCCGTGCCATTTAGCTGACGATCTTTTCCTGGCGAGCGATAGCGAGACTGAAATTTAGGAGGAATCGGCCTTCGGCCGGGACATTGTCGTACCGAAAAATGTACAAATTCATCCTGAACCCCCTTCATCTTGGGGATGTTCTTTTATGCTTGATGGAGGTCTACGGAGGAAACATAAAATAGTAAATAAATAAATAAATCGACCAATAAATGAACTCTTCCCCCTCCAATGTATTACCGAATACAGGTGCCCGTGTGACACCGGTTTTATTTATGACTTAATTTAGTAATTATAGTTTTAGTTTCCTTCGTAGACCTGCATCAACCTTCACGAATTATTCTTAAGATCATCCTTTGAGAAAAATGTGTACATATTTCGGTAGAAAAATGTCGAGGCCGAAGGCCACATCTAATATTCGTCCAGAAAAAAAAAATCAACACCTGAATGATGTGGAGCGTCATATTATCGACAAGCTAAAGGGGTGCAGCTTCGTTAGTTAAAATAGGACTTCAGAGGTTATCAACCCCTCTGGATTATTAAGCCAGCACACTGTAGGTCAAGAATAGCGTCAGGACTGGAGCCCCTTTTCGAAAAATCCATTTCTTTGGGGTGAAGCGTCTTATCATCGACAACATAATGGGGTGAAGTGTTGTAAAATCTCCGACCAATGGAGTTCAACAGGAGATATCAAAAAGCCCCCCTTGGTCCAAATAAGGTTAATGCTTTATCTAGTATATGCCTGTATTGACTCTTTATTTTTTCATTTGTGAGTGAGGGAGACAAAAGACAGAACTGACCGTAGCGAGTGCCTCCCCCCGAGTTGAAAGAGTGACAGGGTCAAAATCAAGGGACGTTCGATCCAAAATGCCTGGACACACAGAGTTTGAAGCAATTTAAGTCATGGGAAGAGGGAAAGACTGATTCTTGGAGAGAGTTCCAGAGCTCAGCTGTTGAATAGAAGAAAGACTGAGAGTAACGTTTCACTCTTGAGTTGGAGAGTTGCACAGAGTAGAGGTGGGATTGTGTTGCAAGACGGGTACATCATACCCTACGTAGAGGAGGTGGTATACACTGGGAGAACTCTGAGGAACACTGATTATTGTAATAGTGATAGAATTACGAGAGATATGCAACTGCGATGGAATGTTCAGTGAATTTAATATATATAATCCAAATCCAAATAAATCCAAATAAATCCAAGTCAAATCTACTTTAAACTAGATTAAATTTAAATTGAATCTAAATTGAATCTAAAGGGCACTCACATATATATATATATGAATAATAATGATAGGGTTAATCAATTACCAGGATTCAACTTACCAACATCCACACAGAACAATGAGGCAGGGAATTGGCCGGTCAAGATGGCGGTAGGACGCGAGAGAGCAACACAGAAGCACACTCAGAGGAAATAAACCGAAATAATTATGTTAAATGATCATGAGTATGAGAAAACCATGCGTATTTGTCAGTCATGGCGTCGATGAGAGCGTCTATGATGATGGTATGTGAAGAATTCTGGCCATTTGCTGTATCTATAGGAACTATAGCACAATTAAATGAAACGGAAAAATAGGTGTTGACTGGGTGGTGTCTGTGAGAGCTCTGCCTCTCTCGGAATGCCAGGTTGCTGCCTTGGCTACCGCGAGGCGGGAAAAATATCGTACTGCATCAAAGTTGCTCATACGATAATTTATTATATATGATTATAGTAAGAATCCTGTCAGCCAATCAGAGAGCCGGATTAGACCATCCCTTTAAACCAGTTGTACCCGACATTCCCTGCTTGTATCACAAAATTGCCACACCTTCCGGCTCAACCAATCACAAGCTCCATCTGACGCTTCAAACATCGACTGCTCCAGCCGCGCCTACACGTCCACCCTTTAAATTGCTCTCGCTCCATTCACACACATTTTCTCCTGGTTGCAAAAAGTCTATTACACCAGTGCAATCCTCATACTCCCGTCAGCCACTACAAGATATTTGCAACAAGCTCCCAGGGAAATATTAAACGATATTAATAAGTAGGAGAGATAGAAAGACATTGAAGACGCGTGGCTGGAGGTAGCTCCGCCCAGGAGCCTGGCTCGACCAATCACAGTTCGCCAAGTCGTGAGGCGGGAGTATAAAGGAAGGTGAGCGGGGCCCCAGCCAGACGTCAGAACTGTCACGGATACTCGTTGGGTACACCTGCTAGCTGCCACCTCTCCCTTCCTCATTTAGACACGGATGGGAATTTAGCCAAGCCTGCTCCAGCCTACCAGCTCACTTGCCGTAACCAAGAAAAGTCCACCTCTGGCCCAACACAACCTCCGTCTGCCGACCAGATACACTTTCAGTATCCTGGTTCTTGTTGTCATATTGCTAGCTTGCACACCTACAGCCAAGCGATTTAAGATGGACGGCAAGTGGTAGACGGGACTGAGGAACTATAGAAGACATATTGGCCGGCCTTGGGGTGGTGAAGATTGTTCCAGACAAGATACCTGATACATTTTAAAAGGACCCTTATGGGCCCGAACAGGCTAACTAAAGAGAGTTAAATGCTAGACAAACCCAGTGGTTCCAACCATTAAAATAGATGTGTTCTTTTGAACAAAATAAAGAGAAATGGATTAGACTTATGATTTAATAAAATGATCAAGTGTCGAGAGAATAATATTATAACTGCTTATTGTTAGAAAAGGCTCCATGCCATTTAGCTACTAATAGTATAGGATCTTCTAGGTTAGTAAATAAATGTAATCTTTAAAGATAAGGGGAAGATTAAAAAAAGAGCTTAAAGACTAGAATGGGAGTCTGATTGATTAATAATCCACAACAGGGATAACGGGGTTATTAGAAGTATTTTAAAAGGGGGGATATATGATAGTTGCCGATAGGTTAGACCTAGCTTGAAAAATAGTTAGGACGGACACTAGTCCATATGATGAAATATACTTTTTGTTATAAAGGAAACATCGTTATTCGATCAAAGATATTATTATAAGGAATACGTTATAATTTGTAGCATCCAAGAAGGGAAACTCGCCCGCATAGTAGAGAGAGATATTGTAATCATGACATAAGTGACTAATGAGTTGAATATTGTGATAAAGTATTGTAACCCGGAGATAAGTAGTTAGTGAGTTGATAAATATAGTATTCATGATATAAGTAACAATTGAGTTGAACATTGAGTCGGATATTGTAACCCTGACATAGTAAATGATCAAGTGTTAAATATTGTAATGATGATATAGGTATTTTTGAGATAGTGATTATATCGGACAGAGTTTCATAATACTGAGAGAGCTTATACAATCTTTTCTGTTTTGTCAGTTCATTTAATTTGAATGAATAAGCATTTCAGTTGGGCAAAACAAAAAATGTTAAAAACAATTGGGCGCCAGTTATCTTTTCATTTGGGCGACAAAATATGCTCCATTTTGACGTACTCAGCACTTCACTAGTGGCGAAAATCATACTGGTTCCCTATCAGTCTTAAATTCCTTAAATCACGTTAGGCATGACAAGCCACTTGATGAAAATCAAATAATGATTCACCACCTACACATAATGAGTATTTGATAAGCATAGTAAGATCTTTAAGGTTAGGTTAGGTTTACAAGTTGTTGATCGTGCCAGTTTAATCATGAGTTCAGCTTGTAGTATTTGTAAGATGCCGACTACCACGAGGAATAGCCACACAGCAAACTATCTGTTGCAGTGCCCGTTTAACTGAGGGGGAAGTGTTGAGAGAATACAAGAGTAACTGGTGTACAGGTTGTATTATTAAACTTGCAAAGTAAGAGGCGTAACTGCCATGATTATTTAAAATTGACACAATAGTAGTAATACAACATAGATTTAATATAAGTAGCATGAATAATAATTTACAACTAAATCAAACACATAAGATATACATAGGTCAACAAGTATTATATGAACGTGATGATAATCGAATTCTCTCAGGTAATGTGGAATGTGTGGGGAAGTCCCTAGCTTGCATCTAGTGTGGATGTGGGTGTCGCTGAGCTTCTCTTCTGTAGCTATACAGAGGCCTGGTAATTTAGTGATTACTCAGACGTATAACAATGGCAACAATAACAATTAGGCAACTGGAATGAGAATTGGAATTATGTTAAAGGGGATCTGAATGCCAGATCTCAACTGAGCGTCCTATTAATACTAACTTGAACGGGGAGGATTCTAGGAAGCATGTGAGCATTCGAGGTCCTAGAGCCAGGGAGCAGTCTAGGTCTTCCGATGATTCGGTATTAGCCATTTTAATATCGGAAGTCAGGCCAGAGGGCACCTGTAGAAACCTGTAAGCATTGAGATCTCAGGGAGTGGATGAGATAATTTTCCCCTACCTGGCCTAAATACCTATTCGATCTTAGGTGCGCTCTGCTGCAGGTAAGGTACAGTACATGGAAAAATGGCACGCTGGAACGTTGGACTCAATAATGCTGTAGGCCGGTGTGGGTCTGGTGAGGAGGGTAGTGGGGAGAGCAGTGAAAGGGCCCTCCTGATTTGGCGAAGGATCTTCCCTATCGACCAATCGGGCAGCGCCTCTGGTGGTGAAGTCAGCTCGCTGAGATTGGTGGAGGTGTACTTCCGGTCCTCCAATCCACGGCTGGCCTGGCCACGTGACGTCACACCGTCACACCGGGGTCCTCTGAATGGCTCTGCCGTTTGGGAGTTGGGGGGGATCAAGGGGGTTTATTATTATTTGTGGTGGGGGGATCAGGGAGACTATAGCCGCGTTTTTTATCGTGGCTGGTACCTAGGAAGGGGACACTGATGTATTTCTTGTGGCTGGTACCTGGGAAGGGGGCACTGGTGTATTTGGGCATGGGGTTTCTGGGCTGCATCTCCTTGGGGTTCTGAGGCCATGGTAGAGGAGGACTGGGTTGTGTCTCCCCTTGGGTTTTAGGTATAACAATTTGTTTAGGAAAAAATGGATGGGAGTTAAAGAAATAAGTGGAATAATTTGTATATAATTGAATTTTAGAGAAGCTTCCAAAGCTGAATAACATCACTTAATGTTAGCCAGAACCAACGTGAAATGTTCTGTGTATGTATCATTGCAGGTTCTCGGGCGTGACAGCGTGTTCATGGGTTCAACTCGGAGTACTTGTGTTGAGAAACGTTCACCCCACCTCCTCCGCCACCCCCTCCTTCCCTCCCCACCCCCACTGTCCCCCCTGGTCTCCACCCCCTCCCAAAATCCTCCCTCCTCCTCCTCCTCCAACACCACCACCCCACACTCACCACCAGCAATCCTCCCTCCCCCTCCCCCACTCCTCCTCCCAGCAGGGCCGACCTCTTCACTACCTCGCAAGGGATCCCGGTGTATTATGGTGGAGATTGAAACAGACGCCTCCATGCCCCGAAACAACCCCTTCTACACCAACTCTAATCCGGACATCACTACATCCCTCATCAACAGCATCCAAAACTCCAACAACAGCCACGAGATACAACAACAACAACAACAACAGGATTATAAGGGTACAGTTGCCAAGATATGAACTTAGTACACATTTGTTGGATATATGGAGAACCATGACGACGGGTTAATGCATGGTATTCATGATAATGAACGGTCTTACCCACTTCAAACAACATTATTATAAGATGGTAAACACATAAACTCACCTGCAAACTAGACATACGCCTATTAGAACATTAAATCCTGTTACTCCTTCAAAACATTTGCCCCAGGTTCGAATCTTGGTAAGTATTTTGGACAGTAAAATTCCACATTTCGCCGAAAATCTTCCTTGTCTATCTATCGATCTATCCATATACCCAGGCACAGACGCCTTCACACACATCTCCATTATATAGTTTGTAATTTGAAATAATTATTCTAAAGTTTCCTTGCCAAATCCTCATGTGCTTCTAATACCCCGTGAATAGTACTATTACTTTTATACCATAAACATGTCAAGTTAATGACCATTACTCTAGATTTCACAATAATTATCATCAAGGGTTTTGGCAAACAATATTGATTTTGTATTGTACCAGATGCAAGTACATTACTTTACAGATTTAACAAAGCTAGTTTGATATTTTGAACCACACTAATAAAGATAATCCCTGACATATATGGTTACAGGAATAGGAACATTATTATCAATATGATACTCTAATTTTAAAGGTCACACTTTTAACATGACTAGTATGAATATAGTATTTGAATGTACAATACAGCTAAGACTTGATATAGTTGATCGAGGGAGGGGAGGGAGACGTGTGGTGCATGTAGTTTCGTTGTGGATTTTTTACTTTTGAAGGATATACACTGTATACAGTATTTAATAATTTGCCAGGTGCAGGGCTGACAGTGTTTTTCCTATGTACATAAAGAAGACAAAAAGCATAGCTGCCTGTAACAAGCCCCCCCCCCCACCCCACCCACAAACAACAATAATAATAATAATAATAATAATAATAATAATAATAATAATAAATTTATTTTATTTGTTCAATTAACATTTTCATAACCCCCTGCCTTTGACAAAAATTAGAATGGCTTTGTGTGTGCGTAACATATGTTTATTACGCTCATTATTTTTTTGGAGTATTTTAAAGTCATGCCATGGTCGAAAAGGACTCTCGAAAACCGTGGCTTATACAATCGAAAACAAAAATAGTTATAAACCGAACTACTTCTAGGTTAGGTTGGGTTAGTTAATTTAGTTATCTAATACCAAAATCGTATCTTGAGTGATGCAAATAATTTAAGGCCAAATTGAGTGAAAGTTACCAAATGTCAAATAAAGGTAAACAAACAGCAGTGATATTCGCCTACGCCGACACCATGCCGCCGTGTCGGTCTCGTAATTATTTCTGCACATAATAATAAGGAGAGACGATAACAATTATTGAAACTCATTCCGATCAATACCCTTTATGACAAATTCACCCGTAAGCGACTAAAGAAATCAGGTAGAAACAGATTTAATAGTGTATAAACGCGCGTCGCTAAATTTTACAAATAACGGTAATAACTCTTATCTGACAAAAATATAGAATGCATTTGGGGGTGCAGAAATAGTTTTGATTATATTTAGTATTGATTTGGAATAATTAAAAGTAGCGCAATGGTCGAAAAGGACTCCCGAAAGTTACTTAGGTTAACTAATATGCAAACAAAGAAAAAGTAGGGTGAAAATAAGTGAAAATTACCGAAAATCATGGAGTTAAACAAACTGCACGGGATAGACTTAGCAGGATCTTCATATATAAAGTATTTATAAAGAAATTTTATACACTACATTTTTCCGAGATCAGTTAAATATAAGCCCTTGGCGACTGGACTAATGAGGTTTTTGATGGAGATAAGTTACTGTTTATTGTAGCCTTTTCGGGGATTTAGAAAGTGGGGCTTTAGTATCATTTACTTTAAATTGCACATGGTTTTCGAAAGTGATATTTTACTGTCGTTTACTGTTAATTATTTGACTGACCTTTTGTTACAGTGCAGGTGGCGGGCAACTCACCCAAGCCCATAATCTACCCCAGCCTGCCAGCCCTATATAATAACAACAGCAACAACCAGGCCTCACACCCACCTGCCCTATTTACCAACAACAGTCAACCCTCGCCCCCAGCCCGTAATGTCCGAGTATCCCAGGACATCCCAACACGAGCCAGGAAGTTGTCAGCAGATTCTGGAGTGTTCCTGGAGAGCAGACACAGGCGGGTACAGCAGAAGAACTCACTCACGGAAGGAGACTGGCGAACAAACCCTGCGGTGGCCACGGTGGTGGGGTCTAGTATAGAGCTACGACACCTCAGTAGTTTGGCTCAAGGTGATGCTTGCTAATAAGACATTCCAAGGACAATAAACTCTCAATCAACACGCTGTTAACCCTTTGAGTACCTATAACGTGTATTCTATTCTATTCTAAGCTATATTTAGACGATATTATGCAACTTAGGGAGGATCTGTGGTAACTAAAAGGGTTGGTTGAGATAGTTTGAAGCCTTATTATTGCTATTATTAAAGCTGGATAAAATCGTCTAATAGTTGCCATAATTCGATGAAGAGAACGTCCCTGGTACTGAATGGGTTAAATTACTTACTGAGAATATTATGTATGTTTGTATGTATTTACTCAGGCACATACCCCATAGCTGGGGGTGGCTGACTCGAGCCAGAGATCGAACAGTGGCAACAAAATATAATACAAAACAAATTCACACACATCAAGGTCGTCCAAGAGTATATTGAGAGTATTGTCTCAACTTCTAGGAGGGGAGGATGGAACAGACAGAGAAATGTATGAGGAGAAGTTTCTAGCATATTCAAAATGGCTGTCACACAGTGGAGTTGAACTCAATTCTCCCTACCAACAAATGCCAAAAGTGGCCGACAGAGGCGCTGGCTGAACGCAATGTTTACCGCGTTGCATCATCGGAAATTGTTTACATCGCGGATATCTGCACCCTCTCTATTTCAACAATTCTCTATTATAAGCGGTCGGTCTGTCGTAATGTCTGTAGCTGACGCATATTATAGCCTATGCATACTGTTGTTTATTATATTTTAACACCTTACGAGCGGCCTATGCGGTTTATTTATGTGTACCGCACAGCGGGGTGTTTTTAGCCAAAATAGGGCTGTTTACGTGATCATTTTCATGCCTAAATAAGACCCAGAACGTAAAACAAGTACCTATCCCTGAAAGGGCATAAACAGAGCTTTCGAATGACACCATAACGATCCTTGTATGATGGATAGTTTTCTTGCAATAACCGTGCAACGCGAGTGCAAAAAGCAGGTAATTCGGTACTTTCAGTACATAATTGAGTATGTAGCGAGTGAGAGAGGGAGGAGGGAGCTGAGATTTGTGTCAGTAGGTTCGCCGCGGTGGTCTGGAGCAGTCATACGCTCGCTAGTCTCCTGCCACCACTTGTCTCTCTCTCTCAGCCACATTACGTGCTGAAATTGCCACTCGAGTTATGTCGAGCGCCGCCACATAGTCCAGCTTTATTTAACTCGACTTATGTTGCTCGCCGCTAAATAAGGGTTAAAGTCACCCATACCCATATATAACGTATATTTACAATACAAAGTCAGCAAGCATTTTCGCGCCTTTTTGTTATGATAATTAATCAGGTTATAATTATGTTTGTAGTCATTATCAGCTGCATCTGGACATTCCCATGACTACTAGACTTTATAAGAATTTAGTGTAGTCGTATACTGCATAATAAAAAAAAAGTATAATCACAAGAAATCATGATAAACTGTGCATGTCCTAGGTGATAAGTATTGTTGATGTCGACAGTCGTAGCTCTGGCGCTACTAGTTCAGAAGCGTCCACCAGAGGTCTCAAGTGTATTCTTGGTAGGGAAAATTGTCCAATGTTACTGCTGGGTCATGATGTAAGTCCTAAACAATAAATACTACAGGCCTTATATATATATATATTATGGGTCTTCTACTGTATAGGTGTTGGTTGTAGTTATATGGGAGTCAGGCAGGCAAGCAGATGTAGTAGTTATAAGTTAGAGTAGTCTGAGAGGTCTTATTGTGGTGGTAGCTTAGCAGACACTGAGGTCTCTCTGGTTCAACATGGTTGCTACTCTTGGGTTCCAACAATATGTATAGACTCCAGAAAGACTCTCCTAGGATATCTTAATACAATAATCCCACACTCAGTTATCTCTCAAATAATATATACATTAATTATGTGTAATATTTACCATAGTGATAAATAAGGGAAACAAATGAATAATAATATAGTAATGCATAATAGCTGTCGTGAACCAGGGTGTGAAACAACCAAAGAGTTTCTGGGATTCTTGACATTTATTATACACTGTACAAATCAAGAGTATTATATGGTATATAAAATCATTGGTTATAATGAGTGATTTACCTTTTTGTCATTGTTAGATTGGCTTAATATTACCAATTTATCTTAATAAGGGTATATCATAATTGACATTTTAAATAGGCCTACTATGTTCATACCTGCTTTCCACCCAAGATGTTTGACAGTGTACAGGCTATTGACAACAAACTTTTAAACGCCAACCTGTTATTATAACTTTTGCCACGATAATTCGTAAACAACACTTAAGGGGAGATTTTCACTTAGGGTATTTTATCTGGACACCTTTCTCCCTCATGCTTCGAACCATTAGTTTTGATATTTTAAGACGCTTAGTTTGGCGATTTGAAGACCTGTTAATTGTAAGACTTTTCGTGCCATTTAGGTGTCGACTTTTTCCTGGCGAACGATAGTGAGCCTGTAATTTAGGAGGAACTGGCCTTTCGCCGGGGCATTTTTCTACCAAAAAATTTACAAAATATGTTCTTAAGATTGATGGTGATCTAGGGAGTAAACAAAAAACCTCCCCTTAAGCCTCCTACACGTCATTCTACTGCATTCATGTTGACACTAGCCAATTTTATACAAAACTGCAAGACCATTATCTGAACATTTTATAGGCAAGATACCCATAGCATCGTTAAACATTAAGCTCTATCATACCAATCTCTGACATCAAATATTGCTGACATCACCGGCCTTCAATATTACACTCTCAAACATAACATAAAATAACTATTACTGACAACGAAGGTATTCAAGCATTCCCTGAAACCCTCTTAACCCTGTTTGGTCCGAGAGGGTGTCATTTTGGACTTCACTATTCACTCCATTAGTTTGAAGATTTTAAAATGCTGCATTCAATTAGCACGGCGATAATAAGATGCTTCACCCCATTGCGGTGTCGACTTCTTATGGGCGAGTGATAACGAGCCTGTAACTTAGACAAATTTGGCCTTCGGCTGGAACGGATTAATCTGCTGCATCCCGATTCTACTACATCACATATTAATTAAGGACCTGTCACACTGGCATCCCGACCTTTTCAGTTTAACAAAATGCAGCAGAACCACCTAGTTAGCGAGCGTAGCGGAAATCAGGCAGGTTCACTTTGTTCATTTTGGCTCTACGAACAACTTTGGTCTTAGTGTTTAATGTTTTGGAGGCAGTCGTTTAGGAGTAATGCGTCGAAGGATCCGGAGACGAAATGCATGGTTAATTAAGTTAAATATCAACATAAGTCTTTAAGGTAAAGTACATCACAAATCTCAATATGGTCACAAGGATACATGTAAGTATATACAATATTAGCACATACTCATAAAGACGTAATGTATAAACACTGATTCCTAATTAGACTCAATTATGTCGGGGAATCTCTAACCGGAGTTTAGTGTAAGAGATTGTATGGCAGAGCTCTCCACCTACAGTATAGGTACGCAACGGTTTGATAACCTAGGGGTTAGACAAAAATATATGACAATAATACCTATAGATGGATCATTTATGTTATGGATAGCGTGTGAGGGTATTTAAATAGCAACTGGTGAAATTAATAACTTACGGTAAAGGGGCCTGAAAGCCAGGCCTCAACTAGTACAAGCATCTCCATATCGTATTAACCCGGTAAGCGCGAGCTATATGTAGTGAACACACTACTGCGCGGCCATATTAGGCTTCATTCCCACCTAAAATCGTCATTTTACAATAAATATCGTTATTATTTATTCATATGAGGAATTTGGAAGGAATCTGAGTGTAAAATGGAGGGAGAGTAAGAAACTGTTCTGGAAAGAAGTCAAGAAAGTTAGGGAAGGTAGCAAGGGAAACAGTAAGGGTGTGAAAGATAAGAATGGGAGAATGCTAGCCGAGAAGCAAGAGAGAGTCGAAAGATGGAGGGAGTACTTCAATGAATTGCTAAATGTAAGGAATTGGGCTATCCTTAGTTGGAATTATGCAAGGCTGGTACATGTCATATTTGTAACATACTATGTGGTACCAACTCTGTAAATTGCTAACTGAATAAATATTATTATTATTATTATTATTATTAAGAGCCAGCAAACATAGCTGGATATGGTATGGGAGGGAGAAGAGGAGAAGTAGTGGAGGAGGAGGTGGGGATCAGGAGGTCAGAAGTGTGGGAAACCATGAAAAGAGTGAAGTTGGGAAAGCACCAGGAACAGATGGAGTGTGTGGGGAAATGTTGAGGTATGGTGGTTAGATAGTGATAGAATGGGTATGGAAAATGTGCAAACTAGCATGGGAGAAGGGGAGTGCACCAGATGACTGGAAGACTGGCATAATAGTCCCCCTATATAAGGGCAAAGGGGAAAGAGGAGTGTGTGGTAACCACCGAGGAATATGTCTTCCAAGCGTAGTAGGGAAGGTATACAGTAGGGTAGTGATTGAGAGAGTGAGAGTGAGAACGGAGAAATGGATAGGCGACGAGCAGGGAGGTTTTTAGGAAGGGAAGAGGATGTGTAAATCAAATTTTTACCCTGAATTGTGTTGTGGAGAAATATCTGGAGAAGAAACAAAAGGTGTATGTTGCCTTTATGGACTTGGAGAAGGCCTATGACAGAGTGGATAGAGAAGGTTTGTGGAAAGTACTTAGAATATAGTAATTTAATTTAATTACGGAGTAGAGGGCAAGTTGCTCAAAGCAGTGAAGACCATGTATGAGGGTGCAAAGGTGGCAGTACGTGTGGAGTGTGAGCAGAGCGAGTTCTTTGATCTGAATGTTGGTTTGAAACAGGGGTGTGTGATGTCCCCATGGTTGTTTACTGTATATATGGATGGAGTCATGAAAGAAATAACATAAGAACATAAGAACATAAGAAAATGGGAGTCTGCAGAAAGCCGATTGGCCTAAGCAAGGCAGATCCCTGTCCCACACAACCCCAATTCATTACAAAGCCCAATTATAGGCTTCACACTCTAATACCCTGAGGATCATCTTACCAAAACGGTTAGAGATTAACGCAGGATTATGGAGATCTGCAGAGCGCTGATTGGCCCAACCCGGCTGATCCCCCTTCACACCCAACCCTTCTCGTCCATATGCTTATCCAATTTTATCTTAAAGCTCCCTACAGTTTTAGATCCCACTATAGCACTTGGTAGTCCATTCCACCCGTCTACAACTCTGTTACCAAACCAATACTTGCCTATATCTTTTCTGAAACGAAATTTATCTAATTTGAAACCATTGGTACGAGTTCTTTCGCTATCACTGAGCTTTAGTACATTTGTCATGTCCCTTTTGTTAATCCCACTAACCCACTTGAACACCTCTATCATATCCCCTCTAACTCTGCGTCTCTCTAACGAATGTAAACCTAATTTCTTCAACCTTTCTTCATACGAAAGATTTCTAATATTATGGATCATTTTTGTCATTCTACGCTGTACTCTCTCCAATGAATCTATGTCCATTCTGTAATAAGGACACCAAAATTGGACAGCATAATCCATATGGGGTCTCACTAATGACAAGTAAAGTTTTAAGATAACATCAGCAGTTCTGTTACTCACACTCCTAGAGATGAACCCGAGAATCCTGTTTGCCTTATTACGAACGCTTATACACTGTTTTCTAGGCTTCAAATCATTGCTAACAAACACACCTAGATCTTTCTCGCAGTCTGAATTTTCTAATTCTAAATTAGCTAGTTTATATTTAACATTTGTTTGCATCTTCCCTATCTTTAATACCTTGCATTTGTCAATGTTAAACTTCATCTGCCAATTTACTGACCATTCATGTAAGGTATCTAGATCCCTTTGGAGGCACTCTATATCGCTATCTGAATCAATTGATCTCCCTATTTTAGTATCGTCTGCGAATTTACTTATCCTACTAGTTATACCTAAATCTAGGTCATTTATGTATATAAGAAACAACAGGGGACCTAATACCGATCCCTGGGGGACACCACTTTTGACTGCTCCCCATTCTGACTTGGTACCATTTATGCTGACTCTCTGCTTCCTACCAATTAGCCATGACCTAATCCATCCTAACAACGCCCCACCTATTCCATGTGCCTCAACCTTTCTCATCAATCTCTCATGAGGGACTCTGTCGAAAGCTTTACTGAAATCTAAATATATAATATCATATGACTTGTCATTATCTACTGCTTCATATACCTCTGAGAAAAAACTAAGCAAATTAGTAAGGCAAGACCGTCCCTGAGTGAATCCATGCTGAGAAGAATTGATTAAGTTAAATGTTTCTAAGTGGTTTCTCATTTTCCTAGCAATAATTGACTCTAGTAGTTTTCCTATGATTGAAGTGAGACTAATGGGACGGTAATTGGATGCTATTGATTTATCACCTTTTTTTGAAGATCGGAACTACATTTGCAAACTTCCAAGCTTCTGGAACTATACCTGTTTCTAATGACTTGTTAAATAGAAATGTTAATGGATAACTTAACTCATCTCTGCATTCTTTTAATACTCTAGCATATACCTCATCAGGACCAGGCGATTTATGAGGTTTCAGTCTGTCAATTTCCTTAACCACATCATTTCTACTTATAGTAACCGTACTTAACCTATTTTCTATACTATCGCTGTATACCTTACGGACTTCTGGAAACTGTGCCAAATTTTCATTAGTGAAAACGGAAAGAAATTGACTATTTAATGTACTGCACATTTCTAAATAACTTTCTGTCAATTTTCCTATCGAAGTTTTAAGGGGACCAATTACATCTCTAACCTTGGATTTATATAGTTGGTAAAAAGCTTTAGGATTATTTTTGAATCATTGGCAACCTTAATTTCATAATTTCTTTTTTCTTTACTAATATCCTTTTTTTACCCTGTCGTGATAGATTCTGATAGTAAGCAAGTAGGTGAATTTCGCCTTTTTTAATTTTTCTATATATTCCTCTCTTTTTTCCTAGAAGATCTAATAGTCTATTATTCATCCATTTGGGTTGGTTCTGTGTTGATCTAAATTTTCTTTTGGGGATATATTTATTTTGCGCATTGAATACTGACTTGATAAAATTATCGTATGTATCTACCAAGTTTGACGTCTCCTCCTGACTTAAGATGACAGGTGCCTGAGAAAGGATACACTCATTTGGACACCTGGATCGACTTAATTTTTTGACCATAGGGTCCGCTAACAGGGCTTCTCTTAACCCACCATAATTGGCTTTTCTGAAGTCAGGTATTAATGTTGTATTCTCTCTGATATTACCTTTCCATTGTATATTAAAATACACAGAATTGTGATCACTATTTCCATAATACTATCAAGAGCAGTGGATGTTGGTGTATCGCTGAAAAGGGAGGGAATTGAGTGGAAGCTACCTATACTGCTGTTTGCGGATGATACAGTTCTGATGAGTGATAATGAATGGGAGTTGCAGGGTCTGGTAAATGAGTTTGGAACAGTGTGCGAAAAACGGAATTTGAAGGTAAATGCGAGGAAGAGCAAGGTTATGGTCTTCGAAAGGGGTGAAGTCACAGAGTGTGAGGTGAAGCTGAACGGTCAGGCTATGGAGATCGTCAACTCTATTAAGTATCTGGGCAGTGTGTTGAGTAAAGATGGGACAATGGATGAAGAAGTGCCGGAGAGGGTACAACAGGGGAAGAGGGTTGTAGGAACGCTAAAAGTAGTAACAAGAAATAGGGTGGTCAGTATGGAAGTGAAGAAGTCCTTGCATGACAGTGTGGTAATCCCGACACTGACTTACGGAAGCGAAGCATGGACGTTGGTTGAGAGACTCAGACCAAGAGTGAGAGCAGTGGAAATGAATTACTTAAGGAGTGCATGCGGAGTTACATGGAGGGATAGACAGACTAATGAGGAAGTAAGAAGGAGGTGTGGTGTGGAGGTAGATGTGCTGGAAAGTGTGAAAAAGAACAACTTGAGATGGTTCGGCCATATGGAACGTATGGAAAGCAAGAGAATGACTAAGTGGTTGTACGAGAGCGAGGGGGAGGGACAGAGAGGGAGAGGTAGACCGAATGAGAGGTGGAAGGATGGAGTGAGGAAGTACATGAACGAAGGCGGTGCTGGTTGGGGGGAGGGGCGTCGACTGACTGGGGAAGAGGTGCATGGGGGCGGTTCGTTCGTGGCCACCCTTTCGGGGATCGCGGCGTCAGGCAATAGATAGATAGATAGATTATTTATTCATATGCGCCTATTTTACGCTTAATATGAAGATATTAACATGTAATAGCAATAAAACAAGTGGGAATAGTGTTTGGAGGGTGAAAATCGTGAATTATTGCCGACCGCTCATTCATGAAATGTGAGGCAGATGCGACGTATACCCTCCCTCTCCCTAGCCTAGAGGCAGACTGAGTCTCTCTCTCTCACAACACGCACTCGGTAGGTGCATGACCACGCCTTAGAAGCGGATTGGAGATGTTGGCACGGTAAATAAACCGATAAACAAGGGAATAATAGGAAAAATTGGTGATAATTGAAGGGGGGGAAAGGAGGGGGTTTTGACACATGTGGGGGAGTGATAGTAGGTATAGAGGGTAATTATCTCACTTAGACACCTATTCTCTTATTTTAAGTGCTGCTGGGGCCTTTTAACACCTCCTGTACCAGCGACGGCTATAGCCGTCAGTAGATAATTAACTCCACAGTCCCAGCGATGGCTATAGCCATCAGTAATGTACTTTCCTTGTAACTGCCTGTACAACCCTGTACCTGGTACCACGACCGTTTGAGCACTGCTCCCGATATGGCAACACTTCTCAGCTTATATAAGACCCACTGAAGGGTGGGGGAGCCGGTCTTCTCTCATCTCTTGAAGTGAAAGTCGTTCTCCCTTGCCAAAATGGCCACAGTGCTTGGGACTGCCGGGGACTTTTATTACTGTATCCTACGGTATTGGACGGGTTAAAGTTTTTTTTTAGGTCTTACCTCTTAAGAGGATCGTCGCCATTGCCCACCAAAACCTCTTATGAGTGTTCTTGCCATTCCCGAGTTAAATAACTTAGTAGGTTAAGTTACCAAGAAGCTGGAAAGCATTCTAGGTCCCAAAGCTGGAAAGCATCTATGTCACTTGCTCGAGATTTGCCGTTTTGTTGCAAGGAGTAGGGTCAGGCTGGAAAACACTTTAGAGCTGGTAAGCATCCAGATCTCAGAGTGGAGGTGATATAATTTCCCTTACCTGATCCAGATACCTACTTACTTTCTAAATGCTCTCCGCCCTAGGAGTGGCACAAGTAAAAAGGGCACGGTGATGAATTTTTTCTCAGTGGTGTGTAGGTCGTTCTAGTTCCGGCGATGGAGGTAGGGGGGAGAGTAATGGAAGGGCCCTCTGGATTCGTCCCAGGATACCTGCCAGGGACCAATCAGCTGGTTGGTTGTGTGGTGGTGTTCCGGCGTCCCGGATGGTGGGGGCCAAGCCCTGGCCGTCCAATCCCAGGCCGGGCTGAAGGCGTGACGTCATCTTCGGGTTTTGTAGTCGCTGCATCTTTGGGGTGGGGGGGGGGGTGTGGGGATTTGTTTTGAATTTTCAAAGTGAGGGTTTGATGCCTTGTCTGACCGTTGTCTGTGTCGGCTTCCCACTTGGTTTTAAAAGGGGGTAACTGAGGTATCTGGGCCCCGTTGTGTCTCCGGTTGTGGTATAACACCACCCCCCACTCCAAGTAAAGTTACGTACTTGTGGCTAAAGTGTCAACTTTTTCTGAGTTTCGGTGATAGATGTGGGCTGCACATTTTGTAGGGCGTGGAACCATCGTTTTGTGTGCGGCCCCAGGAAACCCTCGCGTCATCCCACAATCAGCGTAGTTGGTTGAGACTCGTTCTTAAGAGCACGGATAAGTTGGGCAGAGTGCTTGAGTTGTCTGTCCCTCCCCTCTCCTGAGATCCAGATGACCTATTTTACTAGCATTTTAGTGTGTAACTCTGGATACGTGGGCTGAGGTGTTGACTGTGCGGCTGCTGGATGGTGAATGATGACCCTTACGTGTCTCCCGGCCTTTTAAGGACCTCTGCGGACACGATAGTATAGGGAATTACTGTAGAGTTAATACGTCTATGGGGTGGCAGTTGGATGCCCTGCCGAACGAGTCATTGTGTTTTTAGGAAATCGTTAAGGGAGGCTTCCTGGGGGTAGGTTGGGGTTCATTTGTTTTTTGATGGATGATTGGAGGGGGGTGATGGAGGGGTTTGCAAAATTGTATGGCTGTGTGACATGGGGTTTGGGAGAGCAGGGTTATTTTGTACGTTTTGTGGGTGTACATTTGCAGGTATGATGACGGCTATTGGTTTTTGAGGTGAGCAATGTAGTTAAGGTTGAGGAAGTGGTGGCATGGGAGCGGGGAGCCAGGTTAGATCAGTAGATGACGTATGAGGATGGGTATTTGGGTTAGGTGCGAGTTTGTCGTTTACCTCCACATGGACTCACCTAGCGCGCCTATTTCGAAATACCCGCGATTCTCCGTTATAGTCTACTACAACCTTGTAATCATTTGGGATTTTTAAAATTTTGAATGGACCCTTAAATTTAGGAGCAAGTTTGTTGGTTATGGGCAGGTTCACTATCATGACTTGGTCACTCACTCGGTACGGATTTCTATTGACTTTGGCGTCGACCGGTAAGTTTTAGCAAGCTTGCAAATGTCTTAACCTTGCTTTAATGTGCATCACTGTGGGGTGGGTATCTAAGGAGGGCGAGGGGGGGTGCATGAGGTGTCGTAGATGAAGTAGAACGGGGTGATCTCAAAAACTTTCACATGCGGGTTAATGTCATCGTCTTGTGGGGTTGAATTTAAACCCCATTGAATCATGCGTAACTGACTAGGCCAATCCTTTTTATTTCCCGCTAGGAGTTTTGTCCTGATATGGTTATTTATGGCTTCTTTCAAGGATCGCATTGCCGTATGGTCAGTATGGAGATGAATGGGAAATGTCGTAGTCTATCAGTTGTGAGAGCGCGAACCAGATTTGACCAGAGAATTCCAGGGCGTTGTCGGTATGTAATGCTTGGGGGAGGCCAAAATTAGGGAAGACGTGGTTTAAAAATGCATCTGCCACCGTCTTGGCATTGTGGTCTTTGACTGGAATCGCGATCTAGAACTTGGAGTATGTGTCGACAAATGTTAGCACGAAGCGGAGCGAATTGAAAGCGGGAAAGGGGCCTATGGTGTCGAGTGATAAGAATTGCCACGGCGCCGTTGCCGTGATAGTGCCGGAAGGGCCAGGTGTGCATGTTGTATCTTTACCTCCCATGCATGCCAGACATGACTCGACTGTTTGTTTGGCTAAGTGAATAAGAGTCCAATATGTTGCCTTGAATGTTTGTAAAAAATGTATGTAGCCTAGGTGGATGCCATTTCCGTGATGCAGTAATGACAAGGTTGCTTTTGATTTTTCCAGGCTTAGGGCGATATGGCCGGACGCAGTGTACAAGAAATCTCCCAATCGGGTTAGTGAAGAAAATATGTCGCGCGGCAGCCATTATGACTTCTTGGTTTCTTCCTACATGGCGATGCTGGCTATGGTGGTGGGCGGGGTAGGTGAAGGTAGTGCTTGTGAAGGGGGAGTTGGGGTGGAGGTGGGCAGGCGAGACAACGTGTCGGCATTTGTATGAAGTTTACCGGGTCTGTAAGCAATTTCAAAGATAAACTCTTCCAACGTTTCTCTCCATCTGATGATGAGGGCGTTTGAAGTGTTGGATTGACGGAGCCATTGCAACGCATGATGATCAGTGATTATGATTGTTAACTTTGCCCCTAGTAAGTATAATTTAAAATGTTGCAGGGCCCAAACCAGGCTAAAATATTCCCTTTATGTTGCGGCGTAGTTTATTTCGGATTGCGTAAGGGTGCGACTTGCTCATGCTACGATATTTTCCTTGTTGTTTTATGTTTGAGCTAGCACCATTCCAATCCCTAGCAGAGACACATCTGTGCATAAGCGGAAGGTTTGGCTATAGTTGGGAAATGCACTTTTTAAGGTGTTGAACGCCTCCAGACGGACGTTCGTCCATATAAATAATTGTTCTTATTTCTGTGTTAATTCATGGATGGGTTTGGCAATGGCTGCGAATCCTTTTACGAAGTGCCGATAATATGAGGCTAGGCCCAGAAATGAATGCACTCCTTTAACTGTTTGGGGAGGTTGAATTTGGCTGATTGCTGCCAGTTTATCTGGGTCTGGCAAAATGCCCTGTTTAGAAATGACGTGGCCTTAATAGGGGACCGATTCCTGTGCTAAGGTGCATTTGGGCAGTTTTAATTTGAATACGGCTTGGCGGATGCGCGAGAAAACTTGCTGAAGGCGTTGAATATGCTCATCACAAGAGTTAGCAAATACAATAATGTCATCGAGGTAAGCCAGACAAGTCTCCCAGGTGAGGTCTTGAAGGATTGAGTCCATCAGTCGAGAGAACGTGGCAGGTCCGTTGCAAAGGCCGAATGGGAGTACGTTAAATTCAAAGTGTCGGCCACTGCTCACAGAAAATGCGGTTTTCTATTTGTGTTTTGAATGGACAGGGACCTGCCAATAGCTGGCCTGCAAATCTAATGTGGAAAAAATACAGGCACCATGTAGCGAGTCGAGGGAGTCGTCAATTCTCAGCAAGGGGGTGGCGTCTTTGACGTTGGTATCGTTCAGCTGGCTATAATCTACGCAATACCTCATGGAGGCATCTTTCTTAATTTACTAACACAATGGGGGAGGACCATGGACTGGTGGATGGGTCTATTAAACCAGCGTCGAGCATTTCTTGTACCTGCTTTTCTTCCTCGCGGCGTTGTGTTGTGTTTTTCCGACGCAGGGGTTGCCTAACGGGCGGACCCTCTGTATGGATGGGGTGCTCTAGGACTGCGGTGAGGCCGATATCATCCGGAGATTGGGAGAAAATATCCTGAAATTATAGTAACACAGCGCGCAGGTGAGGGGTATTTGAGGCAAGGTGGGGGGGTTAGTAGGGTTGGGGGGTTGTGAAAGGGGGAGGCAATGTCATCAAATGTCTCTGGTTCCCCTATCAGCAAACCCTTCGGCAAGCTGATGGGGTGATCCGAGATATTGGTGACTTTCAGGCAGTTTATAGGCATGGGTAGCAAAGCGGGGGAGGTCAAACAATGGGGGGTGATGTGGGAGGCAGGTGAGAAAAAATGGAGTGTGGAGGAGGGTCGATTGATGGGTACCCACGCTTGGTGATGCGGGGGTATAGAAATGGCGGTGGTGGTAGTGGCTTGGGCAATGAGGTGGGTGGACTGCAGTTGATTATCGAAGCATAGGTGCCGGTGCATGCAGTCGATTTAGGCATCTAAGATTTGGAACAGATCTAGGCCAAAGTAGCCGTCATACGCGGCAACGTGCGAGTCGATGACGACAAAGACATGATCTACCGAGGGACCGTGAGGGTGAAGTGATCTTGATAGGATACGTTTCGCCCTGAATATGCAGGGGATGATTCCCGGCACGGACTAACTGAACTGATGAAATTTTCAGTGGTCCAAATTTGTGACTCGTTCGTTTATAATAGGGTGCGGAGAGACAAGACCGGCTGGTGCCCGTGTCTACTGAATATCTAACTTAAAATCCATTTAATTTTAGTTTGTGGTAAATTGGTGGCTTATGCAACATATTATGGACCCCCGCAGCCTGGTAGGAAGTCGGGGGCGCATCTAAAAATCCACCACATAGGAGGGATCGGTTAATGGGTAGATGAGATTTTGAAGCAAGGGCGTGGGAGCTATCTTAGGCGTTCGTGAGGGGTACTGAGGGGCATAGTGAGGGAAGCCATATTCTGGCTCAGTCGCCGCGACACGCTATGGATAACGGTTTGGCCGACGGCCATGGTAGGTATTTCCTCTGAAATTTTGAGTTAGGCAGTGTTGGAACTGTTGGTATTGCTGAGACGATGGCTGGGGATTTTTGCAGGCCCACCAAGTACGAAGAGAGCAGTTACCTTGGCAAGGGGGAAATTAGAAAACATTTCACTGGGGTTAGTTGAGGGTTGTACGAGTTATTCCTAGGGGGTGGTGGGTATGATGTGGGGATTTGGTTATGCGGGTATTGTTGCTACGGATAAGTTTGAGGGACCGAGTGGGGTACAGAAGGCTGAGAAGGTTGTTGTTGTTGGTAAGTCCGAGGGGCTGGGTTAGCTGCAGAAGGCTGAGGGTGAGTGGGCGTGCGGCTGAGGGCGCAGAGCTGTGCCAACAACAATTTTCTATTGGTTTGGGAATCCTGCGTAGGTGTGGTGACCTCATGTATGGCAAAGTACTGTCTCACATTATCGGGTACGATGCGGATTAAATTGTCAGAGATTACTTTATTTGTATATTCAACATCGGCTCCTGGGTAGGCCACTTGAGTGTGTCTGCGGAGTAACATTACCGTGTCATCAAAATCTCTCATGTAAATCACGGCATGTATTTTATTAAGTGTAGGAACGCGAACTAATGGGGGTTGGAGGATGGCGGTCATGATGGATTTTATCCCTTCCCAGGCGTCTCGGTGGTGACTATTCCGGAGAGTTGGCGTATGTCCCAAATCCTATATTAGCTAGCAATGTGGCAGTCCTTTTTTCCTTGGCATAGTTCATGGTAATGGTAGGGATGACCATCTCTAAATATATGCTAGTATCCATGGTATCTGGGCCGAAAGCCGCAATAGGTGGTTTTGATCCTCCCTCTGACATATTAACTGTACTGAGTTTACATTATGGAAAAGGCAAACACTTGGAACTGAACCTCTCCTGAAGAGCTCACTATAACTACTTCCAGACTCGATGAACACAGCTGCCCCCAGTAAGATGCCAACTTCTACTAGGGATAGTTGCACCCTCTTTATCGTCTGTTGCGGGTTCCCGTTTACCGATGGGGAGGTGTTGAGAGAATACAGGAACAAAGTGTAGAAGTTGTATTATATAAGTAGTGGGTTGATATGCATTTTCTAATTTATAATTACAGGTACAATGCATTGTTATATATCAACATAAGTCTTTAAGATAAAGTACAGCGTAAATCTCAATATGGCACACAAGGATACATGTAAGTATATACAATATTAGTACATATTCATAGAGACGTAATGTATGAACAGTGACACCTAATTAGACTCAATTATGTGGGGGAATCCCTAACTGGAATTTAGTGTAAGCGATTGTATGGCAGAGCTCTCCTTCAAGCCAGGCCTCAACTAGTACAAGCGTCTCTATATCGCAGTAATAACTTAGTAGGTTAAGTTACCAAGAAGCTGGAAAGCATTCTAGATCCCAGAGCTGGAAAGCATCTAAGTCACTTGCTCGGGATTTGCCGTTTTGTTGCAAGGAGTATGGTCAGACTGGAAAGCACCTTGGAGCTGGTAAGCTCCAAGGGGAGGGGAGATCATTTCCCTTACCAGATCCGGATACCCATCTACTTTCTAGGTGCTTACCGCCCTAGGAGTGGCACAAGTAAAAAGGGCACGGTGATAAACAAATTCTTGTTTTTATTTTTTATTTTTATTTTATTTTTTTATTATTTTTTGTTTTATTATTTTTTTTTCAAGGGGGGGTTTGATGCCTTGTGGGACCATTTACTGTGTCGGCTTCCCACTTGGTTTTTGAGGGGGGTAACTAAGGTGTCTGGGCCCTGTGGTGTCTCCGGTTGTGGTATAATATTTATATACAGTATATATATATATATATATACTGTATATATATATATATATATATATATAAATACTGTATATATACATATATACCCTCATTATTCCCTGATTAAATAGCACTGTATGAATATTCCCATATTCAAAATATGCTATAGGGGTGCAATGCCTGGTGAGTTATCTGCTCAACAGGTGGCGTTGTGTGTGTGTAAGTGTGAGAGTCCGAGTGTAGGGGGTGAGACAGTGAAGCACGGGAACGAGGTGGCTTCAGAGATGGGGTCGTTTTGGGCCATGAGTGAGCACCGTGCCTCATGTGAAGGCAAGATGGCAGGTGCTCGTTGTACTCTACGTGCTTCACATGTCTCACTCCCTAGACTGGAACAAGACCTCACGAGCTTCACTGTTCATTGTAAAGCGGTGAATGTTAAGGCTCTCAGCCTATGCCCGAGAGGAAGTAAGTTGGAATATAGAAAAAAAAAAAATATATATATATATACAGTATAATTATATACCGGTATATATATATATATATATATATATATATATATATATATATATATATATATATATATATACAGTATATATATATATATATATATATATATATATATATATATACTATATATATATCGGTAGGGCGTATTGAAAAAACACTTAGAGACTTCAAGTGCTCAGTACCAAATAAAAAAACAAGTTCACATTATTCTATAACAAAATAACAAATAATTATTAATAATTATTGATTTAAAGGATATAAAGTAAAATATTCAGTGTCGTCCCAGCATTGGTTATAATCCGAACACTGGCATTGGTCTCCCCTTTCATACCTCGCCCCCCCCCCCCCCCCTCATCTCCTAGTTTATACCCAGTAATATTTAATTATTAACATAATTAGTTTTCATGGTGAAGCAATGTAAGTAATATTCCCTTTATACACCGTTTACAACTCAAACTATTTTATGTTAATTAATTTGTATTTATTTTTTCAACATAGGAAAGACCAAAGGCAACTTGGATGAAACAAATTACGATCCTCAAATGGTCTGCAGACATTACTGTCATATGTTAGTAATTAAAAAAGCAATGCTGAATGATAACAATACCAAAACAATGTGGGCATTACAAAGTTATTGCCTAATGTTATTTATTTAATTGTACAGTAGTGAACATTAATTTAAATATAAACATATTTGAAGAGGTTTCGGGTTGAATTGAATCTCCTTACTAATTCTTACTGAGCATTTGCATTTCAGAGATTCGTTTAATAAGTTTGAGACTTCAAAATCGATCAGAATTAATTACCACTACTGTACATGGTCATTACAGTGTAATAAGAGATTAATTGAAATAATTTTAATTACCACCAACTGATATAATACAGAAATCAATCATACCCAATATTTTTAATTTTTTAATCTTTATACCAAGGATAGTAAATACTAATAGGATGGGGCACTCAGCGTTAATTTTTTGTATTGCCCGGGCTCGCCGCGACGGTAGCACCTCTAGCGGCCAATAGGAAACACTACTCTTGCTGGCGTACACTTCATCTCAATAACCATACACATTACTCTATATGCTGAAGATAATATCAGTATGATAATATCACTTGTGTATAAACATTTATAAGCGATTTTGAATACATAATAAGATCAACAGAAAGGAAATAATTAAGAAAACTAAATTTATACCAAGAATAAAATTATACAGTTGTAGGCTACTTCATTGTTTACAGCTGTATTGCAGATCACATCTTATATATGTACATATTCATGAAAAAGAAACACAAGTATATAGAGTTTACAGTATATTATATAGACTACAGAACATAGTGAATATGTAATAGCCTGCAGTACAGTAGACCACCACCACCACCTTGTATATTTATTCTTAACACTACAGAACATTATGATTATATACTGTAGCCTAATACTCCACCACCACCTATAAAGCCATTCTTATGACTAGGTAACATTGTTTGTGAATACACCACCACCACCACAACTGCTACTACTACTATACTATACCCTGTTCATTATAGTTAGGCCAGAAAGTATTACTTCTAATCTCTGTAACTAAAACAGGGCTAGAGTAAATGGGCTGTATATTACCACACTTATTCCCCGAGCATCTTAGGCCTGATGTGAACCTGTTAGCACTACACATGTTTCAAAATTAAAGATTTCCTGCTTTGTTTTTTTCATTTGGGAAGCTCGATAACTAGTATTTAGTTTGTGAATTGTCCAGTATATTGCTATTCTGCAATACACTTGTGCAATTTTAAACAAGCAATTTCTTGTAGGCATAATCAGCAGTAACCTTCATAATATCTTGCCGTCTACAGGCCTGAAGCCATAGTTTCAATCTGAGGGAAGGGGAGAAAATGGTATACTTAGTTTAAAAGTTAGCTTAGGTTATAGTTAGTTTAGTCAGGTTGCACACATTGCACACAGGTTGCACAATTGCTCACGCACATTCTCACTATCTCACATTCACATATTCTCACTCTCTCTCTCTCTCTCTCACACACACACACACACACAAATGTGTGTGCGTTGTTCCATTCCTTTGCTAATGACAAATATACCCTCCCCTAGGATTAAAGTCCCTACTGAGGTGTCAACCCCTCCCACACTCTCTCTCTCTCTCTCTCTCTCTCTCCAATATGAAATGTTGAGAATTAAAATATTTTCTTAGTGTATATGTTATATATTTGTATGATTGCTATCATCTATAACATATTACCTCATATTTATGGACATTTAATTGTAAAATATATTAAGCCTAAAATAACATATTATAGCACCAGTTACCATCATTATTTGTACCATTTAATCACTAATATAATTAGCATAACACAGTATCACTGTTATGCCCTGTTTTTCTACAGGATTAACTTGGGTAATGTGAGTTCTAAATGACTGGGTATATAAGGCTGCATGCACAATACAAGATATGAGGAATAGAGAACACAAAGAAACACACGGTAACAAGACACACGATCACGTTTATTGATATACCACTGCAGAATACTCGTGCAAGACAATATAATAGAATTGAACAACACTAGCATAAGTGGATCTGGATGGAGCCTAGTCTCCCACTTCCAACGTTCAGGTATTAATCTTCTGATCACTGGCTTTAATTCAACAGGTTTATATACCAAAGACCATCAATGTTACTTATAGAATCATATTCACTGTTAGATTTATTACTGGTAGCTCTGGTGCACAAGTAGTAGTTCACAGACTAGATTAGACATGCGTATTGTAGATTACGGGAATTCTAGTAACCTCAGGGGGTACTAATCTAAGTTTTATATTCTTGTCTCAGAAATACATAGAACGCAAATCAGTGGGCGAACATTCAGATATCACTAGGGTTTCACTTCTATGTAATAATATCTGGGTATATGGTTGATTACGAGAGTTAGTATCGCCTGTTAATTAATGGACACTGATACGCTTAGCACTTCCTAATTGAATGGTTATATGAATTATACTGGGGCAAAGAGATAGCCACTTCGTAGAAATATTAATAAGTGAATCTCTAAACAGCACTGTAACAATGTAGTACTGATAAAGGGAATCTTGGGTAGTATCTGATGGGTCTGGTCCTGGTTATCTTGCGTCCATGATGTTGGGGGCTAACGACTGGTTCCGCGGCCGTCCAGGGTGTCCATATGTATGAAGTTCTCAAATACGTGGACAGGTCCTTCTATCCAAATCTGCCACGGAGTCTGCCAGCTCTGGAACTTACTTCTCAGTAACTAGCATGGATAGAGCTCAAGGTCAACTCTGGTGACCAACCTGGGTTGGTGTCTATCTTTCAACTGATTTTACTGGGGGCTGGAACTGGGTTTATAGGCTCGGTTTTGGGCCCTGTAGGCCATAGGGATCTCGAGTCTTATGGACTTATTTGAGCTCTCAACAGATACGGGGACTAGGTAAGGTGGTGATTACTGTTGTGGCACATGGCTATAGGAAGCCCTCATAATATGATATAACTGAGCCTTAGTAAGAGGTACTATTTTGGCTATACTGGAAGTATTTAGGGGAGAGAGACTGGATCTACTTTGCGAGGAGGATGGGGACAGCTGTGGTAGGAGCGTCTCTCTTAGATTGTTCAGTCTTCATTCTATGGTATAGCTGAGGTGCTAATTTAGTGATCAGAGTGTGCAAGAAAGGTAAAGGGGTTATTGTGGTTTAACACCTTAAGAGCGGCCTATGCGGTTTATTTATATGTACCGCCCAGCGGGGTGTTTTTAGCCAAAATAGGGCTGTTTACGTGATCATTTTCATGCCTAAATAAGACCCAGAACGTAAAACAAGTACCTATCCCTGAAAGGGCATAAACAGAGCTTTCGAATGACACCATAACGATCCTTTTATGATGGCTAGTTTTCTTGCAATAACCGTGCAACACGAGTGCAAAAAGCATGTAATTCGGTACTTTCCCCATATAATTCAGTATGTAGCGAGTGAGAGAGGGAGGAGGGAGCTGAGATTCGTGTCAGTAGGTTCGCCGCGGTGGTCTGGAGCAGTCATACGCTCGCTAGTCTCCTGCCACCACTTGTCTCTCTTTCTCAGCAACATTACGTGCTGAAATTGCCACTCGACCTATGTCGAGCGCCGCCACATAGTCCAGCTTTATTAAATACGACTTATGCGGTGAGCCGCTAATTAAGGGTTAATAAAGGTTAGTAAAGGGGTTAGTCATGCATGGTTAGTTCATTGATAGGAAGAATTCCTGTGCTACCTGGCAATGACCCGGAAGTCAAAACAAGGGTCAGGTACACCTCCACAGGGGTCGGGGTCTCCCTCCTCGGGTGGGTAAAAAGGGGTAGCTGGGCGCCCTCTCTCTGGGATGGTCGTCCGGCGGCTGTGGCTAGGGGCTTGCCATATCACCAGTGTTTGTAATAACCCTCTGTTTATGAGACAGATGTGGGTGTCCTTAATACCAAAACCGAAGGTGCCTTGGCTAGCTGGTTTTAATCGGATGGTTGTTAATTGTATGGTTTGCTGGATGTGGTGGAGACGGGTTGCTAACTCTGCCACATTTATCTGGAAGTATGGCAATAGAAGTTAGTTACTGGTGAGGCGGCTAGCCTCGCACCGACGACCATTGGGTGCAGGGTTGTGAATAGGTTGTAAGAGAATAGATGGCATGCAAGGGGTTAGTAAAGTTCTAATGTTGTTCTGGCCTACTAAGTGAAGGTAGGCTGGATAGGAGTATATATATAAAAGGTTGGAGAGCGTTAGCAACGGAAAAATCAAGGATCTTCAAGAGGTATGAGAGAGAGGCTAGGTCCGACAAGAGTCGAGAAGCGCCGGGTATCTTAATGAGAGGGGGGGGGGGGAGCTCAGGGGCTACAGGGAAATTTGACCCTAAGGTCCCTGGGCGTGGGGGTGGCATTAGGCTACAATTGATATTGGAGTTTGAAAGGACAGTGAAAGTACGTTAGTCAAATGCTACCGGGGGATGCAAATACGGGGTGGTATATGAGTCTGAAAAAGATAGAATCATGTGGACTGTGAGGCAGTGGGGGAGAAGGAGGTTAACTGTAGGTGTGTGCTTGACTGTGGATAAAGTAAGGAAAAACATGGTGTATTATTTCTCGTACATACGAGGGGTTATGGACCTATTATTTGACACGCTTTTTTTTACGTCTAGGTGTCCCTGGGAACTGCGTTTTCTATGAAATATAGACCAAAGGAAAGCGGCAGTTCGTAGGGGTACTGCGTTATTGTTTCGAGGTACTATGATAGATACTGGTAACAAAGGTTATCTATACAATCTCTGGTTGGGGTAAGGATTACGTTACAGCATGGTGGCTAACATCTGTAGTCATGGCTGTCTAAGTCTTATGGGGGCAATGGTTCTATATCTTGGTGTACCCGTGGGTATCTTTAATTTCTTATGAGTTTGGACATGTTGTTTCTTTTTAACATCTATTTCTCGGATGTAAGAACATACATAGATATAGGGCTGTCGGATTGGTTGGCGTTGGCTCAACTCAGGGACAGGGCATGGATGTTTTTAATATGAATGTATATTCTTGTTCATCATCGTGTAGGTAGAATCGGGCGGGTAAGAGGTGTAGGACACGAAGTAATATGGCGTAGTGTGGACTGTGGATACGAAGGAGGTAAGTGGAAGACGTATGACAATTGTGGAAAAGTAAATGGAAAAAGGTGAACATAATGGCGGATAAAGATACTTAACCTAAGGATTGAATACATAGATTTTATGGGCGATGAGTCTTCAGAAACTTAGTCTGGCAAGACAAGATATGTTAGGGAATGTTAACATTAATACTTAAACTAAGGATTAAATACATAGATTTTATGGGGCGATGGGTCTTCAGAAGCTTAGTCTGGCAAGACAAGATATGTTAGGGAATGTTCATATTAATACTTAACCTCAGTATGTATTCAATCAATACATAGATTTTATGGGGGCGATGGGTCTTCAGAAACTTAGTCTGGCAAGACAAGGTATGTTAGGGTATGTTAATTAATATAAATATCTTAAACCTAGGGACAGCATGGGTGTATTAACTTCTAAGGTATATAACATCTACTTCTCGGATGTAAGAACATACATAGATATAATTATGGCTGTCTGATTTGTTGGCATTGGCTCAACATAGGGACAGGGCATGAGTGTTTTTAATATGAATGTATATTCCTGTTCATCATCATTGTAGTTAGAAGTGTAGGACACGAGGGGGTAGTGTACGTGAGGTGTGGAAAATGGTCAGTTTAGAAGGGGTATGTAGGTGCGGCCTGGAGCTGCTTAGCCCTGTGGGCTTGGGCCTGTCTGAATTGGCTGGCTCGGTCAGCTGGTCCTTTCGTTCTGTGGACCTTTCTTTTAGGTGTTTCTGTGTGGTGTTCGCTCGTGGCTTCTGTGGTGGGCTTCTTGTTCTGGGGCATTTTAATCACCATTACCACCAGTGTTCTATAATTATTATAATCACCATTTCCTCTAACATCATAGCCTATAGTCGTCACACCTTGATGTAATGCGTTTTTATGACTAAACTGCATTCATAATTATGTGGCACACAATAGTGAGATCGAAAATACCTTCAGTATTTGTTAATACCTAGTATAGAGAATCCTTGTTAATATATTTTACGTATTAACGGTACCCCAGCAAGTGATCTTGGAAATGTGGCTGAAAATCGTATTCACTCTGAACTCTTATGGACGGCAGCAAATAGCCTTCAGTTTTCATATATATTTTTGTCAATAGCTAGGCCTAATGATCATTATAGTGTGCCATTAAAACATCAGGCTGATGCATAATTCCTGTTAGTTAATAAACCTGAAGACTGGTACACTATCAGTGTCACAGATATCAGATTCATTATGATTTGATAGTACAAAATTATGCATTTCCTAGCTACAAAACTCACCTTTTAGGATCCTTTGGAAAGCGGAAAAAAACAAGTCTCTATTCCCTTTTGAATTATTGGAGCAGTTTATAGCTGAACATCGTGTAATCCCCATCGTGGCAACAATAATAAGCCATCAATATCCACGTGTACGAGAAACACACACCTCTCCCACCTCTCCAGTTGAATGAGGCCGCCAACGGCAGTGTTTATTCCTATCAGCCACTAGGTGACTAGTCTGACCCATGCCGACTGGGCCGCCCATAAGACAGGTCTGTCTTCCTTTCTCTAGGGTCTTTGTTTATACCGAGTCAGTCGTAAAACATTTTCGGAATTTCATTCAAGATAGGAATGATCAGCCCGCAAGGAATCTATGAATCAAGAACTATGCTTCATAAACGATTGAATTACCTTCAACTACGTTTAGATACTCGACCCAGACTTGGGCATCAGCATTATACCCTTTGACCAGAGTTGCAAATGTTACATATTTTTTTTACGCTAATTTGTTTCAAATAATTAGTATTATTCTGCTAACTACATAATATCATCACCATATTCTAAGATACTTTGATTTCGTAATTTATAATGTATGAATAGGTAAACCTATACTTTCCCTTCATTTAAGTCCATAGTAAACATGTTAATCATGTATCATTTATTTAGTGCTTTATTGGTAACCCTGTTTTGCTATATTTCTAAATAAGCATATATCTCATTTATAACACTTTTTGGGGGGAAATGTGATATGACAATATATGTTTATTTTACATTTTACAATGTGTTCGTCATAGTCTGTAACAGCTATTTCAATACACCCTACTCTATATATGTATATATATATATATATATATATATATATATATATATATATATATACAGGGTGTCCAAGGAGGATGGGCATAACTTTTAGAAATGATAGAACAAGGTATTCTAAGCCTAAAATGCTCCATTAGAAATATTCCAAATCTCGACCGGTGTAGAGATACTGCATGTTGAAAATTGTATTTTCTTCAGTGTTTCCCCATAAGGCTGGCCTAGCTATCCTAGTGCCTACCACACCTCCATCTTTCTCCAATTATTTGACCATGTTCTAATCAAAATATCAAAATTCTGTAAGTTGCAAATTGATTATAGACATATTAGCTACTTTGGGCCAGTTAGTAACTATTTGACATGGAAGAGTCCATTACAGTGATGTGGGGGAGGACACTACATTAAACATTCAATATCTGTTTAACGGTCGAGATTTGGAATATTTGTTATAGAACATTTTAGGCTTAGAATACCTTTTTTTATCATTTCCCAAAGTTATGCCCTTTCCTCCTGGGACCACCCTATATATATATATATATATTTGTATATATATACAGTATATATTGTTACGTATTTTGATCCTCAAGTGGTTAACTTGATGAATCTAGATAGCACAGAGATATATATTAGGGTATCAGTCAGCTGAAGGCAAAACGAAAGTAAAATCTAATAAAATTATTTTCTGTTGTTGCTTACTTTCCTTTTGGATCTTAGGACTTGGTATCCTTTATTGACTGATACTCTTTAATTATGGACAAATACTGAAAATAATTAAAGTCGTGTAGTATTTATAAAGAATTATTATTTAACAGAAGCTTAGTAGGCTATGGTTATGAACCGAATAAGTTATATCTAAAGAAGGACTATTAATTATATATCAAGTCTTGAAAGATAAGTATTAAGGTAAGAATATTTCTGTCTCTTACCCTTTTTGAAATGAATAGATAGTTTTCTTATATCATGTCCTTTTATTTATATTTAATGTAGTTATTATTCTTGGTTCTTGTTTTACGTTAATAGTATTATATTATTATTATCAGGATTAATATCAAAGTCACATAAAAAGTTAGATATATATTTAATAATTAGATAAATGTATTTCTTAACCACGTAACATTGAGGTTTGATTATGAGTAAATTAAGTTACAGGATCGCTTCATAGATTCGATTCAGGTCTCACTCAAATAATATGAAAAGCAAAAATAATATTTTGAAGCTAAAAGAATTTCTTCAGCTTAGGAAATCACTAGAAGTAACATTAAAACAGCCATGTTAGTCTAAGGCGATATTACTAATATGAGACAATAGTATCACCGTTCTTGTTCTTACCAGCAATGTAAGCTTAATTAAAAGAAAATTAAAGAACTCGCAAGTATTAATATAAAACAATAGTATTACTTTTATCATAACCCAATAACTTAAAGAGTTGCCTTAGTCCACAAGTCAGTCAACTAAAATAGTTAAGTACATAATAGTAGCGTTAACGTTAATTCCCAATCACATATCTCACTAACCAACATAACGTAAGTGTTTACACCGAACACACTTAACACACACTTATATAATCTGACTGACAGTCACAATCCCATTATAATACTTCACCCCGTCTTCCTCCAGCTGCAAATTCACCTTCCCAACTCCAAATGAGACTGATTTGAATGCCCACTACTCGGGTCTTATATACTATGCAATGATGGTGTAGGAACGAATCAGGAGGCGGGGGATGGTGCGCGCCCCACTCACAGCTCCTCCAGTTGCGTAACAGGTGCGTGGTCCAATGGAGTCTCATGGCGTCGATCATCGTCATAGTGTCGGGTCATCGAAGTAGTTTGCAGGGTCCCCATATGACGCACGCAGGTGTGAAGGCTTGTTTGCTGGTATGCAGACGAGCTGGTTTCCCACTCGCTGGTTCGCTCGCTGGTCTGCTTCGCCGGTAATTCGGCACTCCTTCAACTCTTAATTCTAACTCTTAACACCTTACGAGCGGCCTATGCGGTTTATTTATGTGTACCGCACAGCGGGGTGTTTTTAGCCAAAATAGGGCTGTTTACGTGATCATTTTCATGCCTAAATAAGACCCAGAACGTAAAACAAGTACCTATCCCTGAAAGGGCATAAACAGAGCTTTCGAATGACACCATAACGATCCTTGTATGATGGATAGTTTTCTTGCAATAACCGTGCAACGCGAGTGCAAAAAGCAGGTAATTCGGTACTTTCAGTACATAATTGAGTATGTAGCGAGTGAGAGAGGGAGGAGGGAGCTGAGATTTGTGTCAGTAGGTTCGCCGCGGTGGTCTGGAGCAGTCATACGCTCGCTAGTCTCCTGCCACCACTTGTCTCTCTCTCTCTCTCAGCCACATTACGTGCTGAAATTGCCACTCGAGTTATGTCGAGCGCCGCCACATAGTCCAGCTTTTTTTAACTCGACTTATGTTGCTCGCCGCTAAATAAGGGTTAAATAAACATACAGGGCAACGTATGTCAGACCTCCCCCCTAGAAAAGAGTTTAAGGAGTATAGTACATAATATTAAACATAATACATAAATAGATTCACCACCAGATTGGCAACAGCAAGATTATAATGAGGATATAATAAGGATATCACCCAAAGTAGGCAACGTCTCCAGGTACCACATCAGAACATAGCCGAAACGTAGCTGGAGCGTTATTCGAACTGCAAGGCATCTCACAGCTGAAGGCTTGAAAGCGCACTACTAAAGCATGATATTTACCTCGCTACAAGGGAGAGCTAATTGCCAAAATCCTCTCATTAAGTTAATCTTACTGCTGTATGAGGCCAACCTGGTAAATGCAATCTTTAATAGATACGTGATAGGCAATCGGCTAGCACATTCTGGACCCCCTTAATAATATGTTTAACATCCAGGGAGTATTCCTGCAGCAACAAACTCCACCTGGTCAGTCATTGGTTTTTATTTTGGAACTTATGCAAAAATGTTAAGGGGTGATGGTCAGTATACACAGTGATGGCACCAGAGGCAGATTGCACATAGACAACAAAGTATTGAAGGGATAAAATTAATGCTAACAGCTCCTTCTCAATGACTGAATAGTTACGTTGAGCAGAATTTATTTTTTTACTAAAATAGCACACAGGATGCAATACTTCAGTCGTCTTCCTGTAGCAATACTGCACCAACCCCGGTATTGCTCGCATCCACTGCTAGGGAAAAAGATCTGTTAAAATCTGTTAAAAAAAAATTGATAAAATATATTTGGTAGCATTAAAGGCCTCCTCACATTCGGAGGACCACTCAAACTTCACACCCTTACGGAGAAGATCTGCCAGGGGATCTGTTAACCTAGAAAAGTTTAAGATGAAATGCCTATAATAACCAATCATTCCTAGGTACCTTTGGATATGTTTCTTAGTTCTAGGAGTTGGGAATTCTAGAATAGACTCTACCTTTGCTTGAGGAGGTGCAACCTGCCCCTGACCTACCGTATATCCTAGATACTGGACCGTACTCTTTACAAAGGTGCATTTCTTAAGATTAACCACCAGATTGGCATCAGCAAGATTTAAGAACAGCAATCTAAGTTGGTAAAGATGCTCCTCCCATGACTGTGAAAAGATAAGAATATCATCGATGTAGACAACGCATCCAGGTACCCCTTCAGTCACCAAATTTATGAGGCGCTGGAATGTTGCTGGAGCGTTTTTCAAGCCGTAGGGCATTACGTTACAGCAGAAGGCTTGATTTTTTGACTACAAAGCATGATATTTCCCTCGCTCTAGGGGTGAGAGCTGCTTGCCAATATCCCTTCATTAAGTCAATCTTGCTGATATAGGTGGCTGTACCAATCTGGTCAATGCAGTCGTCGATCCGTGGCAGTGGGTAGGTATCGTTCTTTGTGACAGCATTAACTTGCCTATAGTCCATACATAACCTATGGCTCCCATCTGGCTTTGGCACAAGTATGACCGGACTACTCCACTGGCTTAAGGCCCTTGTGATCAGCTGGTTTGACAACATGAAGTCAAGCTCGACCTGCAGTATACTCCTGCGTTGTGGTGAGACACGGTAGGGGATAGTTTAATGGGAGTTGCATCCCCTACGTCGATGTCGTGCACGGCCAAAGAAGTGAGCCCTGGAGTATCACGGAACATACTGGGAGACTGAGATAAAACAGAGATTAGTTGGTTCGCTTGATCAGAGGGAAGATGACATAGTTTAGATGGTAATTCCCCCCAAGCTACTGAGTTATACTGCAAGTTGCATAGGCTACATGACAAGTCAAAGTCTGCATGGATACCTTCAGGCTCTGCAACAGTCTGTTGCGGGTCAGTAAGAGAAATGAAGACTTCGTCCGCACCAGGCTATCAATAGGTCCTGACATTCACTGCCACAGTGGGAGAATCTGGAGGAGAGGAATCAGGGGACCTATGGTAGGGTTTCAACATATTTATATGGAATACTTGCGTGGACTTTCTCCTGTCTGGGGTAGTTACTAGATAATCGGTAATGCTCACCCTCTGAATGATCTTATATGGGCCCCTGAACTTGGCAGATAAAGGTTGGCCAAAAAGGGGGAGAAGAACCAAAACCTCATCACCGGGCTGAAACTCCCTCTCACAGGCTTTTCTGTCATACCAGTTCTTCATGGAGCTTTTAGCCACTGTCAAGTTTTGAGCTGCAAACTCACATGAGGATCTCAGCCGGGTTTTGAAATCTGAAACATACTTGAGGAGGTTTTGGTTCCCCTCCTGGCCAACTAGGCTATCCTGCAATAGTTGCAAAAGACCTCTTACCTGGTGACCAAAACTAGCTCATTAGGGGAAAAACCCAGGGATTCAGTTGGAACCTCACGAGTAGCAAATAAAAGAAAAGGTACCCCCTTATCCCACTCAACTCCGGTCTCTGTACAATATTTACGCAACATTCCTTTCAATGTTTGATGATACCGTTCGAGAACCCCTTGACTCTCGGGGTGCTAGGTGCTCGACTTAACATGCTCGATACCCAACTCCTTCAGGGACTGCTGAAAAATGTTAGATGTAAAATTAGTTCCTTGATCACTTTGCACCTCATGGGGGAAACCCATTCTGGTGAAAAATTTGAGCAGTTCCTTGATGACAGTTGGAGCAGAGGTAGGCCTCTGGGTAGCGAGTTGCCATGTCCATAATCGTTAATAAATAATTGTTACCTTGGGAAGTCTTAGGCAATGGGCCTACAATGTCCACTACCACCCGAGTAAAAGGATTCTCGAAGACGGGCAAGGGCACCAGAGGATATACAGGCACCTTCTGATTGGGTTTTCCTGTCATCTGGCAAGTGTGACACTCTACAAAATTCCATTACATCTGCACGCATTCCTGGCCAGTGAAAGTGGGCCCTGATTCTGTCTAGAGTTTCTCTCACACCTAGGTGTCCTGCCAATGGTATACAATGTGCCATTTCCAAGATATCTCTACGACAAGGTTTGGGGACTACTACTTGATGGATGTCCCAGGCCCCGTCATCGATTGGTCTGTGTGGCTGTCTCCATCTACGCCACAATACTCCTCCTTTGAGGTAGAAACATTCACCACCCTCCTTCTCACATTCCTCTTCACTCACGGCCCTGGCAGCTAACTCCTTGCATTCTCTATCATCTTTCTGTAGCTCTACCAGGCCACTAGGACAATTTGGAGGGGTTTCATGGTCATTGTTAGGGTCAAGATGAGTCATAAAGGTGTCAGATAAATCCACCTCAATCACATCATCAGGCACAGTTGGAGCGTCATTCACACTCTCATCATCCCTTTCATCAACTCTTACATTCGGTACATTTCTGTCTGAGGGAACTGCTACTTGAGACATTTAACGTGTGACAGTACACACAGGGAAAACTGTTGGCATCTCCTTTTCGAGCTCACCGGTTAGTGGCTCATTAACAGGGGAAAGTGACAAAATGGGGTCTGGTCGGACCTTCTCACCTGCTACATCATTCCCCAAAAGGAGTGTTACCCCGGGCACAGGGATATCTTGGGACCTACACAAAGCTATGGTGGCCTCACCCTGTAGTAACTCCCATTCAATTTCGCCTTTTACCAAGTATGCATAAAATTTGCCTCCAGCACCTCTCATAATAACTGGTTCGCCAGGTGGGCACTCAGTGTAAGGATTCACCATGAGGGTGCTAGTAGAACCTGTGTCTCTCAGAATTTTTACCTCATGCATACAACCATTTAATCTCACGTTGCCAGATGAAATAAAGGGACGGTAACTGTCCTGCACTGATGGTGAAATTATTATTGGCTTAACCCTAGTGGGTTGCACCACGCATGCTACTACACCCCTGTCTAGATGATTTACGTTAGTTGCTAGGTACTCCTTCTGTCGGGAGTCCTGTATTAAAGGAACGTTTGGTGCTAGGTACTCCTTCTGTCGGGAGTCCTGCATTAAAGGCACTTATGGAGTTTGAGATACGGCGGCAACTGTCTGCCCCGATCTCTCGGTTCTCTCCTTGGCCCAGCACTGATAAGCTAGGTGGCCTCTCTTGCCACAAAAAGTACATACTTTAGGGGATACGGGAACGTTCCCTCTTTGAGCATTACTATTACTTTGGGCCCCACCTCTGTTACCATTGCCCTGAGTCGCATATTTAGTTGGGGGAACAATTCTATTTTGGCTAGCTGGGGAAGACGTTACAGGCTTGTGACTGGGTCTGTCAGGTTTGTGACTGGGATACTTAGAATTAGAACTAGAATTATCGTAGGGCTTCTTTCCACAAAATTTGTTGTTGAGCACGTATGTGTCAGCCATGTTAGCGGCGTCGGCAAGACAATCTACCTTTTCCCCCTTAAATGATAGGCTACAGAAGAATCAAGGACCAACTCCTTCAGATCGTTGTAGCTTGTGACTTTCTTACTCTTGACCCAATGATTGAAAGTTTTAGTCATGGTCCTGGCAAATACCTTATGGGTTTCTTCTACTTTCTTCTGTTTTTTTACGGAAAGATTGCCTGTAAGCCTCAGGCTGCAATTGATAGGTTTATAGGATAGCGTCTTTGAGATTGTCATAATCCTGCCTAACCTCTGCTACTTCTGACAAATACGTGGCTCGAGCCTGCCCTGTCAAAACGGTTTGTAACATAAAAGGCCATTGATCTCTTGTCCACCTCATACCTCCAGCAACTTCCTCAAACAAAACAAAGAAATCCTGCACATTATCCTCAGTGACAGGTGGAATGACACTGGTCATAGTCAATCCCAGAGGGGGAGCAATTAAGGGAGCATGTGTATCGGCATTTAGTTGAGCTTTTTGATATTGACATTAATATTGTTCGGTCGTTGCTCTGGCTTGTTCGACTTTTATTCTGGCTAGTTCTAGTTCGAATACTTGATCAACGGTAAAACCAGGTGGCATTTGTTCATCAAGTTGGCTAGGTTTACTCGGGATCCCACCAACTGCTCTGTCACCCTCCTCGCCTTCTACAGGGAACAGGTGGGTTTTTATGGTCTGAGCCACCTCTACTTTGGACATGTTTGAGACAGTTAATTGGAGATGTGAGGCAAGCACTTTCAGTTCGGATTTTGACAGACGGTCAATATCAGGGGCTGTGGGGTCTGATTCTATGAAAACTCGAGCATCGTCGTCATTAATTAGATCAGGCATGATTAATATTTGATTTTTAAGTAGTGAAACGGTAATGAAACTGATTGAAACTGTATGAAACGAATCCTGGCGAGGTCGGCACTCTTCTGTTACGTATCTTGATCCTCAAGTGGTTAACTTGATGAATCTAGATAGCACAGAGATATATATTAAGGTATCAGTCAGCTGAAGGCAAAACGAAAGTAAAATCTAATCAAATTATTTCCTGTTGTTGCTTCCTTTCCTTTTGGACCTTAGGACTTGGTATCCTTTATTGACTGATACTCTTTAATTATGGAAAAATACTGAAACTTATTAAAGTCATGCAGTATTTATAAAGAATTATTATTTTACCGAAGCTTAGTAGGCTATGGTTATGAACCGAATAAGTTTAACTGTCTTCGTGGTGCGATACATAAGGTGTTGATTTTCGGTGTGAGGATCCTGGATTCGAATCCACGGACTGCCACATGTGTTTGTAAATTTCATTAATCGATTTTAGGAGTATAGTTGGTTGTTGGAAGGAACATAATAATATCTAAAGAAGGACTATTAATTATATATCAAGTCTTGAAAGATAAGTATTAAGGTAAGAATATTTCTGTCTCTTACCCTTTTTGAAATGATTAGATAGTTTTCTTATATCATGTCCTTTTATTTATATTTAATGTAGTTATTATTCTTGGTTCTTGTTTTACGTTAATAGTATTATATTATTATTATCAGGATTAATATCAAAGTCACATAAAAAGTTAGATATATATTTAATAATTAGATAAATGTATTTCTTAACCACGTAACATTGAGGTTTGATTATGAGTAAATTAAGTTACAGGATCGCTTCATAAATTCGATTCAGGTCTCACTCACATAATATGAAAAGCAAAAATAATATTTTGAAGCTAAAATAATTTTCTTCAGCTTAGGAAATCACTAGAAGTAACATTAAAACAACCATGTTAGTCTAAGGCGATATTACTAATATGAGACAATAGTATCACCGTACTTGGTCTTACCAGCAATGTAAGCTTAATTAAAAGAAAATTAAAGAACTCGCAAGTATTAATATCAAACAATGGTATTACTTTTATCATAACCCAATTACTTAAAGTGTTGCTTTAGTCCACAAGTCAGTCAACTAAAATAGTTAAGTACATAATAGTAGCGTTAACGTTATTTCCCAATCACATATCTCACTAACCAACATAACGTAAGTGTTTACACCGAACACACTTAACACACACTTATATAATCTGACTGACAGTCACAATCCCATTATAATACTTCACCCCGTCTTCCTCCAGCTGCAAGTTCACCTTCCCAACTCCAAATGAGACTGATTTGAATGCCCACTACTCGGGCATTAATCGATTTTAGGAGTATAGTTGGTTGTTGGAAGGAACATAATAATTGATATTGGTTCAGGGGTAATTTATCGAGAGGACTTCCCTAGTGGTTAAGGCCCCATTAATTGCTCTTTCCATTCACATATGCATAGCCTACGTGAGTTGCAGTTGGGATGTGTGTACATGCTTAGATTGATATGCAGGATTCGAAGTTGCATAATAAATCGTAGGCAGTGTCCCCCATTCTTTAACTGTCTTCGTGGTGCGATGCATAAGGTGTTGATTTTCGGTGTGAGCATCCTGGATTCGAATCCACGGACTGCCACATGTGTTTGTAAATTTCATTAATCGATTTTAGGAGTATAGTTGGTTGTTGGAAGGAACATAATAATTGATATTGGTTCAGGGGTAATTTATCGAGAGGACTTCCCTAGTGGTTAAGGCCCCATTAATTGCTCTTTCCATTCACATATGCATAGCCTACGTGAGTTGCAGTTGGGATGTGTGTACATGCTTAGATTGATATGCAGGATTCGAAGTTGCATAATAAATCGTAGGCAGTGTCCCCCATTTTTTAACTGTCTTCGTGGTGCGATGCATAAGGTGTTGATTTTCGGTGTGAGCATCCTGGATTCGAATCCACGGACTGCCACATGTGTTTGTAAATTTCATTAATCGATTTTAGGAGTATAGTTGGTTGTTGGAAGGAACATAATAATACTATGTCATGATGGTGTAGGAACGAATCAGGAGGCGGGGGATGGTGCGCGCCCCAATCACAGCTCCTCCAGTTGCGTAACAGGTGCGTGGTCCAATGGAGTCTCATGGCGTCGATCATCGTCATAGCGTCGGGTCATCGAAGTAGTTTGCAGGGTCCCCATATGACGCACGCAGGTGTGAAGGCTTGTTTGCTGGTATGCAGACAAGCTGGTTTCCCACTCGCTGGTTCGCTCGCTGGTCTGCTTCGCCGCCTGGTAATTCGGCATTCCTTCAACTCTTAAATAAACATACACGTCTCCGTATGTCAGAATATATATATATATATATATTTATATATATATATATATATATATATATATATATATATATATATATACCGTTATATATATATAAATACTGTATATATATATTTATATATAAATATATATATATATATATACTGTACATATAATTATACAGTATATATATATATATTTATATATATAAATATTTATCTATAATATATAATATATATATATATAAGTAGATATATATATATATATATATATATATATATATATATATATATATACTGTATATATATATATAAATATATATATAGGCTATATGTACACAGTATATACTCCCAGCCGGACTCGAACCTCTGACATTCAGAACGAGTGTCCAATTCTTTTAATCCACTACACCAAGGTATGGTAAAGGAATCTTAAACTATTCCTATTTATATTAACCCCTACAATACCAGTGACAGCACAAAACTCTCAGTAAAAAGGTGATTCACCAATACCAGCGACGGCTCTCAGTCATTCTGCTTATTGTGCTAATATCTCACTGGAGCTGCTAACATGACTTGGAGGCACTGCTGTGAGGAGGTGGTAACACTTATCATGGTCCCTCTTAGCTACTCAGGGCTGGCTGAATCAGTTACCCACCAACTCTTGAGCTAAGAAGGTGTTGTCACATTGCTTTTGGCAACAAGTCTGGTACTGGAGGGTAATTTTAATCTACTATGCCATGGTACAGTATGGGTTAAAGAGAAGGGAAAACCTACTTGGAGAATGTATTTCACTTCATGCACAAGTCGCAGGATCCATATTCCATGACACCATACAGGGATTTTTACAAGATTTCTCACGCAAATCAAATCGGGTTATAGAGATTTTATTTTAATTCACGCCCAGCCAAACACCAGAGTCATTAATATCAAGTATATTTGCAAATATACTTGAGCTAATAAATGTTTATATACTCCCAGCCGGACTCGAACCTTCGACACTCAGAACGAGCGTCCCAGATTTTAACCTACTACACCACGGCGTGATAAAGGAATCTTAATATTTTCCTATTTATATTAAAGAGAAGGGAAATCTACTTGTAGAATGATGTATTTCAGTTCATGCATAAGTTGCAGGATCCATATTCCAGGAAACCATACAGGGAATTTTTACAAGATTTCCCACGCAACTCGGGTTATAGAGACTTCATTTTAATTCTCGCCCAGCCAAACACAAGAGTCATTAATATCAAGTATATCTCACAAATACACATGAGCTAATAAATGTGTATATACTGCCAGCCGACAGTCAGAACGAGTGGCCAAGTTGTATGTTGGAGGTTCGAGTCCGGCTGGGAGTATATAAACATGAATCTGTGAGATATAGTTTATATTAATACTCTCGTGTTTGGCTGGGCGATAATTAACATGAAATCTCTATATCGCGAATTGCGTGGGTTCACGGTCTTTTCGCCCTTCGAGTCCTTTCGCAAACAAGTCTTTTTGCCCAAACTAGGAGTACTTTTGCCCAAACAGTGAGGTCCGTTCGCCCAACCAATGGAGTTCATACACCCAAAGAAAGTCCCTTCGCCTAAATAATATAGTCCGTTCACCCACCCCTTCAGGTCCGTTCGTCCACAATTTGAAGTTTGTTAGCCCACACTCTTAACAGGCTGCTAAATGTTGCAAATGACATTTTGTGTTTAAATTTACGATTCAATTATGTCTGTCCCTAACTGAAAATGTGTATACATTTATATTAATGTGTGTATAATAAATAACATACACGCAATCCGGATTTTGATTTTTAATATATAAAGTGCAAAAACGAGGGTAAATCATTTGGTAGTGTAGTAAATTTGCTTTTGTGTTTACTTATTATTTATCACCCTCACAGGTTTTATAGCCAATAATTCACCTCATGATACTAGGTACAGCACAAATTCCATCCCAATAATATCTTCCCATTGACATATTGGGATTCGAACCCGGGTCCATTGGATTACCAGTCCAGTGGCAAGACCACTCTGCCACACCTCCCCTGTTGTTGGCGGTGTGGTTATTGAGAGCCTTTCCTATGCTCGCAATTCTCTTTGGTTGCAGGGTTATGGTGGCTGTTGTGATGGAAGGTTGGCGATGGTGCTTGGGTTTATTTCCATTACCCCGCATCTTACTAATGATATTTATTTTGTAATTCATATATATTCATAAAGGGGACTTCATCAACAGCTATTTTTGTTATTTGAATAGATTATTAATATAGTAATAAAGCGGAACTACTGCGAGTGAATCCCAAATGCTTCAAAGTACACATACAAGCATAGTTTACCAAGTGCTGAAGTCTGGGCAAGAATATTTGGGAGCTTAAATAAATTATAAGTCATACGAGTGAGGTAGGAAGGATATAAAAGGGATCCGCTGTATTTGGGCCGATTGTTGTTATGCAAATGTCCGTATTCGAGGTTTTTGTAAGAAAATCTGACACTGATAACTTACAAATAGTTTGAAACTGCTCCCCCCCCCCCCCCCCCTATCTCTCTCTCTCTAATGGGAGTCTGCAGAAAGCCGATTTTCCCATACAAGGCAGATACCTCTCACACCCAACCCATCTCGTGCAGGTGTCTATCTAATTTTATCTTGAAGTTTTTTATTCTACTATGGTGGTAGGTAGCCTATTCCACATATCTACAATTGTTACCAAACCAGTATTTGCCTATATCTTTCCTGAAACGAACTTTATCCAATTTATAACCATGTGTACGAGGTTTCTCGCTATCATTGCGCTTCAGTACATTTTTCATATCCCCTTTATCAATCCCACTTACCCACTTGAACATCTCTTATCATATCCCCTCTAAATCTGTATCTCTCAAACGAATGTTAGCCTAATTTCTTCAAACCTTTCTTTATATGGAAGATTTCTATTATTATGGATAATTGTTGTTATTTTTCGTTGTACTCTCTCCAAGGAGGGTATGTCCATTCTGTAATAAGATGCATAGATTTATTGGTTTCAGATCACAGTTGACTCCCAAATATTTGTCATTATCTGAGTTACTAATATCCATATTATCTAAATTGGTGCGTGGTAATAAAGGCACAGGTAAAAATGGCACGGTAAAAAATGCACAGGTAAAAATGGCATAGGTAAATATGGCACAAGTGGAAAAATTGGAAAAGATGGCACAACCAAAAAAAGTTGTATTGATAATTAATATATATCAAATAAATATCGTGTAGGAACATTGTTCAGACATGAGCACACTGGTGTATAGCAGCTTTAAAAACAAAAAAAATGCACAAGCCTTCCTGTATACCGTTGGATAGAGTTTTGAATCAAAAGTCTATCCATCGTGAAGACATCATAAAGAGAACTCTGCGTAGCCAAAGATCAAAACTTTTGATCTTTGGTTACGCAAAGTTCTCTTTATGATGTCCTCACGAGGAAGTACATGTACAATACATGTATCCTTGGAAGCAAATCTTTTCTTTTCCATTATTGCTAACTATGATTTCCATGATGGTATGGTGGTATGGCCACTGAGAACAATGGTGTGTACTTGACTGCTACAATGGCTTGACTGCGTGTTAGGATTAATTTTCGATAGTACCAATGTTAGATGGTTGTGTGGTTCATAAAGGTTCACAAAGGTTCATAATGGTTCATTAAAATGTTACTACTTTCAGAAGTTTCGATTACCCAGATTCAATGATTTTTTTTTTAGTTGTGCAATGTTTTCCTATTTTTCCACTTGTGCCATATCTACCTGTGCCATTTTACCGTGCCATTTCTACCTGTGCCATTATTACCTAAATTATATATAATTTATGTCCTGCATTTTCTATCGATTTCCCAGATTTTACTACACTGCATTTAACTACATTGAATTTCATCTGCCAATGTATTGCCAATTCGTGTAGTGTATCTAAATATCTTTGGGGTGCCTGAATATCATTATCATAATTAATCACCTAGATAGACGAAGATGTAGAGGAGATAATGATAGAGGTGTTTAAGTGGATAAAGGGAATAAACAAAGGGGACATTAGTAAAGCATTTAAGCTGAATGATTGCTTCAAACTAGATAAATTCAGCTTTAAAAAAATAGTTAGGTAAGCATTAGTTTGGGAATAGGGTTGTGGATATGTGGAATAGACTGCCTAGTATTTTAATCAGCTCTGATACGGTGGAAAGTTTCAAATGTAATTTGGATAGCCATATGAATTATATTGGTTGGGTGTGAATGGGATCTGCCTTGTATGGGCCGGTTGGCTCTTTGCAGATTTCCGTGTTCTTGTGTTCTTAAATGTTAGGTTAGGTTAATTTAGGATAGGAAAGGCACTTGGTAAAATTAATGATCATCTCAGAAGCCTACTTCAGAAACTACCAGATGAGAGTGGTCGAAAAGGGCTGGGGAAAAAAAACCTCTCGTCAACCCACCTGGTCGTTGGTCCCCACTCGAGTTTATCTAGAAAATCATATCCTAGGTGTCAATGGGGGACCGGATAGCGTCGTCTGCTTGTGACTGTGGTGGTCCGTCTTTTCGCTCCCGGTTCCTTTCGCCACCAGGTCGCTGTTTGTTGGCGGTGTGGTTATTGAGAGCCTTTCCTATGCTCGCAATTCTCTTTGGTTGCAGGGTTATGGTGGCTGTTGTGATGGAAGGTTGGCGATGGTGCTTGGGTTTATTTCCATTACCCTGCATCTTACTAATGATATTTATTTTGTTATTCATATATATTCATAAAGGGGACTTCATCAACAGCTATTTTTGTTATTTGAATAGATTATTAATATAGTAATAAAGCGGAACTACTGCGAGTGAATCCCAAATGCTTCAAAGTACACATACAAGCATAGTTTACCAAGTGCTGAAGTCTGGGCAAGAATATTTGGGAGCTTAAATAAATTATAAGTCATACGAGTGAGGTAGGAAGGATATAAAAGGGATCCGCTGTATTTGGGCCGATTGTTGTTATGCAAATGTCCGTATTCGAGGTTTTTGTAAGAAAATCTGACACTGATAACTTACAAATAGTTTGAAACTGCTCCCCCCCCCCCCCTATCTCTCTCTCTCTAATGGGAGTCTGCAGAAAGCCGATTTTCCCATACAATGCAGATACCTCTCACACCCAACCCATCTCGTGCAGGTGTCTATCTAATTTTATCTTGAAGTTTTTTATTCTACTATGGTGGTAGGTAGCCTATTCCACATATCTACAATTGTTACCAAACCAGTATTTGCCTATATCTTTCCTGAAACGAACTTTATCCAATTTATAACCATGTGTACGAGGTTTCTCGCTATCATTGCGCTTCAGTACATTTTTCATATCCCCTTTATCAATCCCACTTACCCACTTGAACATCTCTATCATATCCCCTCTAAATCTGTATCTCTCAAACGAATGTTAGCCTAATTTCTTCAAACCTTTCTTTATATGGAAGATTTCTATTATTATGGATAATTGTTGTTATTTTTCGTTGTACTCTCTCCAAGGAGGGTATGTCCATTCTGTAATAAGATGCATAGATTTATTGGTTTCAGATCACAGTTGACTCCCAAATAGTTGTCATTATCTGAGTTACTAATATCCATATTATCTAAATTGGTGCGTGGTAATAAAGGCACAGGTAAAAATGGCACAGGTAGAAATGGCACGGTAAAAAATGCACAGGTAAAAATGGCATAGGTAAATATGGCACAAGTGGAAACATTGGAAAAGCTGGCACAACCAAAAAAAGTTGTATTGATAATTAATATATATCAAATAAATATCGTGTAGGAACATTGTTCAGACATGAGCACACTGGTGTATAGCAGCTTTAAAAACAAAAAAAATGCACAAGCCTTCCTGTATACCGTTGGATAGAGTTTTGAATCAAAAGTCTATCCATCGTGAAGACATCATAAAGAGAACTCTGCGTAGCCAAAGATCAAAACTTTTGATCTTTGGTTACGCAAAGTTCTCTTTATGATGTCCTCACGAGGAAGTACATGTACAATACATGTATCCTTGGAAGCAAATCTTTTCTTTTCCATTATTGCTAACTATGATTTCCATGATGGTATGGTGGTATGGCCACTGAGAACAATGGTGTGTACTTGACTGCTACAATGGCTTGACTGTGTGTTAGGATTAATTTTCGATAGTACCATGTTAGATGGTTGTGTGGTTCATAAAGGTTCACAAAGGTTCATAATTGTTCATTAAAATGTTACTACTTTCAGAAGTTTCGATTACCCAGATTCAATGATTTTTTTTTTAGTTGTGCAATGTTTTCCTATTTTTCCACTTGTGCCATATCTACCTGTGCCATTTTACCGTGCCATTTCTACCTGTGCCATTATTACCTAAATTATATATAATTTATGTCCTGCATTTTCTATCGATTTCCCAGATTTTACTACACTGCATTTAACTACATTGAATTTCATCTGCCAATTTACTGCCAATTCGTGTAGTGTATCTAAATATCTTTGGGGTGCCTGAATATCATTATCATAATTAATCACCTAGATAGACGAAGATGTAGAGGAGATAATGATAGAGGTGTTTAAGTGGATAAAGGGAATAAACAAAGGGGACATTAGTAAAGCATTTAAGCTGAATGATTGCTTCAAACTAGATAAATTCAGCTTTAAAAAAATAGTTAGGTAAGCATTAGTTTGGGAATAGGGTTGTGGATATGTGGAATAGACTGCCTTGTATTTTAATCAGCTCTGATACGGTGGAAAGTGTCAAATGTAATTTGGAAAGCCATATAAATTATATTGGTTGGGTGTGAATGGGATCTGCCTTGTATGGGCCGGTTGGCTCTTTGCAAATTTCCGTGTTCTTGTGTTCTTAAATGTTAGGTTAGGTTAATTTAGGATAGGAAAGGCACTTGGTAAAATTAATGATCATCTTAGAAGCCTACTTCAGAAGCTACCAGATGAGAGTGGTCGAAAAGGGCTGGGAAAAAAAAAACCGCTCGTCAACCCACCTGGTCGTTGGTCCCCACTCGAGTTTATCTAGAAAATCATATCCTAGGTGTCAATGGGGGACCGGATAGCGTCGTCTGCTACTCTATCACAAACACCCAATAGTCATCAGTTTCCATCCAGTGAGTCGAAATGTATATATCGAAGTCATCAAAATATCACTCATTTCTATAATCATTATGTCATATGTCTCTGCAGGCCTAACATATTATTATTTATTCATCATATATACTTTGTATATTGGACAATGTACTGAATATAATTTGAGAGTAATATTTCTGTATCGTTAATGAATATAGAAAGGAGTGATATTTTGATGACTTCGATATATACATTTTGACTCACTGGATGGAAACTGATTACTATTGAGTTATTGTGAAAGACTAAATCCAATTAACTGCAAGATCAGGTCAGAACATGAACTGCTTGGAGTAGACCTCAATTTAGGTAACTCTATTTATAGGATTGTTGTGGTGTACAGGCCTCCACATCAAAATGTTGAAAAGGATGAACTTCTGTATACAAGACTGAGTGCTGTTATCGAGGGTAAAACCAGTGTGATCTTAGATGACTTCAATTGTCTAGTAAACTGGGAAGCAAGAACTGCCGATGCGTCTTTACTAACGATGACTTTTTGACACAGTGGGTGAACGAGCCAACTAGCGGGAACAATATGGTAGATCTTGTGTTCACCACTGGAGATGAAAGTGTGACCAGCCTATCTGTTGGGGAATCATTTGGAGGTAGTGACCACAATCTAGTTAGGTTCTCTCTTCGCACCTTTAGCTGCAGACCCACCAGTCCTCAGAGTACAAAACACTAGATTTCCGTCGTGAACATTTTGAAGGACTTCGGGGAAGCTTATACCAGATCAGACTTGAGAGTGAGAATGTTAATGGGATTTGGTGCTCATTCGAGCAGCAGTTTATGGATCGACAAGCTGCATTCGCCCATACTAAACTTACCAAATCAGGCTCAACCCAACCAAAATGGTTCACAATTGAAATAGCTTCAGCAATTAGAGAAAGGTTGCATACAAAAAGGCCAAAAGAAGTCAAGACCAAATATATTTCGATTCCTTCAAAAACATGTGTAGAAGAGTGAAATCTCTTATAAAGGAAGCAAAGTGGAATGAAGAACTAAGGGTTGCAGCCCTCTGCAAAGAGAGTTTTAAAGAGTTCTTCAGCTATGTGAACAGCAGGAAGCCATTCAAAAGTAGCATTGGACCTCTAAAGCACCCAACAGTCCAACTTCAAACTTCTGACACTGATATAGCTAAATCCCTAAACGACTATTTTGCCTCAGTATTCACAAGGGAAAATACCAGTGACATGCCAAGTCCACGACTAGTGCATGAGGGTGAATTTCTTAGCAGAATTAGATGTACCCCAGAGGAGGTAGCAAGAAGAATAGCTATGTTAAATAGGTTCAAGTCATCCGGACCAGATAGCTTCCTTCCCGAGTTATACGAAAAGTGTGAGATGAAATCGCACCTTTCTTGGCAGACATCTTCAATAAATCACTAGAAAAGGGATTAGTATTTATATTTTGGGCTTACTAATAATATCTGGTAAGCTACTAGGATGTTTTTTATATTAATACTGATACTGTTGTTATACTGAAATATCCAGGTCCAGATGAGGTGTATGCTAGGGTATTAAAAAAAATCAAGGACGAATTAAGTTACCCATTAACTCACCTATTTAATAATTCACTAGCTTTAGGCTTAGTTCCTGATTCATGGAAGCTTGCAAATATAATTCCGATATTTAAAAAAGGTGATAAGTCCATAGCATCAAATTACCGTCCTATTAGTCTCGCATCAATTATAGGGAAATTGCTAGAATCAATTATTGCCAGGAAAATTCACGGAATTCATTAGGAAACAGAGCATCATCACTGGCAAGAGCTTGCTTTGTTAACTCCATTGCCAATTTCCACTGATTAAGTTAAGTAGCAAATGCAGGGTGTTGAGTGAATTTTGTAATGATGATATAATTATACATGGTAATGGTTGTTGTTATGTCATTTGGATGTATTAAGGATCCTCTACTTATTCCGTGGATATAATCATGATGGTCATGTATTTCAGTTTTAGTCTCTGTAGCCTACACAAACTAACCAACATTTTGCAAGAACTGCATTTCGGTTTTTTTGGATACTGAATAGCAACAGTAACCTGATAAGTATGTAATAACTGGAAGTATGTCAGTGCATTGTTCAACATCATTATTAGAGACATCTAAAACTATGTTGTCAAAGTCTAACCGATTTGAGGTTTCCATTTCCTCCCAGTTTGTTTCATTAAATATCTTTGATTAAAATTTTGGTTATGAAATGACAAATTCATCTTCAGTTCGGACATCATTCTGATTTTTTTTTTCACATTCAAAGACTTGTCTAATTGATATACAGTATTATATTGACTTCCTGCAAGCTGGCGATATTGTCCAAATCTAGCTTCAAGGTGATCTGTTTGAAAATTTCCTGTTAAAAATTATATAGTCTATATTTAGTTAATTTATACAATAGTTTGTCAGCTCAATTATGGCATGTGTGGTATGTTTCAAGGCAGTGAATGTTTCCCTTGTCAGCTTCCCACTCGCATCTTTAACACTATCCCATAATTCAAGCCAATTATAGACAATATTCAAACATTTGTAGCAAGTATTATTTTGATCATTAGTCAAAGGATAAGCATATTAATTTTTGTCAAGTCCACATCCTTTAAATGGTGACTTTACATTCATCACAGTCTACCAGATATGAAAGGCCTCAATGTAGTTTGCGACCTCAGCAGAAAATGGCATATCACGTTGCCTACCAATTGAACGAAGTGCCTGAACTATGTATTCTTTGAAAATTTGCCATTCCTTTACCCTTACTGTACCGGCGACATCCTTTGTATTTTAGTATTGCTGCTACTAGTCGATTTTATTCAGCTTAGGAAGGATCTCTAGCAATAATATGGTTTCGAACTATCTCAATCGTCCATTTTAGCTACTATAGATCCTTCCTAAGCTGCATTAAATCATCTAAATATAGCTAGAATATAATGAAAAAGACGTAGCCGGTACAGAAGGGGTTAACCATCGTAAAAGCTTTCCCTACGACTTTTTCCGACCTAGAATGACCATTATACAGATAAACGATAAGGGTCAATATGGGTCGGTAAAGGTCGTCTGGAAAGGCCCTTAAGCGTGAAGGGTCAAGAGTAGGTGAGTGTCAGAAGGGTAGCGGATGAACCCTCTTGTGTCTACGTCACACCAGTTTAACCCTTCCAGCCCGGGTGTCCTTTTAAAAGGACGGCGCGGCAGATGGGCCGGTACCCGGGTGTCCTTTTAAAATCCCTGTGCTTGAAAGCGTGCTTTGAAAAGCGCGCGGCCAAAATTTACTTTGTAGGGGCGATCGCAGCGCCACCAAGCCTCAACTACTACCGTTATCAGTACCAACGTGGCCGCCATAGCGAGTTATAGTGAAAAAATGAATTCTGACGCGTCCGTTTCGGTGCAACCTCCCGCGCGCCCCACTGCTACCCCGCTTGCAACTTCGACGCCTGTTGCAACCAAGAAGAAAGCTCAACAAAAGAGAGTGAAACGTTTGTTGAGTGATAGTGCTATACAGCGAGAACTTTTTGACCTTGATTTGAGCAGTGGCGAAAGCTTGGTGGACAAAGAACAATTTATAAGTGCAAGCGAAGATGACGATTTTGTTGGTTTTGGAGACGACGACAATGTGAATTTATTTGAGGGGGGAGACAGTAGTGATGATCCTGATGTGGAAGTGTTTCAGGAAGGTGCTATTGAATTTCCAAGTGTGTTAGAACCTAGGCCTACCCCCTCGCCTAGGCCTAGCCCTAGCCCGAGCCCAGGACCTTCCCCTTTGCCTGCCCATACGCCCTTGAAAGTGGGCAAATACTTTACAAACAATCTTTAGTGAAAAGTGCAGCCAAGAAAGCACGCAGGGCAGCAGAAAAAGCTAGGGAAGGCGAAGATAGTGATAGTGATGCCGACCCTGGGCTAGCAACCACCCGCATTCCTTTGTCACGACGCCTTGACCCAGGACGCCGCGTGAGTCACCCACAGCCCTCGGCTTCATCTCTCCCTCAGGATGACCAAAGGGCCTCTACAAGTGGTACTAGTGGGGCGGCATTGTCCTCCCACAGTGTGCCACCACGGGCCCCGCATCATAGAGCATTATTTGCTGCGGAGAAGCCCTCGGCTCGCCGCAAAAGGAGCCCAACTCCCGAGGCTGAGGCTCCCATTATTGAACTTCCTGTAGCCTCCCGCGCCCCACGCCGCAGACGCCCGGTCACTTCTTCACCCGAATTGTCTCCTGAATAGGATGCTGACGACCCCAACATTGCCCCAGATGACCTGACGTTGCCTGAGGAGGAGGAGGACGACGAAGAGGATGTGGGAGAGGAGGAAGTCCCGACAAGACGAGTTCGAGGGCGAGGTCGTGGGCGTGGTCAGCCTGCCGACGCCGATGCCCCTGGGCGTGGGCGTGCAGGGCGTCCGCGTGGCCAAGGGTGTGTGCCTGCTGCACCTGCACGTGCTCGAGCATCCGACCTGTTTGTGTGGACAGATGGGGCTGATTTTGAGGCAGATTGTCCTGCCTTTAACGAGCTACAGATGGGTTCCGGGGTGTCACCAGCATATCCCTGCGGCCCAAATGTTACCCCCAGTGAACTTTTCTGTGGCTTCTATGACAATGAAGTCATGGAATACCTCGTCGAGGAGACCAACAACCATCATGACATCTGTGCCAACTTTCTTGGGAGGAAGACCAGTGCCAAGATGGTGGCATGGAGAGCTGTCACTGTGGCAGAACTATATGTATTCTTGGCACTCACAATGCTGATGACACATATAAGGAAGCACGTTCTGGCCGACTACTGGATCACTGGCGACCTCATAACGACTCCAGCATTTGGCAAGTAGATGTCCAGTGACAGGTACTTTGACATCCTCTCCTATCTCCACCTGACCAACAACATGCATGTCCACCTTACCGACACACTATGGAAGATCAGGAAGCTGTATGACATGATACGTCATTGGTTCACCACCCACCTGATTCCTTTCCAGATGTGCCTCGATGAGTCTCTGGTCCTGTTCCGTGGTAGGCTGCACTTCCGACAGTATATCCCGTCCAAGAGACACCGCTTCGGCATCAAGCTCTTCGTCCTCTGCGACTGCAAGACGGGGTATGTGCTGGACTTTGTGGTCTACAGCGACAGGGGTAGAGAAATTGAGACTGACCCCCTCATTGGTTTTGGCGGCGCTGTAGTAAAGAAGATGATGGAGAGGCACTTCCATAACAACCACATCCTCTACACAGATAACTACTACATGTCGCCTATTCTGACCAAGTACCTCCATGACCGCAAGACCGGAACTGTCGGCACAGTCAAGGCCAAGAGGAAGGGCATGCCAGGCTACCCAACCAAGACGAAGAAGACGGACATCTTCCACAAGAAGAGTGGCCCCATCCTCTCCATCCACTGGCATGACCAGTGGAAGGTCTACCTCCTCACCACATGCCACAAGACCGAGATGGTCGCCACAGGGAAGGTGGACCGAAGAACCAAGAACCCTGTCCAGAAACCAGCTGCTGTCCTGGATTACAACCTAAATATACGCCTCGTCGACAAGTCCGACATACAGATGGGCTTCATCGACTGCCTGCGAACATCTTGCAGGTGGTATAAGAAGTTTGTTCTGCATACGGTAGATATGTCGGTCCTCAATGCCTACAACATCTACCGTCTGAGGACTCCAAGAGCCCCGAAGTACAAGTCCCTGCGGAAGTTCCACAAGCAGGTGATACTTGAGCTCCTGGCAAAGCATGCGGAACCTGGGAGACCACTACAAGGACCAGGCCAGCTGGACAGAACGGGGTGTGCCGACTTCTTCAGGAGGCACCAGCTCAACCCCCTTCCTTTCAATGCACCCAGTAGTCGGGTTAGAAGCCAGAAGAGGTGCCATGTGTGCAGCCACACAACTCGCAGACCCCACAAAGTAAAAAAAAACAACATGGGAATGCCTCAAGTGTGAAGTGGCACTGTGTGCTGGACGGTGCTTCAATGACTTTCACACTCTCCAACAATTTTGAAGTGCTCGTGACAATAACAGTGAAAGAGACACTCTAAAATGTAGGCTAAGAATAATATAAAATAATAAATAAAAGTGAAAGAGACACAAATAACTAATAATAAGTGCCCTCATAACAATATGAACAAGTGAAAGTGACACTATAAATTATATTAGCTTACCTTACAATACATAAAAGTGAAAATTACACTATCAATTATCATAGTTCAGTGAAAGTGACACTATAATAATAATAGACTAATTATAAGTGAAAGAGACACACATAAGTAATAATAAGTGCCTTCATAACAATATGAACAAGTGAAAGTGACACTATAATCATAATATTAATAATAAAACTAAGTAATAAGTGACAGAGACACAAATAACTTCATGAAAATAACTTTATTGAGTGAAAATAACATAATAACTATAATAAATTGCATAATAAACAATAAAACACTATCAAATCACTTCCCGGCATAATTGCGGGTGGAGCGACGAGTCCAACTGGCGTCGTAGCCGGGGCCGCGGTTGAGTGTTCGACGCGCCGAGGTAAATACGCGGCAAAAGTTACCTTCACTTCCATCACCATAACTCCGGAACCAGTTCAGCTAGAGAGCTCTACGCAATGCCGTTCTACTCGGCAAGGTAAGGCGCACATTTTGATATCTCTTTGATTAGTGTAGGTAATATATTAAGCGAGATTAGTCTTAGTTTACTTCTGTTGATTTTCAGCCAGATCACCCGGATATGAGCTCCATCATTTAGAAAGGCAGCCCGGGTCGGAAGGGTTAAAGGTCCGAGCTGGCAGGCTTTTAGTAGAGGGTTGTGGGTAGGGTCAATAGGCAGACCACACACACACACACACATACAGTTCTTTCCGAGAAGTCTATACTCGGCGTATAATATTTAATTTGTAGTTAGAAAATATACATTTGCAAATTATAAGCGATATAAAATCAGCTTCATATGGCTATCAAATATTCCCGAAAGAGAGAGAGAGAGAGAGAGAGAGAGAGAGAATAATAGGACTATGTGAATAGTAGATACATTATTTCCTGTTGTATAACAACTGTAGCGATTTCTCAACTCATACGTTATGTCAGACTAGTATATAGCTTACGCACGGTACATTATCATCTAAGGGAAAGTGTGGAAATAAAGATAAGATGTGAAATAGCCTTAAATAGTCAATAAGAATATCATGATAGTAGGCTAGACATAGACCATTTACTCCCCCAGGGATCTGTATTAGGTCCTCTGTTGTTTGTTATATACATAAATTACCTTGATTTAGGTATAACTAAGAGTGCCTCCAAAGGGATCTAGATACCTTACACGAATGGTCAGTAAATTGGCAGATGAAGTTTAACATTGACAAATGCAAGGTATTAAAGATAGGGAAGATGCATACAAATGTTAAATATAAACTAGCTATTATGGAATTAGAAAACTCAGATTGTGAGAAAGATCTAGGTGTGTTTGTTAGCAATGATTTGAAGCCTAGCAAACAGTGTATAAGCGTTCGTAACAAGGTAAACAGGATTCTCGGGTTCATCTCTAGGAGTGTGAGTAACAGAACGGCTGATGTTATCTTAAAATTTTACTTGTCATTAGTGAGGCCCCATATGGATTATGCTGTTCAATTTAGGTGTCCTTATTACAAAATGGACATAGATTCATTGGAGAGAGTACAACGTAAAATGACAAAAATGATCCATAATATTAGAAATCTTCCGTATGAAGAAAGGTTGAATAAATTAGGCTTACATTCGTTAGAGAGACGTTGAGTTAGAGGGGACATGATAGAGGTATTCAAGTGGGTTAGTGGGATTAATAAAGGGGACATGAAAAATGTACTAAAGCTCAGTGATAGCGAAACAACTCGTACAAATGGTTTCAAATTAGATAAATTTAGTTTCAAGAAAGATATAGGCAAATATTGGTTTGGTAACAGAGTTGTGGATAGGTGGAATAGGCTGCCAAGTGCTATAGTGGGATCAAGAACGATAGGGAACTTTAAGACAAAATTAGATAGGCATATGGACGAGATGGGTTGGGTGTGAGGGGGATCTGTCAGGTGTGGGGCTCTGCAGACCCCGTTTGTCTGACCTCTGATCATTTCGGTGAGGTCGGTCTTAGTGCTGTTTTTGAGCTGGGCTTATAATTAGGCCTTATTATTAGGGTTGGGTGACCTTGTAGGCCAATCGGCATTCTGCAGACTCCCATTTTCTTATGGTCTTATGTCTCTGTTTTAAATAATCGTTAAACCCGGCAAGTGCGGGAAGACTCTTAAGAGTTTCCCCGGGCGACTGCGGGAAGACTCTTAAGATCCTGGGCCTAAAAAAATCCATTTAACCCCCCCATTTTTTTTTTTTTTTTTTTTTTTTTTTGCCCCTGGGCCATGCCAAATATCACTCCTCCACATCCCCTCCTTCCCCACTTCCCTCCCCTCCTTCAGTTATCACCTATTTTCCCTGTTATTCCCTTATTCTGTGGTCTGTTTTCGTGCTAACATTAGCGAGTTGGTAGCAGGGCGTTGTCATCACTGTTACCAAGCGTGGGAAAGAGCTAGAGAGAGACTATTGCGTAACAGTGTCTCTCCAGACAAGGGGAGGGGAGGAGGGGAGGGAGGTTGCCTCAGCCATACATTATGTATCTCCCGGCCTGTATCGCCGATTTTGACCATCCAAACGCTGTTTCCACTTGTTTTATTGCTGTAACAGGTTAATACCTTTATAATCAACCTAAAATAGGCGCATATGGATAAGTAATGCTATTTATGGTAAAATAACGATGTTAGTGATGGGAACAGCTCAAATACGTGCGCACAGGCGTGTGGTGTCTCATACCCCCCATGCGCTCTTAGGTTAATGATTGTAAATTTTTAACTGACGATAAATTGAATCCCTTAGTAACTAATTTATCTCTACCTTCTGGACAATATATGATTGTCTTCTATCATCATCATGTTAGCCCCTTGAGGATCATGATGCACTTTACAGTGTATTTTGTCTATTATGAGGTAATTTTATTCAGATTAGGAAGGATATAATTATGGAAGACAGATGCTTATTAGAGACAGTCTCTCCATAGCCTGACTGTTCAACTTCACCTCACACTCTGTAGCTTCACCCCTTTCTAAGACCATCATTTCAACTATCACAGATCTTTCCTAAGCTGTATGAGATTGTCTAATGACAGCCGGAATTAATAAAAAGGCGAGATAAACCTCAAGGGGCAATGTCACTTGTTTATGATCACTCCCATATTTCGCTACTCTATTTGCAAAGTAACTGATTTCTATAAAAATGGGAAATATGCTAATCACCATCGGCTGAAAATGGACAATTGGGCAAACTACTTGGTTGTGATTTTCCTATTAATGGGCGTGTTTTAGTTTGATCGTCATATATATACCTGTATATTCACAAGGTTAGATACAATCACGAATTTCAAGGCTGCAAGCTTTTTCATTGCACATTTAGGCAAGAACAGTTTAAGGTATACGCGAACCTTACAAACGGGCGGGACGGTCTAATCTTAGAAGGCGGAATCAGCCAAGGAAGGATGATTGTTTAGCTCTTCCCGCCCACAATATTCGGGCGGGAAGGACCTAGCTAAGCGGGCGGGATCTTCTAGTCGGAATGGTCTGAGGGCGGAATAGTCAGTAATCCGGTCATGCTGTGTTTATGTATGGGAGGGAGAGAGGATACCAGTATTTTGGTACGGAGGGGGCGGTGTCAGGAGATATAAGGGTTGGTATCTTAAAATCTGAACTCTAAGAACAGTAGGATACTTGAGAGAGAAAGAGAGAGAGAGCGCGTGAGAGCGAGAGAGAGATGGATTTTGAGGGGATTGCTGACCTTATCATTATCTCCTGTCACATCCCTCGCCACTGTGAAGCTTCGAGAGTTTCTGCTGTGCTCGACCCCTTTCGACTCTCTATAGCTCGGCAATCTGAGTTGTTTTGTTGTGCCAGCCAGGGTCGACTATGACGTCTCAGTTGAGTGCGTCAATTGATTCATTTTGTATATTATTTAATGTTCTTAATAATACATAGCGCTGTACTTGACAATCTTCTGTTTTCTAGTTACCTTTCTGTACGTGTATAAGGGGTTCAGGCTGTGACGGAGGGTGTTGTAATTCCTCTTGAATTCATATGCAATCAGTATATACTCAACCAGCGTCTTGGATATATCGGCTCCTGGAGATTTGTGTGGAGGTGTTATCCTGTATTGTGTGCTACTAAATACCGCTAGCTGTGCTGATAACCAGGGAGTAGTGTCTTGTCTGTCATAGCCTGATTCCTATTATTACGTGTGTCATTAGTTTACATTAGTATATAAGGTTCTTTTCTTTTTTCCTTTAGTTTTGTTTGTTTGTTCATAGAGATAAATTATTATAATTTATATATTAATATTCATATAAATATATTATTTTCCTTTTTAATCTACTGTAGTTACTTGCAATTCTTTATATAATATAGACTTTTTTCTTTTATAATTAATTATATATATATATATTATATTAAAATTATCTTGATTTTTCTTAACCATCATATTATGTGCATTAGTTTGGTACAAAGGGGTTAGTGGTGTGGTCAAGTTTATAAGATCAAAGTGGCTTATGATATAATAACTTGCATAAATAAACTGCTATATAAACTATAACTACCATCTCTAAAATAGACTACTGAGTCTTGGCATAAGTCTGTTAAACAGACTATTACTCTCCTCACTGAATTCACTTCTAATCTATTCAGTCTAGTGTGACAATTTGGGAGTTACCATACCCGTAGTGCTTACCAGGCCTAATTAAAACTCTTCATAACTTCCGGGTTGTAACAAATGGGGGCCTGTCCGGGAGTTGTTTTGCCATTTTACTTGACTTCCATTGCTGACTTCCGTTACCTTACTGATCATATATTTGTAATTTAATTGATATTTTATACCACGTCGTAAAGGAATCTTGACTATTAGATCTCTTGTTTTCTTGCTTATGTTGTTTAAATATTCATTCCTACCTATAATTTGGTTTGTACAACACGGTAAGATTACGAAAGTAGCTCTCCCTCACAATTACAGGGAACATTGATACATAATACTAGGATGTGTTCAGGCGCTCATCTCATTCCTCATACTCCTTCATACTTGTATCACCTTTGGCAGACGGTACCAAGTATATCCTAGAGTATCTCGTGATAGATTACAAATCATCACTGGTCATCCCCTGAGTCACCCTTAAATAATTTATTTCAGAGTAGGACTGACCTCATCATATGTCAACCATAGAACAATATAACTATAGGTTAGACCATACACGATTACTATAATTCCTAATATTAGTAGTATTGATGAGCCATAGTCTCTCATACTTCTTATCCTCTCTCTATAGAATCGTGTGTCCGTGTATCACTGCTGAACAGGTCTCCTTTGATAAAGTAACGGTAGCTTTGTCTTGGGTTTCTTTCTGCCCTCAATTAACGTAGTTTAATAGGGAGTTCACATTAAAATCAAAACTAGATTGATATTTAAATGTCCCTCTACCTGCATCATGATGTACACGTCTATACTAGGCAGATCATAATTCTCCTAGATATCTATAACCTCACCTATGCATGTCAACTCATCTCTTGATTCCCAGCGGAACGAGAGTCATTCCCCACCTGTTATCTCGTGACTATCCCAACCTTGGAACCGATTAAAGGGTAATTTTCTCTTCCGAGTATTCTGTAGTTACGCTTAGACATGACGGAACCTTTTAACTTAAAAAACTTTTGTAATGAGCCTTCCATTAGCCTTCTCAGGGATCGAGTGATTTCGAAAGACCAGTGGAAGTATATGGCCATCACCTTTGACATTCCTTTTGAAAGTTCCCACACCAAAGAACAAATAAAAAACCTTGTCGTAGAAGACTTGGTTAGGAGACAACATTTACCTCCCGAAGCTATAGATGAATTCACACCCATGACTTCTACGACGACGCAGTTGTCTCCCCAGTCTCACTCTGATGATAGCCAAGCGGATAAAGTTATTCCACCACCTCCAGCACACTATCTTGAAGAGAGACTTACCTTAGAAAAACTCAAACTTCAATATGAATATGAATTTGAACAAATCAAACTTGAGAAGAACCAGGAACTTGAACGAGCCAAACTGGAACTTGAACGAGCCAAACTTGAAGAAAGAGAGAAGGACCGGGAACATGAACGAGTCAAACTTGAGAAGGACCGGGAACTTGAACGAGCCAAACTTGAAGAAAGAGAGAAGGACCGGGAACTTGAACAAGCCAAACTTCATCAACAAAGTATCTCTCACCAGAAGCCGACGACTCTTAACTTGGCTAAGAACATCGCACTACTACCAACTTTTCACGAGGACGATCCTGATGCTTTTTTCGACACCTTCGAGAAGACAGCCCAGCATCTTCAATGGGAGAAGCAGGAATGGCCTTGGTTACTACAACCTAAGTTGGTGGGTAGGGCTTCCACTGTTTTTTCGAATCTGGAAACCTTTGATGATTACGATTTTGTTAAGAAGGCCATACTTGATGCCTATGCAGTCACCCCTGATAGTTATCGTAAAAAGTTTCGTAACTATGCTAAACCTGAAAAACACACCTTCTTGGAGTTTGCTAGGGAGAAGTTCCGCCTGTGTAAGAAGTGGCTAGACACCTCTGATATCACTACATATGCTAAGCTAGTTAATTGTGTTGTTTTGGAGGAATGGAAGAGGAAGTTACCATTTAGTTTGTTAGTTTACCTAGAAGAGAAGGGAGAGACAGACTTGATCAAAGCAGCACAGCTGGCAGATGCGTATGCACTTATCCACAGGAATCTCCATTGCAAAGATAAATCCAGGACCCTTAATGTAAAATCATCCTCTAACTATAACCCTGTGAATGTGGCTGGTGGACAACAGAGATCTCCTAAGTTCAATAGGAAAATGAATAGCACTACTGATGTCTGTACCTATTGTAAGCAGTCAGGTCATGATATCTTGAATTGTCAACACCCTAAGTGTAAGACCTCATCTGCATATAAACTTACTCTCACAACATCTAAGACTAATCCTACACAAAAAAAACCCAGGTACATCTAATGAGAGACCTATCACATGTGTTGCTACTAATTCTCCTAAAGATGTATTCTCTGCATTCAAAGTATCAGGTACTGTCTCTACAGGTAAGGGTTTTCCCCAATATCCAGTTACCATTCTTAGGGATACAGGGTCAGCTCAGAGTATATTGTGCAAGAAAGCTTTACCATCAGTAGAAAACACATTCACTGGGGAAAAAATTAAACTACTATCTCTAGATGCAGGCAAAGGAGCACCTATTGCTAAAGTGGTGCTAGACTGTGGATTACTCAAAGGGGAGGTAAAAGTAGTCATTCGTGATAAGATCCCTGTTGCTGGTGTGACTTTTCTTCTGGGGAATGATTTGGCAGGGAACGGTCTGATTCCAGAATTGGTCCTGTCAAACAAACCCATGGAGAGGAGTCCCACTGAGCCACTCGATCAAAAACATCCTCATGTGTTCCCCGTATGTGCAGTTACCCGCTCACAAACTGTTACTGCTCCTTGCCAAAACCTATCCTTGCCATCACCTTGTGATAACTTATTATATCAGAATCTGAGCAAGGATAATCTGATTCAGGCTCAAGAGATAGATCCTACACTAGCTAAAATCAGACATGTAGCAGACACACCCACTGCAGGAAAAAACCCATGTTTTTACTATCATGAAAGTGTGCTTATGAGAAGTTTCCATCCTCCAGATAAGGCTGATGCTGATACCTGGTCCACTGTTCATCAGGTAGTCATTCCCACTTCTATTCGCAGTTCTGTTATGGAATTGGCTCATGACGGTTTAGCGGGCCATTTGGGACAACAAAATACATATAAAAAGGTACTTGCTAATTTTTACTGGCCAGGAGTCAAGAATGACGTTGCCCAGTATGTTAAGACCTGTCATACATGCCAAATCGCAGGTTAGCCTAATGAAGTCATTCCCCCTGCTCCTCTTAAGCCAATTCCTGTCACTACTGAGCCATTTGAGCGCATTGTTATAGATTGTGTTGGACCTCTTCCCAGGACTAAGAAAGGTAATCAGTATCTCCTTACTGTCATGGACACTTCTACTAGGTACCCTGAGGCTTACCGTCTGAAGGACATAAAGGCTGGACAAGTGGTAAAACACTTACTGCACCTCTTTAGTAGGGTGGGTATTCCTAAAGACATTCAAACTGATCAAGGTACAAATTTTACAAGTAAGATGATGTCAGAAGTCATGAAAGAGTTGAATATTCACAACCATTTTGCCACAGCCTACCATCCACAGTCCCAGGGTTGCCTTGAAAGATTTCACCAGAGCTTTAAGTCACTTATTAAAAAATATTGCATTGAAACTGAGAAGGACTGGGATGAAAACATAGACTTTCTCCTGTTTGCCATAAGAGAATGTCCACAAGAATCATTAGGCCACTCACCCTTCGAGCTCTTGTATGGTCGCCAAATTAGGGGCCCTCTTAAAGTACTTAAAGATGTTTGGTTTAAGACTGTTTCTGATCATCCTCTACGCACAGTTTCTGAGTACATCAATTCTTTGAAGCTGAAACTATCTTCTGTGCGTGCTCTAGCTTTGGAAAATCTTGAATGTAGTCAGTCAAAAATGAAGTACATTTATGATTCTAAAACTAAACCTCGTGTATTCTCTACAGATGACAGGGTTCTGTTGTTTCTACCCATTCCAGGTCATGCCTTGAAAAGTAGGTACTCTGGTCCTTATATAGCCTCTCAGAAATTGACACTACTCAACTATGTTATTCAAACTCCAGATTGACGGAGAGCTCAACAACTAGTTCACATCAATCAAATCAAACCATATTATGAAAGGTCTTTAGAGGATGATTCACAACAGGTTAAACCCTGTCTTGTAACCAATTCTGAAAATGTACATCCTGGTAGACCTGATATAATTGAGGGTACTGACATTCCATCACCTATAGGAAATCCTAAAAACAGTCAGGTCTTGCGCCATTTAGATGATTACCTCCCTGGCACTACATCATCTCAGAAGGCAGATCTTAAATTGTTACTCCTAAAGTATCCCTCAATTACTTCAGATGTCCCAGGGTTTTATAACTCACAAAAGCATGATGTCATTCTAACATCTGATATGGTTAAACCTATTAAGCAACAACCATATAGGCTAAACCCCCAGAAGCAGTTGATCATGAAGAAAGAAATTGACTTTATGTTGGAGAATGACCTGATAGAAGAGAGTTGCTCTCCTTGGGCTTCACCCAGTCTGTTGGTCCCTAAATCTGATGGTAGCAGTAGACTTTGCACAGATTACCGTAAGCTTAATAAGGTCACTGTACCTGATGCTTTCCCTCTGCCTCGTATTGATGATTTAGTTGATAAGGTGGGTAGGGCTAAATTTGTTTCTACTATTGATCTTCAGAAAGGTTATTATCAGATAGGTATGACAGACAGGGCTCAAATCACTTCAGCATTCACCACCCCTTTTGGTCTCTATCAATATAAAGTAATGCCATTCGGAATGATCAATGCTCCCGCCACTTTCCAACGAATCATGTCCCATACTATTCTTGGTTTAGTTGGCGTAGACTGCTACTTGGATGACATTGTTGTAATTGCAGAAACGTGGCCTGAGCATCTGGTACGGCTGGAGATGCTGCCCTCTCGTCTCTCCCAGGCTGGCCTCACCATCAACCTTGCAAAATCCTGTTTTGGCCGGGCCACGGTCACTTATCTCGGCCATGTGGTGGGCCAAGGCATGGCGCGCCCGAAGTCCGCCAACATCGAGAGCATCTTGGACTATCCCCAGCCTAAGGACCGCAAGTCTCTGATGAGGTTCCTGGGTATGTGTGGCTTTTACCGGAGATTCTGCAGCAACTTTGCCACTATTGCCACCCCTCTCACCAACCTAACCAGCACGAAGGTGGCGTTTGTGTGGTCCCCCGCATGTATGGCAGCCTTCCACCACCTGAAGACTCTGCTGTCCACCTACCCAGTGCTCCGTGCCCCTGATCCTGCCAAACCTTATCAACTGCAGGTAGACGCCAGTGGTGAGGGTGTTGGAGACGTCCTCCTACAGTACCATGAAGATATCCTCCACCCAGTCTCTTATTTCTCCACAAAGTTGAAAAGACATCAGCGAGGGTACTCTACTGTGGAGAAGGAGGCTTTGGCTCTGGTCCTGGCAATAAAGAAATTTGATTGTTACCTTCCTTAGCATTCGCCCCACATTGACGTGTATACGGATCATAACCCTCTTACTTTCATTGACCGTATGAAGAACAACAATCAACGGATTTTAAGATGGGCTCTACAGCTTCAGGAGTACCAGCTGGTTGTGCATCACATACGAGGAGTTGACAATCGGATCGCTGACACACTGTCAAGGGACCTACCACCCTCCTTTCAGTCGGCTTCTTGTGCTTCTTCGCCCTCCTCTCACTGTTCGGAGGTCTTCCAGGGGGAGGTGTCACATCCCTCGCCACTGTGAAGCTTCGAGAGTTTCTGCTGTGCTCGACCCCTTTCGACTCTCTATAGCTCGGCAATCTGAGTTGTTTTGTTGTGCCAGCCAGGGTCGACTATGACGTCTCAGTTGAGTGCGTCAATTGATTAATTTTGTATATTATTTAATGTTCTTAATAATAGATAGCGCTGTACTTGCCAATCTTCTGTTTTCTAGTTACCTTTCTGTACGTGTATAAGGGGTTGAGGCTGTGACGGAGGGTGTTGTAATTCCTCTTGAATTCATATGCAATCAGTATATACTCAACCAGCGTCTTGGATATATCGGCTCCTGGAGATTTGTGTGGAGGTGTTATCCTGTATTGTGTGCTACTAAATACCGCTAGCTGTGCTGATAACCAGGGAGTAGTGTCTTGTCTGTCATAGCCTGATTCCTATTATTACGTGTGTCATTAGTTTACATTAGTATATAAGGTTCTTTTCTTTTTTCCTATAGTTTTGTTTGTTTGTTCGTAGAGATAAATTATTATAATTTATATATTAATATTCATATAAATATATTATTTTCCTTTTTAATCTAGTTACTTGCAATTCTTTATATAATATAGACTCCTTTCTTTTATAATTAATTATATATATATATATATTAAAATTATCTTGATTTTTCTTAATCATCATATTATGTGCATTAGTTTGGTACAAAGGGGTTAGTGGTGTGGTCAAGTTTATAAGATCAAAGTGGCTTATGATATAATAACTTACATAAATAAACTGCTATATAAACTATAACTACCATCTCTAAAATAGACTACTGAGTCTTGGCATAAGTCTGTTAAACAGACTATTACTCTCCTCACTGAATTCACTTCTAATCTATTCAGTCTAGTGTGACAATTTGGGAGTTACCATACCCGTAGTGCTTACCAGGCCTAATTAAAACTCTTCATAACTTCCGGGTTGTAACACTCCTGACACCGCCCCCTCCGTACCAAAATACTGGTATCCTTTCTCCCTCCCATACATAAACACAGCATGACCTACCTCAAAGTCCATCTCTCTCTCTCTTCTCAAGTATCCTCCTGTTCTTAGAGTTCAGATTTTAAGATACCAACCCTTACATCTCCTGACACCGCCCCCCCTCCGTACCAAAATACTTTTGGACCACCTGCACCCACAAATCAATATTTACCTCAAATTATCTTATTTCCATATCTATAGTGGGCCCCCTACCCTTAATGAGCTTAACCTTTTTTATGTATCTCCTCATCGATTCTCCCTCCACCACCCGAGTTCTAAAAAATAATGTCTTAAAGGTCAATAGGCATCCTCTCGCCTTCCCATACATAAAGACAGCCTGACCTACCTCAAACCCACAGAACAGAATAAATGAGCGACCTAGTTAGATGTTCCCAGTGTGGGGTACCCTCCACACGGGGGCATCTATGTATCAGATGTTCCTGGTGCGAGGGATATCGACCCCTAGACAATATGGAGAGACACCGTCGAAAATGCATCCCAAACGGCATTGGCATTGGTTACAAAGGAATATCTCTATCTAAGGGTAAGTGTTGTACTCTACTTGTTCTATACCGTACCGGCATATATAAAACATTTACATGTGAACCCCATGATATGATTTGTTTAAATTAATGTGACCCCGGTATATATCGAAATATTATAGTTATTATAATCTACTTGCTGTATCTAACACACTTACAACAGAATCCCATGGCTAACTGTATTAAATATTTATATCGTAGTATTAATTGTATTTGTTATTTGTATAGTACCCTTAGCCCCTTTTTCTTATTATTTATTATTATGGGTGCTATTATTATACATTGCATTAGTGTTTATTCGCCTAAAACCCTATTTCAACCCACTTACAGATCAGTCCCAGGTGACATCACAACCAAACAGCCCCAACACTCCACCGTCTTCATCAGTGAAGACACGCACTGAAGACAGCAGCATCTCCTCAATAATGCTAATACCTTTTCTAGTTTGCCTCGACCAGTGTGTGTGTGTGTGTGTGTGTGTGTGTGTGTGTGTATGTGTGTGTGTGTGTGTGCGTTTTATGTTATCATGTGTGAGTGATTTGTGCCCATTACATTGTATATGAGGGGGAGGAGGGGGGAATGGAAAGTGCGAAGGATAGAAACTTGATTGTCTGTGTATTAAATTCCATAAATAACGCAACACCTAATGTGTGTTACTTATTTGTGATCCAGCATGGGCTAATTTTATAATATAGCCTGTGTGTTATGTTAAAATAAACTTATTCTGCGTGCCATTCTCGAACACACACACACACACACACACGTTTGACTCCTCCTCCTTCAAACCTCTATATTAACCCCGCCACGTTTTATTAAAAGCGATTAAAGTGCCATCTATTAAAAGGTGAGTGAACTAACACATTGCCTCAGGCCAAGACAGCAGTTCTGTCGTAGACTGTACAATTCCGCTAAACAAGGACAACTTTAAAATCATTGATAGTTGCTCTTCTATAAACTTGAGAATTTTAGAATCCCTTCACATTAAGAAAATTCAACCTAAACTCAATATTTCGACTTCTGCTTTCCCCTTAAGTGTTGCCTAATCCCCCATATGTTTTCAAATTTAAATGTTTAGTATCTATACCTTTTATTTTATTTAGTTTTAGGTTTTAGCGTTACTCAGATTTAAATCTACAGACTTTATATCCCTCAATAAATTAATGTTTTCGTTTGTGTTAACTTTTAGGTCACTGATGATGGCATACACTATATGTCGAAACGTTTGAAAATGTGTGTAATAAAGATGTTGGTTGTTACGTCCCTCGTCATTCTTTTCCTCCTGAAGTTGAGATTCCCCAGGAACGTTCCCATTTCCGATACCTTACGACGACGCTATGGATACCCGGCACTCCAGGGGTTCAGAAAAACCGAACATGCATCTAAGAAACTCGCAAAGAAAGAACTAGATCTACAATTCCTTAATTGTTGCAAAGTATATGAAGTAATTCCCAAGTTTTTGAAATTCAAACTATATCGTAAATCATTGCATTCAACTGAACAGTACAAAGCATGGCAGAACAAATTACTGAACCTAGAGATTCCTACCAAAGAAAAGGAAATACTGGAAGCAAAATTAAATTGGTCTCTCTGCAAAGAACTACTTCGATCATTAGTGTCTCGTTTGGATTTCATTTGCCTAGAAAAATTCATAAGGAGTAAAATTGATGTATTTAAGAAAAACGTATGCAAAATTCATGAGAGAAAACTTTTTAAGATTGGTGGTAAACATGCCCTGTCTTCTTGTGATCCAGATAAAGTTGTATTTAATTATTCAAGCGCTATTTTGTCTTATAGGGAAAAATTTCTACTTAGTTTCGGCTTAGATTTTGGCTTGCCTGTTTACAAACCTTCCTTCTACAAGTATTTTTTGGACTTTGAGAGTATAGTTACACGCTTAAAACAGTTTAAACTACCCCATAGCTATAAGTTTGGTGACGTTGTACAAGACATTCAGAATATTGCTAGGTATCATTTTCATGGTTTCAAGTCTTACAAAGTGTTTTCCCCTATTATATCTCGCTCTGATCTGAAGCTGCTAAAGTCACTTGGTGGTAGAAAGGACCTGGTCATCTGTAAACCTGACAAAGGGAGAGGCGTAGTTTTGCTTAATAAATTCGACTACATTTCGAAGATGAAGGATATTATACAAGACGCCTCTAAATTCACCAAGCTAATATATTCAGATATCCACAAACTAACGACTAAAATCGAGGATAAAGTTTCACGCTTTGTGAACAATTTAGTTTCCCTGAACGCCATTGATCTCGTTGAATCCCGATCCATTAAGCATACTGGTTCATCCCCTGCAATCTTGTATGGTCTCCCCAAGATCCATAAAGCTTCGATCCCCCTTAGACCGATCATGGCAGCATATAATACAGCCTCATATAAATTGTCAAAATTCATAGTACCTGTCCATACTTAGTGTACTCAAACTAGTATGAACAGTCTCGATGTTACGTAATCTGGGTTGATGTAGCGTTACGTATCATTCCGTAGTCTTAAGTTGAACGCTTCCATAACCTTGGTCGAACGTTCCATGATTGGGTAGAATATAATATTCTATAGTTGTATATGGGAAAGTATTGTAGGATTATAATTCCCATATATATATATATTTGTATTATTTAAGATTGTTTATAAGTATCTCATTGTAAAGAAGATGGGATACATTTTCCATATGTTATGCGCATGCGCGGTATATCACGACAGAGACAAACATAACGCGCTCGCTCAGTCTCCAACCAACCTCCGTCCCAGCTACACACGCTAAGCCTTCTTTCTCCTAGTTATTTCACCAGGTGTTTTCGCTTCACTTTTCATCTCATACTCCATAGTCACTACATCATCATCTTTGTTACTTAGCACAACTTAACGTAAATATCTAGCCTATCCTAGCCTATTGTAGCCTCTTTTCATACTCTGTTTACTATACTAACCACTTCGAGTCATCTAGCCTATTTTCCGCCATCCTCCAATCACCAGCTGAGTTCATCAAAGGGTAATTATATTCTATATGGTTAATACTTCTTCAATATCATTAATATACAGTCCACTTATCTAAATTAACCATATAATTGGTCCTTAAACCTTTCACTAGTTCGCCCCCCCCCCCCCCCCATCTTTGTGGTTGGTGGTGGCCTAGCCTACGTGATTCATTTTTTTTTGTGCCATATTTCGTCTGTCCCTCATGGCCCAGGGCTTTTGGCGTCATGGTGCTGCGGGTGGTGGGGTAGGGGAGGATTATCCTGCGGTCGTTGGTAGGCCTGCGTACCCGGGCCCGATTAGGAAGGTGGCAATTTTGGGCCACTCCTACGTCAGGGATTTGTACGTGGACCAAGCCGTCCACAGGCCTTTCTTTTTCGTGACTCCTCTGGCCGCCCCAGGTGCCCGCGTCAGCACCTTGAGATCAACAGAAGCCTGGGGTCAGTTTTTAGAGCTGAAGCCCGACTTGACCTTCTTGGTGATAGGAGGAAATGAGATAAGGAGCGGGGTAAGTCCGAGAGGGATTGCGGAGGGGATCGAGGTTTTAGCTGAGGAGGTGGTGCGGCTCTCGGGGGGAGAAGTCCGGGTGATTGGGGTAGAGAAGCGGCAGGCTCCACGAAGGGTCTCTATGGACGAGTTTAACCGCATTAGAAATGCGGTTAACCGATGGCTAAAGCGCCATATCCCATTCACCCGGGAGCGCTATCAGTCAATGAATACCTCTGAGGCTGACTTCAGTCCCGACGGGGTACACCTCACGCACGAGGCATCAAAGCGTCTCTATTCGGAGATCCTGGCCACCTGTCGTTGGTGCTTTATGCAAGACGAATATGCCATGGTCGCCAGGTCATACGACGAGATGTTTGCCCACCATGACGTTAGAGTTGATCAACAAATCAGTATAGCCTAGATTAATAATCCTTCAAATCGGTACAGCATATTAATTAAATTTTGATTGTAAAACCTTTAGGCCCAAGTTATATAACAATTGATAGGCACTAAGATTAAAATCATCCATACTGTACTGTATAATAATTTCAAAGGTTAAGGTTATTCATTCTATATCAAATTTATACTGTCCAATAACTTCTTTATTTGATTCACATGTCATTCTAAATCTTCTCTCGTCGTGTGCCCTGGAGGCGGGGTAATATGATAGCTGATAGGCTGAGTGTGTGTTAATCCAACTCAAAACTTTTTTCCTTGTGACTTCTTGAGATGAACTTTTCTTGTGTACAATTTTCACATTTATTAAATTTAATAATATAAAATTAGCGGTACCCATTGAGTTTAGCCTGTTTACATTACCCTATAGGCTCTCTCTCTTAAAATTCTTGAATTTATTATAAATTTAAACGGTACCTGTCTTTTTTTACATCTGGAGACTTTTGGCCTATACTGTATTGTACTAAATTTCCCTCCCGGATTTTCTTAACTTATGGTGTAATGATTCTATAATTTCATAACTATTATGTAAGGAGTTAAATTGAAAAGCTCCAGATTGCTTGTCTACATTGCGCACAATTCTTATTCCGCATTTCGTGAGGGTGTTTTATTTTTGGCTCGCGATTTATTTGATTTCTCGGAGTACTGTATTGTTGGCCGCAACTTATTCGGTCTGGCATTGATAGTTTGATTTAACGTCAATAGATTTCCTTCCCGTATAATCATGGCTAAAAGTGTACAAAAGCGTCGGGCTGGACTTAAGGGCTCTTTGACGGTCTTAACCTCTGATATTGACGGATTCCTTGATTCGGCGTCTAGAGTGGAGGTGGAGGCCAGGTTGCTCAGTATTCAAAAGCAACTTGACAAGTATGAGGTCACACAGGAGGACCTGGCCGACACCTACGAGGACGCCGAGTATATCGAGGTGATCAGAGAGGATACCCTATATATGGAGGGCATACAAGTAATCGTTGCCACACTGAAGGGGATCTTGATTACAGAGGTCAAGAAGGAGGTCAAGAAAGAGCCAAAGAAATCTGCAGTCAAATTACCACATCTTACTCTTTCAAAATTTGAAGGTGATGCCACATTGTGGTCGGGATTTTGGGAGATGTTCAAGTGTACCATCCATGACAATCCCGACCTCACAGATATACAACGCTTCACCTATCTAAAGGGTCAGCTTCTGGGTGATGCACATAAACTAGTCGAAGGATTCATTATCGAAAGTGCAAGCTATGCCCCAGCAATTGAGCTCCTGCAAGAGACATATGGGCATCCAGATCGAATCAAGGCAGCTTATGTTACCAAATTCAATCAATTAGTGTCGCCCAAACACCAAACAGCTGACCTGAAGGACTTCTATGCCAATACAGAGAGTGTGATGAGGTCAATCATTAGCCATGGTATTTGTTTGGAGGAATTTTGTGTGGTGACTCTTGTCAATAAGTTACCATCACCACTAAAAGAAACCATAAAACGGGAAATGGGAGACTCGAGCCTGGATTATAAGAAATTCACTCATTGCCTCCAGGCTGAAGTGCACAATATGGCGGGTCAAGACAGAGTAGGGGGTACACCCATGGCTACGGCAACATTTACCGCCCAGAGTGAGTACAGGAAATTCAACTGTGTTCTGTGTAGTGGCACCAATCATTTATGGTACAAGTGTATGAAGTATAAGATGATTAGGTTATTCCTAGACATTCTATGGCATTCTTAAAGTTAAAAGAGCCCATCAACTACGTCTCTGCACTGGGTGCTTGTCAAAAGACCATGGCCATTCGGGTTGTACTAATCCTAACGTAAGAAGCTGCAAGTTTTGTAAGGGCAAACACTTTCATTCCCTGTGTACACAAAAACAAGGGAAGGAAAGTAGACCAGCGGAGGATAACACCAAGAGAGAGCAGACTGCTGCTACTTCAACTACAATGTCCGTTGCCACAGGTAAAAATATAGTAATCTTGCCCACCGTACAGCTGCCGGTAAAGGGTAAGGATAATAATTGTGTTAAAATCATATCGCTACTTGACCATTGTTCTCAGAGGACCTTTGTGAAGTCTTCTGTTCTATCCTCCCATTCCTACATTTCTAAAGGAACTGAGGAGTAATGTCTTCACGGATTTACCGGGAAACAGGCCTCTAGGGAATATAATGTTGTGGCACTGCAATACAAACACGCCAGAATTCATCGGTTCGAGCCCCTGGCATTCGAAACTTCAGGAGTCTTCGGCCCTACCACCCTTAAGATGGTGAATGAAATAGGCCGTAAAATCAGAGAAGTTTCAGGAGAACCCCGGGAAACCCTCTGGCTCAAGCAAAGACTAGGGATGGCTATCCTCCGGGGCAATGCCACCAGCGTAATGAGCTCAGTTCGACAGGACGGGGTCATGCCACTGCGTGAGGCCCCGGCAGGAGTGGTGTATCCGTAGTCTTTCCACAGTAGGGTAAAACAAAACATAAACCTTATTTGTATGTAACATGTGTGATGCACATTAATAAAAGGGGATGTGTCGGATGGTTGAAAGCCACAGTTGCTCGCGCGTTTGGGGCTAGCAACACGTATTATGAAAAACATGCATCCTCCTTCATTCACTGTCCCCCCCACTTCACTCACTCAACCCCACAATTTGCCGGAGGATAACAGGTTTTTAACACAGGGGTAAATTTCATCATCTAGATGCAATAGTGGTTGATGAATTGCCAGAACATAAAGGTGAACTTAACCTAAAGTCTAAACTGGTTAGTTTACAAAGTAAAGGCATAAAATTAGCCGATCCTCACGCAACGGACACAGATCAGCTGGAGCTGCTCATCGGTGCGGATCACTACTACGATATAGTGCGACCTGGGTATAAAAGGTCAGGTAGCCTAATTCTGCTTCCTACCAAGTACGGGTACGCCATCAGTGGTTCATATGTGACACAGCGTACCAGCTCCAGCACAGAAGTAATTACTGTATTGAAAGTAGCAGTAACACCAATGGACGAATACATGTCCACTGGCAATATTCCACCATGCAAAAATGACTTAAAGGTTTTGTGGGAATTAGATCACATCGGGATAACCCCTAAGGAATACTCACAGGTTGAGCGTCAAGCACTATCGTCGTGTGAGGATACCGTTACCCTCTCATTCGGCGTTCAGTACGCGCAATATTCGCAGATTACAAAACAAATCTGCTTGAGTATGACAGCTAAACTTTTTGACCCCTTGGGGATAGTTCTACCGGTGTCGATCAAATCAAGATTATTCCTTCAGCAATTATGGAGGATAAAATTAGGTTGGGATTAGGTTTTGACTGGCGATCTGGTTCAGGAGTAGGAAGTCATTATTTCGGATCTTCGTCTCTGTAAGGGTTTTATTTTTCCTCGGAGAGTTGTAATGGACCATCCTGTTTCCATTCATGCCTTCTCAGACGCTAGCAAGGTCGCGTAAGGCACCGCCATATACTTTGTTGACACAAGTGGCAGCCGTCTAGTCATGGCGAAGGCGAAAGTCGCCCCGATCAAATCCCTTTCCATCCCAAAATTAGAGCTGACTGCAGTTTTGTTGGCTGCTAGACTCGTTCACTTAGTAGAGGAAACTTTTAAAAATTTGCTAAATATCTCGGAGACAGTTATATGGAGTGACAGCCAAATTACGCTCTACTGGTTACATAGCCGAAAGAAGCTACCAGTGTACGTCACGAACCGTGTCGACGAAATTCGTAACCTGCTCCCAACCGCACAGTTCCAGTATGTGTCTACCAAAGGTAATCCAAGTGACTGCATTACTCGTGGTGTCTCTGCTAAATTTCTCAAATCTTCTGCGTTGTGGTGGAATGGCCCATGCTGGCTTAATGATCCCAACGAATGGCCAGAGAATATAGATTTGAGCGAGCAACACACTGCTATTGTAATTGACCGGTAATTGACTCGGTTCCTGACGAAGACACACGGTTATGGGACTGGGATAGATTCAGCAGCTATGAGAAGTTACGTGTTACAGCATGGGTGATACGATTTGTAGGAAATGTAAAAGCAAAAATTAAACACCGCCCACAGGTAGTGCTTACCTCAATGTGAAGGAGATCAGAATTGCAGATCAATTATTACATAAGCTCTGTCAACAAGAAATATATACGCAGGAATATAAATACTGGTTAAGGGAACAAAGTCTAGGAATAACCTGATCAATCAGTTGGGCTTACACTTGAAGGGGGACTTGATACATTGCGGAGGCAGATTACGATTGGCAGCCCTCTCTGAGGCAAGTAAGTATCCAATACTACTGCCCCCCAATCATTCCTTCACCCATCTTATCATCGATAGGTGTCACCAACTCTGTTGTCATTATGGGGTTGGTCATATAGTCACCTATGTACGACAACGATGGTGGGTGCCTAGAATCAGGCAGGTGGTCAAGAAAGTCCTTCGCAAATGCTTAAAGTGTAGAAGAGTACAGGGAACACATTATGATCCCGTCGGAATTCCTCCCTTACCAAACCTGCGAACCACCCCAGGTGACCCTTACAAAGTTACCGGGGTTGACTACAGTGGAGCAATCCCTGTGAAAGATTCACCCAATCTTAAGGTGTATATGATACTTTTCACCTGTGCTGTTGCCAGGTCAATTCACCTGGAACTGGTCACCAACCTCACTTGTGATAGCTTCCTACATGCCTTCCGAAGATTCTGCAGTAGACAGGGATATCCGCGCATCATGCTGAGTGACAATGCAAGGACTTTCATAGGGGCATCTACATATCTTAACACCTTACGAGCGGCCTATGCGGTTTATTTATGTGTACCGCACAGCGGGGTGTTTTTAGCCAAAATAGGGCTGTTTACGTGATCATTTTCATGCCTAAATAAGACCCAGAACGTAAAACAAGTACCTATCCCTGAAAGGGCATAAACAGAGCTTTCGAATGACACCATAACGATCCTTGTATGATGGATAGTTTTCTTGCAATAACCGTGCAACGCGAGTGCAAAAAGCAGGTAATTCGGTACTTTCGGTACATAATTGAGTATGTAGCGAGTGAGAGAGGGAGGAGGGAGCTGAGATTTGTGTCAGTAGGTTCGCCGCGGTGGTCTGGAGCAGTCATACGCTCGCTAGTCTCCTGCCACCACTTGTCTCTCTCTCTCAGCCACATTACGTGCTGAAATTGCCACTCGAGTATGTCGGCGAATAGTTTTATTAACTCGACTAGGCCGCTAATTATGGGTTAAAGAAGTGAGCAACAATCCTAAGATTCAGACCTGCCTAGCGGATGTAAAATGCGAATGGCATTTCATTCCCGCCAGAGCGCCTTGGTTTGGCGCCATATGGGAGAGAGCCATAGGCATCGTGAAGGCGGGTCTGAAGAAGGTGTTGGGTAGAGCTCTCATCTCGATTGAGGAACTCAACACCATACTCTTGGAGATTGAAGCCACCGTAAATGATCGCCCTCTATACTATGCTTCTGGTGATTTGGAAGACCTTACTCCAATCACACCCTCAGTACTGGTACGTGGATACAGACTGTGGGATCTTCCTGAAGAGCATGACGAGGATACTATGGAAGATCCAGACTACATAAGTAAGGACGTGATATCGGCCCGCTACAAATACATTCGTAAATTATTGCGAGATATTTGGCATCGCTGGTCAACAGAATATCTGGTGACTTTAAGGGAAGCGCAAAAGAATAAACTAACACCATTAAAAGGTCATTGGCCTAGGGTAGGGGACGTGGTAACCATCCATGAGGATGGCCCGCGCGCATTTTGGAAATTGGGTCGGATAGAGGAGTTATTACCAGGTCGTGATGGTGAGGTTCGGGTAGCAAAGGTTCGCACCAGGACTGGAGTAATCACACGGCCAACAGTCCGACTATATCCTCTTGAGGGTGACCTTGATCGCAAGGACACCCCCTCGGATCAGTTGTCCATTGAAGTCCCCTCTCTGGCTTCTACTTCGGTGCAGCCTGTTGACGCGTCTGGCGAACGCCCACGTCGACAGGCAGCCCAGATATCCTCCCAAGCTTGGCGGGATAAGATTGCCTCCGGGCAAATCTAATCATGTAAATTTTGTATATTTTCTGTTGGTGGGAATATGTCCATACTTAGTGTACTCAAACTAGTATGAACAGTCTCGATGTTACGTAATCTGGGTTGATGTAGCGTTACGTATCATTCCGTAGTCTTAAGTTGAACGCTTCCATAACCTTGGTCGAACGTTCCATGATTGGGTAGAATATAATATTCTATAGTTGTATATGGGAAAGTATTGTAGGATTATAATTCCCATATATATATATTTGTATTATTTAAGATTGTTTATAAGTATCTCATTGTAAAGAAGATGGGATACATTTTCCATATGTTATGCGCATGCGCGGTATATCACGACAGAGACAAACATAACGCGCTCGCTCACTCTCCAACCAACCTCCGTCCCAGCTACACACGCTAAGCCTTCTTTCTCCTAGTTATTTCACCAGGTGTTTCCTTTCACTTTTCATCTCATACTCCATAGTCACTACATCATCATCTTTGTTACTTAGCACAACTTAATGTAAATATCTAGCCTATCCTAGCCTATTGTAGCCTCTTTTCATACTCTGTTTACTATACTAACCACTTCGAGTCATCTAGCCTATTTTCCGCCATCCTCCAATCACCAGCTGAGTTCATCAAAGGGTAATTATATTCTATATGGTTAATACTTCTTCAATATCATTAATATACACTCCACTTATCTAAATTAACCATAGTACCTATCCTGAGTCCTTTCACAACCAATGACTATACTGTTCAGAATTTCTACGATCTAGCTCAATATTTGTCAGATTATAAATTACCTGAGTCATGTTTTATGGTTAGTTATGATGTCAAGTCACTTTTTACGAATATCCCACTCAATGAAACAATTGATATATGTGCAAATTTAGCTTTTTCGGGAGTCGATAAGTTTATAGGATTGACAAAGAGAGTTTTTAAGAATTTAATATCAGTCTGTGTTAAAGATAACATGTTCCTATTTAATGGTGATCTATACAAACAGATCGATGGCGTAGCCATGGGATCTCCCCTGGGCCCCACTCTTGCTAATGTGTTCTTATGCTTCCATGAACAAAACTGGATTAACAACTGTCCCATTGCCTTCAAACCACTTCTCTATCGTCGCTATGTCGATGATACGCTAGTATTTTTCCAGAAGAAAGGTCACGCTGTTAAGTTTTTAGAGTACCTTAATTCACAACATACTAACATTTCTTTTACCATGGAAGAAGAAAATTATTCCAAACTCCCCTTTTTAGACCTTTCAATTAACAAGAAGAATGGCGGTTTAACTCTCTCGATTTTTAGGAAACCAACCTTCTCGGGTTTAGGCACTAGTTTTTTCAGTTTCTGTCATTTTAATTTTAAACTAAATAGCATCAAGACTCAACTCCATCGAGCGTTTAGCCTCTCATCTAATTATTTTACGTTCCATAATGAAGTTATCTTTTTGAGGAAGTATTTTAGTAATAATGGATATACTGGATCATTCTTTGATAAACAACTAGGCAGATTCCTAAACAAGAAATTCCAACCCAAAATGTCTATTCCCACAGCAAGTAAGGTTATTTATTTTTGCATTCCTTATCTAGGTGACTGGACCAAGAAAATAATAACGTCTCTTGAGATTACCTTACTTAAATTTTACCCAGACAAGATCTTTAAATTCATACCTGTTAATAAGTTCACAATTGGTTCATTTTTTCATTTTAAAGACCGCCTGCCAGACAACCTACGCTCGTCAATTGTTTATAGTTTTAATTGTCCCAGTTGCCAAGCGGGATATGTGGGCAGCACTGTTCGCTCACTTAAGACTCGAGTTGATGAGCATTTAGGTCAGTCTTACAGGACGGGTCAACCATTCACAAACCCTCCTCACTCTGCTGTGAGGGACCATTGCACTAAGGTATGTACAATTCCGCTAAACAAGGACAACTTTAAAATCATTGATAGTTGCTCTTCTATAAACTTGAGAATTTTAGAAACTCTTCACATTAAGAAAATTCAACCTAAACTCAATATTTCGACTTCTGCTTTCCCCTTAAGTGTTGCCTAATCCCCCATATGTTTTCAAATTTAAATGTTTAGTATCTATACCTTTTATTTTATTTAGTTTTAGGTTTTAGCGTTACTCAGATTTAAATCTACAGACTTTATATCCCTCAATAAATAAATGTTTTCGTTTTTGTTCACTTTTAGGTCACTGATGATGGCATACACTATATGTCGAAACGTTTGAAAATGTGTGTAATAAAGATGTTGGTTGTTTCGTCCCTCGTCATTCTTTTCCTCCTGAAGTTGAGATTCCCCAGGAACGTTCCCATTTCCGATATATATATATATATATATATATGTGTAGAGAGAGAGAGAGAGAGAGAGAGAGAGAGAGAGATAATGAAGCCAAATACGTTGTACTCTGATATATGGGATGCTGTAGAGTATCTAAGATATCCAAGAAGATTATATGATACACGATGATCAACAATGACTGTCAATGAAGAAAGGAGAGAGAGAGAGAGAGAGAGTCAGAAAGAGCCATGTGTACGTGTAAAGAAAGGAGTGAGCGAAGCGAAGCCGATGGACTGGAGTGTGGGAGGAAGGACGGACTAGATTCTAGAGTGATGTATAACATACGTGCACTGGCTACACAGATCTTGTGATCCCAGCGAGGTGGCCAGGGTTTAATTCTAGTAGAAATAGCAAAATCCAGAGCAAAAGAAAGTGGAAAGAATATATAACAAAGTAAAAAGCTCTCTCCCCACCCTCTACTTCCTCTGGCAGTTCAACACAGTTGGACGTTTTATAATTGAAAATAACTTGAACACATTTACTCGCCAGAAATATTAAGTTAAGCGGAAATTTCAGCATATTTTCACACTTTTCTCCTAAGCTCTCATCAACTAAAACCAGTGTTCATTGCAGCCAGATTGCTATATTAATTTCATTATATACTCCAAACTAATTTCTGTGTAGTATGAAGTATAAAACTTTCTTAAACGTGTCTATTGAGCCACTGTCTTTATTGGGGAGCATTTTCTACTCCTTGATTATAATGTGGGTGAATATTGTTTTATGCATCTAAGTTCGCTGTTTTGCCTATAAATAGTAGAGTGTTCCCTATTATGCGGTAGAACTTTGTTTGGCTATCTAAATATATTATTGGCATTATGTTATTAACACCTTACGAGCGTGCCCGTCAGTTTTTTTCCACTACGCGCCCAGCGTTTTTTTTTTAACCCTAAATGGCCTTGTTTCCGTGCTCTTTTTCCTGCATAAACAAGAGCCAGAGCGTAATACAATTATGTATCCCTGAAAGGGCGCAAATTGAGCTTTCCAATGACACCAGAACCATCCTTCTACGACCACGCGTTCTCTTGCAACGATCGTGCAACACGAGTGCAAAATCCCTAAAATAAGGTAATTTCCTGACATAATTCCCTGTGTGGCAAGGTAGGGACGGTGGAGTAGTGTGGAATAGATGTCAGTAGGCGCGCGGGGTCCGTGCCGAGCGGTCATGAGGTAACCTGCGCTCCTCCTCCCGTCGCTCGTCTCTCTCACAGCCATTCTTGCTCAAAAATTGCACACAGACTTAAGTCGGTCCCCGCCACATAGTCCAGGTTTTTAGATACGGACTTAAGTCGGGCCCCGCTAATTAGGGGTTAAAGCTCAGTCTATTCTTCAAACAGTTGTCTTCTTATTCTTCGTTTCTTAAATTAAAAAAGTATCGAGTATCATTGTATAGTTTGTTTCTTAGGGAGATGATTATTTGTGTTGATCTTCTCTGATGAAATTCAGACCGTTGAATGTCCTTTATGAGGTAAGGACACCAGAAATGCACAACATACGCCAAATGTTGTGATAATGACAATTTCGTCAGTTGAATCCAAGCGCTTCGTTTGTTTTAAGACATTATCACATGAGCACTTTTTCCCTCAACATTTATACTCAACACTGGTCTGGCAGCTTATGTGGTAAACATATAAAACATTTCTGTCACCTAAATTGATGTATCATCAATCTATTTTCCGATACCAGTGCAAAACATTCCATAAATGTTGCGAGAAAATTTTTGATCATTATATGTTGACTATAAAAGCTCTCGTGTGATACAGACTTTAAATTTTGCTGCTCCTGTGAATTGACTTGTAGATTCTAGATTGCCGTACAAGTTCACCAAGTGTTTTACCCGAGTTACACTATATTATCTATTTTCGTTCATGCAGTACACACATTTATTATTTTGGGTGTGTATTTGTAATATCTGACACAGACTAATCCGCGATTTTATAGAGAGCTAATTGCAGGCTGAATCCGCATAATTCTCATATTATTGAATGTTAGTGCCATCTGTTTCTTTATTAGTCAATATACACAGTTTCTTTCTCTAATTGTTCTACTGATGTCATTGTTGCATCAAAGGAGCTTGTTTATATTATGTTAGGTTTTTTGCACGTAGAGACATGTTTTGAAGGGGCATTCATGAATATTTCATTGAATCTTTCCCATACTTCGCCAGTGTTTCAGAATCCTTCGAGTTGCATATGTTTGTCTTTTTGTTATTCTTTTAGGCCATAACAGTCCGCTATTTGTGAGAAGAAGTAACGGGGTACCAAAAGTGTTGCACATGCCCGACCTCCATTGCTTACAAACTTAAGTCGGTCAGGAATCTCCTTATAAAAGCTCCAATCCTCTCTCAACCATACCAAGGGTCTCCAGTCCTGACGCTAAACTTGACTTACAGTGTGCTGGTAATCCAGAAGGGTTGATAGCCTCTAAAGTCCAGTTTTAACTAACTAACTAGCAAACCATACCGGAGATAACACCGTCCGTAGCACACCTCAACTCTATCGCCTTCCCCTCTACACCAACATATGTCATTTTGCTCCACGTAACGCTAAGTCCTTCGTATATTCACTGGCGATCATCAAAATATAGGTAGGACCAATAGTGTAGTGCGATTTCCATGTTGAGGTGAGACAACTCCCCGGGTTTAAAATTCGGCCATTACATTTATCTTACTGTCATTAATTTAAAATCAAAACTCGTCCCCTATACGATCATATTTCCGATAAGATTTGTTGTAATATTTTTCGTCTGGCATTGAATTTCTACAAAAGGCCTTACTCCCCGATACTCATCTGAGCCAACTACCGATTACATATATTTAACCTTATCTAGTTTATGGTATGGTAAATGGCTTTCTAGTAGACCTTTGTAGTGGAAGTATATACAATACAATCGAATTGATTTTTGTTTTATAATGATTATAGTACCGTATTTAATTTACCCCTGGATATTATATTAATAAAAGTAATAGTTCATATTAGAAAGTTGAGTTTGAGGAGAATAACATAGTATGTTGTATAAATACTGTACAGTACAGAGACCATATTATACATAAAGAGGGGTGTGTACTCCTCGATATTTTTGGCATTGCAAGTTCCGGTAAACAATAATAGGTGGCGTTTGAATTTAAGAAAACGGGAGACTGCTGAAAGCCGATTGGCCTACACAAGGCATATTTAAGTGAATAACAGAGTAATTGGCACCCTTTTAGAGGGACGATTTATTTATAATTTGTTTTTCTTTTATTTGTTTTTTATAATTGATTAGAGAGCAGCATACCAATCTCCCATAAGTATACCCTTTCTGGTTGCAAGGAGTGGTGAGTGGGGTTAATAGGAGGGGGGGAGGAGAGGGTAAGTTATTGTTGAAGGGATGGGAGGGGTGGTAAGTGGGGTTTGTGGGAGGGGGTAGGAGAGGGTGTGGTATTGTTGAAGGAATGGGAGGGGTGGTAAGTGGGGTTTGTGGGAGGGGGGAAGGAGAGGGTATGTTATTGTTGAAGGGATGGAAGAGGTGGTAAGTGGGGTTTGTGGGAGGGGGAAGGAGAGGGTGTGTTATTGTTGAAGGGATGGGAGGGGTGGTATGTGGGGTTTGTGGGAGGGGGGAAGGAGAGGGTATGTTATTGTTGAAGGGATGGGAGGGGTGGTAAGTGGGGTTTGTGGGACGGGGGAAGGAGAGGGTGTGTTATTGTTGAAGGGATGGGAGGGGTGGTAAGTGGGGTTTATGGGAGGGGGGAAGGAGAGGGTGTGATATTGTTGAAGGAATGGGCGGGGTGGTAAGTGGGGTTTGTGGGAGGGGGGAACGAGAGGGTATGTTATTGTTGAAGGGATGGGAGGGGTGGTAAGTGGGGTTTATGGGAGGGGGGAAGGAGAGGGTGTATTATTGTTGAAGGGATGGGAGGGGTGGTAAGTGCGGTTTGTGGGAGGGAGGAAGGAGAGGGTGTGTTATTGTTGTAGGGATGGGAGGGGCGGTAAGTGGGGTTTGTGTGAGGGGGGAAGGAGAGGGTGTATTATTGTTGAAGGGATGGGAGGGGTGGTAAGTGGGGTTTGTGGGAGGGAGGAAGGAGAGGGTGTATTATTGTTGAAGGGATGGGAGGGGTGGTAAGTGGGGTTTGTGGGAGGGTGGAAGGAGAGGGTATGCTATTGTTGAAGGGATGGGAGGGGCGGTAAGTGGGGTTTGTGGGAGGGAGAAAGGAGAGAGGATGTTAATGAAGGGAAGGGAGGGGTGGTAAGTGGGGTTTATGGTAGGGGGGGAGGAGAGGGTGTGTTATTGTTGAAGGGATGGGAGGGGTGGTAAGTGGGGTTTATGGGAGGGGGGAAGGAGAGGGCGTGTTATTGTTGAAGGGATGGGAGGGGTGGTAAGTGGGGTTTATGGGACGGGGGAAGGAGAGGGTGTGTTATTGTTGAAGGGATGGGAGGGGTGGTAAGTGGGGTTTATGGGAGGGAGGAAGGAGAAAGGATGTTAATGAAGGGAAGGGAGGGGTGGTAAGTGGGGTTTATGGGAGGGGGGAAGGAGAGGGTGTGTTATTGTTGAAGGGATGGGAGGGGTGGTAAGTGGGGTTTGTTGGAGGGTGGAAGGAGAGGGTATGCTATTGTTGAAGGGATGGGAGGGGCGGTAAGTGGGGTTGGTGGGACGGAGGAAGGAGAGAGGATGTTAATGAAGGGAAGGGAGGGGTGGTAAGTGGGGTTTGTAGGAGGGGGGGAAGGAGAGGGAATGTTGTTATGGAAGGGATGGGAGGGGCGCCAATATAGCCCATAAGAGACTTGCTAACAATTTGGATTTTGCCTTTGTTCTTGGTAACTAGTAAAGCTTTGATGCCATGCTTTTATTTTTATAGGCCTGATTATTCGTTGCATGGGAATTCTGATTATATATTTTTCCTTTGGTTACTTCAATTCCGTGGGTGCTTTCTATTGCATCTGATGTGTCTGTAATGCTATCGAGAACGTAGAATCTGTTAGCAAGGGAGATTTTTTTTTTTCTACTGTATATTCCAACCACTCCCTCTCGGGTATAGGCTGAGAGCCTGTACATTCTACCATTCAACACGGTGAAGCCTGTGAGGTCTCGGTCCAGTCTAGGGAGTAACAAGGTCCATAGATACATCAGGTCAACCCACGGGGTCGCTCAAACTCCCTATCCGCGCACATGACGTCAGAGCGTTGAAGGGTGAAGGGGTCATCAGTTTATTCCCGCTCATTCTCAAAATCACAGCCGTTGGAGCAGCATCCTCCGTTTTCTATATCTTCGTGCCGTGAAAGTATAACTTGGATATTTTATAATACAACAGTGACCATAATGCCGTGTGACAGTGTAGCTCTGCTATTGTAAGTGAACAAAATGCCGTTATACTGTGAAGTTGTTGGGTGCAAGTCTGTATTCATTAAACAAGGAAATGTATCATTCCATCTATTTCCCAAAGATGAACAACTGAGGGCCAAATGGACTACATTATGTGGTAAAAAAAACAGAGTTACTCCACAATCTGCAAGAATCTGCGGCAAACATTTTGCCATGGGAAGTGATTAGTTTGTTTGTAAAATGTCGAATGTTCTTTAGAATAAGAATTTTGAACAGAAACATGAATGCCAATGATCCAAGAAAAACTAAATCTAAAATGTCTAAGTTAATGAAATAAGTGTGAAATAATTGTTGGGACTTATTATATGGTGTTTTTATAAGACTAATTATGAGGTGTATTTATAAGAACATACGAACACTTGAATCTGCAGAGAGCCGACTGGCCCACACACGGCAGATCCCTTTCTGCAGACTCCCGCTTTCTTATGTTCTTATGTTCTAAGTTCTTCAAACTGTTTTTATATTAATCATTTATATCAATTTCACCACACCACCAAACTCCTCCAATGAAATTAATGAAATCATATATGTGATCCGCCAGGATTCGAACCCTGGTTATCACACACAGATTATTGACACCTTAACCATTGTCATATGTCAGATTTCTAATATTATGGAAAATGTGTGTAATTCTGCTATGTGCTCGCTCCAAAGAATCAATGTCCATTTTGTAATAAAATCACCAAACTTGAACTGCATAATCCATATGGTTTATCACTAATAACAAGTCCAGTTTTAAGATATCATCAACAATTCTGTTAATCACACTCCCTGAAATGAACCAGAAAATCATGTTTGCATTGTTACGAACGCTAATACATTACACTGTTTTCTATGTTTTAAATCATTGCCAACAAACACACAGCTTTTTCTCACATTCTGAGTTTTATAATTTCATATTAGCTAGTTTATATTTTGCATTTGCATTAATCTTCCCTATCCTTAATAGCTTGCATTTGTTAATATTAAAATTTATCTACCAATTTACTGACCATGTACTGTATGTATAAGGCTAATTTTGATATGTATTTATAAGGCTAAATTTGAGATATATTTATATGGCTAATTTTGAGAGCTTCAACATTAAACTAGAAAGGCATAAGTACGAGATGAGTTAGGTGTGAGAGGGATCTGGCTTGTATGGGCCAACAGGCTTTTTGTACTCACTTTTATTATGTTATTATGTTATTATTGTTTTGTAACCTGTCCAATGTTCTTCATAATAACCTTACGGAACCTTACGATGATACTGGACGCAGGTCTTGTCAGTGCTCTAAGTCCAAATCTTCGTAATATAACTTTAATAGACACATGTATATATTAATAAAATAAGTGTGTACCGAATTTTGTGAAATCCTTATCCCGCTTTGTGCAACCTAGTTGTAAGAAGAAATTAGAACAATAACCAATACCTATAAATTAAACCTGAAAATAGTTATCCCATTTTGTATATGCTAAATATAATATTATAATATTATAATAGTAATATAGTAATAGCCTACATTTGATATGAAAATGATTGGACCGGGTAAACAAATATACAAAGTATTATAAGCTTGTGACAGTGTATAGGCGGGAAGGTGAAGGTATTGAGGGATCACAGTCCAGATATTGTGTGGACTGTGTGAGGGATAAGCCTTTACAACGTCTCGCAGCTGTTAGGGGGCGGAGCTAGGCAAGAGCGGCGAGGGTATTCTCTCTTTCTTTCATTTGGTACAACAGTGTGACGTCACTGAGCTGCGCGTGGGTTGACCTGATGTATCTATGGACCTTGGGGAGTAAGACATGTGAAACAACCATTCACGTCTCGAATTTGCCCCCTCTCTGGAGCTGCTTCACCTCTGCGCTTCTGTCTCATCCCCCAGACTCGGACCATCACTCTCAGTACGACACCTATTGAGCAATTAATTCACTAGGCATTGAACCCCTGTAGCTTATTTTGAAAATGGGAATATTCATACAGTGCTATTTAATCAGGGACCAATGAGGGTATTAGTTTTGGCGTTTTCGTGGGCTTCGTGGAAATAATATTGCACTGAAACTAGGTACAGCACAAATTCCATCCCAATAATATCTTCCCATTGACATATCGGGAATCGAACCCGGATCCATTGTATTACCAGTCCAGTGGCAAGACCTCTTCACCACACCTTTTAACTATTCGAAATACCAGTCTTTGGTCCGAGTGAGGGTTTTGACTGGGGATATTTAGTTGTTCTTTCGGGTGGTGGTTTTCAAGTTTAATTTCGCTCACCTCATTTGTGTTTGAAGGCAAATGTCTTGCATGTTCAACACTTAAGGCACTTTTTCGGAATAAATATTATTATCGCCGCAACACAGGATTAGGTAGGTAAAATCGGGTTATTTCAAGATGACGGTAAATTGAATCCCTTGGCAACTGATTTCTTGATACTTAATGGAAAAATATGAAAACACTATGTCTCTCCGTCATATTAAGGCCATGTTTTCTTAATTTATAAAAAAAATTTGCTGCAAATTATTCGTAGTAACTTATGTATCAATAAAGGAACATGACAATTTACCGTAAACTGGAAAGAAACACGCTATAGTTGGCTAGGTAAGGGGGTGGATAGACTGATGAGAAAGCGTGTTCTCAGAGGGCAAAGCGAAGAAAATACATACAGGAAGAATGTTTTATATGTGTTCTTCTTCTGTCACCTCTTTTTTCCTCTCTTGTGTCTCTTGCTGATCCTCTCTACCCCTTGTGGGAGTAAGGGCTGGCTACTGACTGACTGACTGAAATAGAAGAGTGAAAGGTGACGGGCTTTTGAATAACTTTAAAATTATCATTGCTCTGTATTGAAATGCTGTAACTAGAAATATATTACATAATAATCAGGAAAGTACAGCGGTTGGTCTATACGTTCACAGAGTATGGGATCCTGCCAGGTGTGCTGCCTGGCAATAGATTATTCACGGTTCGACTAAGAGAGAGAGAGATACATAAGAATTAGTAGATAGATGATGGTGATGAAGACGAAACCAGAAGAAGAATTTCCAGGTTACAAGGAAATAGAAAGCAAAATGAAAGGAGTGAACGTTACAAAGATAACAAATAAATACGATGCAAGGCAAATGAGAAAGTCACTTGGTAGACGAAAGGTGAACGATTGAACGGATGACATGGTGAATAGATTTGTATTTAAATTGGAAGGGTGGATGAATGTAATATAACTCTGGTAATTACATTTTCTGGTTAAATGTATTATTCTACTTCCTCTAGAACTTCGTTATCAAACCTAATTATTCTACGGTGATTTTTATCATTGTACATAACTTTGTTTGATACAATAAGTCAGGTCAGGTCAGGTGAAGGTATTGAGGGATAAACCTTTACAATGGCACCTCGTTGCTATTGTGTGTGGTGTCCTGTTTGCTGTATGCTCACTTTCGTTATCACAATGCCCCCTTTTTTTCCCTCCCCTTGTTGTTCCCCCTCTTCACCAACCCTACCAAACATAGCCGTCTTGGTACTATCCGAATCCATTTCACATTGCAAATAAAGACAGCCACTCATACTACAGTAAACATTTCCATAAAGGGAAGAGTAAGGGGTGGGCGTCATTGTCAGGGGTGGTACAACCAAGTTCAGAGTGTGGGGGAGGGGGTAGTTTGCTCCCTAGACCTCTATCAAACTTAAAAACACCCACAAGACCCCCATTCGAGCTGGATTTGCAAATTTTTCGGTAGAGAAATCTCCCAGCTGAAGGTTGATTCCTCCTAAATTACAGGCTCGCTATCGCTCCCCAAGATTTCATCGACACCTAAATGACACGAAAGGTCTTAATATTGGCAAAGACTGTTTGAAAGGCCTTAAAATCGCAAAACTAATTGGGCAAACGCTTGAAAATCTAAAAAAAAAATGCTAAATACGAGGGAGAAGGGGGTCCAAACTGCATCGTACTTACACATTTTCTGGTAATTTTCGTTAAGCCACATTTTTCTGGGCAACATTTCGGGGCTAATATGTGATGAAACCAATTTTGAAACTGTCGGAGAAGAATGACTGAAAAATATGGCCGTGAAATACATGATGTGACACAGAATTTACACTAGGGTGAGTGACAGACAAGGAGTGTCAAAGAGGTTATGTTCCCACGGCCAAATAAGGGGGAAAACTTGATCCCATACTTCATCTCACCCAGATTTTCTGATGAAATTGCCCTGATACATTATCCTTTCCTTGGATAGTTATGATGACTGAAATAAGCTCATCATTAAAATGCCGTTCTACTTAAACCTATGGTAACATGGTAAGGTATTCAAAACATTTGGTGAGCGGTGAGAGCAGACGTGTGACGCTCAAGCCGGCTGACCAGCCTCTCACTCGACAATAAACTGATTTGTACATTGGAATGTTGTTATTTATACCTAATCTGTGGTTGTTTATTCTTCACTTATGCCTTGTCCTTGAAGAATATGCACATGCTTTATGCAGCAAATATAACTATTTATATTCCTAAACATGCCACACGGGTCGTACGCCTCCCACCACCCTGACATATTTCACAGAGTTAAAAATACTGTCTCTTCTGTTCTTAAAAAAATCTTGAATTGTTCAAGAATTATCCAGTAGTTTCTGAAGAAAAGACGATGAAAATGTAGGAAGGAATTTTAGAACATACACTTGTTCACCAATTATAAGGTAAATACATTTACTTACCTGACCTTCGCTCTCTCTAGATTTCTGCGAAATATCCTACAGGCTCCTGAAGTAGTAAAGAGTGATGGCAACATAAAGGAACTGTTTTCTAAATGTATTGATATATAGCTTCAACACTAGCATACTATTCTTCACTTACCTTATGCTTAACTTTAGTTCTGCAAGGTAATCCAGCTGTTCGTAAAGAACATAGGATGCTGATGTGTAAAAGATTCTAGCAGTATATAGCCCTTACTATCAAAAGGATATAGACAAACATGCAGACTAACTAAGATGATACCCAGTCTAAAGAACAAACAATATGAGGAACGTCTTGAAGAATTACATCTGTTTCCCCTAACAAAGCGTAGATTAAGAGGCAACCTAATTCAAGTCTTTAAGATCATCTGAGGTATCAACAATATGAAGTATAGTAAATACTTTATGATTAACCGATCAAACTACACACAGGGAAGTGGTTGCAAAATCATTGGTAAACCATTCAACTCGCACGAATAAAAGAATGTCTTCTTCAATCGAGTCGTCAACTTGTGAAATGGACTTCCACGAGATGTTATAGACTTCAACATCGTTGATTCCTTCAAAGTTCGCCTTAACAAGAACCTTGCTCTGAATCCAAGGTTGACTGCATTTGTAAATGAATAAAATTGAAATGACGGGGTTGCTACCACCACATGCAACAACCAGTTACAGAATAGACAGTCTGCAGCTGGGTCTACCATCCAAATTCATCACCAGAAAACAGCGAAGAAGTAAGAAAATGCAGGAGCCACCCCTATCACCCAGAGCCCCTCGTTTTCTTTCACACACACAAGCAGTTATGAGCATGGGAAACTGCACCAACCAATCACAGCCTTGCCTTCAAACGACACCAGCCAATGATGGGCCAGCATTCCTTCCTTCACCAGATCTACACTACGATGAAGCAATGTTTATGCAAGTTGCACACCAGCGACCAGAAGATTACAGATACAAATGGACCTGAACAGGAGTGTCAGTTATGCCGGTCCGGTAGATCCAATAACCTCCAGACAAGAAGCACTAATAGGCCAGCAATACCTCAATATGTCTAGGAGTCTGGAGGATGATGTAATCCTAAGAAGTAAGAATTATCCCAGAATAGGTTGAATAAATGCTTTATATGATATGAATATGTTACCTAGTATATAAGTACACCTATGAATAAATATGCCCCAGCCATGTCTACTATTTGTATTTAACCTCACAACTCCATCACAACTGGTGATGGGCTGGGCTATCAGATTGAGACCTGAGCGATCTCTGCCATACCCATAGCTTACTCTGACTGTTCCTTTTACTTAAATATTTTCTAGATCTCAAGTGACGGCGTCTCTTCCGTGGATTGACCTCCCAATCTACCAAGATTGGAAGCTAAAGCGGCACATTATTCCTTTGCCCCTCAACTTTCTCTTCATAATTGCTGAGGAGCACAGGGCCCTGGGTGGGGCTTTGGTTTCCCGAGCGTTTACGCACCCTCTCAGCTCCCCGCCATGGAGTGGCTTCGGTCACCCAGGCTTTATTGTGGTCGGCAGGGAGGGCTCTGTGGGGGCGCTCGTTTATGGCCTTACTCGGGGCCTTGGGGCTGTTCGGCCAGGCAGCTTGCGGAACAACAACAACAACTCCATCACAACGAATTCACGATACCCCTATTGCCACGAGACTGTATAAACGAGAGTCAAGAATTAAGTCAGATATTGCTTCAAAGATTTAGGAGAAAAGTATGCAAACCAACCATGCGGTACTGTACTTAGCCTGAAAAGGACACGACAGCTAACCACAGCTAAAGCTTGCCCCAGCCCTGCCCCCCTGCTAGTGAAAGTGCTCGCCCTGTGGTACCCTCTGACGTCAGGAACCTGAAGTACTGCTCGAGTGACACCCTACATTCCTGAGGTGCTGCCCTAGAACCTACGCTCTACGTCGACCACCCTGTGCTCTCACTACCCTCCAAACTTACCCTAAGTGTCTCTGTATATATTAAAGTTGTGATTATTGTTGTCGAGGTATAGGTTAAAATATGTGAATCGTGTAAACGTGTGATTATAAATAGATCTGTGGCCAAGATCCTTGTAATTGCATACCTGTTAATCCTTCAGAAATTAATAGTAATTCTTGCCTAAGGCCTGTGTTCAAGATCCTATACTATTCCTGTTTAAATACCCTCTAGAACGTCCTACGCATATGTTATATATTTGTCCTCATTCATTTATCACGCCACGTACTCACAAATTTTCCTAATATATGTATTCATTTATGTGTGTTGTAAGTTGAGGTCGACGTGTATTTCGTGTCTTGATTCCCCTTCTTAATTCATAACTGATTACCTAGAACCTACGCCCAATCTCATATTTAATTTATTCCAGTGTAAAGCTTATTCCCCCAGTTATATACTTTCCAAGTTCCCCATCTCTTATACGATTACTCAATCGTTGTTGTGAGTATTGTAAGAACTAGGATTATCGTTCATGCGAGTATTGATGTAGAAAATTTTGATTCTTATGATCTAGGAATTCTAGTATTGCATAGAGGCTTTTATCTAAATTTTCCATCCTCTCGAATACACCACTTGTCAAGGTGAATTCTTCATAAGACTCTGTTAACCTGTTCAGATATCTTGTTAATACCCTTCTGAGTATTTTCATAGTACAACTTCGTCTTGTGCGTCACTTTTAACATAATTAATATTTTGTAATTTGATTTATTATGCTATCGCCATTATAAGCGTTGCCAGGACATCTACTAATTAATCGCCTTTGATTGATTAGACTTTGTCTTTATATCCAGTTAATATTTATTTTTCCTTAGTTCAGTGATAAATATATTAATAACTTTAAATCTGAATTCCTTTACCGAGTTCGTATTTATTGTATACGTTCGATTGAAGTGAATATATAATTCAACTCATAAATTACTTAATTTGAGTTACATACATAGAATATTGTGAAAATAAATAAGCAATCCTTTATTCCCAGTTTCATTGTAATATCTCTGAGATTAAGTTAATATTTACACAAACCAGCATTGTATTTGTCAACCGCGCAGTAAAGTTATTGACCTGACATGCTAGCTGATTAAAGGTCGCGTTTACCTGAGTAGCCCTACCTAGCTCAAGCGCGCGCGCCCCACCTAGTACACTCGCTCACTGCTAGTGTATTTGTTTTTACTCTCAATTCATTCATTCTCTCGTATATCGAGACTATTAATATTTATCTTTACTGCTGTTTCATTCACGTAAAACACTCGACCCACATCATTATTATTATTAGGGGTTGATACTATAGGTAACATGTTTATTTAATTGCATATTTCCTGTTGTTTATTACCAACACTGAATTAATATTGATATTATCTTGGTCTACTCTATTAGTATACATTCACCTGTTACCTTATAATTCCCATAATTATTAAGGTAATATTATAGCCCGAATTATCTATATAAACCAAGCCTATATATGAAAATATTTTTCTAGGCCTTTGAATAAACTTGTGTGTATAACTCTCCTGTGTGTTGTCATTGAGTTCTGTAGTACCTAGTTGAATATTTATTGTGATATTAAGAACGTGTTCGGGGAGTTCCTGTTGAGTTTATTTACGGTCTAGGAGTCCATATCTGGATTTTAGTAAAGACTATATCACGAGCTGTAATTACTATAGCCCGGCAAAACACTGGCGGCAGCGGTGTCTCAATACGGCTACCAACACGAGTGTTCTTATCTAAAAAAAAAAAAAAAAATCTGTATTCAATTTGTGTATGTACATTATTCATCATGGCAGCTACTAGATCTCTTGATATCCCGGCATTCAAGCCTGAGGATTATGACATATATACCTACCTGGAAATAGTCAAACAGATCCTAGACATTATGTTTGGGAACGAAGACAATTCCAAGATCCATACCAATGTGTTGAAATTAGGGAAATATGCAACTAGAGTGTCGGGGTATGTGCAAGACAATATGCCTGGGTTAACCTGGGCGCAGTTCGAAGTGTATGTATGAACCGCAATAAACCCAGTTCTGGGACAGACAATTGCGGATAAGCAGTTCCATGCCATCCAATTCACCGAAGAGACTGTAGAAAAATTACACCAAGTTGCATTGACGGCCTTCCCGGATGACACAACAGCCCAGAGGAAGAAGACCATTTTCAAGACTTTAGTGAGAATCCTGCCTGACCCCGTGGCCGACCAGTTCTCCATAGTCGAACCCACCAACTATGATACGTACCTGCCTGTGATCAGAAGGATCATGGCCTTGAAAAAATCCAGAAAGCCAGCTAACAAAACTGCTGCCATAAGTAGAGCCACTACACATCCCTCTCCTAACCCTACGATCAGCAGTCGCCCAGTAGCTCCTCGGCCAGCAGACAAAGCTGAGGAATGGGCCCGGATCCAGCCAGCAGACTGGAAACCCTGCTCCAGACCCTGCATGATCTAGTCCCTCAAGAGATCCTTTAATGAGCTAACAAGGTAAAGGACAAAGACTCCAAGTTGGTGGGCACAAATCCCATGGATTAAACCAAGGCAGATCTCCACCATTACTGAAGATGGGACAGCCGGGATCGAGGAAGGAGAAGCAGAAGGAGAACTAGAGATATATCAGCCTGAACTTATCCAGCCAGATCCCCAGGATTTTTAGGCTGCCCCCCCAAACAAATAGTCGTAACAATGGCGGGGGCTCATGACGGGACATCGGATGACGGACTTCCGGTGTACCACAAAATCACGCTGAATGGGGTGAAAGTTCGACTCCTCATTGATACGGGGGCTTCCCGTTCTTGCTTATTCCTTCCATTTTTCCATAAACATAAGCATGTTTTTGGACAAATCCAATCTTCCTTGTTACGGCTGGATCGGCAATACATATTCGGGATTCTTGATCGTAGGACAGAAATGGCTTAAGTGACAACGACACGCTCGATTCCAGTCCCAAATACTATATGCTCCAGACAACAAAAGCACCAACGCCCTACAGAGTTATCGTCTACGGTAACGAGGTACCTTAACTCGGCGAAAGTGTACAACAGGGGTAGGCTATGAGGCTAAACTCCCCCAGACATTTATAGGTTACGTTATTACTAAAGAAATGCAATACTCAAGAAACTACGTTAATATTAAGCCTCTAATAATGTAGAATAGAAGCAGGCTAAAGGTATGACAGTGAAATGCTAAATGACAAATGTACACGCCTACTTGAAAGCGCGTGCACTACACTAACTGTCCCCTACTAACATGCACTAGCATGTAGCATACAAGATGTTCATGATCCAGTAGATACCTAATAATACACATGGGAGGAACATAAACAGTAGTCACTTATTATAATAATGAATCTATACTTGGAATAACTAAAAGGTTGCAGGCAACAGTACTGCGCCGGTAGCCTACTACCGCATAGGCTACTTCGCTTCTCTCACTCTGTCTCCCCTCCGAGTCCGTATGCGCCCTACGCAACAGAACTCCGGACACAGCAGCAAAACGACAGTGCAGTTAATTGATACATGAAAGTATTAATAGTGTTGTCTTGTGTGTGAGTAATGTGTATTGTAAAGTGTTATAGATATATACTTAAAGAGAGCTGCAATGCATAGTAAAATAAAGATATATCCCACTCATCATCCCCATGTGTTCTAGCTAGCAGGCCAAGTCACAGGAACAACGAGTCCCAGCACCGAAAGCGAGAACCCAGGAGAAGACTGTAGAGAACACAAGGACAGATAAATTACGTTACTCTACTATACCGGCACTACGAGCGAGCTGTAGTCTCGGGTGCTACACTCGCTCCTGGCTCGGTATGCAAATCAAGGCTAAGTCCTCGTCCCTCTACAGACAACTCCTGGGCATGGTCGGGCTCTTACACATGGCACCAGTCTAGTCACAAATGGGATGATGAGCGGGGCATATAACTCGTGAACATGTAGAACGTTCACCAACTATCCTCATCAAGAAGATCGCTGTTCACATTAACCCCTTAAATCTAATACATGTAAATATATGCTTGTCCTAAGAGTAATACGAGAGGTGAGTGCTGAAACTCCTTTAGGACCTCAAGGGAAGGTTATGCATTTAAATAGAGAGAAGAATGAAATGAGAGTAATGTCGTCAGAGAGAAAGAGTGCAACCGTGAGAAGTGGGGAGAGAGAGCAAGGGATGTTAGAATCTCAAAGGTTCTAGGCAACCTGGTCATAGAACACGCAGCCAACCTCCAGGCAGTGTGCTGTACGACAACATGGGCCCAGCCCAGGCAGGCAACAATGGACTACCAACCCTATCGCGCCTAGCTATAAGCGCAAGGCTGCCAACCAGTCCATACGTCTGGCAACCACCCGGCCGGCAGCGCGGCGCGTTACTACCCTCTTGCTCTGAAGCCTAACTCACTCTCTCTCTCTGAACTCCCATTATCCTATCTATCAACTTCTCTATTGATACTACATATTAAATGGAAGGTCTCGACATGGCTTAAAACAAAACCCACCACTGGTTAGCACATGACGAGACCTTTGCAGAGATACAAAGAACATAGTTATAAGTTGTCACACTCAATATACATAGCGGCTGACGGTAGCCAGATCACGGGCGGTACAGTGGAGTACCAAGGAGTACAATCAGGTTGCGTTGCCCAGCACTGGGTGCGTCACATCCTCCATAATATTAATTAGTGCCAATGATCAAGTTATCCCTAACCTTGGTCAGACCCTCCCGTTATATGTTAACACCTCTCATCCCAATCACGGAGTTCATCACTCTTTCGTGATATACCATCCCAGTGAGTCTAAATACGATGGATATTTAGGTCTCGACTTGTAGATAGCTTTAGGTGCCTCCATAAGTTGTAGGCACCTAACCCTAACTTATGACCCACTTTCCAAACCAAAAAAAAAAAAATTCCTGCTGAGGGCAATTTGAAGCAGATAAAGTCCCCCTTTGCAGATATCCTTACCTGTCACTACTGCCCGCCAAAGTACTCAAGATAGTACTCATCTGCAACCACATATAATTGCCCAAGCTATAATTGCCTCCTCCAGTAAGGTTCCCCCCCCCCCCCCCCACCACGAGAAATGGGTACCATTAGTACCTAACCTTCAAGGAAATGTCCTTGTGACCCCACACCTCCAAAGCCCTTTCAATGAAGTATGCCTAACCGCTCCTTGCTTTTTTTTTTTTTTTTTTTTTTTCTATGTGATTGAGGGAGGTAAAAGGCATAACTGCCTATAGCGAGTGCCTCCCCCATAGTTGAAAGAGTGACAGGGCCAAAATCAAGGGACGTTCGAGCCAAAATGCCTGGACACACGGAGTTTGAAGCAATTTAAGTCATAGGAAGAGGGAAAGACTGATTCTGGGAGAGAGTTCCAGAGCTCAGCTGTTGAGTAGAAGAAAGTTTGAGAGTAACGTTTCACTCTTGGGTTGGAGAGTTGCACAGAGTAGGGGTGGGATTGAGTTGCAAGACGGGTACCACGTGCCCTACGTAAAGGAGGTGGTATGCACTGGGATAGCTCTGAGGAACACTGATTATTATAGTAGCGATAGAATAGCGAGAGAGATGCAACATTGCGGCGGAGAGAGAGATATTGCAGAGAGTTGGTGAGTGGACGGGAGTTAATGATACGAAAGGCCTTCCTTTCAACTTTGTCTAGGAGAGTGGTGTGAGAGGAACCTTCCCACACATGTGAACAATACTCAATACAAGGGCGCACTATGCCCCTGTACAGAGCAAGAAGCTGTGCAGGGGAAAAGAACCCCCTAAGGCGGTTGAGCACACCCAGCTTCTGGGAGGCTGCCTTAGCAAGACTGGTAATATGGTCCTTCCAAATGAGAGCAGAAGAAAAAGAGACACCAAGAATATTGAGAGAAGATGAAGGGTTGATTTTTGTATTGTTGAAGAATAAGGGATAGTCCGCTGAGAGATCCTGACGGGTAGATAGATGGAGAAATTGGGTTTTGGAAGCATTAAAGTTAACAAGGTTTTCTCTGCCCCAATTGGAAATAGTATTTAGATCAGAATTTAAGTGTTCTATGGCTTCATTACGTTTGTCGTTGAGGGATTGCTGGCTGGGGTGTTCTGAAAAACTAATGGAGTAGTGTAAGGTTGAGTCGTCTGCGTATGAATGGATGGGAATTAAGATACAGTTAAGGAGATCATTTATAAAAATTAGAAAGAGAATAGGAGATAGGACAGAGCCCTGAGGAACACCGGAGTTTATAGGGGGAGGAAGTGAACAATGGCCGTCCACAACCGCGGCTATGGAACGGCCGGAAAGGAAATTAGAGACAAAGGCACAGATGGAGGGATAGAAACCGAAGGAAGGTAGTTTAGAAATTAAAGATTTATGCCAGACTCTATCGAAGGCTTTCGATATGTCTAGTGCAATAGAAAAAGTCTCACCGAAGTCCCGAAAGGAGGATGACCAAGAGTTAGTAAGATATGAAAGAAGATCACCAGTAGAGCGACCCTTAACCCTGGACAGGATTCGTGGGGTCATTTAAGGAACGCGAAAATCCGCCTTTGTCTATGCTTGCATGTCACGTGACCGGGGGAGCCAATAGGAGGCTGAATTTCCTGGTGAGGCAAGCCATCTATCAGTAGGAGCTGGGACCCCACCAAAGACAGACCTGCACCGCTCGCTCCTCCCACCACAACCCTTTCACCCCTTTTCCGGTGCCACATATGACCCAGTAAACACAGTAAGTTTTTGTACCATATTTGTTGAAAGTTACAGTAATCATATGTTTCATGCCTTTGTAATAGACTTAGGACTTTCAGTCTTCTACACATGATGGCTAGATTGTGTGACGTCGTGTCCTGACTGTTGCCAGATATCTGAGTTGCCATATGCCGCCACAATTTTTTTTTTCTTGTTTTTTTTTTCTTGTTTTTTTCTGATTTCGCTATTGGTGTATTTCCTCATTGAATTTGACAAAGTACTTACCTGTTATGCCCCCAGTGACTACCTACCCATTTCCTTATCATTTTACCTGGTTTCTGCTGATTGATTGGTACCAATTAGTTACCTGTCATGCCCCCAGTTGCCCAGGGACAAGCTACCCATTTTATTACCATTTTACCTGTTCTTGGTGATTGAATTTGACAAAGTACTTACCTGTTGTGCCCCCAGTGACTACCTACCCATTTCCTTATAATTTTACCTGGTTTCTGCTGATTGATTGGTACCAATTAGTTACCTGTCATGCCCTCAGTTGCCCAGGGACAAGCTACCCATTTTATTACCATTTTACCTGTTCCTGGTGATTGAATTTGACAAAGTACTTACAAGTTGTGCCCCCAGTGACTACCTACCCATTTCCTTATAATTTTACCTGGTTTCTGCTGATTGATTGGTACCAATTAGTTACCTGTCATTCCCCAGTTGCCCAGGGACAAGCTACCCATTTTATTACCATTTTACCTGTTCCTGGTGATTGAATTTGACAAAGTACTTACCTGTTGTGCCCCCAGTGACTACCTACCTATTTCCTTATAATTTTACCTGGTTTCTGCTGATTGATTGGTACCAATTAGTTACCTGTCATGCCCCCAGTTGCCCAGGGACAAGCTACCCATTTTATTACCATTTGACCTGTTCCTGCTGATTGAAATTTACCAAGTACTTACCTGTTATGCCCCCATTTTTTTTTTTTTTTTTTGTTTTAATATTTTTAGGGTGTAGTATGTATTATTCAAGCAGTATTCATCATTCACATGAGTTGTGATCAAAATCCATGCATTTATAATCATCCTATACATTGTGGAAAGTGTTGTCTACTTTCAGAGGGTTGCGGCCGGAGCGGTGCTGGGAGATAAGGTTAACCCTTTCAGTACTGTGTGTGTATAACTACTCCAAACCCCCATTATTCATACTGATATTGTTCTTAGGTTGTTTAGGAATGTCCATGGTGATTTATAGGCAGATTCATAAACAATTTGTTCAGTTATGAATTTTTTTCTCTCAAATGTTTGCCGAAAACTGTCTGACGTCTCGGAGTTAAGTGTACACAATGCTATGTCATTGCTATTTACTAGTTCTGATCTCAATATTTAGGGTTTCCCTGTGTTCTAGTGTTGGTTGGCACTATTCTGACAAAGTTTCAGCTAAATCCACCAATATTTAGGCACCCTAATGATTTTCTGTAAACCATTGATAATTTTTTTGAGTTTTCGAAATTAACCCTTTTTATTCTTTGCACAGATCGCGCCCTATGGGACCCAGGTCGACAAGATTGCAGCTGATGAGGTCCACACCATCCCCCTACTAGTCACCAGAGTTTCACTATCCTCAGGGAACTTTAAGTATTTATTTTTATTTTGTAGTAAACTTAGTCATTTTCTTAAGTTATTTTTCTAGAATAATCATTAAAAATATAAAAATCACTCTGATTTTCAATTCCACTTCACATTCGATTAAGCATTCCTTATATTACATGTTCAAATGTAGACAAAAAATCTATCTCAATTACCTGATTTTTGGCGAATATTTTAGTGCGGCGTGCCACTTTCGACCCTCGTTTCCTTTACCGTACGCGTTAGAACGCGAAACCTGTCCAGGGTTAAGGAAGCCATACTGGCGATCTGAGAGCAGATTATGAGAAGAGAAATGCTTAAGAAATTTGGAATCAAGAATAGTTTCAAAAACTTTAGAAAGACAAGAGATAAGAGCAATTGGACGATAGTTGGAGGGTTGAGAGCGGTCACCCTTCTTTGGGACAGGTTGAATGTGAGCAAACTTCCAGCATGAAGGGAAAACGTTAGAGACAAAAGAGACAAAAAAGACAGAGACAAAAGAGTTTGCCTAGGCAGGGAGTCAGCACGGAAGCACAGTTTTTGAGAACAAATGGAGGAACACCGTCCGGACCGTACGCCTTATTAGTGTTAAGCCCAGAGAGGGTAGAAAGTACATCTTTAGAAGAGATTAGGATATTAGACATAAGTAAGAGAGAGGAGGGCGGAGAGGGAGGAATAGCACCGGAATCATCCAAGGTCGAGTTTCTAGCAAAAGTTTGAGCGAAGAGTTTAGCTTTGTCAGAGGAAGAAGTGATGGTTGTGCCATCAGAGTGGGAAAGGGAGGGAAAGACGAGGAAGAGAAATTGTTGGAGAGGTTTTTGGCTAGATGCCAGAAAGCTTGGGAAGAGCTAGAGTTGGATAGTTCAGTGCATTTATTATTGATGAAAGAGTGTTTGGCAAGTCGAAGAACAGATTTGGCTTGATTCCGGGCAGAAACATATGAAGAATGAGAGTCTTGAGTTTTAAGGCGTCGGTACCGTTTGAATGCTTCCTCCTTATTGTGGACAGCAGTAGAACAGGCGTGAGTAAACCAAGATTTTTTAGCATTAGTCTGAGAGAAAGAGAATGGAATGTATGCTTCCATGCCCGATAGGATTACCTCGGTAATGCGTTCAGCACTCTCCGAGGGTCCTCGGCCATGGAAGCAGAAATCAATCCATGGGAAATCAAAGAAGTACTGCCGAAGAGCCTCCCAGTCGGCAGCGCCAAAGTGCCACAAGCGCCGCCGGCTAGGAGGATCGGGTGGCTGTACTGGAGAGATAGGACAGGTGACAGAGATAAGTTTATGGTCGGAGGAGCCCAAAGGAGAGAAAAGATCGACAGTATAAGAAGAAGGGTTAGAAGTTAGAAACAGGTCAAGAATGTTGGGCCGATCTCCGATGCGATCCGGGATACGGGTGGGTTGCTGAACTAACTGCTCTAGGTCATTTAGGATAGAAAAGACGTAGGCTTGTTCACCAGGTGGATCAGTAGTGTGAGAGGAGAGCCAATGGCGGTGGTGAACGTTGAAATCTCCTAAGATGGAGATTTCTGAGAAAGGAGAAATGGATAGAATGTGTTCCACTGTAGAGTTTAGATAGTCAAAGAATTTGGGAAAGTTGGTAGAGTTAGGGGAAAGATAGACAGCACAGAAATATTTAGTAAGAGAATGACAGGAAAGTTTGAGCCATAAAGTTGAGAATTCAGAGGAGTCAAAATCGGGAACACGAGAGCAAGTGAGTTTGTTGTGCACATATGCACAACATCCGCCTTTGGCTTAGAAACTAGGATAGAGAAAGTAGGAAGATACAGAGAAGGGGTTGCTGGATGTTGCTACAGACACCTGAGTTTCGGTGAGGAAGAGAAGATCAGGTTTGTAGGAGGAGAGATGGTGCTCAACAGAGTGAAAGTTAGAGGAAAGTCCGCGAATGTTGCAGAAATTAATAGAAAGAGTAACAGGCCGAGGTCCAGGTAATTGTGTGGGGTCGTCAGGGGATGGTCGGTTGAGTGAGGGGGCATTTATGGTCCCCCCCCCTGGGGACTCCGAGGCTGGGCTATAATTAATATTATTTTTTTTAATTTTGGTGTGGAGGAATGAAGTGTGGTGTGCATGTTTAGTGTAGTGAAGTGGATAGGAGGAGGAGGTGTTTGTGAGAGCTAACTGGATTGCTCTCAGTGTAAATGAGGCACAAAGAAAATCAGTAAGAGAGGCCAAACAAATGAAACAGGAATTCCAGCGACTCTTTATCACATGCCTATAACCTCACCTGGGTCTAGCCCTGATCGATTGGTGCCTACAATCTCCCCACATCAGATGCTACCTCATCAGATGAATTGCATCAAAATTGCCAATATATCAGATAAACCTATCACTCTGCCTAAGGGCCTAGCAATTGGCGACTTAGAAATGTATTCAGACGAATTCTCTGTTCCCTCTGAATCATCACCCCCCTATGAAAACCCCCTTCCTGACATATCCTCCACCCTCACTTCTAACCAACAAACTGACCTCAGAAACCTCCTAATTTCCTATCAAGATACCTTTGCTACCTCTTGTCGAGATATGTGGTAAACGAACATGCTGCATCATCCCATTCACACCGTGGGACACCCCATCAAGCAACCAATTAGGAGGAAAAACCCAATCTAACACGAAGAAGAAGAAAAACAAGTCCAAGATATGCTTGCCACAGGAGTTGTAAAATCTTCTACCAGCCCTTGGTCTTCTCCGGTAGTCCTGATCCGTTAAAAGGACGGATCAACCCGGTTTTGCATTGACTACCGGCAACTCAATGACGTCACCATTAAAGACGCTACACCTCTTCCCAGGATTGATGACTCTCGCGACTCATTACTTGGAGCGAAATGGTTCACAACTCTAGATTTGCAAGCTGGCTACTGGCAAGTACTGTCTTGCCAGAACATCAACAAAAAACAGCATTTTCTACCAGCCAAGGACGCCTGTATGAGTTTACTCTGTTACCTTTTTGGTTTATGCAATGGTCCAGCTACTTTCTCAAGACTGATGGAATCGGTGCTACAAGGATTAACCTGGGAAACTTGCCTAGCTTACCTTGATGACATCATTGTGTTCGGTAAGACCTGGACAGAACACCTACAAAGACTCCAACAAGTATTTCAACGAATCAGAGATGCTAACCTGAAACTGAAACCTGCCAAGTGCACTCTAGCCAAAACTGAAGTAAATTTTCTTGGCCACATTGTCTCCGAGCAAGGAATTGCACCTGACCCAAGTAAGCTTGAAGCAATTAGCAAGATCACCCCTCCCATGAATGTAAAAGGTGTACGTGTTTTCCTTGGCTTAGCTTCATATTACAGGAGATTCGTGAACATTTTTGCCACCATCGCCAAACCTCTCCATGACCTTACGAGAAAAGAAGAGCCCTTCTTATGGACCGATTTACGACTTCAAGCCTTCAATGATCTCAAGACCAAGTTAGTTGCCTCTCCAGTGGTCTCCTTTCCCAACTACACCCAGCCATTCCGGTTGTACACTGATGTGTCACAGTTTGGCATTGGAGCCGTACTAGGACAAACCAGGGACGGCAAAGAACATATAATTGCATGTGCCAGCGGCACCCTTAACCCGGCTGAAATTAATTACCCAGTGACAAAACGAGAATGTCTCGGCATTATTTGGGCACTGCAATATTTCAAAGATTACCTGGCAGGAGTCAAGGTCACCGTCATCACTGACCACCACGCCCTCCAATGGCTGCGGAAGTCAGATACAATAAATGCCATGACAGTCAGGTGGAGGGAATCCCTAGAAGAGTTTGACACAGAGATTGCATACCGACCAGGAAAGTTGCATATACTAATGCTGATGCACTTTCTCGTCTTCCTTTATCACCATCTGAACCTGCACTTCACCACGACGAGCTAACCCACACCATCCTCGCAATCCATCACCAAGACGCTTCAAAAAACAGTCAACAGGACCTTCTACAAGCTTACCAACAATTACATAAGCCAGACTGGATGCCAAGACAAATTTTTAACCAACTAACCAGGCGAGGTGATAATCTTTTCACCTTGGAGGGTAAAATAGTTATTACCCCTCAAGCTGCTTTAGCCACAATGCAGTCCATCCAAATGGATAATGGGATCCATCTTGCCCAAAGAAAACTCATCTCCACCTTCCAACAAGTTTACTGGACCCCATCACCTTACATCAACACCAAATGCATCACTGAGTCGTGCAAAGCATGCGCATTAGGAAAGGACAGGACCCGCACAGCTGGGCCATCCGGGAAATTAACTGCTTCCAAACCTTGGTAATTGCTTGCAGTAGACGTGATGGGCCCTTTAGAAAATAGTCACGGATTCAGATACATCATCACTTTTGTAGACACTTACTCCAAGTATGTCATTGCGTGTCCAGCAAAAGAGTATTCAGCCATTGCAGTAGCTGAAGCACTGATTCAGCATGTCTTCCCTTATTTTGGATTACCAGAAGCAATCCATTCTGACAATGCCCCAGAATTTACCAGCCACATATGGTCACAGTTATCAATGATGTGTGGTTTTAAGATCAGCCATTCCTCTCCCTATTGGCCGCAAGGGAATTCCATCTGCGAGAGAAGCCACAGAACAATAGCCAACCAAATCCGAACCCGTTTGCAACAGATGGATTCAAAAGATTGGTCCAGCCAAGTTCCCATTGTGCAATGGGGAATCAACACCTGCCCTCGAGAAGACGGAATATCACCTCATGAGCGAGTATTTGGAGTGGCACCATTGCTCCTTCCCCTTCGTCATCTAGCTGCCCCGTATGAGCCCTCCTCTAACTTTGACCAGTCTCTAGTTCATCTAAAAAATCTACTAAGACAAATCCAGTATGTGCAAGATCTGCAACCTGATGAAACTCCCAAAGCCAGCCCCCACTGTATTGGTGATCTAGTTATGGTTGCCCACCTACCAGTACCATCCAAGCTCAAACCCAGGTTTAAAGGACCTCTTGAGATCTTATCTGTTCCGAACTGCTACCAGGTTATCATTAATTATTTTGGTGAGTCGCGCACATATCGTAACAGGCATGTCCGTAGATTTCAGCCTATTAATGAGAATATAGTTATGCTTGCTGACCCCATTCAGAATGACATATTGCCTGCAACTAATAACCAGAATTTAGGATCTACAGAACCTACCTTACCTGACCTCACCCTACCTGTGACACCCACCCACAAACAAAGAACCCTTCCAGATTTGACCTCTTTAACTCACACGCCCACCCCCCTGCCCCAGCCCCGCCCACCCCCTCCTGACTGTACACACCCATACCTGCTGCCCCTACATGCACTGTCTCTGCTCCTTCAATCCTTCCTTTTCAAGCTGGTCATCAACCACACCCATTACCTGTACAAGTCTCACCATCTGTCAGTATACCTAACATTTCAGAATCCTCAGGTACTCTACCTACAACTCCTATAATTACCAACATCCCTAATCTCATTACTCCACCTATCACTTCCGCCCCTCACCCTCCCACTATTGTACCTCCTTCTTTACCTACGCCCCTTATTCCTAATCCTTCCGGTTCCCACTCTTATGCATCTAAACTGAAATCTCCTGTTCCTTCCGTATCCCAATCCAAAATAAAACCAGTTACACGGCCTCTTCTATTACTTCCCAGGGCCAATCCTAAGTCATCTTCTACTTCACGACCTTCCCCAGTCATCCGTCCCAGACATAACATAACAAATAAACCATCACATTCTTCTAGCTCTGCTTCTTCACCTTCCCCTCAATCCCATGTTTCTCGTCCTACTCAATCTAACCCTACAAGAACCAGATCTGGTGGACGTGTGGTGCCCCTTCAACGATGGGCACCTTCCTTCAAACCAACATACATCCGGCGAGATCACCCAAGACCTACCTTGCCAGCCCCACTGATAATCACACCAACTAATGCGAGGTCAACCCTACCTGGTCCAGCCCCGCCTACCTCCAAACACTACCTCCAAACACTCGTCACCAGCCATTCCTGCCACAGTGACTACTCCTCGCCAACCCACAGTGACCAGACCTACTCCAAGGACACCTCCTACTGCAGCCCCACCTTCAACAACACCACCAACCACTACTGCAGCTACACCTTCAATGACACCACGAACCATGAAAATCAACAATGTGTCCATTTTTGATGGCATCAAGCCAACACCTGTGAAAACCCCTAACCAACTCCTACAACTAGCTGCTCACGCTGAGGAACCTCTACATCTAACCCTGGTCATGGACGTCACCAAACCTATGGATATACCACATTATGGCTACTCACCCTGCAAAAACCTGACATCCGTCAAGAACAACACCACCACCTGATCATACATTCTTCAAGCGCGAGGTAGTGACTTTTTCCTCGCCGATAGTGGTGAAATGACGGGGTTGCTACCACCACATGCAACAACCAGTTGCAGAATAGCCAGTCTGCAGCTGGGTACACCAGCCAAATCTATCGCCAGAAAACAGCGAAGAAGTAAGAAAATGCAAGAGCTACCCCTATCACCCAGAGCCCCTCATTTTCTTTTACACACACAAGCAGTTATTAGCATGGGAAACTGCACCAACCAATCACAGCCCTGCCTTCAAACGACACCAGCCAATGACGGGCCAGCATTCCTTCCTTCACCAGATCTACACTACGATGAAGCAATGTTTATGCAAGTTGCACACCAGCGACCAGAAGATTACAGATACAAATGGACCTGAACAGGAGTGTCAGTTATGCCGGTCCGGTAGATCCAATAACCTCCAGACAAGAAGCACTAATAGGCCAGCAATACCTCAATATGTCTAGGAGTCTGAAGGATGATGTAATCCTAAGAAGTAAGAATTATCCCAGAATAGAATAAATAAATGCTTTATATGATATGAATATGTTTCCTAGTATATAAGTACACCTATATATATGCCCCAGCCATGTCTACTATTTGTATTTAACCTAACAACTCCATCAAAACGAATTCACAATACCCCTATTGCCACGAGACTGTATAAACGAGAGTCAAGAATTAAGTCAGATATTGCTTCAAAGATTTAGGAGAAAAGTATGCAAACCAACCCTGCGGTACTGTACTTAGCCTGAAAAGGACAGGACAGCTAACCACAGCTTAAGCTTGCCTCAGGCCTGCCCCCCTGCTAGTGAAAGTGCTCGCCCTGTGGTGCCCTCTGACGTCGGGAACCTGAAGTACTGCTCGAGTGACACCCTACATTCCTGAGGTGCTGCCCAAGAACCTACGCTCTACGTCAACCAGCCCTGTGCTCTCACTACCCTCCAAACTTACCCTAAGTGTCTCTGTATATCTTGAAGTTGTGATAATTGTTGTCGAGGTATAGGTTAAAATATGTGAATCGTGTAAACATGTGATTATAAATAGATCTGTACCCAAGATCCTTGTAATTGCGTACTTGTTAATCCTTCAGAAATTAATAGTAATTCTTGCCTAAGACCTGTGTTCAAGATCCTATACTATTCCTGTTTAAATACCCTCTAGAACGTCCTACGCATACGTTATATATTTGTGCTCATTCATTTATCACGCCACGTACTCACAGATTTTCCTAATATATGTATTTAGTTATGTGTGTTGTAAGTTGAGGTCGACGTGTATTTCGTGTCTTGATTTCCCTTCTTAATTCATAACTAATTACCTAGAACCTATGCCTAATTTCATATTTAATTTATTCCAGTGTAAAGCTTATCATTCCCCCAGTTATATACTTTCCAAGTTCCCCATATCTTATACGATTACTCAATCGTTGTTGTGAGTATTGTATGAACTAGTATTATCGTTCATGCGAGTATTGATGTAGATAATTTTGATTCTTATCATCTAGGAATTCTAGTATTGCATAGTCTTTTATCTAAATTTTCCATCCTCTCGAATACACCACTTGTCAAGGTGAATTCTTCATAAGACTCTGTTAACCTGTTCAGATATCTTGTTAATACCCTTCTGAGTATTTTCATAGTACAACTTCGTCTTGTGCGTCACTTTTAACATAATTAATATCTTGTTTATTGATTTATTACGCTATAGCCATTATAAGCGTTGCCAGGACATCTACTAATTAATCGTCTTTGATTGATTAGACTTTGTCTTTATATCCAGTTAATATTTATATTTCCTTAGTTCAGTGATAAATAAATTAATAACTTTAAATCGAATTCCTCGACCGAGTTCCTAATTATTGCATACGTTCGATTGAAGTGAATATATAATTCAACTCATAAATTACTTAATTTGAGTTACATACATAGAATATTGTGAAAATAAATAAGCAATCCTTTATTCCCAGTTTCATTGTAATATCTCTGAGATTAAGTTCATATTTACACAAACCAGCATTGTATTTGTCAACCGCGCAGTAAAGTTATTGACCTGACATGCTAGCTGATTAAAGGTCGCGTTTACCTGAGTAGCCCTACCTAGCTCAAGCGCGCGCGCCCTACCTAGTACACTCGCTCACTGCTAGTGTATTTGTTTTTACTCTCAATTCATTCATTCTCTCGTATATCGAGACTATTAATATTTATCTTTACTGCTGTTTCATTCACGTAAGACACTCGACCCACATCATTATTATTATTAAGGGTTGATACTATAGGTAACATGTTTATTTAATTGCATATTTCCTGTTGTTTATTACCAACACTGAATTAATATTGATATTATCTTGGTCTACTCTATTAGTATACATTCACCTGTTACCTTATAATTCCCATAATTATTAAGGTAATATTATAGCCCGAATTATCTATATAAACCAAGCCTATATATGAAAATATTTTTCTAGGCCTTTGAATAAACTTGTGTGTATAACTCTCCTGTGTGTTGTCATTGAGTTCTGTAGTACCTAGTTGAATACTTATTGTGATATTAAGAACGTGTTCGGGGAGTTCCTGTTGAGTTTATTTACGGTCTATGAGTCCATATCTGGATTTTAGTAAAGACTATATCACGAGCTGTAATTACTATAGCCCGGCAAAACAAAAAATATTTCTTTAATTGTGCTATTTCATTAATATTGTCCCCTCTCCCTGCCATGTTAATCCACAGGGAGGTATTTCCTTTTCACATCTCTATCTCTCAGAAATACTGTTGGACACTAGAAACACCAGTATTTTGGAGAGCAAGTAATCTTGAGGGGCCGCAAGACCTGTTTTTGCTTGTTTTCCTTTGTACTCCTTTGTACTAATATGAATCTTAATACACTGTTTTTCTCTGACCTGTTGAATCCCTGATGCAAGATCTCCTACAGGTTCTGAAGTTGACAATATTAATGTTTGGAGTAAGATGAAAAAGACCACCTGAAATATTATAATAAGCTACAAAATCGTTCTTCACTGACCTTTTGAATCTCTGGAGTTCTGCGAGATCTCCCAGAGTATCCTGAAGTAGACGATGATGATGACGACCAATGGCAGGAAGTACATGGCCGCCAAACAGAACACATTGTAGGTCACTTCCTCCGCCTGGGTCCGAAAGAACCCGAACGTTACGCACTGCTGGAAGTTCGCGAAGTCTGGATGTGAGTCCACGTGGAAGATCACACTCTGTAAAGGATGAGAAAGGAGGATGTACTGTAGTTGGTGAAATGACGGAATAATTATATGCTCGTTATATCGCACTTGAAATCGTCTCGTTGATTAAGGAACTAAACAAGTCTATAAACCACAGAATATATTATAGGTGACTTCTTCCGCCTGCGTTAGAAAGATACCAAACAACATGCACTGCTGGAAGTTGGCGAAGTCTGGATTCACATGGAAGATTACGCTTTGCTGGCTGAGAGAGAGAGAGGGGGGTAGGCTATTATTTATATAAACATTTGCTTACATTTATATTTAGTTTAACTAGTATTCATGTTTGGAGACAAGTGGACATTATATGATTAAACAAAAAATCCTCATTTCCACTTGAGTGATTTTTTGTCTTGACCCCTATCTCTCTCATGTTTAGCCCCTTTGCTTTTGAGATTTTAAGACGTTCGGCGATATAAAGAATTTTTGCCCCATTTCTGTCAATTTTAAGACTTGTCATGCCATTTAGGTGTCGATTTTTTCCTGGTGAGCAATAGCGAGCATGAAATTTAAGAGGAACCGGCATTCGGCCGGGACATTTTGCTACCGAAAAATTATTATATGGATGCGAGACATGGACACTTAACAATGAGTTGAAAAGACATATCAACTCCTTCGGTAGTAAATGTCTTCGTAGGATCATGGGCTATCGGAGTGACAACTCTGTGAAACTGATACAAGATATATTAGTTGCATGGTTCGTGAATGCCAACTTCAGCTATATGGGAATTTGGTTAGCCTCACTGACGCTGAAGCTGCTCACCAAGTGGTGGCCTCTATAGAGGACAAACCTGAGTAAAGGAGACCTAGGTGAAGACTACGGAACTAATGGTTGAGGCCAGTCGACCATTCTTACAATAGGATCCTCCAGAATGGAGTCGGAGGGTGGGTGCGGCTACACACTGTCACGTTTGATTGATTGATTGATTGGTCTATTTGATCTGTGGCCAATATTGACACATCAAAGCGGCCAAATTACTCTGCGTCTACGTATGCGTACATTTTGGTTTAAGGCCATTATGGTCAATGGCTAATATTTGCTGAATGTTATAATTAGATTGGCCATTGTGGTTGCTGGCTGTTTTGGTCTGTGGTAGTTTTGTATCTCCATTTATTCTGGGTTGGGGCCCTTCTGGTATGTGGCCAATTTGGTCCATGTTCTATATGGGCAATGTCAAATGATCAACTTAATCTGATTTGTATTGGGTGAGTGACCTTGGCTATTTTTGTTTGTGGCCAATTTGTCAGGGGCCATTTTGGCGTAGTCTGTGGCTGAATTGGTGTGCGACTGTTTTGGTTCATGGCTGGTTTGAGTAATTGATATCCACTAAAAAAAATATATATCAATCTCATTCAAATTTGTTCATTCATTGTAGAGTTTCATGGAAATTCATCTAACAGTTTTTGATAAATCCTGCTTATAGAGAAACATATAAATAGACAGGCAGCGACGCTCAAATAAACTTCATTTGGCGGAAGTGAATAAAGAGTAAATGTGCCTGGCACGTGTAAATTAAGCCGACATTTCTGTCTTCAACATATGTATTCTTTGTGGATATTTCGCTCTCTCTTGCTCACAAACACGCAAACACACTCACTCACTCTTACAAATAATAACAAAATCATATAGCATATATACTCACATTGTTGGGACTGTTACAACAAGCTGTTATTTTCAGCATTGAAAATAATAAAGCAATAGAACAGAATGAATACCTGAAAGTTACCTTATCATTCGATGTCAATTTCAAGGTATAGTAGATCTTAAATACATAATATGGGTCCAATGATTATACTACATAAGAAGCCGTTAGGTAGAGGAAAGAAGCTTATAGAAGGCTTGATGGCGATGATAGTAGATGATTGATTCGATCTATTGACGGACGGACTTGATTTCCGCCTGTTTAGTAGTAAGAGAGTGAGCACGGGGTTATTCACTTCCGGGAACTTACCTCGGTTAATAATTATTAATTAACCAGTCATAGCTTGGCATTGATATACGTTGACCAGATGTAATATAACTAACCAAAATAGATTATATCATTTAAACACATACTTCTATTACACATAATATATCTTGAATCTTGAGGATTTGAAGGGCGTTGCAGATGAGGATCATCCACTTTTCGCCCTCACATATTATATGTATATATTACATATAACTGGATGGTTACACAATAGAAAAGGGAGTAACCTGATGTAACAGAAAACATAAATTAAAAGGGTAACTAAATTGTAATAATTGAATGCTTAATACTGTCGAGTTTCGACACACATAGCATATACTGTACGCACGTACAGTCGGTCACCTTTCCGACTGGGCCACCTATGGAAAGGTTGGTTATACAAAACAAACAAACAAACACACAAAAATAGTTTATTAGCCTTTTGTACAATTTGATCATGGGCGATTTACATATTAATCTTATTTGATTACAGTATTTTACTATCATTTAACTTTTTACAAAGCAGTTTACAAACATTTACTAGCCATGAACTTTTGTTTATTTGGCCTATGCCTATTAACTCAAGATAATCGTATTCCGGAAGTAAATTAGTTGATGAACTACCGTAGATATATATAATAAAGCAAATTACTATGTATTCTATGCCATCCAGAAAAATTGGTATGTCAAAAAATAAAATGAAGCTGGCAACCGTATTTTATGATTGATTGTATTAACGATCTATTGCACAGCTAGATAAGGACTGATTACTCTGCATCATCAAACTTCGTTACCTAACTGTAGACGTTTATGCTATTTTGACCTCTATTGCCTCATGACAGAAAGTTGAAAATGGTATGGCTCAATTCCTCGCCACCCTAACACCTCTGAAAATGCCATACTTACAGCTGTTCAGGCATGCCAACATGTGTCACGATATTAATATATACCCTCTATCTTTACTGTCCTTAATATAATGGTTTTGACCCACCTGCGTTATCTTTCAATGCTAAAAAATAACAGGTGCTTGATGTGCTTCCTGTGAAGTTGTTTTGATTAGAAGAATGTGCAGAATATAACTGTTGGTATGCCTGGAGACAATATATCCTCGTGACTTGCATTGGAAACCATTATTATAGTTATACTAATTAAAATACAAAGGATTACTGTGGTAATTTGATTTGGAACTTGAATAAATACTATATTCAAATAAATATATATATCTGTTCTTACAACATAACTTATATGTATATATTTCTGAACTATAATTACTACACTATACCACGCCACAAGCATATGCAAACAAGCAGGCATGCAGATACGCACGATACGCAAACGCACATAATGGCTATTGTTATGTCCACCCACTATTACATGAGGTGTCACGCAATATATGCTTATGATATATATCTCAATTGCGTAGCATACATTTAATACTGTTGCTAAATAATGACTTTGCTAAGTGCTCCATGTTACAACCAAAAATAATTATCTATAAAAAGCATATTCACTCCGATAATGCTTATTGAGGCACACAATATTCTGAGTGCGTGTGTGTGTGTGTGTGTGTGTGATTGTCAATTATGCCAAGAGTAATGCTTAGTTGACGTAGGTTTCCGAGGTTGGAGAGTGATGGTCGACCAATGACTATCACTGTTGTCAATTGCATGCTAATATGTTATTAGTTGTCTGAGATTGCACAGCCTATAACAGAAAAGACAATGCTGTATTAGTTTAAATAAATAGTACATTTTAAAAAATAACAAATGTAAGGTAGCTTTCTGAAGTCATAAGAGTAGGCAAAAATCTATACTATATCATTAATTATAGCATATTTATCCCCACGACTTATGTGACACCAAATGATAATATGGATTTTAAAAAGGTTATAATTATATAGGCCAATAGTAGATGCAAGTTATCAAATATGACAACATTCGATGGAAACATTATTGTGTAGGAATGGTTGGTTATACAAAACAAACAAACAAACAAACACAAATTGTTTATTAGCCTTTTGTACAATTTGATCATGGGCGATTTACATATTAATCTTATTTGATTACAGTATTTTACTATCATTTACCTTTTTACAAAGCAGTTTACAAACATTTACTAGCCATGAACTTTTGTTTATTTGGCCTATGCCTATCAACTCAAGATAATCGTATTCCGAAAGTAAATTAGTTGATGAACTACCGTAGATATATATAATAAAGCAAATTACTATGTATTCTATGCCATCCAGAAAAATTGGTATGTCAAAAATTAAAATGAAGCTGGCAACCGTTTTTTTATGATTGATTGTATTAACGATCTATTGCACAGCTAGATAAGGACTGATTACTCTGCATCATCAAACTTCCGTTACCTCACTGTAGACGTTTATGCTATTTTGACCTCTATTGTCTCATGACAGAAAGTTGAAAATGGTATGGCTCAATTCCTCGCCACCCTAACACCTCTGAAAATGCCATACTTACAGCTGTTCAGGCATGCCAACATTAATTAAGGCATGCCAACACGATATTAATATATACCCTCTATCTTTACTGTCCTTAACAATATAATGGTTTTGACCCACCTGCGTTATCTTTCAATGCGAAAAAATAACAGGTGCTTGATGTGCTTCCTGTGAAGTTGTTTTGATTAGAAGAATGTGCAGAATAAAACTGTTGGTATGCCTGGAGACAATATATCCTTGTGACTTGCATTGGAAACCATTATTATAGTTATACTAATTAAAATACAAAGGATTACTGTGGTAATTTGATTTGGAACTTGAATAAATACTATATTCAAATAAATATATATATCTGTTCTTACAACATAACTTATATGTATATTTCTGAACTATAATTACTACACTATAACACGCCACAAGCATATGCAAACAAGCAGGCATGCAGATACGCACGATACGCAAACGCACATAATGGCTATTGTTATGTCCACCCACTATTACATGAGGTGTCACGCAATATATGCTTATGATATATATCTCAATTGCGTAGCATACATTTAATACTGTTGCTAAATAATGACTTTACTAAGTGCTCCATGATACAACCAAAAATAATTATCTATAAAAAGCATATTCACTCCGATAATGCTTATTGAGGCACACAATATTCTGAGTGCGTGTGTGCGTGTGTGTGTGATTGCCAATTATGCCAAGAGTAATGCTTAGTTGACGTAGTTTGCGTTTCCGAGGTTAGAGAGTGATGGTCGACCAATGACTATCACTGTTGTCAATTGCATGATAATATGTTAGTAGTTGTCTGAGATTGCACAGCCTATAACAGAAAAGACAATGCTGTATTAGTTTAAATAAATAGTAAATTTAAAAAAATAACAAATGTAAGGTAGCTTTCTGAAGTCATAAGAGTAGGCAAAAATCTATACTATATCATTAATTATAGCATATTTATCCCCACGACTTATGTGACACCAAATGATAATATGGATTTTAAACAGGTTATAATTATATAGGCCAATAGTAGATGCAAGTTATCAAATATGACAACATTCGATGGAAACATTATTGTGTAGGAAAGGTTGGTTATACAAAACAAACACACAAACAAACAAAAATAGTTTATTAGCCTTTTGTACAATTTGATCATGGGCGATTTACATATTAATCTTATTTGATTACAGTATTTTACTATCATTTAACTTTTTACAAAGCAGTTTACAAACATTTACTAGCCATGAACTTTTGTTTATTTGGCCTATGCCTATCAAATCAAGATAATCGTATTCCGAAAGTAAATTAATTGATGAACTACCGTAGATATATATAATAAAGCAAATTACTATGTATTCTATGCCATCCAGAAAAATTGGTATGTCAAAAATTAAAATGAAGCTGGCAACCGTTTTTTATGATTGATTGTATTAACGATCTATTGCACAGCTAGATAAGGACTGATTACTTCTGCATCATCAAACTTCCGATACCTCACTGTAGACGTTTATGCTATTTTGACCTCTATTGTCTCATGACAGAAAGTTGAAAATGGTATGTTTCAATTCCTCGCCACCCTAACACCTCTAAAAATGCCATACTTACAGCTGTTCAGGCATGCCAACATGTGTCACGATATTAATATATACCCTCTATCTTTACTGTCCTTAACAATATAATGGTTTTGACCCACCTGCGGTATCTTTCAATGCTAAACAATAACAGGTGCTTGATGTGCTTCCTGTGAAGTTGTTTTGATTAGAAGAATGTGCAGAATATAACTGTTGGTATGCCTGGAGACAATATATCCTAGTGACTTGCATTGGAAACCATTATTATAGTTATACTAATTAAAATACAAAGGATTACTATGGTAATTTGATTTGGAACTTGAATAAATACTATATTCAAATAAATATATATATCTGTTCTTACAACATAACTTACTGTATATGTATATATTTCTGAACTATAATTACTACACTATAACACGCCACAAGGATATGCAAACAAGCAGGCATGCAGATACGCACGATACGCAAACGCACATAATGGCTATTGTTATGTCCACCCACTATTACATGAGGTGTCACGCAATATATGCTTATGATATATATCTCAATTGCGTAGCATACATTTAATACTGTTGCTAAATAATGACTTTGCTAAGTGCTCCATGTTACAACCAAAAATAATTATCTATAAAAAGCATATTCACTCCGATAATGCTTATTGAGGCACACAATATTCTGAGTGCGTGTGTGTGTGATTGTCAATTATGCCAAGAGTAATGCTTAGTTGACGTAGGTTTCCGAGGTTGGAGAGTGATGGTCGACCAATGACTATCACTGTTGTCAATTGCATGATAATATGTTAGTAGTTGTCTGAGATTGCACAGCCTATAACAGAAAAGACAATGCTGTATTAGTTTAAATAAATAGTACATTTTAAAAAATAACAAATGTAAGGTAGCTTTCTGAAGTCATAAGAGTAGGCAAAAATCTATACTATATCATTAATTATAGCATATTTATCCCCACGACTTATGTGACACCAAATGATAATATGGATTTTAAACAGGTTATAATTATATAGGCCAATAGTAGATGGAAGTTATCAAATATGACAACATTCGATGGCGGGTCACGCAAGTATAAAGTGTCTAACACAGAAGAAAAAACAAACAATGCCTTATATGGTGAAAATGACGTTGTATGTGGACTTATTTTACTCCATATCATTATGTGTGTATCTGCTCTTTTGCAATCATATTTACAAGCAGCCTCGTAAGGATCAGTAGATATGTTGTTGCTTGTTTTCCTTTTTACTTATTTGCTAAACGTGACATGTTGGGTACACTTATACAAATTGTGTCACAATCGTATGATAATAATCAGATTAATTCCTTGCTCTACCATGGGTCACACCTATAGATTACTTTACATAATCCGTGCCCGATCTATATTTATGAAAATGGACTGAAACTTGTATTTTGGCTAATTATCTTGCATAATGCTTATAATCCTGTTAACAATATATTTGTGTCGTGCATAATTTCACATTTTAGCAGGATTCGTTGACATTCCTAATCTCTCGCACAAATATATATGAAGCAAATAGAAATCGCCAGGCTCCACATTGGTGAAATAAGGTTGGCTAATGTATGATGGCTACTGTCTGCATAACATGTAATGCTAAATATTTAAATATTCTTCTGAAGTTATATACTTTTAACTATTTTGTATTGGCATATACAATAGATTTAATGATTATGGTAACGATTCATACAATAATTTAATTGTATTAAAGGCTGTACTACAAACTATTATTACATCTAACAAACTCAAAATGACCACTCACATCCCTCTTTACAGAACAAAGACCCATTCATTCATACAGACTTACACTACTATATCGCTATCGCTCGCCAGGAATAAATCGACACCTAAATGACACAAACAGAAAACTAATGGGGCTAAACTTGAGAAAGAAAGGGGAACAGAAAAGAGCCCCATCTCCCTTTAACCTCGTATAATTTAGCCGAGTACTCCTATTGTAAACAGTATAGGTTCTCTGAGATAAGGTAATCGTAGGATAGGTTTAACCCCTTCTGTACCGCAACGTCTTTTTCATTTTATTCTAGCTATATTTAGATGATTTTGTACAGCTTAAGGAAGATCTGTGGTAGAATAAAGGGTTAATCGAGATAGTTCAAAGCCGCTTAATTGCTAGAGGGCCTTTTTAAGCTGAAAAATATCGTCTAATAGTAGCTAGAAGAAAATAAAAAGACGTCGCCGGTACGAAAGGAGTTAAGAAATACTGAGTAGAACAATTAACACAATTATGTAATTTAGGTGGTCGCCACGTTCTAACGATAAACGTTATACGGATAAAGGATAAGGACATTTTGATATTAGGGTATATTACATAGAAACACACGAAAAATATACGAGAGAATGGAAGTGAATTACATAATAATGACGAAATACGGTAGACACTCTTATAACTCTATATATAACTCTTATATTGAAGGCCTTCGATACGTCTAGCGCAATAGAAAAGGTCTCACCGAAGTCCTGAAAGGAGGATGACGAGGAGTTAGTAAGATATGAAAGAAGATCTCCAATAGAGCGACCCTTAAGAAAGCCATACTGACGATCTGAGAGTAGACTATGAGAAGATAAATGCTTAAGAAATTTGGAAGTAAGAATAGTTTCAAAAACTTTAGAGACACAAGAGATGAGAGCAATTGGACGATAGTTGGAGGGTTGAGAATGGTCACCCTTCTTTGGGACAGGTTGAATGAGAGCGAACTTCCAGCAAGAAGGGAAGACGTTAGAGAAGAGACAGAGACAAAAGTTTGCCTAGGCAGGGAGTCAGCACGGAAGAACAGTTTTTGAGTACAACAGGAGGAACACCATTCGGACCATACACCTTCTATGTACTAAGCCCAGAGAGGATAGAAAGTACATCTTTAGAAGAGATTAGTATATTAGGCATAAGTAGGAGAGAGGGGGGTGGAGATGGATGAATAGCACCGGAGTCATCCAAGGTGGAGTTTTTAGCAAAAGTTTGAGCGAATAGTTCAGCTTTGTCAGAGGAAGAAGTGATGGTTGTGCCATCAGAGTGGAAAAGGGGAGGAAAAAACGAGGAAGAAAAATTGTCGGACAGGTTTTAGGCTAGATGCTAGAAAGCTTGGGAAGAGCTAGAGTTGGATAGTTCAGTGCATTTATTATTGATGAAATAGTGTTTGGCAAGTAGAAGAACAGATTTGGCTTGATTCCGGGCAGAAACATAGGAAGAATGAGATTCTTGAGGTTTAAGGCGTCGGTACCTTTTAAGTGCTTCCTCCTTATTGCGGACAGCAGTAGAAAAAGCATGAGTAAACCAAGAATTTTTGCATTAGTCAGAGAGAAAGAAAATGGAATGTATGCCTCCATGCCCGATAGGATTACCTCGGTACTGCGTTCAGCACTCTCTGAGGGTCCTCGGCCACAGAAGCAAAATTCATTCCATGGGAAATCAAAGAAGTACTGCCAGAGAGCCTCCCAGTCGTCAGCGACAAAGTGCCACAAGCGCCGCCTGCTAAGAGGATCAGGTGGCCGTACTGGAGAGATAGGAAAGATGACAGAGATAAGTTTATGGTCGGAGGAACCCAAAGGAGAGAAGAGATCGACAGTATAAGAAGAAGGGTTAGAAGTTAGAAACAAGTCAAGAATGTTGGGCCAATCTCCGAGGCGATCCGGAATACAGGTAGGTTGCTGAACCAATTTCTCTAGGTCATTTAGGATAGAAAAGACGTAGGCTTGTTCACCAAGTTGGTCAGTAGAATTAGAGGAGAGCCATTGGTGGTAATGAACGTTGAAATCTCCTAAAATGGAGATCCAAACCCCCTTCTCAAACACAAAATACACATCTGGAGAATATCATAATTATATCAATATATATTGAACTGCTTTTATTGCTGAATGACCTATTTTCTCTAACAGTGTAGGATTCTTTGGTGTAAGCGACTAGTTATGAAAGCTGTTATTTTGGTATGGGAATTTCACTAATGACGACTAGATGTAAATGGATATGCAATACATTATGTTATTTTAAGTAACAACACAATGCTACACATAATGCTGTATTTGAAGAAAAAGGCATGAGACAGAGAGGTATGAGGAGCCCCAAAACAAATGCCGCAAATCGACAATACGGGCCAGCCCGGGACCTCAACCAAAATTAAGAGACCAACATTAACCCAAAGAAGAGCAAATGAACATCAGCTAAGGAAAAGACTAATCTATAATGTGGATAGATATAGATAGATAGATAAGTAGATAGTGTGAGTGAATGAGTGAGAAAGAGCTGTCTTACTAAATAGATAGTGAATCTAGCAATCCCTACACATTGGTTTGCAAACAATAATTACACATAGACAAATATTTCTTAAAGGCAGATTTCACTAGCAAAAACTATTTACATCGTAATTAATATCAAGAGATAAAACAGTAACCATAAAACTGGTGAAATACTTCACGTAACCCCCCTCCCCCACCCTACATACTTCCAACTTTCCCGAAACAATAACCCCCCCTCCCCCTTCTCCGTGTAGCCCACCCCTCTCCTTCCCAGCAAATCTAACGACGCCATCTATGGGACATAATATGCAACAGATTCAGGGTGGGGGGCAGTGAGCGATCTTAGTAATACCAGAGCGAAAGACCCAGCGAAATTACCATTAGGTGGCCCAGTCGGAAAGGTGACCGACTGTACATGTAAATCCACACTTATTCACACACACACACGGCCTCATCAAGCTAAGAGGGCAGGACTTGACCACTCCTAACCTACATCCTCATTATGTGTACAGTTCCGAGCACATGAAACAGAGACGCCCCTCAGCCACAGAGAATCCCCAGTGTACCCTTTCTGGCTGAAGAGTTACGATGGGGTAGAAGGGGGTGGCAGGCTGGGGGTAATAGGTGGGGTAGCAGACACCACTGTATAAGGTGAAAAGAGGGGTGGGGGAGGGGGGGGGGGGGGGGGCATAGATGCCAACCCACTTTACATGGAATGAATGATTTGAGAGTTGAACTTAAGGGGGGTGACCTGCTTTTTACATCTCCTTTTCTCTCTTTCTCTGGCTTGTATCCATTTGGCCCCATTCAGCCTACTGTTTTAAGACGTTTATCCCCATCCAGGTGTAATTTTTTTACTGGTGAGCAGTAGCGAGCCAGCATATTTTATATTTTTGTTTGACAGCAGACTAAATTTGTAAATTTTTCGATAGAAAAATGTCTCCGGCGAAGCCTGATTTCTTCATATAATGCTGGCTCGCTATCGCTCGCCAGGAAGAAATCGACACTTAGATGGGGATAAACGTCTTAAAATAGTTGGCTGAATGGATACAAGCCAGAGAAAGAGAGAAAAGGCCAGAAATAACAAAAGGCAGGTCACCCCCCTTAATTAAAGTGTTCCGTTTTGTATTATCTGATAAGCTAGAGCTGTTAAATCTGTAACGCAGCATTAGCATTAATAATTGGTGGAAATTGTTCAAACAATTGTTTGAGGATTCACGGAAATTGGTGCGGAGGAGAACAGGGCAACCAACTGTACGGATTTTGGTATTTTGTGGTTGGCAAGATTGGTAACACCAAGTTTGGAAGTGATGCCGTAATCATATAATAGTTTGTTTATAACCATTAGCTATAATTATATAATAACTTTCTTACCTCTTTAATTACTCAATACACATTATGAAGTGGACCCCACGGTCATGTGAGGTTGCTGTCATATGCATGGGGTCAAACGAAGTAGCTTCTGGATCAGTCAGAATGAAATTGAGTACATCTGCTAACTTAAACTAATTTGTTATGCCTTTTATTGAGTACACCTGCTAACTTAAACTAATATTGTTATGTCTTTTATTGAGTACACCTACTAACTTAAACTAATATTGTTATGCCTTTTGTTGAGTACACCTGCTAACTTAAACTAATATTGTTATGCCTTTTATTGAGTACACCTGCTAACTTAAACTAATATTGTTATGCCTTTTATTGAGTACACCTGCTAACTTAAACTAATATTGTTATGCCTTTTATTGAGTACACCTGCTAACTTAAACTCATATTGTTATGCCTTTTATTGAGTACACCTGCTAACTTAAACTAATATTGTTATGCCTTTTATTGAGTACACCTGCTAACTTAAACTAATATTGTTATGCCTTTTATTGAGTACACCTGCTAACTTAAACTCATATTGTTATGCCTTTTATTGAGTACACCTGCTAACTTAAACTAATATTGTTATGCCTCTTATTGAGTACACCTGCTAACTTAAACTAATATTGTTATGCCTTTTATTGAGTACACCTGCTAACTTAAACTAATATTGTTATGCCTTTTATTGAGTACACCTGCTAACTTAAGCTAATATTGTTATGCCTTTTATTGAGTACACCTGCTAACTTAAACTAATATTGTTATGCCTTTTATTGAGTACACCTGCTAACTTAAGCTAATATTGTTATGCCTTTTATTGAGTACACCTGCTAACTTAAGCTAATATTGTTATGCCTTTTATTGAGTACACCTGCTAACTTAAGCTAATATTGTTATGCCTTTTATTGAGTACACCTGCTAACTTAATCTAATATTGTTATGCCTTTTATTGAGTACACCTGCTAACTTAAACTAATATTGTTATGCCTTTTATTGAGTACACCTGCTAACTTAAGCTAATATTGTTATGCCTTTTATTGTTCATCCTGTCATATTGCGTCAGCACGATCTGACCTAAGCTGTTTCTGCGCCTTTTCCCCCTTTCCTCAATAAATCAGTTCATATAATTCAATATAATTATCTCATTAATGGCATGATGTTTAAATATGTTCAGAGTACTATGATCTGTACTACATAATTAATTAATAGTTTCATAAACAATTATTTGCATAGGCTACTCTTATTATAATAAAGTAATATGTTTACGGCGAAAGAGGCAATCACGAACATCTGTATTGTTTTCAACATGTCGACTCCTCATCTATGAACTCAATTATGATAATTTTGACCGATTATTCACTGAAAAAAGACGACACGATTTGAAGGTAGCAACTCACGTGTAAGATAATTATGAACGATAATACATCGATGATTATCAGTGGTAAACGTAATAGGAATAATTAAAAGTGTAGGAGTTCGAACCCCTCGGACGACGCCTTCTTTATTAATTTATAATTTAGATAATTTTAAACAAATGAATGGTAGATTATCATGTTTAACCCGTGCAGTACCGGTGACATCTTTTTCATCATATTCTAGCAACTATTAGACGATTGTATTCAGCTTAGGAAGGACCTCTAGCAGTGATAAGACTTCAAACTATTTCAACCAACCCTATTAACTACCACAGATCCTTCTTAAACTGCATAATATGGCCTAAAATAAAATATAACACACGTCACTGGTACTCAAAGGGTTAAAATAAGTTAAAATATATTGATTTCATACAAATAAATGTATCTTTGTTACAGTAGGCTTACAATATTTGAGGATCTGATGTTATTACACTAACTACCGTAATTTAACTAACATAACTATGCTAACCAAACTTTATCCTTTCATAATTTAATTTATAATATCCTAACTTGTTGTTATATCCTAACCTAGATTACCATATCCTAAACTGCAGTATAATTGTATACAATAACCCAAGCCAATTACAACGTATTGTATATCAAATTAACACAATATCTGTAAATTATTGTATTTAGGCCTAATTTCGTAAAATGCCATTCGAAGTAAAAACTAAAAGAAACAAAAACAATAAAATAATACAAAAATATCGCATTCACGGGAGACTCGATCCCGGTTAATGCCTGTGCTTTCCGTAATAAGCCACCAAATACGATTATTGAAGATAAATGCAATTAAATCAGTATTGTATAGCGGTTTAATGGCATGACCATTTAGAAGTTTTGCAATTCATAATAAATACATTTCGTCTTTATATCATTTGTTCGGACTTCAGTTGAAATGAAGGACCACGCATATTGTGGATTTGATGATGATCGACGGAGTATATGCCAGTGTGATAGCCCCTTCAGACTACGATTCCCAAGAAACAAGCCTGGTTATCAGGTAATATACAGTATAGTAACTTTGAATAAAGACAGGTCAGAGCATATCTCAGGTTGCAAATATTTCCGCAATTAGTTAGACTATCTAGCAGTTATTGGAATTATTGAAGGTTCCTTTTGCGAAATGGCCATTTCTGCCACTTCTGTTTGAAGCTTAACACCTTACGAGCGGCCTAGGCGGTAACTTCTACGTACCGCCCAGCGGGTGGTTTTACCATAAATGGCCTTGTTTCCGTTCTCTTTTTCATGCATAAACAAGTGCCAGAGCGTAATACAATTATGTATCCCTGAAAGGGCGTTAATTGAGCTTTCCAATGACACCTGAACCATCCTTCTACAATCACTGGTTGTCTTGCAACGATCGTGCAATCGAAGGGCAAAATCGCTAAAATACGGTCATTTTGTTACATAATTACGTGTGTAGCGAGGGAGGGAGGGTGGATGTGTGTGGAGTAGATGTGAGTAGGCCCACGGCAGCCGTGGCGAGCGGTCATGAGGCAACCTACGCTCTGCCCGTCGCTCGTCTCTCTCTCAGAGCCAATATTGCGCCAAAATTGCACATAGACTTAAGTCGGGCCCCGCCACATAGTCCAGATTTTTCGATACAGACTTAAGTCGGGCCCCGATAGACAGGGATTAATGATATGCTATGACAAATGACGATTAGTTATGGATGGGTATATTATAGCATACTGGCATATTAAGCAAAATACAAACATATCGAAATACATACCATTATAGGTTCAAAGTAAGCCCGAAAATGTTGTAGCATAACAAAGGGGGGGGGGGGAATGCTATAGCTTGGTGTATTTTACCCTATAGTCGGTTTCATATCAGATGATGGTAAATTGAATCCCTTAGCAACTGATTCCTCGATACTTAAAATCAATACTTAATTGTGAAATATGAAATTACTACATATCTATGGCAAGTCCTCAGAATTTACAACCAATTTCGTTATACAATCTTCGTATTAGTTGAGTACTAAAGATGAGGACATGACAATTTACCATCAGCTGAAAATAGAGAGACTATAGTTATATATCACGGTAATATGAATATCAACACAAATATATGTCGATTTTATAATAATTATCACATATTACCAAAGTATAAATCATGCTTATATAATCGCTATTTGTCAAAGCATATTACGTAATTAATAGTTTATTTGCCACAGAACAAAGAATTCCAATACTCCCTTGCTCCCACCTAAACTTTGACGGCGCCCCATCACACCTTCTTTTCCATCCTCGCTAACACACTTCAACCCCCACATACTCCACATACCATCACCCTCCCACCATCGCCTACTTCCAACCCCCTGACGCCACTAATTACCGACCAATCTCATTACTCCCCATTTTTTCAAAAATACTCGAAAAGATTGTCGCTAATCAACTATCAAATTTCCTAGAAACTAATAAACTACTCTCAATATGCCAACATGGTTTCCGACCAAAATTATCCACCGAAACGGCCCTTACAGTTGTCACTAATGCAATATATAATAATATGGATAAAAAACAAGTATCTTTGCTAACCTTGTGTGACCTCTCTAAAGCATTTGACAGTGTCCATCATAACACCCTTATAAATAAACTAATTAAATTCAAAGTTAACCCATTCTGGTTTAGAAGTTATCTAAATGAAAGATCGCAATCAGTTCTTATGAATAACATACTATCCTCAAAATTACCAGTAACATACGGTGTTCCTCAAGGATCAATTTTAGGTCCATTATTGTTTATTATATTCGTAAATGACATGCTTATGTTCTTATATTCTTATATTAAATATATCAAAGACTGTACACTAGTACAATATGCCGATGACTCACAACTTCTACTCAGTGACTCGGTAAATAATGTTGGCAATCTAATTACTAAAACGGAAGAAATACTACAAAAACTGAGACAATATTTTATACAAAATGGATTAATGATGAACGCTAATAAAACCCAATGCATATTCATAGGCACTCGTCAGGTACTTTCAAAAATACCCAGTAATGCCACCATACGCCTTAATGACAGCACTATTGAACCTACCACTCATGTAAAAAATCTAGGCATATATTTTGATAGACATGAACTTTGATGTCCACATTAGTGAAATGAGTAAAAAAGTAGTAGGGACACTTATGTATATCAATAGAATAAAAGATCACTTTGACAAATCAACTAGAACAATCATTGTACAAACAGTAGTGCTAAGTATAATAAATGATTGTAGTGTAATTTGGGGTTCATCAAATGCTACCCAAATATCCAGAGTGCAAAAACTTCAGAATTTTGCTGCTAAAGTGGCTGACGGTAAGTCAAAAAAGTTTGATCATGTCACTCCTATATTAAAGGAACTAAGATGGTTAAATATTAAAGATAAAATAACGCATGACACACTAATAGTTATTTTCAAATACTTAAATAAGCTTTACCCAGAGTATCTACTAAGTCTACCCACGTATTCAATGTAACAGCTAGCACAACGAGACAACAAAATATGCTTTTTATTCCGAATGTTCAAACTGACATAGGGCAAAAACAAATAACGGTAAGAGGACCTGTACTTTGGAACAAACTCCCAGTTAATGTACAAACTTCCAGTAGCCTAGGAACCTTTAAGACTAATGTTAAAACCTTGCTACTAAACTCTGCTTATGATTAAATTAATATTCATAAGAAATCTGTAGACATGACCCTCTCTCTATATATATGTATGTATGTGTGTGTGTATGTGTACATGTGTATGTATATGTATATATCTCTCTCTCTAAACCCTAAATCTCTCTCTGTCTGATTCCCACCCCAATTTTAATCCCTCATAATCCCCCGCGCTGTCATCTCTCTCTCTCTCTCTCTCTCTCTCTCTCTCTCTCTCTCTCTCTCTCTCTCTCTCTCTCTCTCTCTCTCTCCAGTACCGGGTATGTCTTAGTTAAACAGCAGATCTTTAAATTTTAATTTTAATTGTATACACTGTTATGTTCTTATGTAAAAATATAATACTGTATTAAAGAGAATGTTACTGTATTTAGATAGGCTATATGAAGGTGTCCTACCCTGAGCCAGGTGCAAGGGCTAACCTAATAATCCACAGGCTAATCTGCCCTCTTAATCTACATAGATCTGATCTGACCTACTTGGTGTATTTGTAATTACAGCTTAGGAATTGTGGTCCGTCAGACCTGGTCTGAATACACAACTAACAACTGTATGTCTACTGTATGTAACACTAAATTATGTATTATGTATTAGTATTGTAACTACTTTGAAAACACTAAACCCCCAACTGTATATAATTATATGTGTAAATACTATGTAAGAAGAATAACCACTGTCGGTGGAAATAAACTTTATTATTATTATTATAATTATTATTCCCCCCCATCATAACTCTCCAGCCAGAAAGGACACTGACTGAGTAGATAGCCTGAGGCGGTGTGTCTGTTTCATGTGCTCTGTACCTCCCTGGTCTTGCCCTACTACACAGTTGGTATACACTGCTCTACATAATGCCCCTCCCTCTCTCTCTCTCTCTCTCTCTCTCTTTCACTGTTTATTTGTCTGTAAATCTATTCATCTATCCTATATCTATCCACCTATCGAATCATCAATCAAACTGTCCATCTATCTATCTATCTATTTATCTATCTAAGACATTGACGCAGTAAAATCTAGAATTACTTTTATTCAAAGCCGTGAACCAACTATGAGATAAATGAGCTTCACACTTCTCTTACTATGTACAAAGATTTATGTAGCGTTTACTAAATCAAATATGGAGTCTGAGTCTGATTCTATCTATCTATATATCTATATATCTATCTATCTATCTATCTATCTAACTACACCTGGTTCGCGCGAAGCAACTGGACCTGAATCACTGCACTGGGTTGGTAATCATATCTGTACTCTCTCTAAATATATATGTCTATCTTTATATCTACTGTATGTGCAGTCGTCAGAATTAGTTCGTTACCACCTTGTGATTATCATTATAAAAGTAATACATATTGCTGGGAACAGTTTGAAAATAATAGTTAAACATTAATTCACTCAACAGTTTGTAAAAATATGTAAAGGAAAGTATATTCGAAATGTTATCATACCATATTTATTTGCATAATGCAAATGATGGGGTGGTAAAGGACTCATTCCAACGACTGTACCACCACTCTGTCTATGTATCTATCATTCACCTCTTTGTCTATCTTTCTATCCATGTATCAATTTGGTATCTGTCTATTTGGCCACCTAACCACGAAGTTAACTACTCATCTACTTAGTTATAATAGGATTTCAGAGGCTTTCAACCCTTCTGGATTATTAAGCCAGCACGCTGTAAGTCAAGAATAGCGCCAGGACTGGAGCCCCTTTTCGAGAACTCCAGTCCCTTGACGTATTCATCTATATTATGTAGTTAATTAAAATAGGACTTCAGAGGTTATCAACCCTATGGATTATTAAGCCAACACCCTGTAAGTCAAGAATATTGCCGGGAATTTAGATAAAGAGGTTAAATTGCATATCACTCTTACATGAAATAACCCAACAAATAGTTATAATATAATTACCAACGACGTAGTCGATGGGTGTAATCCAGTCCCCCACACGCGGCTAATTCAATTGCATGACATGTAGGAATGTTCACATAATACAATATCGATACAATGAACTTAGCTTAGAGGACTGGTGATGTAGGACTGTTGTTATAGATTAATATTTGTAGCACATGGTGAACTGTGGGTTGAGTCAGAGCCGGGGGGGGGGGGGGGGGGGGAGATGTTGGCTGTATGGTGTTGATTGAGAGACTAAAGGGCCGGCGTCCGATCGCTTCGCGAAATTACATATGGCTGCCGGCTCATAATAATTATAACCCATAACATGGTTTCATGATACATCTAGAGCTGATGTAGATAATTATACATTACAGTTAATATTTAACCTATACTTAAGAACAAACTACAATACACAAAGAACCAGCCGAAATCGTACATGCGATACGATACCGCCAAATTCAAATGTCCTATTGGACCTAAAACTGTCGGGATCATTACCCTATTCCCGACATATTGCCCGCCACCAAAAATGATATACAGGAGCTATATACACAGAACAATAAAAGGACATCGAAGTCAAAGATCACCTTGTTTGATCTTTGATCTCCAAAGATCCACGGAACTCATAGCCGCCCTCCTTTTGGGACGAGCGCCACCTGAAGCCTGAGGAGGATCATCCTTCTCATCATCAGCTGCCCCACCTTGAGGAGCACTGTCACCAGCACTCTCCCGCGGAGGGGTATCAGTACAGACACCAGGATCATCCGGCAGTTCTACATCCTGCTCCAAGGGATATAACCTTACGACTGGGCGAGTAGTAACCCCAGTCGAAGTTCGTATTCTAGCAACCCTTATAAGACCATCAATGCCCTGGAACAAATCGACAATGCTCCCAAGCTTCCAAAGTAACCTAGGATGCTCATCATGAATCAGTACGATATCCCCGATACGAGGCCATCGTTGATTCGTCCCTTTGATCTTATTAGAGTGACGCTCGCGAAGAGACAGCAAATATTCTTGGGTCCACCGTTTCCATAGATCGTCGGACACCTTGTATACATACTGGAAGCGACAACGTGTGGCGTCAGCATTGCCGAACGTAGGGTCATGTAGATCTTCGTCATTGACGGACGATCTAGGAAAGGTATTAAGGGTTCGTCCACGTGTTAGCATAGAACGCGAAATGGGTAAGAGGTCATCAACATCTGCCGAGGTATAGGTCAAGGGCCTGTCGTTGACTGACATCTCAATTTCTATTAAGATGGTTTGCAACTCCCGTCTGGTCACCAGTGCCCTTCCTAATACCTTCTTCATGGCAGATTTGACGATACCGATTGTTCTCTCCCAAATCGCCCCGAACCATGGTGCACGTGCTGGTATAAATCTCCACTGACAACCCTTTCCAGTGAGGGTAACCACAACCTGCGGGTCATCCATTAAACTCTGGAGATATTTAGAGGCCCCGACAAAACAAGTCGCATTATCGCTCATAATAATTTGAGGGAAACCATTGCGGCCTGCAAAGCGTCTTAGAGTATGCAAAAAACCCTCACTGGATAGGTCGTCAATCAATTCAATATGAATCGCTCTGGTTACCGCAAATGTGAATAGAACGGCATATACCTTTATGATATTACCGGGCGATTCTCTAACATGAATCGCTCCGGTTTAGTCTACCCCGGTTACCTGAAATGGGTCAGTCCTTTGTACCCTGAACTCAGGCAAGGGAGGTACATCAACTGGGGAGTAAGGCTGACCCTGTAATCTTTTACAGATAGTACAGCTATTGTGGATCCCTTTAATTGCTTGTCGCATCTTAGGGATCCACCAACGTTGTCGCATATACGCCAGAACATAATTTACGCCAAAATGTAGGCAGGTCTAATGGCATTGGCGAATCAACAGTTTGGTAATCAAATGAGACGAGTTAAGGAGGACAGGATATTTTGCAGAATCAATAATGTCCGCCTTTTGTATCCTGCCTCTACACTTAATTATGCCTCCTTCCATATATAATCCTAGCTGCCTCATTAAGTTTGAGGGTTTGGCCTTTGACTCCTTGCTCAGGATTTGATGTTCAGTAGGATAAGATTCCTTTTGTACTAAACATATTAGTTTCGCTTCTGCTGATCTCAATTCATGGAGTCTGATATACTTCGAATCTTCACTAAGGAAAGACCTGTGAGCCCGACTTCTCATGTTGTTAATGAAACGGTATATCCATGCAAATACCCGTATTACTTGATCATAGCTGCCGTAACGTTCCCACTCTACCAACTTGTTATCCTGATGTGTAGTACTCACATTCGAACTACTTAACACATCATCTTGGGGCCGATTTGAAGGATCAGATATGCATTCCCTGAAATCCTGAGGCCATTCAGTTGGAGATGTAAGCCATGGAGGTCCATGCCACCAAATAGAGGACGACATAAACTGTTGCGCCGAGATCCCCCAGGAAACGATGTCACTGGGGTTATCCCTGGTGCTCACATAGCGAAATTTAGCTGTAGGAACTAAGTTATGTATCTCATCAGTGGGATTAGAAACATAAACAGGTAACACCTTCTGGCTGTGTACCCATGAAAGTGCTATTTGACTGTCGCTCCAGACATAGACGTTATTAATCTGTAGTATGTCTGCATAAGCATCCAGTGTAAACTTTATTAGACGAGTAGACAGAAGCAATGCAGTAAGTTCTAATATAGGAACTGTAATCTTTATAGGGGCTACTTTGGCCTTCGCTATAGCCAGTGTCGCTTCACTACCATTGCATATGTATATGGCAGTACCGTACGCACTATTACTAGCATCAGAAAAGGCATGTAGATCCACCTGTTGACCACTAATGACGATTAAGTTGGACCTTGCAACATGTGGAAAGGTCCGACCGAATCAACCGCCAAGTATCTTGTAACTCAGTCGGGAGGGGCGTGTCCCAATCTAGTTTTAGCCGCCACAGTTGCTGTAAAAACATACGAGCACGGATAGTTACAGGCAGCAAAAAACCTAGGGGATCAAACAACCTCGCTGACAAGCTTAAGCAGTTTCGCTTGGTCATAAGCTCACTGCCGCATGGGGTGTGACAGAAGGATATACAATCTGTGGTAGTGTCCCATTTGTGGCCTAAAAACTTCACCTCACTATTCTCAGTAGCTACACCGTCAGAAGCAAATTGACCTTTCAAAAGATCACTATTAGTGGCCCATTCTCTCAAGTATAGATGAGCCTTGGCAAATATATTGCGGATCTCCCAGCATCGCTTGAGCAATAAATCTTCATTGTCTCCAGTGCCTTGAAGATTGTCCACATAGATCCCCTGCTTGATCTCATTCTTGAAGTCAGGATCTAGTCCAGCCTCCTCAAGATGACGCAAGATAGTAGCGTTGATAAGGAACTGGGAACAGGTCGCCCCGAATAAGACGACTCTGAACCTGTAAACCAGATACTCTGAATCTAGATCCATTGGGTCCCGTGGCCATTAAAATCTTGTCGAGTCCCTGTCTTCACGATGGAGTTGAAGCATCAGGAGGGCCTTCTCAATATCGGCGACCCATGCAAACTTATGACATCTGAAGCGCAACATAATTTGCGCGAGATCAGAGACGAGGGACGGACCCGTGTATAGACAATCATTCAGGCTATAGGAGCGATCACTGGATTTAGCAGAGCAGTCATACACAATACGAACAGGAGTGGTGGAACTGTCCTTTTTAATCCCATGGTAAGCAAGGTAATGGATGTTATCCCCATACTCACTGAGATCTACTCTTTCCACAAATCCACGTTGTACCTGCTCGTTTAGTACTGCCGCATAAGTCTTGCAATAATTTGGATCCTTGACAAACTGATTCTGAAGGCCACGTAACCTACCAAGTGCTAGATGGAAATTAGTAGGTAATTTACTCTTGTTATCATTCCAAGGGAGCCTTACCACATACTGACTCCTGCCAGAGTCATACATTACAGTCTCTTCATATGAGCTTAACGCTAGCTTGGACTCCCGCACAAGTTCATGTGGGTCAATTCCAATATTGTCCAAGTCCCATAGCTTATCTATATCAGTACATGTATTATCAGGCACCTTTGGCCTAATATATTTATCTATGGGGCTTACTGCTACCTTGAGGACCGTAACCACCTCCACCTGTGTATCTTGAGAGGAAGTGGCATAGGATCCAGAAATGGCATACCCTTGGATCGTGGGGAGCATTATAAGCTTATCTACCCGCCGATATTCAGGGTGAACCAGGTCGTAGTAATAATCAGCTCCGACCAGTAGCATAATACCATTGTTAGCAGAGTTGATCATCAGCCAGTTTATAACCCTTGCTTCTGAGATATTTCAAATGTGGTTGAATCTCTGATGCTATATAGAAACTGGGTAGTGTGTCGACCACAACAGCCTTGATGGGACATACCTTTCTTCTATAAACATAGGAAATCTCCACTATATCATAGTCACTGGAATCTATTTCACCAGTGAAACCATGGAGACGCAAATTCTCTTGACCCTTGCTGGTACACTTGAGCTGGGGTAATGATGACCACAGAACGAATGACCTCTGTGAGCACTGGTCAAGTAAGGTGCACGTCATTATAGTATTATTATTACTCCCCACTACTGGCAGCATTATAGTAGGAAGCAATTGACATTCTCGAGAAGCAATGGACATGGCAGATACTTTATCACCCTCGCTCTTACCTTTCTCATGTGACTCTTTGGGGGTTCTCCCCTTTTCTTTGCCATTGTGCCGATCAGACTGGGTGCAAAGGGAAAACCAATGTTTCCCCTTGCAATACTTACAAGGTTTGATGTAGGAATTGGTGCAAGTATTGTTGAAGTGGTCTCTTGCCAGACAGCTGGTACATAACTTAAGCGATTTAGCCTGGCCTATCTTCTGTGTAGCCTTAGGATACTTAGGACACTGGTACCACAGATGACCGTGGACACTGCACAACTTGCAACCTAATGATATTGGCCTTTTCTGTTTAGGAGAAGTCTGTACCGGGAAAGCTGCAGTAGATGGCGACATCTCCACTTGTCAGTAGTGTCCAGTACTCTCCATATTGAAGACTTCAGTCTGGTACACCTGCACCAACGCTTCCAAGTTTAGTGGAGAGTCGCTTAGTTGTCGTCTTACGATTTCCTTTAGGGGAGAGGGTATCTTATTCAAGATATTAACGCTAAATATTTCCTCCTTGGTGATGGCCATTGTCTCCATAGATCGGAGGAGGCTCTCAAAGGAGGCATAGTACTCCTTTAGGTCCGCCACATCATAGGATGGAGGATCTAGCGTGAAGAAATTAGTAATTAACGCGGTCTTGATGACTTCCTCTCTCCCGTAAGTTCTCTTCAGCAACTCCACTGCAGACTCGTAGCTTGTAGCTTCTAGCTTGTACCCACCGATCAACTTCAATGCCTCCCCTTTCAATTGACCACGGAAATATGTGAACCTTTGGATGGATGTGAGTGTTTTATTATGATGGACGGAACACTCAAAGATATCCCAAAATCCAGTCCAGGTAGCCGAATCCCCGGAAAAGGTAGGCAAAGTAAGCTTCGGCATGTTAAAACCAGTCGCCCTTGGTGTACCGGTATCCTTAACAGGGGTTGATTCTTGGGTGGAAGATAGTCTGGCTAAGGCTGTATTAACGTCCTCAAAGTACTCAAGATCTGCCGACATTTCTTCTTCCACATCATCAGTAATTGTCAATAAACCATATACCTGCTGAGCATAATTATCGTAAGTGGCTAGCGATTTAGTAACAGTAGCGAATTTACCCTTAATCTGATCAGCTGTGGCACTTAATATAAATTCATCAAGATATCTTAAACACCTATTTAAACTTCCCTTCATCCCTCCCTTAAGAATCTTAAGTTTCTTTAAATCTGTCATCGTTAAATCTATTAGGCTATTAACTCTCTAAACTATAAAGCAAACTATTACACAAATTAATTTAAATTAAAAAATGTGGCAATAGCATTGCCACTCCCAATTTGGAAACGGTCATTAGGCTACTAGCTGCAGTAGGAAGAATTAATTGAATAAGAAATTGACAAGTAGCAGAAACAAACTAGGACTAGAGAAAGAAGGGTAAATGAAAAGAACTGACTAGGCCTAGTATTAGGCCTAGCGCAGCTGCCCATCCCACAATCATGAGGTCTGTTGGCTGTCAATCGCTTAGGAATCAACAGAGACCGAACCCCATGACCGTAATTAGGCAACTAGGCTATAAAATGTAGTTAAATGAGTCACATGAGAACCCTCCCCACTGGCAAAATTAAGAAAAGAGTCACATAATGACAAAACACAACGAATATCACAGGCCTACCACCTAAGCGAAATGAACACAGGCACACAGGCACCTGCAGGCCTGCAGGCACTGCAGGCACTGCAGGCCTGCAGGCACAGGCACACAGGCACCTGCAGGCCTAGCTTGCCTAGCCTAGCCTATGAGCGTGAAATGGTGCCCAACGAAATTACCCCTACCCCAATATCCAGCCCTGCCATCCCACCAAAAATACCAAGGATCACACGCCCCAAAAAACCTGGAAACTAGCCCCAAAAAAGATAGGGACGGCACCTAACCGGAAAAAAACAGAGGGAAGAAGCTGGGTCTATACTAGGGAAACGGCAGTCGGCCCAACAACGTGCGAGGCCCACAAGCGTCAAGGAAGTAAACAAAACGGTACTACGGTAAGGAAGCCTTAGGGCACGAAGGACCATTATTTGTCGGGAATTTAGATAAAGAGGTTAAATTGCATATCACTGGTACATGAAATAACCCAACAAATAGTTATAATATAATTACCAACGACGTAGTCGATGGGTGTAATCCAGTCCCCCACACACGGCTATTTGAAATGCATGACATGTAGGAATGTTCACATAATACAATATCGATACAATGAACTTAGCTTAGAGGACTGGTGATGTAGGACTGTTGTTATAAATTAATATTTGTAGCACATGGTGAACTGTGGGTTGAGTCAGAGCCGGGGGGGGGGGGGGGGGGAATGTTGGCTGTATGGTGTTGATTGAGAGACTAAAGGGCCGGCGTCCGATCGCTTCGCGAAATTACATATGGCTGCCGGCTCATAATAATTATAACCCATAACTTGGTTTCATGATACATCTAGAGCTGATGTAGTTATTTATACATTACAGTTAATATTTAACCTATACTTAAGAATAAACTACAATGCACAAAGAACCAGCCGAAATCGTACATGCGATACGATACCGCCAAATTCAAATGTCCTATTGGACCTAAAACTGTCGGGATCATTACCCTATTCCCGACAAATATCGTCAGGACTGGAGCCTCTTTTCGAGAACTCCAGTCCCTTGCTCATCTATAGTTATCTCTCAATTTATATATCTCTATAGTTCTATAATCTATTTATCAATCTATCTATCTACCCTGCATCCATGTTGCCTGGTTCGCACGGGTCCCCTGAAATACGAGGTTGGAAATGCGGCGAATTGCGAGAAACTTCCACAGATCGTGAAGGAAGATTCGCTACGAATAGGAACCTTCGAATCCTCATACTTAATCCGTACATTGCCTTCATTTTAACTATATTTTGGCTACTGTTAGACGATTTTATTCAGTTTAAAGAGGGCCTCCAGCATTAAACAGACTTCAAACTATCTCACTTAACCCTTATTACTATCACAGATCCTTTTTAACACCTTACGAGCGGCCTATGCGGTTTATTTATGTGTACCGCCCAGCGGGGTGTTTTTAGCCAAAATAGGGCTGTTTACGTGATCATTTTCATGCCTAAATAAGACCCAGAACGTAAAACAAGTATCTATCCCTGAAAGGGCATAAACAGAGCTTTCGAATGACACCATAACGATCCTTGTATGATGGATAGTTTTCTTGCAATAACCGTGCAACGCGAGTGCAAAAAGCAGGTAATTCGGTACTTTCGGTACATAATTGAGTATGTAGCGAGTGAGAGAGGGAGGAGGGAGCTGAGATTTGTGTCAGTAGGTTCGCCGCGGTGGTCTGGAGCCGTCATACGCTCGCTAGTCTCCTGCCACCACTTGTCTCTCTCTCTCAGCCACATTACGTGCTGAAATTGCCACTCGAGTTATGTCGAGCGCCGCCACATAGTCCAGCTTTATTTAACTCGACTTAAGTGGTGAGCCGCTTTTTAAGGGTTAAACTACACACAATAATCTAAATATAACTAGACTAAAATTTAAAAGACGCCGCTGGTGCCGAATGGGTTAAGTGATCCTAAAGTGTTCAGTCCTTTCACTTCTGTAGTCACCATCTTATACTGTACAGTACTTTGTTTAACCCAGACGATGTTATTCGAACATGAAAACAATGTCTGTGAGATAAAACGGTTCCCCCAAATAGCCATTGACTCTTTGGATCTAAGAAGGTTGTCCTAAGCTTAACACATTACGAGCGAGTGGGTCGGTAACTTCTATTACCCGCCATGTGGGTGGTTTTACCCTAAATGGGGTTGTTTCCGTGCTCTTTTTCATGCATAAACAAGACCCAGAGCGTAATACAAGTATCTATCCCTGAAAGGGCGTAAACAGAGATTTCCAATGACACCCGAACCATCCTTCTACGACCACTGGTTCTCTTGCAACGATAGTGCAACACGAGTGCAAAAACCCTAAAATAAGGTAATTTCCTTACATAATTCCCTGTGTAGTGAGTGAGAGAGGGTGGAGGAGGGTGTAATAAATTTCAGTCGACCCACGGCGGTGGTGGCGAGCGGTCAGGAAGGAATCTATGCTCCTCGCACCGCTCAGCTCTCTCTCAGAGCACATTACGTGCTCAAAATTGCACTCGACATCTGTCGAGGCCCGCATATGGGCACGTTTTCTTTAACTCGACATATGTCGCGCGCCGATGGTTTAGGGTTAATAAAGGAGTCTGATGGTCGGTAAAGTAGATATAGGCCTTCTTCGGCTCGTTCAAAGGGTTAGTGCAATGAATAGTCTAGAAAAGTGATCCTGGACTAAATCTAAGTTATTTAATGTTAACCCCTTCTTTACCGGCGACGTCTTTTCGATCTTATTGTAGCTATGTTTAGACGATTGTGTGCAGTTTAAGAAGGACCTGTGGTTAGTACAAAGGGTTAAGATAGATATTTGAACCGGTTATATGTCGAATGCCATTTATAAACTGCACAAATATCGTCTAATAGTGGCCAGAATAAAGTTAAAAAGACGTAGGCGGTACAGAAGGGGTTAAGTGAATTGATCATAAGTTAAGCTTCAATGACCAAGATACCGAAGTGCTTTATCTTAAGAGAAGCTGCTGTTGCTGTTGTGATTCCACGGCCACTCTTCAAATACTGTACTGAGTCTAAAGTATTTACCGTTAAGTGGCACATTCATCCTGATCGAGGTTTATTATGTATAGAAAACGCACTGTTCTCAGCATATAATTTATAAGGTTACACCAGTTCGAATATTGAACCTTTAAAACCAAATTCTGAAGCATCTGACCTATAATAATGTGTTGTATTGTTTCATTTGCGTTCGCTATTGATGCAAATGGAGGGGTAGCCATTTAGGATTTTGACAGTTAAGTACTGTACCGTACAACGCCGATACTACAGGACTCCAGGAGAGTTTGGTGTTTGGTTCATAGGCCAGATCTCGAAATTTATCGAATTGACACAATCCACAGGTGACAGTAGGCGTATTTTCATCATATGCTCCAATAAATGTTTGCCAAGTGGTAGAGCTATACTTGACTTACATTATGCTAGCTTAATTATCCAGAAGGGTTGATAGCTTCTGAAGTCCTATTTTAAGTAACTAATTGTGAAGAATATTTCGAATTGCTCTCTAGGATGTACTGATATTCAGTTTGGCCCATGGACTATTTCACCGCTTCAGTACGATGCCGTTTTTATTTATTCATTTTATATATGTATTTTGTTATTATTTTTATTTATTGAAATAGGACTTTATAGGCTATCAACCTTCCAGGATTATTAAGCCAGCATAATCCGGGTGCGTAATGTCCTCATTGTTGGTAACTTTTATATAGATGGAGTCATGAAAGAAATACAAGGAAGAGCAGTGGATGTTGGTGTACCCATGATAAGGGAAAGTAGTGATTGGTATTTGCCTGTGCTGGTGTTTGCGGATGATACAATTTTGATAAGTGATAATGAGTGGGAGTTGCAGGGTTTGGTAAATATTTTTGGAACTGTGTGTAAGAAACGGAACCTGGAGGATAATGTGGGGAATAGTAAGGTTATGGTCTTTGAAAGGGATGCAGTTACAGAGTGTGAGGTGAGGTTGAATGGTCAGGTTATGGAAATATCAGCTCATTTATGTAATTGGGCAGTGTGATGAGTAAAGATGGGAGTATGGATGAAGAGGTGCGGGAGAGGGAGAACAATGAGAAGAGGGCTGTAGGAATGCTAAAAGCAATGATAAGGAATAGGGTGGTGTGTATGCAAGTAAAGAAGTCATTGCATCATAGTGTGGTAATCCCAACATTGACGTATGGGAGTGAAGCATTGATGTTGTTGGAGAGACATTAATCAATAGCAATAGTGAGAGGAGTGTAAATGAGTTACTTGAGAAGTGTGTGTGGAGTTACATGGAGAGAATATACAGACGGATGAGGAAATACGAGAGCGTTGTGGTGTGGATGTGCTGGAGAATGTGAAAAGTAACACCTCGAGGTGGTTCGGTCGTGTGGAACGTATGGGGAATGAGGGAATGACTGAAAGAGCGTGCAAGAATGAGGTGGCAGGGCAGAGAGGAAGAAGCATACCGAGAGTGAGGTGGAAGGATGGAGTTAAGAGGTATATGAGTGAGAGTGACATTGTGTGTGAAGTGGTGCACCACTTAACAACACAGAGGTGCATGAAGGCAATTCATTCGTGGCCACCTCTTCGGGGATCAAGGTGTCTGGCAATATATATATAAGATAGATAAGAGAGATTGTATCGAACACAACACAGATAGGCTGTCTCAAAGAAAATAACCTAATGCGTCAACACAGAATGGGTTTCGTAGGGACCTCGTTCGAAGACATCTTAGATAATGACACTATAAATAATCTGAAGGTGTTTGTCGAAAATGTACAGTAAAAATCAAGAGTTCGTCGAAAAGACTAATCCTAGTTTGTGTGAAACCTATAGAGAGGAACATAACTTGATATTTCTTGAACGTAAAATAAACAGTACTAGTCGAAGGCTATTAGTAAATCATGTGGACTGCCATGGAGAAGGCAACTGAAAACTATACTGGTTATGATCAAGTTTATTGGCGAATTATTGATTTTGATTACACAAACGCTTGTACAAGTAGCTAGTACACTACTTTGTGATCAACAACAGACAACAAACACTGAATGAAGGAAAATATGTTATTAGATAATTTAGGGAATATCAAACAGAGTCGTAAGATTTGCACCACATATCACTAAAGGCGTATCTTCTGCCATCGAATACAGTACATGATTATCCAGTATTTGATAAATGGATATCAATCGTGGTCATGTGCTGTACTTATAACTGTCTTGATGGTGTAATGGTTAGAGTGGTGTTTTGGGCTATTTTGGGCATATTCAGGCCCTCCTGAATTATCAATCAAGTATCTGCATGAAAAGAAATGTATTCAACTAGGCTCTAAAAGCTTCAAAATGAGACCAGAACGAGCTACGTAGCACTCGTGGTTCTCATGCAGTGGTGCCACCAACATGGGAGTTTAGCGTATAGCGGTATATTTTTCCCAGCTATGCTCACTACTGGCTACACTGCCGGCCTCTCGAGAACACAGGGAGCGTGAGTCAGTGGGTGGCGGTAAGCCCTGGGTGTCGGACGTGTGGCCTGCTGCGCTCCCGGCCATTTGCACTCGATTTTAACCCTTTAAAAGCCTTAATAATGCTCCTAACTTGCTGCAAATTGGTGCACAACTTAAGTCGAGCGCTGCTCTTTAAGGGTTAAGACGTGTATGTGGTAACCCAGGTTCGAATCCCGGTAGGGTCACATGCGTTCATTAATTTCATTGGGAGGTGTTTGGTGTTAGGAGTGAAATTAATAAATGAGAATATACGCTTCCGAAAATGAGAGTTGAGATGGCACAAGACACGAGGGCTTCAAATTGGCTCACTTCATTACCAATAAAGGAAAAAGGCTTCAGCTTAAATAAACAAGAATTCAATGATGCCGTAGCCTTGAGGTATGGGTGGCCAATTTCGAGCCTGCCGCTGAAATGTGCATGTGGTGAAATAAACAACTCAGACCACTGTATGACCTGTAAGAAAGGAGGATTCATCTGTATCCGTCATGACGAAGTACGAGACATCACTGCACAAATGCTGGACGAGGTGTGCCATGATGTCAGAATCGAACCGGAACTTCTGCCTATGGACGGACAGCGCTTGGCCCACAATACTGCAAATACTTCAAATGAAGCAAGAGTGGACGTAAGTGCTCGAGGTTTTTGGACGAGGGGACAACGGGCTTTTTTCGACATCAGAATCTTCATCCCAAGAGCACAAACATATCGTGAGCAAGGACTCAAGGCGGCACACTTGAGAAACGAAAGTGAGAAGAAACGCGCTTATGAAGAAATAATTTTGAACGGGGATCAAGGAAGCTTTACTCCTCTGGTCTTCTCATCGTCGGGAGGAATGGTATCTTCTGCAAGTGTCTTCTATGCCAGATTAGCTGAACAAATATCGGAGAAAAAGCGCCAGCATAGAAGCCAAGTCATAACTTGGATGAGATGCCGGCTCTCTTTCTCTCTTCTCAGGTCTGCACTCCTATGTCTCAGGGGTACAAGGTCCTCCCCGCTACAGTGGACAAGAGTGAAGGCCGCATCATACAGAACTCGAACGTCGGGCGACCTACTCCCGAACAGGATGACTTGCAAAAGATTTTCAGAAAGTTCGGGTTGATTATGGTCAATTCGGCAATGATCTTGTTGATTCTGGTGAAGTTCTGGGGATGTTCATGGGTACAGACGAATATCCTGTGGTTCGGCCAGAAGTTAGTGCATGCGTTAACTTCTAGCCGATATTCGGGTGTAAAAACCGTTAAAAATTGGTCGGCTCTCGTTCGGATTATGGTCGGCTTACATTCGTGTTACGTCCTTTTGTTTCGGCCGATGTTCGGCTGTAATTTTCATTGGCGAAGTTAACACGATCTACCCGAATATGAGCCGAACAAAAGCCGATAATAACCCGAATCGTATGAATATAGGGAGACATTAAACCGAATATCAGCCGAATGATAGACGAATTACTCGAATGAAATACGACATTCCCCAGATAAAAAGACGAATAAGGCAAGATCAATCGGGTCTGTTGAAGATATTGGCAAGAACACAAGTCGAATGACACGAATAAGATAGGATCACAACTCGAATCTCCCCCGAACAACAGCAGAATCATCGTTTTTGTATCCCTGGTGGTGGTGTGGACGACGTAGTTGCTGCAGTTGACGCAGTATCTAAGCTGGCCCCTGCTAATACAATGTACGTCATCCACGTTGGATCCAACGATGTACAGCGAACCCGGTCGGAAGATTTGCTTTTAAAGTACCAGCAGCTGATCAAGTCGTTTAAGGAGAAGTCATCAAGGATCATCGTCTCAGGAATCGTCCCCCGGCTTGGTGTAGAGAGCCGATTTTACAACATAGCCAGCAGCACAAATCGTTGTCTAGCAAACCTCTGCAGGAAGGAAAACGTGGGATTCGTCGACACCTGGGACAATTTCTACTACGATGACTATTTGTTTTCGGACGATGGAGTTCATCTGAACCAGGTGGGAGCAGCACGTTTTGGGCGTCTTCTCAACAATGCGGTGAAGGATTTTCGGAGAAGAAATCGACTCAGCACAGGACAACCAGGAAGGAGGACCGAAGACAGCGAGGGCGGCAACCTGCGAAGGAATTAAATGCTAATCTGTCAAGAACCGCGAATTTGGATAAAGCTCCACCAACACGACCCAAATTCAAAACCGCCAAGGATAACGACCAAGGACCGATGTCAGCCATGAATGTAAATGTAGATCCGATCAGAACCAAAAATTTGATTAAAGAACGTTCTGTGAGTTCTAAAACCGCAACTTTAAAGGTTTCTATGCAAACGCTCGTAGCATATGCAATAAATTTTCAGATTTAGAGGAACTAGTGTTTACTGAAAATTATGATGTGATTGGTATAACAGAATCTTGGCTCAATACAGTAGATAGAGACTTTTTAGCAGAGTATTCACTTCCCGGTTATGTAATGTTTGAGAAAAGCCGAATAAATAAAAATGGAGGTGGCGTTTTATTTTATATCAAAGAAAGTCTTAACCCGACCCTCTTGTCAAAACCTCAAATTGTGAACGTCGACACATCTTTTGTGGTAATAAAGAATAATAAAGGTACAAAAATAATACTTGCATTAATATACAGACCTCCAGCTCAATCAGTGCAAACTGACCGAGAAATTTATGAACAAATTGCAGATGTAAGTAACTCACAAGATACCGTAATTTTTGGCGACTTTAATTTACCTGTGACCAAGTGGGGCGATACTCTTACTTCACACTCCGGACATGACTTGTATACGAACTTGCAAGAGAGTTCGCTTTATCAATTTGTTCGAACACCGACCCGTGGTAATAACGTTCTTGACATTGTACTTGCAACAAAAGAAGAATTAATAGAGAATTTGAATATTGGTGATGAATTCAGTAACAGCGACCATCGTACGATAACTTTCACTTTAAAGTTTACTAGTAACGAACCAAATAGTAGCATCGAAAAAGTCCCTAATTTCAAGAAAGCAAACTTTCATAAACTTAGAGCTATGTTTAAAGAAACTGACTGGAGCTTTTTAATTAACAATAACGACATAAATACATCTTGGAAGTTATTCGAAACCACTTACCTAAAAGCAGTGCAAGACTGCATACCATCGAAAATACGGCGTCCCGGCCATAATAATAAGCCCAAATGGTGGAATAAAGATATTTCAAACTGCCTGCTTGCTAAAAAATTTACTAATGATAGATTAAAATCCTCACAAAATGACGAAGAACGGCTGAAATTTGTAGAGCTACGACGCAAAGCCAAAAAGTTAATTAAGCAAAGTAAAAAGACCCTAGAATTACATATTGCGAATCAAAGTAAAACAAACCCGAAAGAATTCTATAGTTATATCAGAAAGAAAAAAGTAGTTACTTCAACTGTTGGACCGTTAGTCGATGAAAATGGAGAATACACCAAAGACGAAGTACAAATGAGTAATGCCCTCAATACCTTCTTTGCATCAGTTTTTACAACAGAAGACCTCAGTGATATCCCTACACCATCGCCGATTCAGATTGATAATTCAGATGTTCTAAGCAATATCACCGTTACAGAGAGAGAAGTATTGAATTGTTTAGATAAACTCAAGGTAAATAAAACGCCTGGACCTGATACAATTCTCACCTAGAGTTCTAAAGGAAGCTAAGGATGAGCTCTCCAAACCACTGACATTACTATTCAATAAATCCTTGCAGTCTGGAACTATGCCTGATCAGTGGAAGATAGCCAACGTAACACCGATATTCAAAAAAGGCAGCAAATCCCTACCCAGTAACTATCGTCCAATTAGCTTAACCTCAGTTGTATGTAAAATGCTAGAAACGGTCATAAGAGACAGACTCGTAAATCACTTAGAGGAAAATAACATACTTAAAGATACTCAACACGGCTTTCGTAAAAAACGTTCCTGTTTAACAAACCTCTTAGATTTCTTCCACGATATCCTCAACCTCTACGATGAGAGTAAAGCTGTAGATATTATATACCTTGATTTTCAAAAGGCCTTTGACAAAGTTCCCCACAAATGTTTACTGCTAAAACTAAAAGCGCATGGAATACAAGACGGTGTGTTGAAATGGATAGAAAATTGGCTCAGCGACAGAAAGCAAAGAGTAGTCATAAACGGTAAGGCATCTAAATGGACCAATGTAAGTAGCGGGGTACCCCAGGGATCGGTACTAGGACCAATTCTCTTTCTAATTTACATCAACGACATAGATGAGGGTCTCACCTGTACAATCTCAAAATTTGCTGACGATACAAAAATTGCAAATAGCATATCTCAAAAGATCAAGTTGACGATATTCAACACAATCTAGATAAATTGTCACATTGGGCCCAAATTTGGCAAATGAGTTTCAATGCGGATAAATGTAAAGTACTACATATCGGATACCTAAATGAGAAAGCAAACTATTCGATGAATGGCACTCAGCTTAAGAATGTAAACAGAGAAACCGATCTGGGAGTAACAATATCGAGTAACCTAAAAACGAGTCAACAATGTTCAGAAGTTGTTAAGAAGGCTAACAAAATAATTGGCTTTATAGGCAGATCATTTGAGCATAAATCCAAAGACGTAATCTTAACCCTTTACAATTCCTTAGTCCGCCCTCTTCTGGAATACTGCGTTCAATGCTGGTGCCCTTATTACCAAAAAGACATAAACAAGCTAGAACGAGTTCAACGTAGAGTTACCAAAATGATACCTAGCCTAAAGAACAAACCATACGAAGAGCGTCTTAGAGAATTAAATCTATTTCCTTTAACCCAGCGCAGATTAAGAGGTGACTTAATTCAAGTGTTCAAAATCATCAAAGGCATCGACAATATGAACTGTAGTAAGTACTTCACTATCGACCAATCTAATTACACGCGGGGAAACGGTTGCAAAATTATTGGTAAATCTATTAACTCACACGAATCTAAGAATTTCTTCTTCAATCGAGTTGTCAACTTGTGGAATGGGCTTCCCCGAGACGTTATAGACTGCAGCACCGTTGATTCATTTAAATTCCGCCTAGACAAATATCTCGCATCAAACCCGCGACTGACTGCGTTTGTAAATTAATAACTTTATTTTATCCTCCCCTCAGTTACTAACCCATATGTCCCCTACTAACTTCCTAGTCCTGCCACGTTAGTGGCAGGGCAGTAGTTCCCTTTCCAATGTTCCCTTACCCACTCTAAACCACTGTTTGGACACTTGATTCTCAGTGTTTTGGAGGACAAGCAGCCTAGAAGGGTCACTAGATCTGTTGTTGCTTGATTTCCTTTGTACTCCTTTGTACTCTGTGTCGGGTGGTACAAGTGGGACCACGTGGGAAATCCCGAGCACGCCGAGATGTGCACACGGCACAGCAGATAAAGAGAGGAGCGAGGCGCGACTGCACACGACACAGAAGAATGAGAGCCGAATCGTACACTGGCAGCCACGCGCACGGGCCCCATATATAGCTGCCGGAGCCTACATCGTTCTCACTCCCTCCGCACAAGTTGTCCCGACAAGTTCTCCCTCTCCATCCAACACAGCAACCACCAAGATGGGCAAGGGCGACAAGCTACCACGTCGCAAACCTACCAGGAAGGGCAAGGAAGCAGCAGAGTCTTCCGTGGACCTCTTCGCCTCCCAGGACCCGCCGGCAGCAGAAGGGGAGGATCTGGTGATACAAACTTCATCAAGCTCTGAAGGGAGTGACGAAGACACTGAATTCCAATCAAGACAAACCCTACCAGAGTCACAGGACGTCACCCAGATGGAGTCACTTCCCTGGTCACAAAACGGCAACGGCATGAGCTGGTCCACACTTTCCCTGAATTAGGAGAGACGCCATCCCACAGCGTGGATGAGGATCATACCGCCGATCCCAACCCTTCGTCAGGAACGCCACCCACGCCGTCACCCGAGCCAGGCCCCTCCAAGATCAAGAAACCAACGCCGCCTGCCATGAAAGATAACTCCAAAAGAAAGCGGACATACGCCACCCTGCCTGCGAAGGATGAAGTCGCTGTTGCCGAGTGGTACCGGGAGAATGACTTCTTCTATAACAAGAAACTCCGGGCCCATCGAGACAGGGACATCCGGGATCGGGCTATGACCAACAAGGCCGCGGAACTCCGTGTTACAGGTTGGTTGAGTGCAGTTGTTGCGTACAATTAAAGTGGCCATATGCAAAACATATTATTGCTGTCCAGTGTTACAAAGTGCCATCTACAGTGTTGATTGTTTAATGCCAAATCTTGTTGTTTGCTGTCCAATGTTTATAAAGTGCCGTCTACAGTGTTGGTTGTTTAATGCCAAATCTTGTTATTTACTGTGTGCTTACTGTGTGCTTACCTGTGATGTCAAAAGTGTGAATAGACAGCTTCCATTTATATATATATTTAGTAGTAGGGGTAGGCAGCCCCGCCCAGGGAAGTACTACCGCCAAGGTTTCGGGAGACTCAGGGAATAGCCTGAATTCCATTTTCTCTCCCAGGCGTTGGTAGCTGGATACATATCTTTCTGCCTCACACATCAGGGGTATCAGGAAAACCCTCTTTATATAACATACACACCCAACTTCACGACATTGCCCTACATCGCTATCCTCTATCCATAAAACACTACTCTTCCCACTACATATCATACATGTAACACCATACATATTTACCTAATAAATCATGGCAGTACAATTGTTAAGAGCAAACCTGGTGGTCCCTCGGATATCCACCCCCGGCAGGGTTGGGTCATCGACACAGGGCCTTTTTTTTGACAGAGACTCAAGTAACATCCACATCTGACACGTCTAGATTTAATTTAATAGGAAAAACAGGCGAGCGAAGCAAGAGATCAGCTGGGGGATTCGGGGGGGGGGGGGGGGGGGGGGGGGCTTACAGCCCCCACCCCCGAGAAAATTTGAGAAAACTTAACAATATTTGGTGCATTTTAAGCCCACATAATTATGAATAAATGATTTATATTAAGGGGAAAAGATATGTGTTATTTATCAATATTAACCAGTGCAAGTTTAAACACCTATAGTTCACAGATAGATTTCAAGTTTTCTCTGACATCCTCAAATTCTCATTATACTACTTAAATAAGCAAACACTACGATCAGTATTTAACATTAAAAGGATATAAGGATACAAATAAAATAATTATTATATGGCAATGATAGTACATTATAAACTTTTAACAAATATACAGAAATATGTAAAAATAGTTGTTTCCTCAAATTCCTGGTTGTAATGAGAACTGAAAATAAAGTAATTAATACAAATGTAGATTTACAAATAAAAATATATTCAATGTATCAAATAAATCTGTAATGTATGTATCAAACTGGAGTAATTTTGTTTGAACACTTAAATTAAATAATCTAATTAATTCATTTCACTACCAACACCAAACACCTCCCAATTAAATTAATGAAAGCATTGTGATCCTACCTGGATTCGAACCTTGGATACCACATACAGATTTGTACACACCTAAACCATTAAACTACCAATACATGATATAGCATTTTTTTGGTCTTTTTATCCCTTCCCAACACATAATTTGAACTATAAACCATAAATTTATCCTTACATATACAATAATGAAGCCAATAATGACCATAAACTATAATGTGTAGCTACCAAAGTTACCAAACTAAACCGTCGGACCGTACCATTCCAGTCTACCGTGCACGTCTTGCTAGTTTCAAATATTGTTGTAGAAGAACAATGTCTAATAGTGAAGGCTATATACATAATATACATATAATAGTGAAGGCTATATACATAATATACATATAATAGTGAAGGCTATATACATAATATACATATAATAGTGAAGGCTATATACATAATATACATATAATAGTGAAGGCTATATACATAATATACATATAATATTAATAGTGAAGGCTATATACATAATATACATATAATAGTGAAGGCTATATACATAATATACATATAATATAAATATACAAATATACATATTTTGCATATATTTATATATGATAGTGACAGATAATTTGAATGTAAAGACTATAATAGGGTTAGGTGGTGGCTGATAACTACCGTGTTTGATGGAGGAGCAATAATGGTTGGGTGGTTTCACAGGTACGCCACGGTAGCCTTGTCCGTTTCGTAGTCATGCAGGTGTGACTTTAACCTCATGACTTAGGGACAAGTGGCTTAATTATCCACTTTTGGTAATGCACAATATTAAACAAAATTAGGGCACGGTGTGAAACAGGTTGTGGCAAAATAGCATACTGATCCAACTGTTTGTTCATAAGTTATTCCCGAAAAACGATGTAACACGGCCTCTGAAACCCATAGTAGATCTCAACTATTGCCGCTAGATCAAAGTAAATAGCTCTAGGTCCTACGGTTAAGTAGCTAAACTGGCAACACTGATCTTATGGGAGAAACGATAATGACTATTGTTTTGCTGAGTACTGGCAAGTTATGACACGGTAAGCGAAAGCGAAACGTTTTATTTAGCCAAAACATTTGTACAATATACATAATAGTACATTGTCATATTGAACTAGCTGGGCCTTTTCGGAAGAAAACTCTCCTTAAAGGCACCTTAGTTATATTTCTTCGAGTATTCCTTGTATGATATAACATATATTTTGGCTAGATAGATTATATAAATTTAAATGCATTTCTTACATTCCTCGTCCCCTACGTACGGCAGCCTCCAGATAAACTAATGTCCCTTCCAAACGGATAACTAATGTGAATAATTTGTGTAGGATATTAAATCATGAGGTAAACCAATAACAATGTATGACACCACAAGTTTGTTATGTGTCGTAAGTTATGACCCATTTGAGCATCCGGGGCCCTGATAATTTAACCCCTTCACAATTATGTGTAAGACAAGCTTTAAATGATAGCGGAATGACTATAAATCAGGCAAAGGAAGTGGTAATAAACAGGAATGAATGGAGAATGCTTGTGAATAGTTGAGTGAACACGTGGGGGAAGGGCTCGGGCGCAAGTTGGACTAGATAATAGTCCATCAGGCGCCTGGCCCGGGGAGACAATTAATATGAAGGGTGCGCCTGGAAGTGTGGTGGCGGGGCTTGTGGCTTTGGCTCCGCTGTATGTCTGCCTGCCGAGATCGGAACCTCTCTGGGTGGTCAGGGGCCGGGAGAGTGCTGGAGCGAGCTTGGTGACCCTGGTCTCTAGGTGTTCTCCTGGGTGACCTAGATGTGTGTGAATTTTGTGTTTTGTCTGTGTTTGTTCATTGTTCTGTCTTGTGTTTTGTGTTTTCCCTGTTCTTGCTGTCTTGAGTCGGCCACCCCCAAGAAAATAAAAACAAAAAAATAATAAAATAGAGTAAAATAGAAAATAAAAATAGAAATAGGAAAAGTGGGGATTGGGCCTGAGCATATACATACATACATACATACAATTATGTAATTTTCATAATATTCTGGTTACCATTAGACGATTTCCTAATTTATAGGCTATCTCTAGGACTCAAAGGGGTAAACATGATCTCAATAAACCCTCTCAATAACATAGGTCCTTCTTAAACTGCATAGAAAGTTTCTTTTTTTAGCTGAAATCAAATATAGAATGCGTCATCTTGCTGAAGGCGTTAAAGGGAGATGGGCCGGGGTTTTTTTTCTATTCATTTATTTATTCCAATACTTTTTAGTTTCCTCGCTAGACCTCCATCAAACTTAGAAAAACACCCCCTAGATAAATGTGTACATTTCTCGGTAGAAAAATGTCCTGGCCAAAGGCTGGTTCCTCTTAAAATTTCAGGCTCGCCAGGAAAAAATCGAAACAGAAATGGCATGAAAGGTCTTAAAATTGACAACGAAATGGGGCAAAAGGTGTTAAAATCGCCAAACTAATGGGCCGAACGTCTTGTAATCTCAAAACAAATGGGGCTTAATACAAGGGAGAAAGGGTACCAGAAAAAGCCCCATCTCCCTTTAAAGATCTTGTGTTGCCCCAAAAGCCAATTGCCCAACAATATCCCCTTCACTTTTTTTGTATTAGAAAAATACAAAATAGAAGGTCCCACCCCTTTCCCATTCTTAAGTAAGCCATTTTAGATTTACAGAAGAGTGACCATTACTTGCATTACTGCATGTCCACAAACATTTCAGTTATGTAAGCATGTTCCCTTCTATTTTTTTTTTTTTTTTTTTTATTAAGGTGACAGTTACAAAGTGGTGTACAATCTATCTTATTCTAGTTACATTATAGTTTATCTTATTGTACCAGTACCTCCCTACAATCAACCTTGTTGTTCCCCAATTCGGCCCTCCGCCACGACCATTTCAAAGTCCAAGTCTCTCAAGGCCGCGTCATACAGAACTCGAACGTCGGGCGACCTACTCCCGAACACGATGACTTGCATATTTGAGGCGAATTCAACCGATATTGTCCCGATGTTGGTAGAAGAAGAACATCCCCAGACAATGCCCCGAACAAGAGTCGAATATAACCCGATACTCCCGAACGACTTACGACAAAGACCCGACCATGATTCGAATATAATTTGATGCATGCCAGAGCATGACCCGACGATAACTCGAATGTGCGCCGAATCAGCCAACCAAGTGCGAATGAGATACGACGATCAGCCGACCTTTACCCGATACGAAAGAAGTTATGAGGAACACCAGCCGCATCGGGCCGACCATCAGAAAACGTTAACACGATGCTAGACGAATGTGGGACGACGACCTGTACCTGTCCTATATAACAGTGGGTGTGGTTGCACACATGGCAGTCGCACATCAGTCATCACCACGGCAACATGGATCTCACGGGACACGAGCCATCCACTGAGGTTATGGAGGAGGAGTTGGAGATGGCCATTATGTTTCAGGAGCTTGTTGTAGCCAACCTAAACCACCAGCTATTCATCGCCACCCTCCTGAAGAAGGAGCGTCAGCGGCGTGTACGACCCAGGAAACCCAGAAGCTGCAGCGTCAAGCCTTGGGTCACCCAGAGAGCCAGCTACAGACACTACCACCAACTGCTAAATGAGCTAATGGAGACGGACAGGATCACCTACAGGTATTATCTGCGTATGGACAAGGACCTATTCAATGACATAGTACGCCGTCTTACACCCCGGATCAAGAAAGAGACCACCAATTGGAAGAAGCCGCTGGAGCCAGGTTTGAGATTGGCCATGACACTACGATTTTTGGCAACAGGGGAGGCATACAAGAGCTTGTCGTTAAATTTTCGTGTTGGTGCAAACACAATTTCCCTGGCAGTACGGGAGCCATGCGAGGCTATAATCCAGGAGTATATGGAAGAGGTTATTGTGTGCCCATCAACACCCGAAGGCTGGAAAGAGGTTGCCAGGGGTTTCGAAGAGAGGTGGAACCTCCGGCACACCATAGGGGCAATCGATGGCAAGTACATAGCCATACAACCTCCAGGAAACTGCGGCTCCCTGTACTACAATTATAAACACTATCACTCCATTGTTCTCCTGGCAGTGGTTGATCACCTGGGCAAGTTCATGTACGTGGACGTGGGAGCAAACGGTTCCGCATCTGATGGTGGCATCTTCCAGGTGACCGACATCCGGCAGACCCTGGAGGACGGGGCAGCAGGCTTGCTGGAAGCAGAGCCATTTCCCGGGGAGGACCATCCAGTGCCCTACTTCCTCATTGGGGATGACGCATTCCCCATGAGGGAGTGGTTACAGAAGCCCTACCCTCACCGAGGACTCAAGAATACCAAGAGGAACTACAACTATAGACTGTCCCGGGCCAGGAGGCAGGTGGAGAATGCGTTCGGTATGCTGGCAAACCGCTTCAGGTGTCTCCTCACAACCATGAACATTCAGCCCACCACCGTGGAGAAGGTAGTCATCGCGTCCTGTATACTCCACAATCTCCTCATAGACAAACGCCAAGGACAACAAGGACAAGCATCTCAGCGTCAGGAGAACATGGAACAAGGTGACTGGAGCAGGGACCCCTTGGATGGACTACAACCATTGCCGCGGCAGAGGGGACCAGCCACTGCCAAACTTCACCGGGACTACTTGGCAGAATACTACAGCCGGCCAGAAAAGCGCCTGCCCTGGCAGGTACCTCAAAACTGAACAGGTAAGTTGCCATTCCAATTATTCCCCATAAATCCATGCCCAACCTAATTGATATGCCAGACCTATTAGACTTTCATTATTACCAAATGATATCCCGGTCACATTTCTAGTTCATTTGCAACTATCATAAATAAGATGTCAATTATTATTATTCTGAATATTATAGTTTCCTAGCATCTCTAGTATATCTCATATAATAATGAGTTATCCTTATCATTACAAAACGCCAAGCTTATTAATTTAGCCCCTCAATATTGTATTATGAGTCCAGTCTACATAAATTATTCTCTTGTATAATGAGATATCATTAGTTTTTGAAAACGTCAAGCTAAGTTCATTTATCCACTCTATATTGTATTAGGTATTACATTTAACATAACCTCTTGTTTTATTTAGAATAATAATAATGTCCTCCATTCATGTTCCCCATATTATTATTCATTGTATTGTCTAAATTTTGTTAATACACATTGTATTGTGTAAAAAGGAACATTACAACCAACATACACACATAATATTATTAGTCACTGTATTGTATAAAAAGGAAAAGTACAACCAACATATACACATAATAATTGTATTCAATATACAAACAACTTACAAATTATCTTTGTATGTATATACACTCATTATTGCCACCATATTACATACTACCTACCATAATATTTTGTACATATCAATATCACGAATCCATGGTTTCCACCAGCCTGCCCCCACAAAACTATGACTATTAGGTTAAACCTAGTAAACATAAGTAGCAACATATTATACACACAGCCAACCCCAGCACTGACTAATCATGTGGTTTCTATAGTGACCCCAACAAGAATACCAACATATTTGTATATAAATGATGAGTAATAAGAGCAAGTTATTAGCCATAATTGCTATAGATTTGCCAACAAAATAATAGGAATATAGAGTAATATGAATGATGGGCAAGAGCAAGTTACACCAAATTAATATTGACACCTTTATGAGCAAGTAACACCCCAAGGTTATCTATACTGACCCACAATCAAATAGGAATATAAAATAATATGAAATGATGGGCAAGAGCAAGTTACACCACATTAATATTGAGACCTTATGTTACACCACAATGTTATCTATACTGACCAACAATAAATTAGGAATATTAGTAATATGGGGGGGGGGGGGGATTGAGCTGATTTAAGAAAAATCATCAATGATCCTACTCACAAACCCGGGTGAAATGTCAACCATCCTTGGGGTTTGGGGCCTGTTCATCTCCATTGGATTAGCTTCAGGTCGTCCAGCGAAGGGTTGGTGGGACTTCCATCCTCGTGGCGTGGCAGGGGCTGCGATATTCTTTCCACCGTGGTAGTAGGAAGGGCCTGGAGCTTGCAGGTTCTCGTAGTAGACGTTCTGCTGGGTGTGGTGAGGGGTGGGCTGGGAAGACCCATGGCGTTGATGTGGTAGGGGCTCTCCGTCCAGATTACCCAACCGTGGAAGGGGGGCTGTCCCACGGCTGTGGGCACGCATGGCATGTGTGAAGCGCATTACTTCCATCTGGTAGTGGTCGAGAAGTGAAGGTTCTAATTGAGAGAGGTGGTCCTGGACATAGTGATGGAACAGTTTAAGGGAATGCTGGGCTGGGGTCGCGGCCTTCTTCGTCGCATCCCACCCGTTGTAGAGCTCGTTCAGGTACTTCTCCCCTTGTCATAGCTGTTGGCAAAAATGTTTAGCATTAATTCAGTAAGAAGATATAAAAAATCAGGTGACAAATCTATTGGGGAGCATATGAATATTAAAATGTTTAACATTCATTCATAAAGACGAAATAAATTCAAGTTACGAATGTATTGGGGACCATGTGAATATTATTGTATCATTTAATAATGAAGAAGACATCAATTTAAGTCACGAATGTATTGGGGACCCTATGAATACTGAGACGTGCATGAAAGGGAATGTATGCAAACATGAATAATAGTGTTGTCTTTTTCCGTCTCCAGTTCTGATAACACATACGTGTCGGTATGAAAACACAGAAAAGTCACATAAAAAATGTACTGATGATAAGCATTCGATGGTTAAATAATACTAAAATTTTCCTTGTCGTACAGGTCGCTCTCCATGGCATCACCCGTAGGCGCTTTGGTGCGACGACGGACAGTGGATGTCGAGGGAGTCGATTCCTGGGTGGTGCTAGGGACACCGGGCTCCTGCGACGTCTCCTGCGACGTCTCCTCCGCCATCGGGTCGTCGGCCAGCTCCTCCGCAGCCGTAGGAGCGATGTGGGTGACAACAGGGTTTTTCTTTTTGTACTTCTGTGAAATATATATGGGAGAGTTAGTTTATCAGAATAATGGTGAGAATAATTATTGAAATGCAATTTCTACAAAGATATTGAGTCATAATAGTGGGAAAAGAGTTATTATAGCTCCTGATATTCTCTGATTTGCTATAATGTTCTATAAATGTTTAATAACAATGTAATAACGATTTCAATTTTGTTAATGCTGAGTTGAAAATTTATCAACTAACATGTGAAAGTATGATATACAATATTGAGGCATAATGTGGTGGAAACCGGGGTTATAGTTACATTATATATGTTGATTATTTTCAAATATAAATACACTGTTCTTGACAATTGGAATACTTCATGCAGCGTGACCACTCTATATAAAATAACACAAACTCATGTGTAAACTATGTAATGTTGTATGGGAACTTGTATATTATGATTATTATAAATAAACAAACATAAGTTGAAAAATTATACTCGACCTATTACTGTCCTTTCCCATGTTGTATTATTGTTTATCAGATATTTATAAGTTGTTGTAATATAACGTACCTTGCTCTTCCTGGTGGGAAGCTTCACGATGTGAAGCTGTAAGAATGAGAAGGCCTCGACTATCCAGGTCTCCCTCTCGGTAAGGTCATGTGCCCCAGAACCTGAGGGCAGCTCCTTCAGTTTGGCATACCTGATCCGCATTCCATCCATCCATTTGCCTAGAACCTCAACTGGAAAATAAACCTATTTATATATTATAAGTATTGTTTACAAAAATAATATAAGAAATGTACTATCAAACGCGCCGAGTATATATATATATATATATTTTTTTTTTTAAAGAGACAATGAACGGAGGAAGGAAAAACACAGATAAAACAAAAAGGTCCATGTGCCTAAAGGCATCCTCCATTCATAAAATGTTTGTAACAACTGGATTTAAACTTTTGTAGATGGGTAAATACGATCTCAGTAAACCCTCTTACTAACATACAGTAGGTCCTTCTTAAACTGCATAGAATCATCTAATTTTAGCCAGAATCAATGGTAGAAAGGCGTCATGGTGCTGCAGGGGTTAAACGTTGATGATAATGCCGTTACCTAAATGCATCTACCCTTCATCTACTCCCTCAGTATCGATAACTTATATTGGGAACACTGATCTGGCAGCTGATGTGTTAACCCCTTCTGTACCGGCGACGTCTTTTTAGTTCTATTCTAGCTATATTTAAACGATTATGTGCAGTTTGAGAAGATGTGATATTAAAACGGGTTAAGTTAGATAGTTCGAAGCCTGTTTATTGCTGGAGTTTATTTTTAAACTGAAAAAATCGTCTAATAGTAGCCAGAATAAAGTAAAAATAACAGCACCGGTAGTACAGGAGTTAAACGCTGATGAAAATGTTGTCACTCAAAATAATTAAACTTCATCTTTTTGCCGATACCAATGCCATATATGAAAGAAATATGGCTGGGAATAGGTTGGCCATCGATAAATGAGGATGCAAACTCTAGGGTGATACTCCCTTTAAGGGGGAGGTATTTGCTTTATCTCGACCCCCTTCTCCCTCATGCTTAGCCCTATTAGTTTTCAGATTGTTAGACATTCGCCTCATTAGTTCGTCGATTTTCAGTAAATTTGTCACATTTTTGTTATAAATATAAAAACATTTCGTGCTATTTAAGCGTCATTTGTTTTCCTGGCGAGCGATAGCGAGCCTGTAATTTTGGAGGAATTGGCCTTCGGCCCGGACAATCTTCTACCGAAAACATACTAATATATCTAGAAGGGGAATCTTGGGGATGTTTTTTAAAGTTTGGTGGATGTCTGGGGAGGAAACTACAAAAAATACGAATTGAAACATTTAAATAGTCGACCAAAAAATATACCTTTTCCCCTTAAGTTGGATTTAGAAAAGAGTAATTTTCAGCAACTTTTGATCCGCTGCTAAATTAAGGGAACATTTGGACACAAGTTTGTGTTAGTATCGACAACAAGACTAAACGTAGAGTATTACAAAACACAACATTGCTGTAACGTATGTGTCAGAAGTGGTCACAATTACGGATAAAAGTGAAAGGATAGGCATTTTGTTAAGGGGAGGTTTTTAGTTTGTTCCCTAGACTTCCATCATGCTTAATAATATACCCCCTAGACCACCTTTCAAGATAAATTTGTATATTTTTCGGTAGAAAAATGTCCCGGCCGAAGGCCGATTCCATTTAAATTACAGGCTTGGTATCGCTCGCCAGGAAAAAATCGACACCTAAATGGCACGCAAGCTCATAAAATTAACGTAAATGGGGCGAAAGTTTTTAAAATCGCCAAACTAATGGGGCAAACGTCTTTATATCTCAAAAGTAATGGGGCTAAACATGAGGGAGAAAGTGGTCCAGAAAAAAATACCTGAAGTGGTAATCTGCCCTTAAAGGTTGATTTACACGCTATACCCTATTCCAATTAGGTGGCCCATAAACCATCAACCCTAACCTCTGTAACTCATAATGGGCAAGAGCAATTGGGCTTTGAATTGTCACACCTATTCCCTGGCTGACCCTTCCCAAATGATAGAAATATTAACTCGATTACTCCAGTCGTTTAGGAGTTATAGAGGATACTGTTCAAGAGTTTTGGACTACATATTTGGAACAGGGTATAGCAACTTTATCCACGAATTTTATTCTGGCTACTATTAGATGATTTGTGTATCGGCGCCGTCCTTTTAACTTTATTCTGGCTACTATTAGATGATTTCTGTATCGGCGCCGTCCTTTTAACTTTATTCTGGCTACTATTAGATGATTTGTGTATCGGCTCCGTCTTTTTAACTTTATTCTGGCTACTATTAGATGATTTGTGTATCAGCGCCGTCCTTTTAACTTTATTCTGGCTACTATTAGATGATTTCTGTATCGGTGCCGTCCTTTTAACTATATTCTGGCTACAATTAGATGATTTGTGTATCGGTGCCGTCCTTTTAACTTTATGCTGGCTACTATTAGATGATTTGTGTATCGGCGACGTCCTTTTAACATTATGCTGGCTACTATTAGATGATTTGTGTATCGGCGCCGTCCTTTTAACTTTATTCTGGCTACTATTAGATGATTTGTGTATCGGCGCCGTCCTTTTAACTCCTTCAGACATATATGACGCGATCGCGTCATATGGCAGAGTGAACCAAAAACTCATATGACGCGATCGCGTCATATGGACTTATCTACATGGCTCTCTAATAAGTTATATGACGCTAATGCGTCATATGGAGCTCAGTAAGTCCGATAAGTTAGCTTACGATAAAACCGTTGGTGGCAACCTCAGCCACCTCCGATAATTCTAACGGCCACAGTGTTGTTGTGAGTGTAGTGCGAAGCAGTGGCAATGGTACCGGACTCCCCGCCTCCTCGGATTTATTGGAACATAATATGTCTGAAGGAGTTAACTTTATTCTGGCTACTATTAGATGATTTGAGTATCGGCGCCGTCCTTTTAACTTTATTCTGGCTACTATTAGATGATTTGTGTATCGGCGCCGTCCTTTAAACTTTATGCTGGCTACTATTAGATGATTTGGGTATCGGCGCCATCCTTTTAACTTTATTCTGGCTACTATTAGATGATTTGTGTATCGGCGCCATCCTTTAAACTTTATGCTGGCTACAATTAGATGATTTTTGTATCGGCGCCGTCCTTTTAACTTTATTCTGGCTACTATTAGATGATTTCTGTATCGGCACCGTCCTTTTAACTTTATTCTGGCTACTATTAGATGATTCCTGTATCGGCGCCGTCCTTTTAACTTTATTCTGGCTACTATTAGTTTTTTTGTGTATCGGCGCCAACCTTTTAACTTTATTCTGGCTACTATTAGATGATTTTAGTATCGGCGCCGTCTTTTTAACGTTATTCTGGCTACTATTAGATGATTTGTGTATCGGCGCCGTCCTTTTAACTTTATTCTGGCTACTATTAGATGATTTGTGTATCGGCGCCGTCCTTTTAACGTTATTCTGGCTACTATTAGATGATTTGATTATCGGCGCCATCCTTTTAACTTTATTCTGGCTACTATTAGATGATTTGTGTATCGGCGCCGTCCTTTTAACTTTATTCTGGCTACTATTAGATGACTTGTGTATCGGCGCCATCCTTTTAACTTTATTCTGGCTACTATTAGAGTATTTGAGTATCGGCGCCGTCCTTTTAACTTTATTCTGGCTACTATTAGATGATTTTAGTATCGGCGCCGTCCTTTTAACGTTATTCTGGCTACTATTAGATGATTTGTGTATCAGCGATGTCCTTTTAACTTTATTCTGGCTACTATTAGATGATTCGTGTATTGGCGCCGTCCTTTTAACTTTATTCTGGCTACTATTAGATGATTTTAGTCACTTAAAAAATTACCTCCAACAATTACCAGGCCTTCTGCCGGGACATATTTCTATCGACAAATTTACAAATTTATCTCGAAGAGGGATCTATGGATTTGTTTTATATATTTTAAGCTTAATAGAGATATAGGGAGCAAACTAAAACGAATATATATATATACCGATAATAATGGAACATCAATTTATCAATAAAATAACATCCCCTTAACTCCGGCTTTTTGTTAAAAAAAAAATTCCTAGGCCCACAGGACATCATTAAATTTCTCTCAACAAACTGATGACGAGTGTTATTGGTCCAGCGAATAATATCCCCAGGCAAGTGTTGGTTTGGAGATTTCAAGCCCTTCGCCCTATTAGTTTGTCGATTTTATGAAATGTCATCACATTTCTTTATCAATATCAAGACCTTTCGTGCTATGTAGGTGTATTTTATTCCTGGTGAGCGACAGCTAGCCAGCGAGTGTTGGTCTTTGTAAGCACTTTTCTCAGCGATGTTTAACCCCTTCAGTACCGGCGCCGTCCTTTTCAATATATTCTGAACAAATATTAGGCGATTTTATTCAGCTTAGGAAGGACGTCTTTCAATGAAAAGGCTACAGACTCCATTAATCCTTTTAGCTACCATATATCCTTCCTAAGTTTCATAAAATCGTCTTAATGTAGCTGAAATCAAATACATAAGACGTCGCTGGTACAGAAAGGGTTAACCATATCAGCACGGAAGACTATATCTATATTTTATTAACCCTCTGAGGATTGATGATGCATTATGACAGTTTTTCTGGCTATTGTTAGACGATTTTATACAGTTTAGGAAAGATCTGCGAGAGTTCAAAATGTAGAAAGTGGCCCAATCAACCCTCTGACTTGAATCGTCTAAATATAGCTAGAATAAAGTGCGAAATGTGTCTTAGATCCACTTAGTGGGGCAGATAAGAGCAATTTTTCACAGAAATTGTGCAAAATGTGATACAAGCACCAAATTTGGCATGGTGTTTCCCAAGGGTCTACTTAGCAAATTTGCCTGACGTGCCATTCAAAATCCAAGATGGCGGCAATTTTTCAAGATGGACGCCGAATGCGTCTGCCGAAAATGGTTTTGCTCATAGAAATGCATATACTTGATGGATTTGAATGATCTTGGTGTCGATTTCTATGTTTTCTTGCATGCTGATTCAAATTGTTCTACTTTAAAAAAACTCAAGTGAATAACTTCACACTTTTTGGCTATTTAGATCAGTCTTTTTCTGCATTTTCGCTTGCCTGATGAGTGTTTTGCTATTTTTTACTATGTGCATGACATGGTATTTTTTAAATGTATAGAGCAGTATGTGTATATAGTGCATCCTCACTACTTACCTAACTCTTATCTATGGCTCCAAGAAGTTGCTAGAGCACGGCAACGGCCACACCCTGGTAAACCGTGTTGGCTCACGGGCTAAACTAGGTGAGGGTAACACGCAGAGGGTCTCTGTGTGTGAGGGAGTATGCCATGCTCCAGATGCAAAGTGCATGAAGTCAACAAACCAGACCTGATTGATCCAAGAAGCCATTTTTCTAAAGGAGTGATTGTCGGCACTACCATGGCACACTGGTGACAATTACTGCTGTGAAACTCAGCATGGGGTTCAATGTCAGCTAAGGAGGAGTGCATCTCATACTTAGTGTCCCAAATGTTGCTTAACCTACCCCATAGACCTGTTAACCTAAGAAGTGCGCATGGGGGTAATTAGAAACGTCCCCCTGTGCTGACGTATTTGAGCTGTTTCCATCACTAAAATATTCATTTTACCATAAATAGCATTAATACTTATCCATACGCACCTATTATGGGTTGATTATAAAGGTATTAACCAGAAACAACAATAAAACGAGTGAAAACAGCGTTTGGATGGTCAAAATCAGAGATATAGGCTGCGAGTTATATAATGTATGGGTGAGGCAACCTGCTTTCCCGTCAATTTTCCCCAAGGCCACTGAGACACAGTCGATCGATATTCTCTCTCTCTCTCTTGCACTCGCTTGCTAACACTGATGACAATGCCCTGCTTGCAACTCGCTAATGTTAGCACGAAAATATACCTCAGAATAAGGGAATAACAGGGAAAATAGGTGATAACTGAAGGAGGGGAGGAAAGTGGGGAAGGAGGGGAGGTAGAGGAGTGATATTTTGCATGGCCCAGGGGCCCCAATTTTTTTTTTTTTTTTTTCCGATGTTTAAATTTTTTTTTTTTTTCTCTGACTCTTAAGAGTCTTCCCGCAGTTCCCGGGTTAAGCAACCGCACCTGAATTGACAGGAGGTGCCAGCGCGGGAGAGCCGAGCCAAGGATAATGGGGTTTCAAAGTTATCTGGATGGTGTACAGATCGCACGGGACTTAAATGACATTGGATGAACGATCGGGCTAGGTGTAGGGCAGACATGCATTAACCTAGTTGTATCCCATACAGGAAATTGCCCATGATACAGGGTGGTAAAAGGATACACCCTCGGCCCTGGCCATCAGAATGGCTTCAAACACCATATGTGAGACTGCATCATGGCAGACCAACTGGACCAAGTGTTGCCTCTGTCAAACAGAGAAGAGCTAATGCCTAACATCTCCACTTGCAAATCCTGCTAGAAGGGTAGAGGATGGATACAGCCTCTTAGGGAGGAATATTCCTCTATTTCATGCAGTGAATGCGCTACCGATCAAGATGGACCCACGAAGGCTTGATGACGGCAGTGGGATAGAGGCAACCTTGAGGAAAAATCAAGCACAGTACCATGCTAGTTGCAGGCTTCTGTTCAGCAACACTAAAGGGCAGAAAAGAGATCGTCTCCTGCAACAGATGAGAACAGCAGCAGCGGCAGCAGCAAAATACCACGGAGAATGTCAGACCCCAAACGGATAGAATGTTTCATATGTGAGGAGGAGAGAGATCTGGATGACTTTAAACAAGCTATGACCATGAAACTGAACAAGAGAGTCAACAAGTGTGCAAAGACTCTCAATGATGGAAAGCTGCTTGCCAAACTGAGTGCTGGAGATGTGGTGGTGCAGGAACTGAAGTACCACAGTGCATGCTTTGCTGGTCTCTACAACCGAGAACGAGCTCACCTGCGTGCTGAAGAGCTGAGGGAAGCAGAAAACTCTGAGGTAGGAAAGAGGGAAGCATATCCAATTTCCTTCTCTGAACTGGTAACATACATCATTGAGACAAAATCTGCAAGTGAGAGTTCAGCTCCATCAGTCTTCCGACTTGCCGACCTATGTATGCTCTACAGGCAGAGGCTGGAGAAGCTTGGCATCGACAGTCCTGATGTTCATGCTACCCGACTGAAGGACCAGCTGCTTCAACACATCCCTGATCTACAAGCTGAACATCATGGACGTGATGTCCAGCTGGCCTTTAAGAAGGATGTAGGGTCAATTCTTGCACAAGCAAGCAAATATGGAGAAGCCGTTCATCTTGCAAAGGCTGCTGGGATGATAAGACGTGAAATGCTTCAACACAAATCACAGTGGAATGGCATATTCCATATGGGTGCCTAGAACATGCTGTACCGTCATCACTGCTTCAGTTTGTTTGCATGATTGAGCATGGAGCAGATATCAAGTCACAACTCCAACATGGAGCCTCAAAGTCTGACCTTGCTATGGCTCAGCTCTTACAGTACAACTGTTTTGCCAAATACAAGGCCGGATCTCACGTCCACAGACATTCCAAGGACCGGGAGACACCATTTGTTGTGTACATGGGCATGTCTGTGTTTGCCAAAACAAGGAAGAGGCAGCTCATAGACATGCTCCATGACAATGGACTCAGCATCACCTATGATAGAGTCTTAGAAATCTCAGCCCAGCTTGGAGAAGCTGTTGTAGCTCAGTACGTGGATGATGGAGTTGTCTGTCCACCAGTGTTGACCAAGCAGGTGTTCACAACGTCCGCGGTGGACAACATCAAACCACAACCCAACAGCGACTACAGCTCAAACTTCCTTCCATGGTACCAGTATGTCTCTGTTCCAACACCCAAGCCCTGAACTTCCTGGTGAGGAACGAGAGCCAGTGAAGCTCAGTGGAGATAACAGGGTGAAGAAAGTTTCTGAGCTTCCTGAAGCATTCACCAATGCTAAACCAGCGTACCTTACTAAGAAGCCCAAACCTCCAGCTGTGCCAAGCCAATTATACCAAGCACTACACTCAATCCAGTCACACCTGAAGGAAGAGTACAGGTGGCTAGAAGAGGTGTCTGTCACTGTCCAAACTCTGATATGGACAGTCTTACTTTAAGTATTACATTAAGTATTTAGTATTAAGTTTGTGGGATCAATAATTATATAGAATAATTAAAAGGTTAATAAATATGTTCTATATTGAATATTGGGTAATCTATCATTCCTATGAACTTAGGTAATTCTAATTGGGTGGGAAAAAATATACCTACCCATTTGCGCATGCGTGATAGCGGCGCACTTCCCGCAAAAGGTGAGGGCCCCGCACTCACTCTCTCCCTAGCCGCCACAACTACCAGACCGTCTGCCTACGCTCTTGTGTTTTCACCTCACCTTTCGCCCCATTAGTGATAGTACTCAGCTCATCAATTCTCCATCTATCCATACTAATCCATAGATCATTAATCATCATTTCCATCAATCATTAAGTATAGTGGCCCCCTTCTTTATTCATCAACTCTATCCTATCACCCGTTTCACACACCATCTTGTAACATCATAACGGCTCAACAGGTCAACTAAGTTCTACAGCACTAGTTCCAGTCTTCAGGTGATATAAACTATTATATGGTTTATTATACAGTCCACTGAACCATCTAACTAACCAATATCTATATAATATATGGTCCTTCGCCCGTCCTAGTGTGATCGTTGGCCGGGCCCACTTGTTTGCTTGTCGGTACATTTGATGGCTGCTCTCCCGCGATTCTTTGCTTCCTTTTCGGCCGCGAGGGTTTCCCTGATTTGCCAACATGGCACATGGGTTTTTTAAGCACGGAGCAGCGGGAGGTGGTGTATGGAAGGTTTTGAGCCGGATAATTGAATATGCACTAACTTTAAAACCCATACAGTAAAATGCATTTTTCTGATTGACTAATTTGAAAGTTCAATGAGTCTTGTTTTTCTGATTAGGCCTAACTACATTTAAATTTAAATTCATTAACAATTTGTTCTTTCTGATTAAGCCTAACTAAATCTAAATTTAAAGATATTTATTGGCTTTTCTAAATTATTAGTAAATCTTGATGCATCTAATTTAACCCTGTGTTTCGAATTTTCTGAGATGGCCTAACTTTTCAGAATTTCTGTGATAGACTGTAACTTTTCTGATTATTGTGTCATCTAAATTCTGAATTTTGAAGGGTTGTATTTTGGGTTTTAACTTTAATGATTTCGGCACTCGGCAGGCACGTACATTTAATTCTACAAGTTCTAATGCCACTCATGTTCTGATAATTTGCCATTTATCCCGTCGCTCGCATTTAGTGTTAGGTCCGAACCCGAGTTTGATCGGCTATTTATCACCATGTCTTGTTAGTATATCCTTTGGGGTTTTTTCTCTTTTTATTTCTTGCCGTTGCTCGCGATTTGTGATAGAACCCGAGTTTGATTGCAATTTGTTTTCCCTCTTGCATTTGATGTTACTCACATTTGTTCTCGCTCTTTGATTATCTGTCATTGGTCGCTCGCGTTTAGCATTAGAACCCGAGTTTGATCGGCGGAAGATTTCCTGTTTCAAATAAACTGTCATAAAGGTCTGGCTTTTGTTTAGGACTGAGGGTGACAATATGGAAGCTCTAGCCCAGGGCAAACGCCGTAGGGCGGGTATTAAAGGTTCCTTGACTGTCCTGGCAACAGGTTTGGATGAGTTCTTGGAGTCCGCAACTCGGATAGATATCGAGGCAAAACTTCATAGCGTGCAAACCCAGGTGGCCAAATTTGAGCCCAATCAAGAGGTCTTGTTGCCGCTATACACCTCAGACGATGAATATTTCAAAGAAAACCAAGCGGATACCATCTACTTATTTGACATCTATGGGATAGTCGCCCGCCTAAAGGCGGAGTTGGGTGGTCAAGAAGGGCAAACTCGATCCGACAAAAAAAGGGGATCGGGAGTTAAATTGCCGCACCTGATCCTACCCACCTTCGCTGGCGACTCCACATTATGGACTGGGTTTTGGGACATGTTTCGATGTGTGGTGCATGAAAGGACTGACTTAAGTTCCATTCAAAAGTTAACATACTTAAAGGGTCAGTTAACCCGTACAGCCCCAGCGACGCGCCTGACGCGTCGGCGATGTCTGTAACGCACAGCCCCAGAGACGCGCCTGGCGCGTCCCCCTCATTGCGCCGACCATAACCTCAGGTGTAGCCACTCAAGAGGGCTCAGATTTGTATGGGAACTGTGTACGTATCCCACGCAACCGTGGCGATGGTTGAAAACTCTCAAAGTCCACGTGCGTGCGCGTGAGCGCGCAATAACCTGGTTTTTTGGGGTAATTGCCTTCAATTTTTTACTCTTGTAAAATACGTTTTCGGGGGCTCTGTAGGACCATTCTTTAAGCTTTTTGAGCGGTTTTTCGTGGTTTTTCCTTCATTCCTAACGCATTCGCTATTGTTTCTGGAATAAAACCATTTTTTGAAAACCGGCCGGGTTCTGGTGAACAAACATTACAAAACTAGCCGGGGCTGGACGGGTTAAAGGGGGATGCCTATAAGCTGATAGAAGGTTTCTCGGTGGAGGGTGCAAGCTACGCCCCTGCCTTAGACTTACTTCAAGAAACCTTCGGGCACCCCGACAGGGTAAAAGCGGCGCACATCATGCATTTCCATAATCTTGTCGCTCCTAAATGTCAGGCCGTAAAACTAAAGGCTTTCTACGCCACCATGGAAAGTGCCATGAGATCTATGACTAGTCAACAGGTGAGTCTGTCAGAGTTCTGTGTGGTTACATTGCTGAATAAATTGCCATCACCAGTTAAGGAAATCATTAGGAGGGAGATGGGTGAGCAAAGCTTAGATTACAAGACTTTCACACAGTGTTTTCAGGCAGAATTGTATAACATGGTTGGTCAGGACTCCCCAGTAAAGAATATGCCTGTGGCTATGGCTGCATTCGCAACACAGAGTGGTAGCAGCCGGTTCCCATGTAAACTGTGCGGTGGGAATAACCATCCCTGGTATAAATGCTTTAAACATAAAATGGGACCGCTCAAAATTAAAAGAGCTCGGGAACTACGACTCTGTGCGGGATGTCTCTCCAGTGATCATGGTAGTAATGGGTGCACTAACCCTAACATCAAAATTTGCAGGTATTGCCAGGGTAAGCACTTTCACTCCCTGTGCCCAAAACAGAGAGAGGCAAGACCGGTAGGTGGAGGTACTACTAGGGTAGAGTCAACACCTACAACCTCAACAACAATGTCTGTAAGTATGAATAAGCAAACTGTGATACTACCCACAGTTCAGCTGCCTGTAAAGAGTAGACACAGGAAAAGTATAAAAGTCAGATTGCTATTAGACCAATGCTCACAGAGGACCTTCGTGAAGAAATCCGTACTACCGTCTCTTTCATACGAAACTGTGGGGACGGAAGAATTACGGCTTCATGGTTTCACCGGAACTCAAATCCCTCGTGAGTATACTATTGTAGCACTGAAATATTTACATCGGGGTAGGTTCCATCGTCTCGAAGCAATTGTGGTCGAGAATCTTCCCGAACATAAAGGTGAGTCTAGTCTTAGTGCTGAAATGATTAGTTTAAAGCACCATGGCATTAAATTGGCCGATTCATGCGTCACAGAAACAGCACAGCTGGAGGTACTAATTGGTGCCGACTATTACTACAACATAGTGCGACCTGGTTATAAACGGGTAGGTAATTTGGTTTTACTTCCAACCAAGTTTGGATATGCACTGAGTGGTTCTTATGCGGCATCCACATCCAGTTCCAATACTGAGGTTGTAACAATTCTAAAAGTGGCAGTAACTCCAGTGGACCAATATATGTCTACTGGACAGTTCCCGTGCAAAAAAGAACTGAATGCTTTGTGGGATTTAGACCACATTGGCATATCACCCAAAGAACATTCGCAAGCCGAACGGCAAGCTTTGATCAGTTATGAGGAGACAGTCACCTACGAGCCTGAGAGTCAACAATATCAGGTACGTCTGGCCTGGACTGAATTAAAATCGGTTCAGGGTTGTCCTTTTCGGGGCGACCTGTTCTCAATTTCTCCTTAACGCGACCATCCTTAAGCATCTTTCTCTTGTTGATGCAGACCCGGAGTTGGTGCAGGAAATTAGGGCTGGGCTATATATCGATAACCTCCAAGGTACGGGGGATAATGAAAGTTCCCTCGTCCATGCTTACGATATGGCTCGTGAAGTAATGGATAACGCCCATTTATTCCTGCGCCAATGGGCCACCAATAGTCCCGTCTTGAGAAAGGTGTTGCAGAGGGATGGTGTTGCTGTGGAACAACAGGATTTAGTGAGAGTACTGGGCCTGGTGTGGAAAACTGACTCTGATTCTCTTTCCTTTGGAGTTCAGTATGCTCCTTTTGACCAGGTTACAAAGCGTGAGTGTTTAAGGTTTGCTGCCAAACTCTTCGATCCTTTGGGTGATGTGTTGCCAGTATCAATTAGGTCTCGAATCTTTCTCCAACAATTGTGGAGACTGAAATTGGGTTGGGACGATGTTCTCTCTGTGGACCTGCAAGCGGAATGGCGGGGGATAGTGGATGACATGGTTCTCTGTAGTTGTATTGAGTTCTCTAGGAGGATCTGTTTCAGAAAGACTATTTCCCTGCATGCATTTGCTGACGCAAGCAGTGTCGCTTCTGGGACTGCTATATATCTAGTCAGTCCAGAGGGTAGCCACTTGGTCATGGCAAAGGCTAAGGTGGCCCCCATCAAGTCCCTTTCCATCCCTAAAATGGAATTGACTGCAGTTCTGCTAGCCACCAGAATGATTAACTTCGTTGAGACTGCCTATAAAGATAAACTTCATATCTCTGAAACCTATGTGTGGAGTGACAGTCAAATTATGCTACACTGGATTCACAGTCAAAAGAATCTGCCAGTGTATGTCACTAACCGCATCGACGAGATACATGCCCTAGTTCCAACTGCTTATTTCCGGTATGTGTCGACGAAAGAGAACCCAAGTGATATGGTATCTCGAGGCGTGTCTGCTAAATGTTTGAGTTCTTCTGCGTTGTGGTGGAATGGGCCTCCTTGGCTCCCGAAACCCGATGGATGGCCAGAGAATATAGATCTCCAACAGCAGCCTGCTGGTATCATGACCCAAATTGTAGGCACGGTGCCCCAAGACGACACACAGTTATGGGACTGGCACAAATATAGCAGCTATGAAAGATTGCAGCGTGTCACAGCATGGGTGATACGTTTCGTAAATAATTTGAAGGCAAAAAGAAATAGCCTGCCCCCCACAGGTAGTGCTCATCTCAACGTAAATGAAATTAGAGATGCAGATAATGTTTTACTCAAATTATGCCAAAAAGAGACCTATTCGCAGGAACTTAAAATAATGGTGAAGGGTAAACAGTCCAGAAATAACTTAATCAACCAGTTAGGACTACACCTGAAGGGAGGTATAATTCATTGTGGAGGCAGATTGAGGTTAGCGGCTATCTCAGAATCATGCAAGTATCCTAAACTTCTGCCCTCCAAACATCCCTTGACCCACCTGATAATTGATCGGTGCCATCGGCTCTGTTGCCATTACGGGGTCGGTCACGTGGTTACCTATGTTCGTCAAAAAGGGTGGGTGCCTAAACTCAGGCATGGTGAAAAGCGTACTGGGTAAATGTCTGAAATGTCGTCAGGTAAAAAGTAAGCCCTACGACTATGCAGGACTGCCACCTTTACCAGCCCTGCGAACCACCCCTGGAGAGCCGTATAAGGTCACTGGGGTGGACTATAGCGGAGCAATCCCGATCAAGGACTCGCCGACCATAAAGGCTTACTTGCTTTTATTTACTTGCGCGGTCACCAGAGCGATTCACATCGAAATAGTCACCAACCTCACTTGTGACAGTTTCCTCCACGCATTCAGGAGGTTCTGTAGTCGACAGGGATTTCCCCGGATCATTTTAAGTGACAATGCCAGCACTTTTGTTGGGGCCTCTGGGTACTTATCGGACATTTGTAATCACCCTAAAGTTCAGTCCCACCTTGGCAGTGTTCAATGTGAGTGGCGGTTTATCCCGGCTAGGGCGCCGTGGTTCGGCGCTATATGGGAAAGGGCCATCGGCATTATCAAGGCGGGGTTGAAGAAGGTGTTGGGACGTGCCTTAATTTCCTTGGAGGAATTGACTACTCTACTGATGGAAATTGAGGCCACTATCAATGATCGTCCCTTATATTATGCTTCCTGCGACCTAGGGGATCTTACCCCAATAACACCCTCTGTGTTGGTGCGGGGTCATCGGTTGCGGGATCTTCCTGATGATAATGAGGTGGAGGATGGGTTGAAAGATCCAGACTACATAAGTAAAGGTGTCATTTCAGCCAGATATCAATATATTCGCAAACTGTCGAAAGATATCTGGCGACGCTGGTCTAACGAGTATCTGGTGACCCTCAGAGAGGCGCAGAAGTGTAAGCTGAGACCACATTCGTCGGTGGCCGGAAATCGGTGATGTCGTCATCATCCATGATGAGCATCCGCGCGCTTTTTGGAAGTTGGGCCGTATTGTCGAGTTATTACCCGGTCAGGACGGAGAAGTCAGAGTGGCTAGAGTCCGGACGAAGACGGGAACATATACGCGGCCGACTGTACCCTCTTGAGGGGGACAGTGAGTGCAAAGAGGACTCCTCGGAGACGCCTGGAGACATTCCCACAGGGGCTACCTCGACCGATCAACCGGTCAACGTACCCAGTGGACGTCCTAGTCGACAGGCGGCTCAAGCCTCCTCCCAATCATGGCGGAATAAAATAGCCTCCGGGCTTTTGTAGATACTGTATTATATAAACCTGGTGGTGGGAATGTGTCCAAACTCTGATATGGACAGTCTTACTTTAAGTATTACATTAAGTATTTAGTATTAAGTTTGTGGGATCAATAATTATATAGAATAATTAAAAGGTTAATAAATATGTTCTATATTGAATATTGGGTAATCTATCATTCCTATGAACTTAGGTAATTCTAATTGGGTGGGAAAAAATATACCTACCCATTTGCGCATGCGTGATAGCGGCGCACTTCCCGCAAAAGGTGAGGGCCCCGCACTCACTCTCTCCCTAGTCGCCACAACTACCAAACCGTCTGCCTACGCTCTTGTGTTTTCACCTCACCTTTCGCCCCATTAGTGATAGTACTCAGCTCATGAATTCTCCATCTATCCATACTAATCCATAGATCATTAATCATCATTCCCATCAATCATTAAGTATAGTGGCCCCCTTCTTTAAACATCAACTCCATCCTATCACCCGTTTCACACACCATCTTGTAACATCATCACGGCTCAACAGGTCAACTAAGTTCTACAGCACTAGTTCCAGTTTTCAGGTGATATAAACCATTATATGATATTATTATACAGTCCACTGAATCATTTAACTAACGAATATCTATATAATAAATAAGTAATAACAAAATAAATAAATAATAAATGGTTCACATGACATCACTGAGAGTGTGGGTGATACTCTCAGTATCACATGGGCAGCCCACCATGCAGCACAGAAGAGGAGCCAGCCTTTTGAAGTGAGCATGACATCACTGTTGCCTTTGATACGAGACCTGGCTCACTCTGTTGCAACCATCAAACATGCCATGGGGAAGATTCGAGATACAGTGGCATTCCTCAACCCAGGGCAGACCCCAGTCATAGCTGCTGACCAACCACTGTTTGCACTAGCAAAACAAATCCAGTGCCAGTGGCCTGAGTATGGAGAGGAAAAATTTGTTATCATGTTTGGGGGACTTCACATAGAGAAGGCTGCACTTGGTTCCCTTGGAGCACTACTGGAACACAGTGGCTGGACCAGTGCTATTGCTGAAGCAGGGGTGGCCTCATCTGGTACAGCTGAGTCATTCCTGACTGTGTCAAGTATCACCAGGACAAGATTGGCCCACCAGATCACAGCATGCAGCCTGTATAAACTGAAGAAAGAAGCCTACCAAGACTACTGCTCTGAGGAGTCCGGCAGACCAACGCTGACCTTTCAAGACTGGTGTGATCAGCGGAGACCTCAGAGTCCACAGTTCCAGTTCTGGGATCTGGTTTTGGACATGGAGCTGGTCGTGCTCCTGTTGATACGCTCCTTTAGGGAAGGAAACTTCGACCTGTACTGTGAAGCACTCCCTGAACTGATCCCCTACTTCTTCGCGAATAACAATGTCAATTATGCTCGGTGGCTTCCAGTTCACTTCAGAGACATGATGTCTCTTGAGAAGCAGCATCAAGACGTAGCCAGAGAGTTTCACAAAGGAAACTTTGTTGTCCACAAGTCCAGAAGAGACTTTGCTAAGTAGACCCTTGGGAACCACCATGCCAAATTTGGTGCTTGTATCACATTTTGCACAAATTTTCTACAAGGAGTTAACCTGTCCAGCACACAATGCTTCATACACTATTAAAAAAGTGTGGGTGATTAGGGTAATTGTCCATTATTTTGTATAGTTGGCCAATTAAGTCGTGTCGCCGCTGTCATTACGTTTTGCTCCCTGTATGCTGTATTAATGTCTGTCAGATGTTGAATAGGGTGTGTATATAATTATATAGAACATGTTTGTATATCTCATTCAAAATTATGAAGTAATGCTTAGATACTGCTGATACCAATTATTGATCGAAATATACTAGGTGCCGTGACATCACATAATTGGTTGACTTTACAGTAGTAATACGATGATAGAATGGTCATTTATTATCAATAGCCAATAATGTTATATAATTTTTAACAAACTCAGTACCATGGACATCCCTTTCATCATATTATGGCAACTATTAGACGATTTTATTCAGCTTAGGGCGGACCACTGGCAATAACAAGGCTTCAAGCTATCTCAACCAACCGTTTTAACTACCACAGATCTTTCCTAAGCTGCATAATATCGTCTAAATATAGCTAGAATAGAATATAACACACGTCGCTGGTACTCAAAGGGTTAATACCTTTGTTCTATGCTTGATGTTTACATTGCACTGCTCTAATTCTGGCTAACATTACACGATATTATGGAGCTTTCGAAGGGTATTTGGAAATCACACAGGTCAAAATTATATCCATTAATTCTTTGACTCCTACAGTGTTTTTCTTAGCTGAACAAAATCGTTTAATGATAGCCAGAATCAAATTAAGAAACACGTCTTTATGTATTCAAAGGGATGAACAATCACGTTCAATTTACCAATACCGGCAAGAAGCAGGAATCCTAAAGTTATATCTTCCTCAGTACAATTAAGCCGGTATCACACGAGAGCTTTTATAGTCAACATTCGATGATCAATGTTTTTCTGGCAACATTTATAGAAAATATTGCACTGGTATTGGAAGCTAGGGTGGATGGGACTCGTTATCCTTGGTCGGCAGCCCATCTAGGGGAGACAACCTTATAAAAATCCGGGTGGATGGGACTCGTCATCCTTGGTCGGCAACCTGTCTAGGGGAGTAAACTTTAATGCAAATCCGTACTGCTTACTGAAGGGTGAAGCAGGTTAGTGGATGGACTATAGTTTATTCGCTGAAAGTAGGCAAACAATCATGACCTCTATCCTCCGTAACTCAAAAAAGGGCTAGAGGAAATTGGCTGTAAATTTCCACATCTATTCCTTGACTGACTCTTCCCAAATGGTAGAAATATTAGCTCGATTACTCCATTCTTTTTTGAGTTATAGAGGTTAGAGGTCATGATTTATCGCCTACTTACAGCGAATAGACTACCGCACACCACTGTAGAAAAATAGTGCTACAAAGATTCATAGAAGGCCTCGGAGTCGGACGGACCCTCAATTGAGTTTTAAATCCTGTAAGTCCTTCAGTAAAGTGGCATGGGTTGTCCCTATTACAGGGGATAGGTCCACTTGGTGGCATTTTGTGCATGTAAATACGTGTAATGGTAGATGGCCTTTATTCTCAATTTCACTCAATAAATGCTGGTGTTCCCCAGGGATCAGTTTTGGCCCCAACTCTGTTCCTCATTCATATCAATGATCTCATATCTACCACTCATAATCCAATACATTCCTACGCAGATGACTCAACACTCCACAGTTCCTTCACATTTACCAATTCTTTCACCCAACCCGATCTTATAAATTCAAAAATAAACACTGCAATTTCTCTGAACCAGGACCTTTCTAGAATTAATGAATGGGGACAAGAGAATCTAGTTTCCTTTAATGCACAGAAAACCAAGTACATTCAATTTTCTAACCGACAGAATCTCACTGACTCCCATATATTTTTTAATGATGTAAATATTCCCACTTCCCCTAGTATTGACATTCTCGGTGTAACATTAACTACTAACTTGAGCTGGACACATTATGTTAGAAGCATTGCTAAGAATGCCTCTAAAAAACTGGGACTCCTGTACAGAGTTCGAGAATTCTTCACTGATGAGCAGTTGGCCGTAATATATAAAAGTCATGTGCGCTCTCAGATGGATTACTGTTCACCTCTGTGGGGTGGAAGTGGAGTGGTTGCATTGAGGCAGTTGGACAAAATTCAAAATAAAGCTATTAGATTAATCAATAACCCTGCAATCACACAGGACCTTCCTACATTAGCCATACAAAGAAACGTTGCATCCCTTGCATTATTCTACAGATATTTTCACAGCAATTGTTCCGAGGAACTTGCTTCAATTGTGCCGCCTCTCCACATCTTTCCCCGTAGAACTAGGGCAGCTGAGAGCACCCATGAATTTACACTTTCTCCTCCACAATGCAGAACTTCTGCTTATCAGAATTCATTTATCCCCAGAGCTACTACTCTTTGGAATTCACTTCCCTCGAATTGCTTTCCACAAACTTACAATCAACAAATGTTTAAATCCAGTTGTTACAAACATTTTATGAATGGAGGATGCCTTTAGGCACATGGACCTTTTTGTTTTATCTGTGTTTTTCCTTCCTCCGTTCATTGTCTCTTAAAAAAAAAAAAAAAAAAAAAAATGTACACCCTCATTAATGGGAGTAAGGCGTCCGGTAATAGATAGATTGGAAACTAAACTGATGGTAGATAAATGTAAGTAACCGACATATATAAAATGTTGACCTCATAAGCTGTCAGACCAATGTTGAGGGAAAAGGCGCTGGTGTGATACCAGCTATACACACTGATTTCTTGTATGCTGGCTTACACAAGATGATGAAGTAAAAATCGGAAAATACCTTCCTTATTTAATGGGTTAACCCCTTCTGTACCGGCGACGTATTTTTAATTATTATTGTAGCTATATTTCGACGACGATTTTGTGCAGTTGAAGAATGATCTGTGGTAGTATATATGGCTAAGTGAGATAGTTCTAATCATATTAATTGTTGGAGGCCCATTTTAAACTGAATAATATCGTCTAATAGTAGCCAGAGTAAAATTAAAAGGATGACACTCGTACGGAACGGGTTAAGGAAGGATGTTTTTTTTCTGGACCCCTTCTTCCTCATGCTTAGCCCCATACATTTTCAGATTTTAATACAAATCTATCTTGAAGGGAGATCTTGGGGATGTTATTTTAAGCTTGGTATAGGCCTAGTGAGGAAACTAATAAATAGATAGATAAATGAAAACACCAAAAATAGACCCTACCCCTTTAAGAGAGGATGGCATATTTATTTGCTTAATAATAAATATTATTATTATTTCATTAGTTTCCTTCCTAGACCTCTATCGAGCTTAAAACAAAAAAACACACACCCCAAGACCCTCTTTCTAGATAAATTTGTACATTTTTAGATAGAAAAATGTCCTGGTCGAAGGCCGGTTCCTCTAAAATTAGAGGCTCGCTTTCGCTCGCCAGGAAAAATCGACACCTAAAAGGCACGACAAGTCTTTAATTTAGACAGAAATGGGGCGAAAGGTCTTAAAACCGCCAAACTAATGGGCCCAACATCTTAGAATCTGAAAACTAATCGGGCTAAACATGAGGGATAAATGGGGCCAGAAAAACAACCTGAAGCATATTACCAACAATATTAACACTCTCTCTGCGGGCATATTTCCGCCATAATAGGGCTCATTCAGCACTCCTGATTGATTAGGCAAGTATCGGAATGAAATGAAATGTATTCAGCTAAAAACTAGAAGAAACTAACTTAAAAATTACACCAGAACAAGCTGCATAGCTCGTGGGGTTCACCCGCAGCGCTATCATAGACATTCGCTAAAATGAGCAATTCTTGCTAATGTCTCACTACATTTGCCTTTGGCAGCACTGTATATCTCTTGAAACTCTGACTCAGAGCCGCCTTCAGTGCCATGGCCGCCTGGCTGGGAGACAGACATATGACCTGTCGCACTCCTGCTTCCTTGCACGTGATTTTACAGGCTATTAGAGACTTTAAAAGCGTGTAAATTGCTGTAAATTGCCATGGCGTTCAGGAACATCTTCCGCAGGGAAAGGGTTAAAGACGTGGCTATATTGCTAATAAAAATAAATAAATAAATAAATAATAATAATATTCTATCTATCTATCTATTGCCTGATGCCGTGATCCTTGAGGGGATGGCCATGAACGAAATGCCCCCATGCACCTCTGTCCCCAGCCAGTCGACGTCCCTCTTCCCAACCAGCACCGCTTTCATTCATATACTTCTTAACTCCATCCTTCCACCTCTCTCTCGGTTTACCTCTCCCTCTCTGTCCTTCCACCTCGCTCTCGTACACCCTCTTAGTCATATTAACCAGACCCTGCAACTCCCATTTATTATCGTTCATCAGAACTGTATCGTCGGCAAAACAGCAGTACAGAGAACTTCAACTCGTTTCCTTCCCTTTTCAGCGATACACCAACATCATCTACTCTTCCTTGTATTTCTTTCATGACTCCATCCATATTATACAGTAAACAACCACGGGGACATCACACACCCCTGTTTCAACCCAACATTCAGATCAATGAACTCGCTCTACTCATTCTCCACACGTCCTGCTGCCTTTGCACCCTCATGCGCTTCATTGCTTCCAGCAACTTGCCAGATTACTCCGTATATTTTCAACTACTTTCCACATACCTTCTCTATCCACTCTGTCATAGGCCTTCTCCAAGTCCATAAAGGCAACATACAGCTTTTGTTGCTTCTCCAGATATTACTCCACAACACATTTCAGGGTAAAAATCTGATCTACACATCCTATTCCCTTCCTAAACCCGTCTTGCTCGTCACCTATCCATTTCTCCGTTCTCGCTTTCACTCTCTCAATCACTACCCTACTGTACACCTTCCCTACTATGCTTAGAAGACATATTCGTTGGTGGTTACCACAAACTCCTCTCTCCCCTTTACCCTTATATAGGGAGACTATTATGCCTGTCTTCCAGTCATCAGGTGCACTCCCTTTCTCCCATGCTAATTTACACATTTGCCATACCCATTCGTTCACTATCTCACCACCATACCTCATAATTTCCCCACACACTCCCTCTATTCCTGGTGCTTTCCCCAACTTCACTCTTTTCATGGCTTCACACACTTCTGACCTCCTGATCCCCACCTCCTCCTCCACTATTTCTCTTCTTCTCCCTCCCATACCCCATCCAACTATGTTTGCTGGCTCTTGATTCCTTACATTCAGCTATTCATTGATGTACTCCCTCTATCTTTTAACTCTCTCTTGCTTCTCGGCTAGCACTCACCCATTCTTATCTTTCACACCCTTACCATTTCCCTTGCTACCTTCGGCCCTAACTTTCTTGACTTCTTTCCAGAACAGGTTCTTACAGTCCCTCCATTGTACACTCTGATTCCTTCCAAATTCCTCATCTGCTCTTCTCTTACATTCCTTCACTACTCTCTTCACCACTCTCTTTTTCTCCAAGTACCTCACTCTTTTCTGTCTCTCCAAATCTTCATTCCCTCTACTACCCAACCACTCTCTATACGCTTTCTTCTTGTCTTCACACTTCAACAGCTATTTTTACCTCTTCCGTCCACCATGCTGTACCCTTCACCACCTCCTCACATGCTGGACAAATCTCTTCCTTAACCCACTGAGCCCCAGCGACGCACTGTTTGCGTTAGCAATGTATGTAATGCTAAACCCCAGCGACGCATACGTCTGCGTCAGTGATAATTACTACGGTCCTATGGCACCTAGAGGGCTCAGATTTGTATAAGAACTGTGGAAGTATCCCACGCAACCTTGACGATGGTTGAAAACTCTCAAAGTTTAACCGTGTGTGCGTGAGCGCGGAAAAACCTGATTTTTGGGTGTTTTTGTCTTCAATTTTTTACTCTTGTCAAATCCGTTTTCGGGGGCTCCGTAGGACCAATTTTTTAACTTTTTAATCGTTTTTTTGTGTTTTTTCCTTCATTCCTAACCCATTCGCTATTGTTTCTGGATTGTTTTTTCTTTTCAAAACCCGCCGGTCCCTGGGTGTACATTTATTTATATTTAGCTGGGGCTCAGTGGGTTAAACATTTTGCTCACCTTCGCCACTTCCTCCATACCCTCCAGGTCAAACCTACCTAGTCGTCTTTCTACTGCTCTCCTGAACTCTTCCTTGATCTCCTCCTCCTGCAACCTCTCCACCCTCCACGCCATTCCACCTTCCTCTCGCCTCCCTCCAACTCTCCTCACCCCCTTCTTTTGTATCCTAATTTTAGCTAATACTACATAATGGTCAGACAGACCCCCCTCCCCCAATACACACTAGCATGCAGTAAAGATTTCTTCATTCGTTCCACACATATACTGTATAATCAATCAGTATCTTTCGTTCCACCACTGTCTTATACTTCTTCCTCCACACCACTTTCCATGTGTAGCTGTGTATCTGTGTTGGAAGAAGGTGTTGGTTATCCACAACCTACTTCCCATACATACGTCCACAAGTGGACGGTGTGGGGAGGTGTGGTGGAGTGGTCTTGCCACTGGCCTGGTAATCCAAAGGTCCCGGGTTCAAATCCCGATGAATCAATGGGAAGATATTATTGGGATGGAATTTGTGCTGTACCTAGTATCAGTGCATTACCACAAGCCCACCGAAACGCCAATAAAATACCCTCATTGTTCCCTGATTAAATAGCACTGTATGAATATTCCCATATTCAAAATATGCTATAGGGGTGCAATGCCTGGTGAGTTATCTGCTCAACAGGTGGCGTTGTGTGTGTGTAAGTGTGAGAGTCCGAGTGTAGGGGGTGAGACAGTGAAGCACGGGAACGAGGTGGCTTCAGAGATGGGGTCGTTTCGGGCCATGAGTGAGCACCGTGCCTCATGTGAAGGCAAGATGGCAGGTGCTCGTTGTACTCTACGTGCTTCACATGTCTCACTCCCTAGACTGGAACAAGACCTCACGGGCTTCATTGTAAAGCGGTGAATGTTAAGGCTCTCAGCCTATGCCCGAGATAAAGTAAGTTGGAATATAGAAACTAAAAAAAAAAAAGAAAAAAGTGCACTACCATTCCCATTCACCTCTGGCGGTACACCCTTTCCTCCCACCACTCCATCAACTTTCTTATCACTCAACTTCCCATTCGTATCCCCTATCAGAAATATTTTTTCGGTCTTGCCTAACTTATCCAGACACGCCTCCACATTCACTCATAACTCCTCCTTTTCTCTTACAGTGTTATCCTCTGTCGGAGCATACACACACACAACCACCCACGTTTGTATTCCTACTTTCATTCTCACCTACATAATCCTTGAACCCACAAACCCATAGTCTCATACACGCTCCTTCTATTTGTTACTTACAAACAAACATTTGTTACTTACAAACAAACAATAATAGTAATCAAGGGTATAAATGAAAGGTATGGATTGGTCCTATCCAGAGTGAGGTTTGGCATCCTCTACCCAACCTGAGCCGTGTCTGTCTGTCTCTGTTACTATCCTACTAGACGAGACAGAGAAAGGGGCGAGGGAACGTGAAAGTTGTCCGGACCCTGAGAATAGGAACTTTAAATGTTGTATCTGTTCGTGCTCTGTCTCGTGTCGGCCACCCCCAGCGTTGGGATATGTGTATGAGTACATACATAAAAGAAAGGTATATACAGTACAATAATTGGATGTGTTGATAATTATCGTGACTTACGAGTGTCCACGATAGACCTTTCTATTTCCAGTTGGGATTGGTTAAAAGGGGAATTTATAATTCTGCATATACATAAAGTATCATGTAAAGTTAATTGAGTGTGTATATCAGATGAGTAATATATAAGGGGTAATTAAGGTATAGGCTATGGTGTACATTTATTCTATAAAGAGTTAATTCGAGAATATAGTATTCCATAAGTATTAAGTACTATTTAATATAGTAATTAAAGTAATATGAGGAACGTTAGAAGCATCGAGAATGATTGCGCATGTCTAGCTTCACTTGTTACCAAGCTGACGTTCTAAGATATCTCCCTATAAAGGGTGCCACTCAATAACAACACGCCTCACCATCAACACCAGCGATCAGCCACATCTATCGTCCCATATATAAAACATCCCAGCACCTGCTATCCATCAACATGCTCCATTAACCAGCTAAGTCTATATATTTTCACTGGTGGCCATTATAATATATGTAGACAATATACAGCATGTGAATTAACAACAAAGGTGAGACGATCTAAATGCTTCCCCCTTAGGCAGATAATCCAATACCTTTACTTGTCTTGTAACTAATTCCTAAATCCACTATACGAACCTAAGTCTTGAGAGTAAAGTATGGTGCCGTAAACCAGGGTTTAAGTATAGCCTATATGCCTTATTTAATAATATACTGAACCCCATTTTTGTGTTTAACCCCTCCAACCCGGAAGGGCTCTTGAACGCCCATAACAACCTTGGCCCGCGCAACCCGGAAGGGCTCTTGAACGCCCATTGCTTGCGTGCGTGCTTTCGAATGCCGCGCGTAAAGTTTTGGTATCATGGGACGGTAGGTGGCGCCACCAGGCGTAAACGACGCCACAGCAACAGTATCTACCCCGACGCCATCATGGACAGTACGCCAAATAGTGATTCCGCTGTGTCCGATGCCGTGCTTCCTACGACGCCCTTGCTAGTTCGTCGCGCCTTACCCCGATGCCATCGCCTAAATGTGTTATCTCCCGGAGGTATTGAGACGACATTGAGACTTTATGAGCGAGCTGATGCCAAGCATAATGTTGATGATGAAGTCAGTGACGACTCCAGTAATTATAAGTTGAGTGATTATGGCCATGAGAGTGACAAAGAAGAGCAATTCCTGGGATTTGTGAGAGAACATGACAGTGATGAAGGTGATGTACCAGTTGTTGAGGAAGCTGGTTTACCTAAAGACAGTGAACTTGAGAGAGTGAGTGAGTGGGAGAGTTCAAGGTCACTCACCAAATTTTGCATAAGTGACACGACTCCAAGCCCTTCCCCAGGTAAATCGCCTTTCAAGCTACACTTGTATAAGCAGAAAATACTTGAGAAGGCGGCCGCGGCAGCTAAGGAACAAGCAAAAATACTTGGTGAGGATGAGGCTGTGAGTGAGGGTCAGCGTGGTGACCCTTCTCGTCCGCCATTGTCTCCCTTATCTACCCACGCCACCCAAGATGACCCGGATGCCCCGCATTCTTCCCCACCACCCCCACCATTGCCAAGGGTTGAGGACCCCCCACTTTCGGCCTATTTGCCTCCTAGGTCCCCCGACAGGAGACATACTGCTGCCGAAAAGGGGAAAGGTAGGAAATATACCAAAAAAATTAAGAAAAGTAAGAGAGTTTTGTTCGAGGCTCCCGCGGCGTCCACCCCGGCCGGCCCCAGCCATACGTCCCCGCAACTTTCCCCACGGTCCTCCCCACCTCTCCCGCCTTCAACATGTCTTCCTGAAGAAGTCTTTGAGCTCGCATCACCAATACCTGGGCCTAGTGACAGTGAAACATTGCTTTCTGTCACTCGTCGCAGGCCAAGGAGCCCAGGACCTCGGGGGGACACAGCCTCACCTGCCACTCCTTCCCCACCTCGCCCACCCGCATGCCGCCCACGCATCACTGGTTCCCCGCCAGATTATGTGGGGGCCACTGATGATGAAGGCACCTCTCTGAAGACTCTGGCCATGATTACATAGGTCCACCGTCAGGGCAAGATGACCACTCTGACGATGACTATATGGACATCGACGACCCTCGACCCATCCGCTTGGCCCGGCGTCGTGCTGCCCGTCGTGCTGCCCGCCGCCCTGGCCGACGCCCTCGCCGCCCTAGGGCGCGCGCCTCCCGAGTTGGCCGTGGGCGTGCTGGGCCACCAGCTGGAGCTCCTCGTCAGCGTAGATGAGACCCATTCTACGTTTTTCAGTGGCAAGACGTAGTTGATGAGGATGGATACAACCCTGATGTGCCAGCTTTTGATGAGGTACTGGAGGGTTCAGGCATTACCCCCAATTTTCCTGCAGGCCCCAATGCTCCACCACACGAACTATTTGAGGCCTTCTTTGATGAGGAGGTGGTAGGCTATGTTGTCAAAGAGACAAATAAGCAGCACCAATTCCAGGTCCACTTTTTGGGCAAGGTGACCAAGGGCCACATGAGGCAGTGGACCCCAGTGACTCATAAAGAGTTCATGGTGTTCCTGGCACTCACCATGCTAATGCCTCATGTCAAGAAGCATAGGTTGCCTGACTATTGGATCACCAATGATCTGATATCCACCCCTGCCTTCGGGAAATATATGTCTCGCGACCGGTACCTTGATATCCTCCCAGCGCTCCATCTTGTCACCAACACCGACGTCCACCTCGGTGACAAGCTGTGGAAGATTAGGACGTTGTATGAGATGATGGGAGAACGCTTCACCTCCTACTTCAAGCCCTTCCGCAAGGTCGTCATTGACGAGTCTCTTGTGCTGTTCCGGGGAAAACTCAGCTTCCGGCAGTACATCCCCTCAAAAAGACATCGCTTTGGCATAAAATTCTTTGTGCTGTACGACTGCCAAACTGGCTATGTCCTGGACTTCCTGGTCTACAGCGGGAAGGAAGGGGACTTGCTTGTGGACCCCCTCATTGGCTTTGGCGGAGCAGTGGTGCAAGCCATGATGGACCGCTACTTTCACAAGAATCACGTCCTCTACACGGACAATTATTACATGTCCCCCACTCTCTCACAGTACCTGCATGAGCGCAAGACGGGGACTGTAGGCACAGTACGAGGGAAAAGGAAGGGCATGCCACCTTTCCCTCCAAAGACCAAAAAAGGTGATGTGTTCAAGAAGAAGTCGGGGCCCATTCTGGCTATCCACTGGCACAACCAGCGGAAGGTCAACCTCCTGACCACCATCCACAAGGGGGAAATGGTGGAGACTGGCAAGGTGGATCGCCGCACCCAGGCCAGGGTGACCAAGCCCGATGCTGTCCTGGACTACAACATCAACATGAGGCTGGTGGACAAGTCCGACATGCAGATAGGCTTCATTGACTGCCTGCGTACCTCGTGCAGATGGTACAAAAAGTTCTTTCTGCATATGGTGGACATGTCAGTTCTGAATGCCTACAATATACAAGCTTCGGAATGTGAACACACCCATGAAGTTCAATAGCCTGCGGAGGTTCCAAAAGCAGGTGTTGACGGAGCTCCTGGAGAAGTATGCTACGCCACAGAGGGCAGTGGCACATCCTGGGCCCGCCGTTATTGACCGCTTGCAGTGTGCTCAATACTTGATTAGGCACAGGCTTGGTTCCCTGCCTCAGAATGAATCAGGAAGAACACAGCAGAAGCGGTGCCATGTCTGCTACAACAGCAGGGTGAGGCCGAGGCCAGGTAAAAAGTCAACCATGGAGTGTGTGGAGTGCAAGGTGGCACTCTGTGCTTTAGAGTGCTTCTTTGATTACCACTCCAAGCTGGAGTTCTAATAATCATACTGAAATTGCCAAATAAAATGACAATATGTACACTATAATTATATAGGCAAAAAGTGGAAGAAAACCAATTTATTGTAATACAAAAGTCATGTATTATGAGAAAATTGATACAAATACAATTACATCATAATAATATGTGAAAGTGACACATATGTATATACCAAGTGACATTCATATGATTAGAACCTATAGAAATATAGAAATCAGTGAAAAAAGACAATAAATTGTATATAAAACGTTTACAAATCATATAACTAAGTGAAAGTGACACAAGACCTAATATTTGATGGCCAAAGTATAATAAATACCTGTGATAACGAATAATCAGTGCCTAATACAACAATAACCTACCTCAATTACTAATAAAATGTACGGTATCGAGTGAAAATGAGCATTATCAGTGACAGTGACACTCTCTAAAGCATATTTGTCAAAGTGAAAGTGACACAAGACCTAATATTTGATGGCCAAAGTATAATAAACACCTGTGATAACGAATAATCAGTGCCTAATACAACAATAACCTACCTCAATTACTAATAAAATGTACGGTATCGAGTGAAAATGAGCATTATCAGTGACAGTGACACTCTCTAAAGCATATTTGTCAAAGTGAAAGTGACACAAAACCTAATATTTGATGGCCAAAGTATAATAAAACACCTGTGATAACGAATAATCAGTGCCTAATACAACAATAACCTACCTCAATTACTAATAAAATGTACGGTATCGAGTGAAAATGAAGCATTATCAGTGACACTCTAAAGCATATTTATCAAAGTGAAAGTGACATAAGACACAATACTTGATGACCAAAGAATAATAAACACCTGTAATAACGAATAATCAGTGCCTAATACAACAATAACCTACCTCAATTACTAATAAAATGTACGGTATCGAGTGAAAATTAGCAATATCAGTGACAGTGATACCCTAATAAACATATTTTATATAATTGGCCTCAAAATAACTAGAAAAATATCAAATAAACATCACATTCTCAATATCAAACACTAAAATCGTCTAAGGGAGATAAATACTTTGGCGCGACGAGCGGCTAGGTGCGTCGTAGCCATGGCCGGGGCGACGCGTCCGAACGCGGGAAGAATTTGCCGCCGAAAAGCATTCGTCTTCCCGCGCTCACCATTATGCAACCAGAGGGGCTAGAGACCTCTACTCAACGCCATTCGACAGAGGAAGGTTTGTGGAACATTATTCTTTTTTATTCACAACATTACATGCCATATTCATTGACTTACAGAGTAGTTAACATAGCCCAAAGATCGTCAAAACACCCGGTACCGCAGCACAGTCGCAAGCTATTGCCCCCGGGGCTGGAGGGTTAACCTAGGCCTAATTGTGGCTGGGCGTCTTCTTGGGCCTGCTTAAACCATCCCTGCTTTCTACTTGCTAGTGCTATAGTTTACACACTAGCCAATGATTCGAGGGTCTGGGGAAGCAGCGCAGGGTTGGGGCGGTATTGACGAGAATTTTGAGCTGTCACCATCGCATAATAAACACCCGTTACCTAAAGTTGCGGTGATTGGACACTCGTATGTCAATAGATTTGAACCGCCACCATCTCCTATACTCCGCGAAGGCTTCCAGCTGAAGTTTCTGGCACAAAGTGGGGCCACAGTTGATTCAATCCGTAATTCGCCAGCCTTCGATAATCTTATACAGTTTCGTCCGGATCTCACATTCTTGATAGTCGGAGGTAATGATATTTTTGGTGATACGGTAGTTAATGAGTTAGCCAGTAAAATAAATGATTTGGCTAAACATATTGAGGATAGAACAGGGGGGGCATTGTAAAATTGTGGGAATAGAGTCTCGTGCCTCCCCCAGGGGCCTCAGTGCAAAACAATATAACAGAATAAAAAATGCCGTCAACAGACATTTACGCCAGAAATTCCCATTCTCCAAGTAAAGGTTCAACCCTATGGAGATGGGTAAGGAGGACTTGGCATATGATGGCGTCCATTTAGGCCCTTGGGGGACGCACAAGCTCTATAACCTAATCGTCAGTAGGGCGGCGCGATATTTTGACGAGGAATAGGCTAGCCTATATTTATTTCAGTTTATTAGGCTAATAGTTTATTTTATCGTCGTTCATCGTCCATCCTGACTCACCTATCCCCTATAAATTTGTGAATTGACTGGTAACAGGTTGGGTTCCCTTTCAACATAGACATCACCAAGCTAAAGAGGTTGAGGGCTGTGGCCAAAGGAGGCATGACTAAATTAACTAAGGATTTCACCACGTTCCTCAACGAAGCCACAAACGATGAAATAGTTTCTAAGAAAGTCAGTATCAACAAGCTTTACACAACATCAATTCTTTCAATTAGAAAATATATCTATTGTTAGAGTCCGAGGAAGATTTAAATGAAGAAGTGGCTAATGATATGATTTATGAGGAACAGGTACAAAACTTATTAGCCCCTTTGGATAGTAGACCGGCACGTACAGAGGTCTCTCGCAGAGAGGCTGTAAAGTTGGTAGTAAAATTGCCAGCCTTAACCCTCCCGAAGTTTGGTGGTGATCCTGCCCGGTGGACCGGATTTTGGGATTTATTCCAATGTTCGGTTCATGGGCGTCAGGACCTAACAGATATTCAGAAATTCACATATTTGAGGGGTCAGCTAGAGGGAGAGGCCTCGCAGCTCATAGCCGGATTTAGCTTAGAGACCACAAGTTATACTCCTGCCGTAACACTTCTTCTCGAGACCTATGGACAGATTGACCACATCAAGTCTGCCCACGTTACCGCCTTTTGTGAGATTCCTAGTCCTCGGTATGATGCACAAGACCTTAGACATTTCCATGCGGCTGCTGAATGCACACTAAAGTCGCTTAAATCTTGCAATGTGACATTGGAAGAATTTTGTGCCGTAATGTTGTATAATAAGATTCCGTCTCCTTTGCGAGAGACTATTCGGCGAGAACTGAAGGATGACTGGTTAAAGGTTGGTGCGGTCACTCGGACCCTATACGAGGAGATTTGTAATATGGAGGGGGCGGGCCTGCCTCCACAAGACAAATTTAAACCTACTGCTGCTTTTACTATTCAACAAAACAAGGTAGCGCATTACAAGGCAGGAAGCAATGGCTCTTATAAGGGCTGTAAGCTGTGTGGCAAGTCAGGGCACTGATGGTTTAAAAGTTTCAAATATCCTAATGCACAAACCAAAATAAAGAGGGCGAAGGTATTAAAGGTGTGTGTTGGCTGTTTGGATAGAGACCATGGTCGAAATGGTTGCACCCACCCAAAGGTGGAGCCGTGCAAACATTGTCAGGGCAAACATTACCATAGTCTTTGTCCGAATAGGGGCCAGGAGTTGCCACAAGCTCATTCGGAACACCCAGTTACTATGTCGGTTACTACTCAAAAATAAATGGCATTACTCCCCACAATAAAGGTACCATTAAAGGGTAGGGAGACTTATGTTACACAACTTCGTGCTTTACTAGATCAGTGCTCACAAAAGTCCTTTATATTGAAGTCCTCATTGGAGTTAATACAACATACAGTAGTTGGTAAAGAGACTCTACAATTAAGGGGGTTCACAGGCTCGCTGGAGGATGCAACTTATGATGTTGTTGCACTAAACTATCGACACGAAGGGCGATGGCGCCAAATGAAAGCCATTGTTGTCGATCGGCTTCCTAGTTACTGTGCTCACAAGGGACTTACTTGTATCACTGACAAACTCACTGCGCTAAAGTTGAAATTAGCCGACAATGATTTTCATTGAAACAAACTCGATATGCTGATGGGAGCGGAGAATTACTATAAGTTTGCACACCCAGGCTTTAAAAGAGTAAATGAGATGGTTCTCCTGCCCACTATTTACGGGTATGCTTTGAGTGGATCGTTCCATACGCAAGGTTCAGAAACCACTGTCGAAGTGGTCACAGTTCTGAAAGTTGCTACCGGCCCAGTGGATACCTACTTACAGGACAGTGGGGGCCACTGGGAACACAGAGATATTGGTGCACTATAGGAACTGGACCACATTGGCATTGCCTATAAGGAAGCAGACTTGGAGGCTAAATTAGTCATGTCAAAATTCAATGAGTCACTCATGTTAACACTCTTGTGTTAATAATCAGTACACTGTTCAGTTGCCCTGGAGAGACAACAAACACTTACTTCCGAGCAACTATGGGCTAGCCTTGGGACGACTCAGAGGTCTTCGGCGTAAGTTCATACGGGCCCCGGAATACTGCGAGCAATATGGAAGTGTCATTCGGGATCAGATAGCAAGAGGTTTCATTGAGAGAGTGCCAGACTCACTATCTGGCTCATCATGGTGTTGAAAAGGACAGTCGGACCACACCCGTGAGGGTAGTCTTCGACTGTTCAGCAAAGACAAGCACAAATAAGTTGAGCTTGAATGATTGTCTGTATACAGGACCTTCTCTTGTCGCTGACCTAACCCAGGTCTTGTTAAGGTTCAGATTGAACCAATATGCTTGGGTCAGCGACATTGAGAAGGCCTTTCTTATGCTCAAGTTGCACGAGGATGACATGGATTGCACGCTGTTTCTGTGGCCCGATGATCCGCTGGATATCGACAGTCCAGTATCGGTCTATAGGTTTCGCGTGGTTCTTTTTGGCGCGACCTGCTCACAGTTTTTGTTGAATGCAACTATCTTGAAACATTTGTCACTGGTAGATATACATACTCAACATGTTGACGGTCTGAGACGTGGGCTTTACATAGATAATTTGCAGGCGACCCATGACAGTGAGCAGGACCTTCTGAGCATATACAACAGCAGCCAGGACATATTCTCGGGAGCGCATCTCTTTCTCAGGGAATGGGTCACAAATAGTCCACATCTCCGTGATACCTTATTCGCACATAATGTCGCAAGTACAGTACAGGATAGGGTGAAGACACTCGGGATGACTTGGGTAACTGATACTGATATGTTTACATTCCAGAAGAGGAGGCGTTTTTTACAAGCTAGCACAAAAAGAGAAGCGCTCAGTGTCACTGCTAGCATATTTGATCCGCTGGGGGTTTTGTTACCTGTCACCATTAGGGCTCGCATTTTTGTACAGGAGTACAAAGGAGTACAAAGGAAATCAAGCAACGGAAGCCCATTCCACAAGTTGACAACTCGATTGAAGAAGAAATTCTTAGATTCGTGTGAGTTTGAACACTTGAATTAAGTCACCTCTTAATATGCACTGGGTTAAAGGAAATAGATTTAATTCTCTAAGACGCTCTTCGTATGGTTTGTTCTTTAGGCTAGGTATCATTTTGGTAACTCTACGTTCAACTCGTTCTAGCTTGTTTATATCTTTTTGGTAATAAGGGCACCAGGATTGAACGCAGTATTCCAGAAGAGGGCGGACTAATGAATTGTAAAGGGTTAGGATAACTTCTTTGGATTTATGCTCAAATGACCTGCCTATAAAGCCAATTATTTTGTTTGCCTTCTTAACAACTTCTGAACATTGTTGACTCGGTTTTAGGTTACTCGATATTGTTACTCCCAGATCGGTTTCTCTGTTTACATTCTTAAGCTGAGTGCCATTCATCGAATAGTTTGCTTTCTCATTTAGGTATCCGATATGTAGTACTTTACATTTATCCGCATTGAAACTCATTTGCCAAATTTGGGCCCAACATGACAATTTATCTAGATTGTGTTGCATATCGTCAACTTGTTCTTTTGAGAGTACGCTATTTGCAATTTTTGTATCGTCAGCAAATTTTGAGATTGTACAGGTGAGACCCTCATCTATGTCGTTGATGTAAATTAGAAAGAGAATTGGTCCTAGTACCGATCCCTGGGGTACCCCGCTACTTACATTGGTCCATTTTGATGACTTACCGTTTATGACTACTCTTTGCTTTCTGTCGCTGAGCCAATTTTCTATCCATTTCAACACACCGTCTTGTATTCCATGCGCTTTTAGTTTTAGCAGTAAACGTTTGTGGGGAACTTTGTCAAAGGCCTTTTGAAAATCAAGGTATATAATATCTACAGCTTTACTCTCATCGTAGAGGTTGAGGATATCGTGGAAGAAGTCTAAGAGGTTTGTTAAACAGGAACGTTTTTTACGAAAGCCGTGTTGAGTATCTTTAAGTATGTTATTTTCCTCTAAGTGATTTACGAGTCTGTCTCGTATGACCGTTTCTAGCATTTTACATACAACTGAGGTTAAGCTAATTGGACGATAGTTACTGGGTAGGGATTTGCTGCCTTTTTTGAATATCGGTGTTACGTTGGCTAGCTTCCACTGATCGGGCATAGTTCCAGACTGCAAGGATTTATTGAATAGTAATGTCAGTGGTTTAGAGAGCTCATCCTTAGCTTCCTTTAGAACTCTAGGCGAGATTGTATCAGGTCCAGGCGTTTTATTTACCTTGAGTTTATCTAAACAATTCAATACTTCTCTCTCTGTAACGGTGATATTGCTTAGAACATCTAAATTATCAATCTGAATCGGCGATGGTGTAGGGATATCACTGAGGTCTTCTGTTGTAAAAACTGATGCAAAGAAGGTATTGAGGGCATTACTCATTTGTTCTTCGTCTTTGGTGTATTCTCCATTTTCATCGACTAACGGTCCAACAGTTGAAGTAACAACTTTTTTCTTTCTGATATAACTATAGAATTCTTTCGGGTTTGTTTTACTTTGATTCGCAATATGTAACTCTAAGGTCTTTTTACTTTGCTTAATTAACTTTTTGGCTTTGCGTCGTAGCTCTACAAATTTCAGCCGTTCTTCGTCATTTTGTGAGGATTTTAATCTATCATTAGCAAATTTTTTAGCAAGCAGGCAGTTTGAAATATCTTTATTCCACCATTTGGGCTTATTATTATGGCCTGGACGCCGAGTTTTTGATGGTATGCAGTCTTGCACTGCTTTTAGGTAAGTGGCTTCGAATAACTTCCAAGATGTATTTATGTCGTTATTGTGAATTAAAAAGCTCCAGTCAGTTTCTTTAAACATAGCTCTAAGTTTATGGAAGTTTGCTTTCTTGAAATTAGGGACTTTTTCGATGCTACTATTTGGTTCGTTACTAGTAAACTTTAAAGTGAAAGTTATCGTACGATGGTCGCTGTTACTGAATTCATCACCAACATTCAAATTCTCTATTAATTCTTCTTTTGTTGCAAGTACAATGTCAAGAACGTTATTACCACGGGTCGGCGTTCCAACAAATTGATAAAGCGAACTCTCTTGCAAGTTCGTATACAAGTCATGTCCGGAGTGTGAAGTAAGAGTATCGCCCCACTTGGTCACAGGTAAATTAAAGTCACCAAAAATTACGGTATCTTGTGAGTTACTTACATCTGCAATTTGTTCGTAAATTTCTCGGTCAGTTTGCACTGATTGAGCTGGAGGTCTGTATATTAATGCAAGTATTATTTTGGTACCTTTATTATTCTTTATTAGCACAAAAGATGCGTCGACGTTCACAATTTGAGGTTTTGACAAGAGGGTAGGGTTAAGACTTTCTTTGATATAAAGTAAAACGCCACCTCCATTTCGATTTATTCGGCTTTTCTCAAACATTACATAACCGGGAAGTGAATACTCTGCTAAAAAGTCTCTATCTTCTGTATTGAGCCAAGATTCTGTTATGCCAATCACATCATAATTTTCTGTAAACACTAGCTCCTCTAAATCTGAAAATTTATTGCGTATGCTACGAGCGTTTGCATAGAAAACCTTTAAATTTGTTATTTTAGAACTCACGGAACGCTCTTTAATAATATTTTTGGTTCTTGTCGGATCTACATTTATGTTCATGGCTGTCCTCGGTCCTCGCTGTCTTTGGTCCTTATCGCTGGTGGTCCTCGGTTGCCTCTGTTTTTTTCTTGGCGTTGGATGATTTATGTCACTGCTGCTTCTTCTCGGATGGCGTTTTTTGATCCATGGCTGCGGACTGCTTCGTGTAGGAGACGACCCATGCGTGCTGAACCCACAGGGTTTAGATGAGTGCCATCCTTGCGGAACAGAGTAGGCTGGTTGTAGAAGTTGTCCCAGAGGTTGATGAATTCAACTTCTTCCCTCAGACACAAATGTTTTAGTCGGCTATTTGTGCTGAAAGCCTTGTCGTAGAATTTGTCAGGTGCGTCGATCTTGGGGAGAATGCCTGAGATGATGATATTCCTTGACTTGTTTTTGTAGTGCTGGATCATCTTGCGATATTTCTCCATCAACTCTTCGGATCTGGTGCGCATGACGTCATTTGAACCAGCATGGATGACAAAAAGGGTATTTTCATTTGCATCCTTTGTGGTATCTTCGAAGGCTTCCACAATGTCGTCCAGTCCAGCTCCTGGGATGCAAAATCTTTTTCGTTGATTTGGGACTCTGTCGCAGAACTCTTCGACCTGTCCTCGTAGGATGGAATCCCCCACGAGCCTGATCTCTTCTGGTTCGTCTTCCATCTCTACCAATATCTCAAATCTGTTGGACAAAGTTTGTTGGACAAAGTTGAAAGGAGTTTTGGTGAGTAAATTGTGGGTGGGACGAACCTCTTTCGGACGCGCTTAGGGAATGCTGGTGTGACATTGGTTCTAATCTCTGGAGTTGCATGGACTTAGAAATACCTAGACAGGTTACCTTTTCAAGATATGTGACCTTACACGTTTTCAGTGATGCTAGTACAGTTGCTTACGGAGCCGCTGCGTATTTCTGTGATGACAGGGATACGTGCCACTTGATTATGGCTCAGGCTAGGGTGGCCCCGATTAAATGTTTAACTATCCCTAAACTTGAACTGACAGCTTGCGTACTTGTATCTAGGTTAGCCACGTTTATTAAAGAGGCCTACGCATCTGAGTTGTCAATCAAAGAAACAGTCATCTGGTGTGATAGTCAAATAAATTTATGTTGGCTTGCAAGTAAGAAAGTGTTACCGGTGTTTGTTCGTAATAGAGTTGACGAAATCTTAGCGTCATGTACAAACACTATGTTTAGGTATGTCCCTACCGACATTAATCCAGGCGATTTGCTCACAAGGGGAATTACTCATTCTTCCCTACGCAGTTCTCGGCTTTGTTGGGAAGGGCCATCATGGCTATCCCATCCTGAACAATGGGCAGATGGGGAGGAACAAGGTCCTGTGGTTCAACAAATGTTTGCGACCTCTACGGACATTCCCTCGAACAAGACCCATGTAATAGAATGGCCTCGCTATAGTTCGTATGAGGGACTAGTACGCATCATGGCATATGTGAAGCGCTATGTGGGTAATCTGAAAGCCAAATCGAAGGGGTCGGATCAGAATCATGGCATACTTCCAGTACCGGAACTAAGAGCAGCTGAAGTCACTTTAATAGATGTAGCACAGAGGGAAGTTTACCATAAGGAGCGACAGGAACTTTACACTAGCACCACTGTCAATAAGGTTAAGAGTAGCATTATTAAACAGTTGGGGTTATTTTTGGATCAAGTGATCATTAAATGTAAAGGGAGACTACAAAGGGATTAGATAGATTATAATACTAATTTTCCAATCTTTCTTCCAAACAAACACAGGTTAACCTCACTATTGATAGACAATGCTCATAAATTGTGCTTGCATTATGGGGTGGCATATGTGGTTTAGTGTCTGAGAACGAGATGGTGGATTCCGAGAATACGGCAAACAGTGAAGTCAGTAACTAGGAAGTGTGTCGTGTGCAAGCGCTTTCAGGGCAAAAGCTATGGGTTGCAGCCATCTCCTCCACTACCTGATTTCTGCGTTAACAGGGTGGAACCATTTCAGGTCACAGGCATGGACTACTCCGGCTCACTGGCTGTGAGGGGTGGGGGTGTTACTATTGAAAAGGTTTATATAGTATTGTTCACTTGTGCTGTAACGCGTGCTATTCATTTAGAAGTTGCTCCTGATTTATCTTGCGAAACCTTCATGCACATTTTCCAAAGGTTCTGTAGTCGTAAAAGTTATCCCCAATTAATGCTCAGCGATAATGTCACCACATTTGTCGGTTCTGCCAAATTATTAAAATCAAGACTAGATAACCCTCAACTCAAACAACATCTGAGTAAGTTTAAATGTGATTGGAGGTTTATCCCAGCTAGAGCTCCATGGTTTGGAGCGATCTGGGAGAGAACAATCGGCACAGTTAAGGCAGGACTGAAAAAGGTACTGGGTCGTGCCTCAGTCACACTTACAGAGTTGACTACGATACTAACAGAACTGGAGGCGGCTGTGAATGACAGACCATTAGGATATGTGTCAGGAGATTTAGAGGATCCTGTACCTATTACCCCTTCACAGTTGGCCAGCAGACGTAGACTTAGACTGTTCCCTGAACCGATGAACGACGATGAAATCACGGATCCCTCATTGTACGTTGTAAACAATGTCTCCGCGCGATATAATTATGTCTGTAAATTGTCAAATGATTTGTGGAAGCGCTGGACAACTGACTACCTGCTGTCTCTAAGGGAAAGTCATACTAATTTAATAAGAAATAAGGGTAAATCTTGGCCCAAAGTAGGTGACGTTGTCCTGATACACAATGAGGGTCCTCGTTTGTTTTGGAGATTAGGTCTCGTCCTAAAATTACTTCCAGGCCTAGATCAGCTTGTTAGAGTCACGCAGATCAAAACCTCTACCGGTATTACCACTCGTCCGATTGCTAAATTGTATCCTATTGAACAGGAATGTGAAGATGTGGGCGAGATTATTGCTGATAGTATTGCCGGTGTGGATGCACCAGCGCAGTCTGCTGCTAGTCGGGATGACAGTAATCTTCGTCCTCAGCGGCAGGCTGCTTTGGGTTCCACGCGACTCTGGCAATCATTGATAGGTGGTGGAGCCTTATAATTTTCCACATTAGTTTAAGTCCAAATTGTAAAATTTGTAAATATTTGGTGGCCGGGAATATATCATGACTTACGAGTGTCCACGATAGACCTTTCTATTTCCAGTTGGGATTGGTTAAATAAGGAATTTATAATTTTGTATATACACAAAGTATCATGTAAAGTTAATTGGGTGTGTATATCAGATGAGTAATATATAAGGGGTAGCCTAATTAAGGTATAGGCTATGGTGTACATTTATCCTATAAAGAGTTAATTCGAGAATATAGTATTCCATAAGTATTAAGTACTATTTAATATAGTAATTAAAGTAATATGAGGAACGTTAGCAGCATCGAGAATGATTGCGCATGTCTAGCTTCACTTGTTACCAAGCTGACGTTCTAAGATATCTCCCTATAAAGGGTGCCACTCAATAACTACATGCCTCACTATCAACACCGGCTATCGGCCACATCTATCGTCCCATATATAAAACATCCCAGCACCTACTATCCATCAACATGCTCCATTAACCAGCTAAGTCTATATATATTCACTGGTGGCCATTATAATATATGTAGACAATATACAGCATGTGAATTAACAACAAAGGTGAGACGATCTAAATGCTTCCCCCTTAGGTAGATAATCCAATCCCTTTACTTGTCTTGTAACTAATTCCTAAATCCACTATACGATCCTAAGTCTTGACAATAATTATTTACATTTCAATCCTTATATAATACCAATATATCTTTATAAGTGTATACTATTTTGGACACTTTCATTACTCTTTTCATACTGTCCTTAAACCCATACTTTTCATTGGTGTAAGTACAGTCACTCATAAAAAATTGTGGATTTTACCTATTGCTAATTATGGAAATAAATCTTTGGAAACGAATTTATGAATATATTGTTCAATATATCAACTACAAACAATATACATACTATTTATTGAAAAGCAAGTTCCATCCAAAATTGAATCCAGAGAGTTATATTTGTATAAAGAAAGAACATAGGGGTCCAAAAAATGTTTATGAGTGACTGTACACCGTTTTGAGGCGTCTGCTTGTTTGTGTATTGTACAGCCCTCATACATGGTGGATATGGTGGAGGTGGGGTACTTGGCGAGTAGGGCCTATGTGGTCAATCATTAATATATAGTTTGAGTTGTGAGTTAGTTATAATAGTACTTCAGAGACTATCAAACTTTTCGGATTATTAAGCCAGCACACTGTAAGTCAAGAATAACTTCAGGACTGGAACCCCTTTTCGAAAACTCCAGCCACTTGAGTTGTGAGGCATCCAAGAACTTTGGTCCACTCCAAGACACACATTCTGGCTCATTGGTTCTTCTAACAAAATCAAGTCTCCAAATTCATAATTATACAAGCGGTATGTAAATAATTCATAATTATACAAGCGGTATGTAAATAATTCATAATTCATAATTATACAAGCGGTATGTAAATAATTCATAATTATACAAGCGGTATGTAAATAATTCATAATTATACAAGCAGTATGTAAATAATTCATAATTATACAAGCGGTATGTAAATAATTCATAATTCATAATTATACAAGCGGTATGTAAATAATTCATAATTATACAAGCGGTATGTAAATAATTCATAATTATACAAGCGGTATGTAAATAATTCATAATTATACAAGCGGTATGTAAATAATTCATAATTCATAATTATACAAGCGGTATGTAAATAATTCATAATTCATAATTATACAAGCGGTATGTAAATAATTCATAATTATACAAGCGGTATGTAAATAATTCATAATTATACAAGCGGTATGTAAATAATTCATAATTCATAATTATACAAGCGGTATGTAAATAATTCATAATTCATAATTATACAAGCGGTATGTAAATAATTCATAATTATACAAGCGGTATGTAAATAATTCATAATTATACAAGCGGTATGTAAATAATTCATAATTATACAAGCGGTATGTAAATAATTCATAATTCATAATTATACAAGCGGTATGTAAATAATTCATAATTCATAATTATACAAGCGGTATGTAAATAATTCATAATTCATAATTATACAAGCGGTATGTAAATAATTTATGATTGAGCTCGGGATGGCTTTGATAACTTAAGGGGAGATGTGTTTAGCCTCATTAGTTATTAACTGTTAAGACGTTTGGCCCATTAGTTTGGCGATTTTAAGACCTTTCGCCTCTTTTCTTTGTCAATATTAAGAGTTTTGGCATCATTAAGGTGTCGATTTTTTTTCCTGGCGAGCGATAGCGAGCCATTTAGGAGGAACTGGCCTTTGGCCGCGACATTTTTCTACCGAAAATTTTACAAATATATCTTGAAGGGGGTTCCTTGCATTTTTTTTTTTTTTAAGTTTGATGGAGGTCTAGGGAGGAAACTAGAATAATAATAAATATATGAACATTTCGACCAAAAATTGAACCATCCCCGAATGTTATAAAATCTGAAAACTAATGGGGCTAAACATGAGGAAGAAGAAGGCCAATAAAAACCAACCCTCCCCCCTTTACCCCACTATACTGTATCCACTAACCTGCGGCAGTGAGCACACGGCGGCCATGGACCAAGCCAAGGACAGCATCATCTTCCCCCGCCTCTGCGCGTCGTTCACCTGGGGGGAAAACACAAGGGGGGTGAGTCTAGGGGGGGGGGGGGGGGGGGGGGCGGTGGAGTGTTTACGATATTGGTGGTAAGGTGTGGGGGGTTATAGCTAATATTGTACAAGGTTACGCACACATACTTACTCTCTCTCTCTCTCTCTCTCTCTCACACACACACACTGCCTCACTCTGCCGGCTCAACTCGAAGCGTCAACACCTCTTAGCCCGCCGCTTGAAATTTGACCATATTTTGAGTATTACATTGCTCATTCCTTTATTTGTTTGCATGAGCTGTAGCTAAGAGCTAGTTAAACCGCCCAGTAGTTGCTTTGCATGTAATTTTGCCTTGATTTTTACTTATAAACGTTTGCTTATCAAGACTGCCATATTTTTCATTAGTACCAGATAGTGATGACGCACGAATGTAAACAAACTATTTGTTTGTTTCCATATTTTATTGTTGTGACGCCTACCAGCGTTGGCAGAATCGCCTCCCGGTAGCCACTAGCGCTCGCCAGGGTAGTGAAATGGGCTATAGTTATCAGAGAATGTTGTTCTTTCTTTCATAGTGTTCGTGTTGTTACAGACAGTCCCGTGGTGGTCTTTATTTTCGTCTGTGACAACGGGAAGCATTTTATATCATGAGTAGAACATAAGATGCATTGTAGTGAAGTTGAGAGAGAAAGAGCGCGCGAGCAGCGTGGGGGCAGTGAGTGTTGATTTCCTCCTCCCTCCTCCCTCCCGGAGGAGTTGCTCGCCCGCGTGGTCTTTCTCTCGGTTTTGATTGGCTGGTGGTTCCTGGCGCCTTCTGGAGGCCTGCTGCCTTGTGACGTATCGGCCTGTGATTGGCCGACCACCATGCCTTTGTGTGATCCTGAGGGTCCCGAGGAGCTACCTTCCTCAGAGCTTGCCTGACCAGCATACCCTTCACACCTCCCTTGCCACCTGTCCCCGACTTCTACCTATAGAACACTTTCTCTCTCTCTCAACTTCTTGCCTCTCATTCTTCCAATCTATTTAATATCATAACACCCCTTTGGTTTTGCACGATTTCATATATCGGCCATCGTATTATATGCTGAAGCTCTCAGATATTCCATGTTTAGTTAGACATTTTGGAGGGGTTAACATTTTGTCTGTAGAGGTTCGACACACTCACGATGTCTCCCTACCTATTTCTTGGTTGTCTGCTGGGCTATTTAATGCTAGACTGGGGTGAGGCTACTGGTGTTGTGATTTCCGATGTGTACCAGGTTTTGTTGAACTTGTACAATCGCAACGGATACGTGGTCTAGGTGGTCTTTCTGACTGTGTACCTTGTGAGTTTAGCACTGTGTTGCGAGTGAGGGCTTTTGCCTCTGCCACCCAACACTGTGCTAACTGACTTGAAGAGGGTCGCCAGGAGAGAACCAGATACTAGCGATCTGGATCTCTCAAGAGAGCACCCCGTCATTGAACGTAATTTGGCCGTACAGTCTTAAGGACCTCGCTAGGCTACGAGCCGCTTGCTCAGCCATTGTTTCCTAGCCTACGACATCCCAGCTAGACTTTATTCGCCTAGCAGACACCCGATTAGGATTATAAACTCTTATGTTATGTATGCAGTATTTTTATTCACGTTGATTGTAAGCCTTGGTTGTTGTTGAGTTGCACAACCCGAGCAGGCTTTTGCGTTGCCTGAGGAAGCATATACTTCTTTTGTTGTTGGAGATAACACTATTGCGCATTTATCGTTATTCCCGTGCCAGTTAACACTGTATGTCCCTACACTTGTCATATCTTGTTCCTGCTTTATATAACAGTTCAAAATCCGATTCAATCATCTTAAGCAGCATCAGACTTTCTTCAGAAGATTCCTGTTCAATGCTGTAGGACTTTCATTCACTTTCTTTAATATAGGAGTGACAGTTTATTATTGTTTAGAGTAACTTTAATTATACCTTCTTCTTGTTTGCATTAAATCATTCCAGTGATTTAATTAAGCTCTCTATCTTTTTCCTTGTATACATTATTAACGTTATTGTATGTTGTTGTGATCAGGCTGTATCAGAGATCATCAGCCTGTAGTAGTAGTGCATTTATACCGAGTTAGAGGATACCCCGCTATCGCAAATTTAACTCTGGAGGGTATAGGTGTTTTTGTGCGCCGGCATTATAAGTTCGAGGGTTGGATCTAGTGTTACCGTTGTGGCCCAGTGCCTTTCTAGTCCAATAATTAAGAGCCCTTGTTTTATACGAGTCCCGGTCGTAACAAATGGCGACCTTGCTTAGGATTTTGTGAACTTAGAGAAATATTGCAGGAGTGTTGTGGTCATTTGTTTTTTGTTTAAAGGAATATAGTGGACACGTGGAATTTTGTTTGGCAAGTAGTATAACACTTAAGAGTCTTCAAGCATTTTTGAGTGAATAGTGCTACATGAGAGTTTAGGTACTCCTTTTTTTTTATAAACGTTGAGAATTTTCGGTGGACAATATGTCGGACGACGGATCAGTGTACAGTGAGGACACAGTACGGGAAGCAGGCTCTGAGGTGCAGCAGCGGGGTTTGTTAGAAGGCATTAGAGTTATAACTAGTGAGGAGGATGCAAAGAAGTTTCTGGAGATGCCTATTACTGTTGACCGGGTGTCGGGGATTGATCGGTATGGTCTCCAGTGTTTGGCCACGGTCATGGGTCATGTGGGCACTAGCAGCATGACGAGAGGTGACCTGGTGGCCTGGGTGCTCGGCGGGGTGCATGGGGCTTCGCGTGGAGCGGGAGCTGGGGCACCTTCGGCCCAGCCCCCATTCCACTCGACTCCTACCATGGCGCCCCCTCGGGCTCCGGAGCCGGGTACGTTCCCACAGGCCAATAGTCACTGGCAGCGTGGTTTGCACTTGGGTGAGTTTCCAATTGTTGCATCTCCTCCTTCTCAAGGTTTAACTGCAGATATGATCTTCCAGCTTGAGATGGCTAAAATGCAGGCTGAGCAGCGGCTTGAGATGGCTAAGATTGAGGAGAGAAAGGCCGTACGGGAGGCTGAGCTTCAGGTTGAGGCTACGAAGTACTGTGCAGACAGAGATCTTGAGAAGTCTCGGGTGGAGTCAACAGGGCAGGTCTCGGTTCTGGGAATCGAGGTCTTAATCAGTCTTTATCGCACCTGCTCAAGTTGGTCCCTGTATTTGATGAGTCGGGTGTCACCAAATTTTTCATGCGTTTTGAGAAGAAGTGCCGGGAGCACCAATGGCCCGAGGTTAAGTGGGCAGCCCTTGTTTCCTCTAGGTTGGTTGGCAAAGGACTCAAGGCATATGATGCGTTGCCCTTGGAGTCTTGCGTCGATTATAAGGTATTGAAGGAAGCTGTTCTGCGGGCATATGAGTTACAACCAGAGACGTACAGATTGAAGTTCCGGGGTGTAACGAAGGGTCGTGAGTGCACCTTTCTTGAGCATGCCCGGGATCTGTCCGATGCATTTAGAAACTGGCTGCGTTCTGAGAAGGCATCGACGTTTGAGGAGTTGAAACAGCTGATGCTTCTAGAACAATTTTTCAAGTGTACGGGCGGCGATTTGACGTTGAATCTTAAAGAAAAAAAAACGAAAACTCTTCAGGAGGCAGCGGAGATGGCTGACCTTCGGTTATCTTTGATTCGTGGGTGTGGTTTTGCACAGAGAAGTGATGCAGGCAATAAGGAGCGTAACCCTCCCCCTCCCCGAAACACTGATACACATAATTACACTAAGAACAAGAGCAACGACACCAAAACTGACCATAAACCTAGTACCGTCTCGTTTAGAAAGAGTCCGGGCCCTTCCCCACCTCAAGGGAAGCCCAAGGGGGAGTTAGAGTGTTTTCATTGTCATGAGAAGGGGCATTTTGCAAGAGCCTGTTCAAGCAAGCTACCTAATGCAGTTGTGTCTTTGGCTCGCAACATTGGGGTATCCCCGAAGTCGTCTGAGTTTGCCCGGGGTATAACGTCAGAGGCTGTGACACAGCCAGTGGAGAAGAATCCGGAAGGCTCGAACCCTGTCCGCGATGTCTTTTACGACCATCGAGGGCGTGGCTGCGTGAAGTGGGCTGGTAAGAAGCATGGAGTTGAGCTGTTGCGAGACACGGGTGCCTCTCAGACTTTGATGAAGAACTTTACTGGTAGACCAATAAACGCGGCACTGGTGGTTGTGGTGCGAGGTATCAATGCTATCAGGTCATACCCGTTGGTCAGGATGGAACTGGAGGTAGATGGTGTGACACGAGAGTTGGATGTTGGAATTGTGGAGAACTTGCCTGTTGGGGGCGTCGACCTCCTTCTCGGCAACAACTTTGCGGTGCCTACTTCTGAGGTTTCCCCCTTAGTCGTTGCCGAGAAGCTGGCCGACGTGAGTAGGGAGGAACAGGAGTGGGTAGAGAAGTGTCAAGTACAACCTATGTCGTGCGTTGTTACAAGATCTCTTGCATCCAAAGTGTCACAGCCTATTCCTCAGTCTCTTGACCCGAAGGAACGGTCGGAAGGATCAAGCTAAAGTTGGGAGTTTTGTGAGTTTTGCTCCAGCGGCTCTCCTTAGCGGCTTAGTACTTGACTCAGAGGTGAGCTCCGGAGTGGCCCCAGAACCTATCACCCCTAGTGACATGGTTGGGCATGATGGTACTCTGCGACTTAGTAGTTCCCAGTTGGAGGAGAGTTGTGGGAACGGGGCTATCGAACACGAGGACGGGGAAACATGTCATGTGAACCTGTTGGAGGAGTTTGTGAGGCAACCACCTGAGCAGCCTACTGTCCCTGCGTTGGTCTGCAGCGGCCAAGGTGGAGAAGGAGAGGGGGGCAGTAGGGCACAGGTGGAGGAGAGTTGGGATTGTCATATCTCGGCGGAGCAGTGGGCGGGGGACACGAGTCTGGTGGCTGTGGAAGCGCTAGAGCACCTGCCTGAGCAGCAGTGTGCAGCGCTCCAGCACCAGCTCGGTTCATACCCCACTGGTCGTGCCGAGCACCCGAGCCTCACAACTCAGGCGGTGCAAGATGTTCCGCGGGCAGGTCACTTGAATGTTGGTCGACCGTTAGCCTCGTTGTTTCGGTGGTTCAAGGTGGGCGATGAGGCTTGGACATGGTTGTCAGGTCAGGGTCGACCCATGGCTGCCAAGAGTGGTGGTCAGAAGGAGGACATTGAGCAGATTGGTGAAGTTGGCTGTGGAGTGGATGTGCTCGGTCGTCGCATAGCCTCCCAATGCTGCTCTAGTCGAATGCAACAGCCCTACCATAGGCCGACTGTATCTGGCCATGTCGCTAAAAGCGGTGATGCTGCGCAGGCAGATGTAGTCGTAAGGAATGCGGGGGTGCGCATGTACGGTATCGGCGGGGAAGCCTTAGCAATAATGAACTATGGGAGTGACTGCACAGGTGGTATTGATTGTCCCTCTCATGACCTGGCTGTTCTAGGGACGAAGGTGGAGAAGGAGGGAGACTACAGGTTAGAAGCTGCGGTCTCGGCTGGGTTGTGGGAGGGCACTAGGCATGTTGTTCTGCGAGATAAGTTGTTTACTAGGCTGTGGCAGTGCATCCGCATGTTTGTTGCTTCTCCAGACCTGATGTATGGGGTAGAATCCGACATGGAGGCTGGAGACAGTGCTAGGCTCAGTTTAATTCCCTACCGTATAAATCCTGCTCAACAGCCTGTCGTGAAAACAGAGCTAGACGACATGTGGAAAAAGGGTCTGAGGGATAAAGGATATCGTGAGTGGTCGTTGCCAGTGAGTTTGCAACCGGAGTTGAGTGGCAAGATCCGTGTGTATGGTGATTGCAAGAGTGTGGAAGCATTATCCCTGACAGACACCTATCCATTGCCCAAGGGTCTGAGGAATAAGGGATATCGTGAGTGGTCATTGCCAGTGAGTTTGCAACCCGAGTTGAGTGGCAAGATCGGTGTGTATGGTGATTGCAAGAGTGTGGAAGTATTATCCCTGACAGACACCTATCCATTACCTAGAGTTGACGATACCATAGACCGCATCGGGGCTGCATCGCTAATTACGAAGGTAGAACTAGTGAACGGTTATTGGCAGGCCCCGTTGCCGGAAAGAGCGAAGAGAAGTGCCAGTTTTGTGATGAACTGGGCAGTTTATCAGTGTCAGGTGTTGTTGTGCTGCCGGAACACAAGTTGGATGTGTGGCATGCTAAGGGCACTGATAATGTTTTGGCTGATTGTTTGTCACGGGAGGGTTTGTTTGCAGAAGAACCCTCGCCGTTCAGTCAGTGTGTGTTGAGAGTGGAGAAAAATCAGGCTTGCCCCTGTAGAGCAGCCGTCAAAAAACAACATTAAAATTAAATAAAAAAAATCACATAAAAACTCTTTCTTTTGATAGTTAATTGTAAGTTGCCAATGTTATAGCTAAAGTCCTAAGTTGAACCTGTCTTTCACTTAGGAGGCTGGGCTCTGTTAAGCTCGTTCTGGGAGCATAGCAGGCTAAAATTATACTATTATGTTGGGGAGGGGTTATAAGATTTTATTTATGCTAAAATTTTGTTTTGTTTATGACTGAGCTTTGCATTTAATTTCTGGCGGAGTGGCTGGTTGTGGCGGGTCTTGTCGGCATTCTGCCTTGTCAGATGGGGTGCTCGCCTAATGTTGAGCGTCCCACATCTTGGGCGGGGTGTTCCGCCTACCAGCGTTGGCAGAATCGCCTCCCGGTAGCCACTAGCGCTCGCCAGGGCAGTGAAATGGGCTACAGTTATCAGAGAATGTTGTTCTTTCTTTCATAGTGTTCGTGTTGTTATAGACAGTCCCGTGGTGGTCTTTATTTTCGTCTGTGACAACGGGAAGCATTTTATATCATGAGTAGAACATAAGATGCATTGTAGTGAAGTTGAGAGAGAAAGAGCGAGCGAGCAGCGTGGGGGCAGTGAGTGTTGATTTCCTCCTCCCTCCTCCCTCCCGGAGGAGTTGCTCGCCCGCGTGGTCTTTCTCTCGGTTTTGATTGGCTGGTGGTTCCTGGCGCCTTCTGGAGGCCTGCTGCCTTGTGACGTATCGGCCTGTGATTGGCCGACCACCATGCCTTTGTGTGATCCTGAGGGTCCCGAGGAGCTACCTTCCTCAGAGCTTGCCTGACCAGCATACTCTTCACACCTCCCTTGGCACCTGTCCCCGACTTCTACCTATAGAACACTTTCTCTCTCTCTCAACTTCTTACCTCTCATTCTTCCAATCTATTTAATATCATAACTCCCCTTTGGTTTTGCACGATTTCATATATCGGCCATCATATTATATGCTGAAGCTCTCAGATATTCCATGTTTAGTTAGACATTTTGGAGGGGTTAACATTTTGTCTGTAGAGGTTCGACACACTCACGGTGTCTCCCTACCTATTTCTTGGTTGTCTGCTGGGCTATTTAATGCTAGACTGGGGTGAGGCTACTGGTGTTGTGATTTCCGATGTGTACCAGGTCTTGTTGAACTTGTACAATCGCAACGGATATGTGGGAAGCCTAGGTGGTCTTTCTGACTGTGTACCTTGTGAGTTTAGCACTGTGTTGCGAGTGAGGGCTTTTGCCTCTGCCACCCAACACTGTGCTAACTCGTTTTGCTTTGACTTGAAGAGGGTCGCCAGGAGAGAACCAGATACTAGCGATCTGGATCTCTCAAGAGAGCACCCCGTCATTTAACGTAATTTGGCCGTACAGTCTTAAGGACCTCGCTAGGCTACGAGCCGCTTGCTCAGCCACTGTTTCCTAGCCTACGACATCCCAGCTACACTTTATTCGCCTAGCAGACACCCGATTAGGATTATAAACTCTTATGTTATGTATGCAGTATTTGTATTCACGTTGATTGTAAGCCTTGGTTGTTGTTGAGTTACACAACCCGAGCAGGCTTTTGCGTTGCCTGAGGAAGTACTTCTTTTGTTGTTGGAGATAATACTATTGCGCATTTATCGTTATTCCCGTGCCAGTTAACACTGTATGTCCCTACACTTGTCATATCTTGTTCCTGCTTTATATAACAGTTCAAAATCCGATTCGATCATCTTAAGCAGCATCAGACTTTCTTCAGAAGATTCCTGATCGATGCTGTAGGACTTTCATTCACTTTCTTTAATATAGGAGTGACAGTTTATTATTGTTTAGAGTAACTTTAATTATACCTTCTTCTTGTTTGCATTAAATCATTCCAGTGATTTAATTAAGCTCTCTATCTTTTTCCTTGTATACATTATTAACGTAATTGTATATTGTTGTGATCAGGCTGTATCAGAGATCATCAGCCTGTAGTAGTAGTGCATTTATACCGAGTTAGAGGATACCCCGCTATCGCAGATTTATCTCTGGAGGGTATAGGTGTTTTTGTGCGCCGGCATTATAAGTTCGAGGGTTGGATCTAGTGTTACCGTTGTGGCTGTGTGCCTTTCTAGTCCAATAATAAAGAGCCCTTGTTTTATACGAGTCCTGGTCGTAACATTGTTCTAACCCTTGTTGTAGTAATTTTTGCCCTCACTTTAGTTAAGTGCTTAGTAAATCACCCAGTAGTTATTTTGCATGACATTGTACCTGTATTTTTGACTGATAAATGTTTGTTTTTTCAAAATTATCTTTGACAAATAAAGCGCCACCGCCGACACCAGCGCCACCTGTGTACACATAAATAAATTAACCCTCTCATTGTAGTTTTTATATCAAAGTATAGCCATTACTGTACCTAGTTGAAGCTTTTCTCTTGGTTAACTATATAAATCGGACACACTGATATTTGTTAAGATATTTTTCACCCTTCTTTGGCGGCGCGCAACTTATGTCGTGTGAAATAAATTTGGACTAAGTGGCGGTTCACAACTTATGTCGTGTGCCATTTTCAGCACGTAATGTTGCAGAGAGAGAGAGCTGAGCGGTGTGAGGAGCGTAGTAAGGCTATGACCGCCGCCCACCACCGCGGTGGGCCAACTGAAGTGAAAACCAACCTTCCATCCCCCCTCACACTCGCTACACAGGGAATTATGTAGGGAAAGTACCTAATTACATGGTTTTTGCACTCGTATTGCGCGATCGTTGCAAGAAAACCAGTGGTCGTACAAGGATGGTTGGGGTGTCATTGGAAAGCTCTGTTTATACCCTTTCAGGGATAGATACTTGTTTTACGCTCTGGGTCTTATTTAGGCACGAAAATGATCATGTAAACAACCCTATTTAGGGTAAAAACACCCCGCTGGGCGGTACATATAAATTACCACCTAGGCCGCTCGTAAGGTGTTAATATTGGGTTAGAATAAATTTGTTACTGTGATACTTTATGATAGCCTATTAAGTGCATTTCAGATACTTGTTATCATATTAATAGGCCTATTACACTCTTGTCAGGGATATTACAAATTCCATTATTTTGTTGTGTCGACCACTGTATATACTAACTACTATTGTTTTTCCAGTTTCTCACTAGGTTAATTTAACCTCCCATTCACATTTACTTTTGTACTCTAGTAAATCTTGTTTCGTAATTATTCTTTTCATTCCAGGTGTATTATTGACTTGATGAAAAAGTAAAATTTTCAGGCATAAATTGTATTAGGAGTGACGTGAAGTGATTTAAAGTGAGTGAAGTGATTTACAGTGAGTAAAGTTATCTGAAATGTGTGAAGTGAATAAAGTGTTCTGAAGTGAGACATTTTTTTTTTTTTTTTTTTTTTTTAAGAGACAATGAACGGAGGAAGGAAAAACAGATAAAACAAAAAGGTCCATGTGCCTAAAGGCATCCTCCATTCATAAAATGTTTGTATCAACTGGATTTAAACATTTGTAGATTGTAAGTTTGTGGAACGCAATTCGAGGGAAGTGAATTCCAAAGAGTAGTAGCTCTGGGGATAAATGAATTCTGATAAGCAGAAGTTCTGCATTGTGGAGGAGAAAGTGTAAATTCATGGGCGCTCTCAGCTGCCCTAGTTCTACGGGGAAAGATGTGGAGAGGCGGCACAATTGAAGCAAGTTCCTCGGAACAATTGCTGTGAAAATATCTGTAGAATAATGCAAGGGATGCAACATTTCTTTGTATGGATAATGTAGGAAGGTCCTGTGTGATTGCAGGGTTATTGATTAATCTAATAGCTTTATTTTGAATTTTGTCCAACTGCCTCAATGCAACCACTCCACTTCCACCCCACAGAGGTGAACAGTAATCCATCTGAGAACGCACATGACTTTTATATATTACGGCCAACTGCTCGTCAGTGAAGAATTCTCGAACTCTGTACAGGAGTCCCAGTTTTTTAGAGGCATTCTTAGCAATGCTTCTAACATAATGTGTCCAGCTCAAGTTAGTAGTTAATGTTACACCGAGAATGTCAAATAATAGGGGAAGTGGGAATATTTACATCATTAAAAAATATAGGGGCGTCAGTGAGATTCTGTCGGTTAGAAAATTGAATGTACTTGGTTTTCTGTGTATTAAAGGAAACTAGATTCTTTTGTCCCCATTCATTAATTCTAGAAAGGTCCTGGTTCAGAGAAATTGAAGTGTTTATTTTTGAATTTATAAGATCGGGTTGGGTGAAAGAATTGGTAAATGTGAAGGAACTGTGGAGTGTTGAGTCTTCTGCGTAGGAATGTATTGGATTATGAGTGGTAGATATGAGATCATTGATATGAATGAGGAACAGAGTTGGGGCCAAAACTGATCCCTGGGGAACACCAGCATTTATTGAGTGAAATTGAGAATAAAGGCCATCTACCATTACACGTATTTTTCTGTTATGAAGATAAGAAGAAATTAGTGGAACTAATGATGCAATGCCGTAGTGTGACATCTTCGACAATAAGGATTGATGCCAGACTCTATCAAATGCCTTTGATATATCCAGTGCTATTGTATGTGTTTCACCATGTTGGTCTGTAGCTTGGTTGATTTGATGTGTAAGAAGGCAAAGAATGTCTGCAGTTAATCGACATCGTCTAAATCCATATTGCCTATCACTAATTAATTTATTATTCTCAAGATGCTTAATTATGTGATTATTTATTATAATTTCAAAGACTTTACCAAGAGTGGAAGTTATAGCTATTGGTCTGTAGTTAGATGGATCTGAAGAGGCACCTTTTTTAGGAACTGGATGGATGTTTGCTTCTTTCCAGGGTACTGGGAAGCATGAGGTATGAGTACACAGACGGAAATTTTTTGCCAATACTGGAGCGAGCACCAAGGAGCAATTCTTAAGTACTATTGGAGGAATTTCATCTGGACCAGGAGCCTTATCTACTGATTAGAAGTGATTAGAAGTGACTTAGAGTGAAGTGATTTGAAGTGTTGTTATTGTCACCATGTCTCGCGCCTGCACGAACTGTTCCGGTAGGTTTGGCCCTACCATGTTTGCCTGCCCTGATGTTCATGTCTGCCGATTCTGCCAGTTCCGAGAAGATTTGGCAGCTAAACTGGATGAAGCTAACATCAAGATTAACGCCCTCACCAAGAAGCTGGAAACACTCCAAGAACTTGCGACACTCTTTGCGACACTCAACGTAGGAGTATCATCAAATGAAGCAATTATTACCACTGCGGCATCTTCCAACAGCCCGACGCCTGATATAATGGTACCCGCATCAGTACATGCAGCATGTCAGGAAAATAATGACTCCACTCCCTCTCAGGACAACTTCCGCGTCGTGAGAAACAACGTTCGCCCCATCACAAGGAGGATCATTACCGAAACCATGTGCCAGAACCGTTACCAGATTCTTGCAGACTTAGACGACGACAAAGAAATAGAAGAAATTCGGCTCGTAGGAGATTCCATGGTTCGTGGACAACTTATGGAATTCTGAGCCAGGGCACCCAGAACCAGGAAGCGCTTTTGTATCCCGGGTGGCGGTGTGGACAATGTTGCAGCTGCAGTCAATGAAGTTTCAAAGTTAGCCCCCTCACGCGCAATGTACGTCATTCATGTCGGATCTAATGACATGCAGCGGACCCGATCGGAGGACCTCATGCTGAAGTACCGGAAGCTGATTCAGAAGTATGAGGAAAAGTCAGGCAGAGTCATTATATCAGGGATCGTCTCCAGGATCGGTGTGACGAGCCAATTCTTCAATATAGCCACTAGCGTGAATCGTCGTCTGGCTAACCTCTGCAGGGAGGAAAACGTTGGATTCATCAATACATGGAATGGCTTCTACCGTGAGGATCATCTGTTTGTAGCAGATGGAGTCCACCTGAACCAGGTGGAAGCAGCAAGATTTGGCCGCCTGCTTTACGATGCAGTAAAGGATTTTCGAGGCCCGAGGACCACCAGGGACAAGGATCGAGGACCGTGGACGACCAGGGGCGACGATCGAGGACCGAGAACTACCAGGGACGACGATCGAGGACAGCGAGAACGGAGGACCACCAGAGACAATGATCGAGGACCGAGGACCACTAGGGACAATGATCGAGGACACCGAGGACCGAGGACAACAAGGGACGAGGATCGAGGACTGAGGACAGATAGGTACATATATGTAGATCCAAGCAGAACCAAGAATTTGAATGAAGAGCGTTCCATGAATTCCAAATCCAAAACTTTAAATGTTTTCTATGCAAACGTTCGTAGCATACGCAATAATTTTTCAGATTTAGAGGAACTAGTGTTTACAGAAAATTACGATGTTATTGGCATAACAGAATCGTGGCTCAATTCAGAAGACAGAGACTTTTTAGCAGAGTATTCACTTCCCGGTTATGTATTGTTTGAGAAAAGCTGAATTAATAGAAATGGAGGTGGAGTTTTATTTTTTATCAAAGAAAGTCTTAACCCGACCCTTTTGTCAAAACCTCAAATTGTGAACGTCGACATATCCTTTGTGCTAATAAAGAATAATAAAGGTCCAAAAATAATACTTGCACTAAAATACAGACCTCCAGCTCAATCAGTGCAAACTGACCAAAAAATTTATGAGCAAATTGCAGACTTAGGTAACTCGCAAGATACCGTAATTTTTGGCGACTTCAATTTACCTATGACCAAGTGGGGAGATAGTATTACTTCACACTCTGGACAAGACCTGTATGCAAACTTGCAAGAGAGTTCGCTATATCAATTTGTTAGAGCTCCAACCCGCGGAAATTATGTCTTTGACCTTGTACTTTCAACAAAAGAAGAATTGATAGAGAGTTTGAATGTCGGTGATGAATTCAGTAACAGCGAACATCGTATGATAACTTTCAGTTTAAAGTTTACTAGTAACGAACAAAATAGCAGCATCGAAAAAGTCCCTAATTTCAAGCAAGCAAACTTTCGTAAACTTAGAGCAATGTTTAAAGAAACTGACTGGAGCTTTCTAATTAACAATAACGACATAAATACATCTTGGAAATCATTCGCAAACACCTACCTAAAAGCAGTGTAAGACTGCATACCATCGAAAATACAGCGTACAGGCCATAATGATAAGCCCAAATGGTGGAATAAAGATATTTCAAACTGTCTGCTTGCTAAAAAGTTTGCTAATGATAGATTCAAATCCTCACAAAATGACAAAGAACGGGTCAAATTTGTAGAACTACGACGCAAAGCCAAAAAGTTAATTAAACAAAGTAAAAAGACCCTGGAGTTACATGTTGCGAATCAAAGTAAAACAAACCCGAAAGAATTCTATAGTTATATCAGAAAGAAGAGAGTAGTTACTTTAACTGTTGGACCGTTAGTCGATGACAATGGAGAATATACCAAAGACGAAGTACAAATGAGTAATGCCCTCAATACCTTCTTTGCACCAGTTTTTACAACAGAAGACCTCATTGATATCCCTACATCATCGCCGATTTAGATAGATCATTCTGATGTTCTAAGCAATATCACCATTACAGAGAGAGAAGTACTGACATTTTTAGATAAACTCAAGGTAAATAAAACACTTGGAGCTGATACAATCTCACCTAGAGTTATAAAGGAAGCTAAGGATGAGCTCTCCAAACCACTGACATTGCTATTCAATAAATCATTGCAGTCTGGAACTATGCCTGATCAGTGGAAGCTGGCTAACATAATACCGATATTTATAAAAGGCAGTAAATTCCTACCCCGAAACTATCGTCCAATTAGCTTAACCTCAGTTGTATGTAAAATGCTAGAAACGCTCATAAGAGACAGACTCGTAAATCACTTAGAGGAAAATAACATACTTAAAAATACTCAACACAGCTTTCGTAACAAACGTTCCTGCTTAACAAACCTCTTAGACTTCTTCCACGATATCCTCAACCTCTATGGTGAGAGTAAAGCTGTAGATATTATATACCTTGATTTTCAAAAGGCCTTTGATAAAGTTCTTCACAAATGTTACTGTTAAAACTAAAAGCGCATGGAATACAATACGGTGTGTTGAAATGGATAGAAAATTGGCTCAGCGACAGAAAGCAAAGAGTAATCATAAATGGTAAGGCATCTAAATGGACCAATGTAAGTAGCGGGGTACCCCAGGGATCGGTACTTTAACCAATACTCTTTCTAATTTACATCAACGACATAGATGAGGGTCTCACCTGTACAATCTAAAAGTTTGCTGACGATACAAAAATTGCAAATAGCGTACTCTCAAAAAAACAAGTTGATGATATGCAACACAATCTAGATAAGTTGTCATGTTGGGGCCAAATTTGGCAAATGAGTTTCAATGCGGATAAGTGTAAAGTAATACATATTGGATATCGAAATGAGAAAGCAAACTATTTGACGAATGCCACTCAGCTTAAGACTGTAGACAGAGAAACCGATCTGGGAGTAACAATATCGAGTAACCTAAAACCGAGTCAACAATGTTCAGAAGTCGTTAAGAAGGCAAACAAAATAATTGGCTCTATAGGCAGGTCATTTGAGCATAAATCTAAAGAAGTTATCCTAACCCTTTACAATTCCTTAGTCCGCCCTCTTTTGGAATACTGCGTTCAATCCTGGTGCCCTTATTACCAAAAAGATACAGACAAACTACAATGAGTACAACGTAGAGTTACCAAAATGATACCTAGCCTAAAGAACAAACCATACGAGGAGCGTCTTGGAGAATTATATTTATTTCCTTTAACCCAACTTAAGAGGTGACTTAATTCAAGTGTTCAAAATCATCAAAGGCATTGACAATATGAACTGTAGTAAGTACTTCACTATCGACCAATCTAAATACTCGCGGGCAAACGGTTGCGAAATTATTGGTAAATCTTTTAACTCACACGATTATAAGAATTTCTTCTTCAATCGAGTTGTCAACTTGTGGAATGGGCTCCCCGAGACGTTATTGACTGCAGCACCGTTGATTCTTTTAAACTTCGCCTAGACAAATATCTTGCATCAAACCCACGACTGACTGCGTTTGTAAATGAATAATTTTATTTTATTCCCCCCTCAGTTACTAACCCATCTGTCCCCTACTAACTTCCTAATCCTGCCACGGACATTAGTTCCAGGGCAGTAGTTCCCTTTCCAATGTTCCCTTACCCACTCTAAACCACTGTTTGGACACTTGATCCTCAGTATTTTGGAGGACAAGTAGCCTAGAGGGGTCACTAGACCTGTTGTTGCTTGATTTCCTTTGTACTCCTTTGTACACACACACACACACACACAACCACAAACACATGGACACATCCCCCCCCCCCCACAAACACTCTCTCTCACACACATGCACACATTATTATTTTGTATTCTTCTTTTGTTCTCTACCGAGGATTACCTCCCATTGTAGTAGGCTTTACCTGACCCTACCTGTATGGACCCGTAGGCCATTTCGCCTTAACCCCTTTCAAACTACTCATTTGACGTTTGACATTCCATTCTAATTGGCTTTACCTGACCTACAGTCCGTTGCCCCATTAACCCTTTTCCAATTCCCTCATTTAATCTCTCCCAAGGATTTAACTCCCATTTTTAGCCTCACCTGACCCTACCAGAACAGTTTTTGTATTTATGTATATTTGTTTGCATACGTGAGCGTTTATGTATACGGGCATGTGCACACTTACTGCATGTTCTTATGTTCTTATATGTATGTATATATATATGCGTATTTATGTGTGTACATATGCGTATATATGTATGTTCTGTATATATATGAGTAAAATAAATGTGTACTGTATATGCACTGGAAATCACTTACTCTCATGGTTAATTTATGATAATTTGTATTTTGCACTAGCATAATTATTGTATTAATTTCTTGCTTTAATGTAAAGTATATTATACTCACCCATTGTAAACTGAGCTTACCATTTTCATATCTGTACATCTCATGTTCATCCACTAATTGTAAAATGTGTATTTTCAGCTCATGAGGCTGCCATTCTTTAATAAACCGTTTATTATTATTATTATTATTATTATTACATACACCCACAAACACAAACACACACATACACACACTCCTCCCCCCAAAAAAACCCACACACACCTGGGATAACCCATGGTAATAATCTTCCAGCGCGATACATTTCACCAGAACCTTTATCCAAGATTTTCGGTCAACGTATTTTTTTTTTCGTCGCATTTGAAAGCACTTCTGTATTGGTACCCGAAGCTAGACTCAAGGGGAGGTCTTTGCTTTATCCTGGAGCCTCTTTTCCCTCATGCTTAGCCCCATTAGGTTTGAGATTATTAGATGTTCGCCCCATTAGTTTGGCGATTTTAAGACCGGGTTACCCCATTTATTTTCTAATAATAAAACCATTCGTGTTAAATGTGTCAATATTTTTCTGGCGAGCGAAAGCTAGCCTGTAATTGGGTTTGAGTACATGATTAGATTGATATCCAGTATTCGATTAATGGATATAAAATCGTAGTCATGTACTGTCTTGATGGTGTAATGCTTATTAAAATCTGTATGTGGTAACCCAGGTTCGAATCCCGGTAGGATCCCATGCTTTTATTAATTTAATTGGGAAGTGTTTGGTGTTGGGAGTGTAATAAATAAATTAGATTATTTAGAAGGAAAGGGATATTTTTCCCAACGAAAAATGTACACAATTATCACGAAGAGGAGGATTTATGTTTTGTTTGTTTCAAGGTTAATGGAGGTTTAAGGAGCAAACTCACGCACACACACACACACACACACATAAAACACACACACACATAAAACACACACACCTTAATCCAGATAAATTTAGGTAGCACATTATCTACAAGAGGTTAATTCATAAACTGCCTGACCAGTGCTACAATGTAAGTTAAGAGGGAAAGCTCTCGGCTAATACCCTATTTACAATACAATAGAATGTAAGATAATGTGGCTTAGAAGAGAGACGTTCTACAGACAACACACCTCACTCACCTTACACTCTCTCTCACTCACTCACCTTACACTCTCACTCACTCACTCACTCACTCTCTATCTCTATCTCTCTCTCTTTCTCTCAAACTGGCCAATGTGACCCCAATCTTTAAGAAAGGGGATCACGAGTGTCCCAAGAATTATCGGCCAATTAGCTTGACTTCTATCATAGTAAAACTCATAGAAGGGTTACTAGTAGACAACATAGTTGACTACCTAGAAATTCACAATTTAATTACAGATTCCCAAGATGGATTCAGGCGACACCGATCATGTCTTACCAATTTGCTGGAATTTGTCCATGAAATGCTGAGTGAGTATGATAAAAGTAGAGCCATAGACATCCTTTCCTTAGATTTTCAAAACAGTTTTTGACAAAGTGCCTCATTGCAGGCTAATGTCAAAAGTGAGTGCTCTATTATAGGTATCAATACAGAGGTCACAAATTTGATAGAAAGTTGGCCAACAGATAGAAAAAAACGAGTGGTAATCAATCGTGTTTCTTCTGAGTGGACTCCAGTCACTTCTGGAGTTCCACAGGGATCTCTCCTGTTTATCACATATGTCAATGACATCGATATCGGTCTGTTGAGTGTGATCTCCAAGTTCGCAGATGACATAAAACTTGGAATGAATGTGAAAGACCCAAAAGTGGTTGAACAGTTCAGGATGGACCTCAACAGACTGGGTGAATGGTCGGAGACATGGCAGATGCCTCTAATTTTGGAAAAGTGCAAGGTGATGCATATCGGCCATGTAAGCCCCAAGTCACGCTATTCGCTATTGGGAATGCCTCTGGAAGTGACTGGCTTGGAAAAGGATTTGGGTGTTCTGATTAGCAGTGACCTAAAGTTTTCCAAGCAGTGCATTGAAATAGAGAAGAAAGCTCATAAATTATTGGGCTATATTTAGAGACAATTTAAGTATAGAAATAAGGAAATAGTCCTCACACTTTCCAACGCTCTGATACGGCCTCTCCTGGAGTATGCTATTCAATTCTGGTCTCCAGCACTCAGGAAAGATATAGAGCGACTGGAAAGAGTACAAGCTAGGGCTACAAAGCTTTGTCCATCTTTTAGAAGACTGAGCTATGAGGACCGGTTGAGTGCTCTAGATCTCTTCCCGTTGGAGACACGCAGATTACGAAGTCAGCTCATTGAAGTTTTTAAAATGCTTAATGGGTTTGACAATGTGAAATATAGCAAAGTGTTTCTCCTCAATGTGAATACAACACGCCAACCATGACTGGAAATTATAATTGAAAAGATTCAGCATTAGTATTTGTTGACACTTTTGCACATATAAGATCTGTTAAACCTGGAACACATTTTCCCTTCGAAGTTGTAAACAGTTCTTCAGTAGAGCAGTTCAATAAAAGAGTAGATAGTATTTTGCACACTCTCTAATGAGTGTAGCGCACTAAGCAGTCTCTCTCCTTCTACTTCGAGTATCTCCCCGGAATGGACCGCAAGGTCTCCGAGATACTAACTATTCATTGTAACTTCTTGTAACTATTTATCTCTCATACACACTCACTCACTCTCACTCTCTCTCGTACACCCTCCTGAGGGAAGAGACGGGCTATGGATTTTAGAGTGCAGTAGGATGCACGAGTTTTTTGGACAATAGCAATACCATTCTTCCTTCTAGTTTACATAAAGGAAGTCAATTTTATTCAGTTTAAAGCTATCTGGCACGACGTCTCGTGGATTATTATCATACTTTGTTTAATTATTATAAAGGATTTCGCTTGCTTTTGCCATTTACGAGCAATGTATTCCATTTTTGAAATACATGAAGTTTATCGCTCTAGTCAATATATAAATGATGTATACAGGATATCGTTTACTAGATTTCGGATAAGTGGACAATCTTTGGCAGTAGAAACCGGCCGATGGAATAGACGTGGAAGAGGCCGATTACCATTAGAGGAACGTTTGTGTCCATGTGGGGTTATACAGACTGAACTTCACGTGCTGGAGTCCTGTCCTATATCACCATGTATTCGTCATACTTTTGGCTTTGACAACTTAGATTAGTTAATGTCCAAACCTAGTATTATGATATGCGAGATTATCCATAAGTTGCTTCGCATTTACGCATAATTTATGGCTACCCATGGAATCTAAAGACGTAATATTATATGTTTGTTTGTGTTTTGATTTGGCTGACCCTTTTTTTCTTCAGTGTAAGTTAACTTATATGGACTACTAAATATGTTTTTTGTTTCCACTATGTGTATAGTTGATTATGTATTTAATGTATTTTTCTGTTACTGCATGTAATGATTGAAATGACAAACTTGTGGTCAATAAACTTATCTATCTATCTATCTATTTTAGTTTGTCCCCTAGGCTGACAACAACGGCTTCCCAGCCTTCCTTCAAACTTGTGGTCAATAAACTTATCTATCTATCTATCTATTTTAGTTTGTCCCCCTAGGCTGACAACAACGGCTTCCCAGCCTTCCTTCAAACTTGTGGTCAATAAACTTATCTATCTATCTATCTATTTTAGTTTGTCCCCCTAGGCTGACAACAACGGCTTCCCAGCCTTCCTTCAAACTTGTGGTCAATAAACTTATCTATCTATCTATCTATTTTAGTTTGTCCCCCTAGGCTGACAACAACGGCTTCCCAGCCTTCCTTCAAACTTGTGGTCAATAAACTTATCTATCTATCTATCTATTTTAGTTTGTCCCCCTAGGCTGACAACAACGGCTTCCCAGCCTTCCTTCAAACTTGTGGTCAATAAACTTATCTATCTATCTATCTATTTTAGTTTGTCCCCCTAGGCTGACAACAACGGCTTCCCAGCCTTCCTTCAAACTTGTGGTCAATAAACTTATCTATCTATCTATCTATTTTAGTTTGTCCCCCTAGGCTGACAACAACGGCTTCCCAGCCTTCCTTCAAACTTGTGGTCAATAAACTTATCTATCTATCTATCTATTTTAGTTTGTCCCCCTAGGCTGACAACAACGGCTTCCCAGCCTTCCTTCAAACTTGTGGTCAATAAACTTATCTATCTATCTATCTATTTAGTTTGTCCCCCTAGGCTGACAACAACGGCTTCCCAGCCTTCCTTCAAACTTGTGGTCAATAAACTTATCTATCTATCTATCTATTTTAGTTTGTCCCCCTAGGCTGACAACAACGGCTTCCCAGCCTTCCTTCAAACTTCAAATTACACAGACAGACCCCCTTCAAGGTAATTTGCACATTTTTCGATAGAACATGTTTCCTGCCGAAGACCGATTTCTATGCTCGCTATCGCTCACCCAGAAACAAATCGACACCTGGAAGGTGTAAAGCCGCCCGAAAGTGTCTTATTATTGCAAAACTAGTGGGGCGAAATACATAACATTTCCAAACTATTGGAGCGAAACAAGATAAGTACAAAATGAGCCCCCTCGGACCAAATCGTGTCAACATGTATTATTTGCTGGAATAGATAGGTTACTGGACACAGTTTAAGGACATTTGAGTCATTGTTTTATTTCCCAAGTTGAATTTGATCGGACAGGTATCTTGAAGGTAGCTCCTATAAAGAACTCCATTTATATACGTACAGTTGGCAACACTTCCCGCTGGCCCAGGGCTTCTTCAATTTAGTCATATTATTTAAGGGGAGGTTTTTAGTTTGTTTCCTAGACCACCATCCCTAGACCCCCTTTCAAGATAAATTTGTAAATTTGTCGGTAGAATAATGTCCCGGACGATGGTCGGTTCCACTTAAATTACAGGCTCGCTATCACTCGTCAGGAAAGAAAATAGACGCCTAAATGGCATGGAAGGTCTTACAATTGACAGCAATGGGACGAACGTTCTTAAAATTGCCAAACTAAGGGGGCAAACTTATTAAAATCTCAAAATCAATGGGGCTAAACATGAAGGAGAAAGGGATCCAGAAAAAGATCACTCAAGTGGAGATCTGCCCTTAATTAAGATAGAGTAAGCCACCCGACTATCTGCACCCCAGGCATCCGCAGACCTCCGTACGTAACCCAATGGATCGTGACAGCGAGCAAGGTAAACACTACACTATTTCAGCCTCACTTCGCCCAGTCTTTTGGTCTATTTATCTATTTTTCATTTTCTATTTTCCTCTCTAGACCTCCATCAAGCTTTAAAAAAACAAAAAAACAAAAAAAAATAGACAAACCTTCGAGATAAATTTGTACATTTTTCAGTAGAAATATATCCCGACCGAAGGCCGATTTTTGTTTATAAATTTACAGGCTCGCTATCGCTCACCAGGAAAAAATCAACACCTAAATGGCACGGCAGGTCCTAATATTATTAACACCTTAAGAGCGGCCTATGCGGTTTATTTATATGTACCGCCCAGCGGGGTGTTTTTAGCCAAAATAGGGCTGTTTACGTGATCATTTTCATGCCTAAATAAGACCCAGAACGTAAAACAAGTATCTATCCCTGAAAGGGCATAAACAGAGCTTTCGAATGACACCATAACGATCCTTTATGATGGCTAGTTTTCTTGCAATAACCGTGCAACGCGAGTGCAAAAAGCATGTAATTAGCCACTTTCCCGATACAATTCCTTATATAGCGAGTGAGAGAGGGAGGAGGGAGCTGGGATTCGTGTCAGTATGTTCGCCGCGGTGGTCTGGAGCAGTCATACGCTCGCTACTCTCCTGCCACCACTTGTCTCTCTCTCTCAGCAACATTACGTGCTGAAATTGCCACTCGACCTATGTCGAGCGCCGCCACATAGTCCAGCTTTATTTAACTCGACTTATGTTGCTCGCCGCTAATTAAGGGTTAAAGAATTGCGGTGAAAGTGTTATAATCGCCAAATCAATGGGGAAAACGTTATAAAATCTCGAAACTAATTGGGTTACATATGAGGGAGAAGGGGTCCAGAAAAGCCCTATGTTCCCCCTTAATCAATTTGTCTATCGTTATTTCCCCTAAAAGTTGGCTATGCTAACCGATTGAAGTCTTCTTCGCAAGTATGAATTATTAATGATGCCATCAGCATATAAATGACAAAGTGATGGATAAAGTTCTAGATTAGCAATTATGTCGGCAGGTCTTGGTAATTCCCCTAAAATGGGAAAATACATGTGTGCAAAAATAACTGGAGACGTTTGTGGGTAGGGACGAGTCGACAACTTCCTCTGCCATCGTGTGTCATGATGTTCATTACCATTTAACTTTGCATAGTCATTCATTGTTGTATATGCTGTAGATCTTATTATATTTTATCCCTTATTATAACTATATCAAACAATGCTTCAAACTCCGGGTGGCCAGGCATTTCGGCTCGAACGTCCCTTGATTTTGACTCTTTCATCTCTGGGGGAGGGTCTCGTCACAGGCAATTCCGCCGTTGTTCTCCCTCACTCACATAGAAAACAAAAATCTATATACTAATCATAACATGTACTTTATATGGGGAATACAAGAGGTAAACTTAGATATCCAATGTTTTGTTCTTATCCGAATAAGTTTCACCCCATTAGTTTGGCGATAATAAGACGCTTCACTCCATTCAAGTGTCAATTTTTTTCTGTACAAGCGATAGCAAGCCTGTAACTAAAAAAAAAAATCGACTTTCGGCCGAGACATTTTTCTATAGAAAAATTTACAACTTTAGCTTGAAGGGGATCTGGGTGGGCTTACTTTAGGTTGAAGGAAGTCTGGGGAAGGCACTTTTGTTAGCTTGTGGAACAAATTAAATAACATTGGTCGAAAATGGCAAAAAAACAAACAAAATACTCAAAACATAATTATTTCAACATAATATCATAATATCCCACACGACGTCGGTCCAAATAGCGTTAATATATAATTAACCTTTTCATTGTATTTCCTCGGAGCCTTCTTGTTCTGCCTAAAACCATCCAATGGTAACCAGACAATGGGTAAGGCAGGCGTCGTCCTACTGAAGGGGTTAAGGTGGTATCACACCAATGGCCTTAAGGGCAGATGGGCGGATTTATTCCATTATTGTTTTATTTGTTTATCATTGTTTAGTTTCCTCACCAGACCTCCATTAAGCTCTAAAAAACACCCATAGACCCACCTTCAAGATAGATTTGTAAATTTTGTAGACAAATGTCCAGGCCAAAGGCCGGTTACTCTTAAAATTACAGGCTCACTATAACTCGCTAGGAAAAATCGACACCTAAATAGTACAAACAGTTTTAATATTGACAAAGAAATGGGGTGTAAAGTATTAAAATCGACAAACTAATGAGCCCGTCTGAAAATCTAAAAACAAATGGGCCTAAGCACGAGGGAGAAGGGAGGCCAGCAAAACCAGCCCATCTCCCCTTAACCCCTTTAGCATTTCTGGATAAAATTAGATGATTTTCCGTAGTTTAAGAAGGACCTATGCAATTCAGAGGGATTATTGAGATTGTATTTACTCACCCGAGTCGTAGAGGTAGATTATAAACTAAACACAATCGTCTAATGGTAGCAAACATATGATGAATATTATGTGATGGTGGTGACGGGGTTAACGTCAATTCTAAAGGGGGATTTATTTGCTCATGTATATAGCTTTTTAATATTTTTTGTTTTATTTCCTCCCTAGACCGCCTTAAGAAAAAAAAAAAAAAAAAAAAAAAAAAACCCGCCCAAGACCATCCTTCAAGATAAATTTGTAAATATTTCGATAGAAAAAAGGTACCGGCCGAAGGTCGGTTCCTCTTAAAATACAGACTTGTTTTTGCTCTCCAGGAAAAAATCAACACCTGAATGACACGAACAATCTTAATATTGACCAAAAAATGGGGCGAAAAGTCTTAAAATCGCCAAACTAATGGGCCGAACGTTTAAAAATCTGAAAACTAATGGGGCTAAACATGGGGAAGAAGGGATACCAGAAAAACGACCCATTTCCCCTTAAATGGTCAAAGCTTTGTGGCAACATTACTTGGATCTTTTGTATTAAATGTAGTTTTATGTTAGGTTTCTGGCTTCGTGTTTATTTATATTTTAATTGATCTATCTATTTATTTTAGTTTGCTCCCTCGACCTCGATCAAGCTTAAAACAAATACACTCCCAATATCCCCCTTCGAGATAAATTACAGGCTCGCTATCGCTCGTCAGGTAAATATTGACAGCTAAATGGCAGTACATGTTTTGATATTGGTAAAGAAATGGAGCAAAAGATCATAAAATAGCAAATGTAATGGGGCGAACATGTTAAAATCTCGAAACTAATGGAGCTAAGCCTGAGAGTGAAATGGGTCCTGAAAAAAAAAATAATAATAACTAGCCCCCCTCGCCCCCCCCCCCCTCTTTAACCCCTTCTATGCCGGCAACGTCTTATTAATTTTATTCTAGCAATATTTATATGGTTTTCTGCAGATTAAGAAGCATCTGTGGTAGTAAAAAGGGTTAAGTGAGACAGTACGGATTTGTATCAGGTTTACTCCCCTAGACAGGTTGCCAACCAAGGCTGACGAGTCCCATCCACCAGGATTTGTATAAGGTTGTCTCCCCTAGATGAGTTGCCGACCAAGGCTAACGAGTCCCATCCATACTAATAATAATAATAATAATAATAATAATAATAATAATTATAATGGGTGTACAAACTGTATCGAACTTGTGCTTAACATGTTCTTAATGGTGCAGAAACAGTTCTAAGTTCGTAACTTGTGTATAAATGTCCATGATGTGTTAAAAGTGTTGTGTCTAAACTGTAAATATGTGTCTGAGTTGCTACTGATGTGTAAAACCAGCATGCATCACTATAAGCCCCTCCCACTACAGCCATCGCTCACTCTCCCACCACTTCCCTCCCTCCTTCCCTCTCACTACATCCATCCCTCCCTCCCTCAAACTACATCCATCCCTCCCTCCCACTACATACCTCCCTCCCACTACATACATACCTCCCACTACATACATACATCCCTCCCACTACATACCTCCCTCCCACTACATACATACCTCCCACTACATACATCCCTCCCACTACATACATACCTCCCACTACATACATACATCCCTCCCACTACATACCTCCCTCCCACTACATACCTCCTCCCCCATACCTCCCTCCCACTACATACATACCTCCCTCCCACTACATAACTCCCTCCCACTACATACCTCCCTAGCACTACATACATCCCTCCCACTACATACATCTCTCCCACTACATATCTCCCTCCCACTACATACCTCCCTCCCACTACATACATCCATCCCTCGCACTACATGCCTCCCTACCACTACATACATTCCCCCAATACATGCCTCCCTCCCACTACATACATCCCTCCCACTACATACCTCCCTCCCACTACATACCTCCCTCCCACTACGTACATCCCTCCCACTACATACATCGATCCCTCCCACTACATAGATCCCTCCCACTACATAGATCCCTCCCACTACATACATCCCTCCCACTTCATACTTCCCTCCCACTACATACATCCCTCCCACTACATACAGTACATCCCTCCCTCTACATACCGTACCTCCCTCCCACTACATAGATCCCTCCCACTACATCCCTCCCTCCCACTACCTCCCATGGGGATTCCATCCTACGAGGACAGGTCGAAGAGTTCTGCGACAGAGTCCCAAATCAACGAAAAAGATTTTGCATCCCAGGAGCTGGACTGGACGACATTGTGGAAGCCTTCGAGATACCACAAAGGATGCAAATGAAAATACCCTTTTTGTCATCCATGCTGGTTCAAATGACGTCATGCGCACCAGATCCGAAGAGTTGATGGAGAAATATCGCAAGATGATCCAGCACTACAAAAACAAGTCAAGGAATATCATCATCTCAGGCATTCTCCCCAAGATCGACGCACCTGACAAATTCTACGACAAGGCTTTCAGCACAAATAGCCGACTAAAACATTTGTGTCTGAGGGAAGAAGTTGAATTCATCAACCTCTGGGACAACTTCTACAACCAGCCTACTCTGTTCCGCAAGGATGGCACTCATCTAATACCTGTGGGTTCAGCACGCATGGGTCGTCTCCTACACGAAGCAGTCCGCAGCCATGGATCAAAAAACGCCATCCGAGAAGAAGCAGCAGTGACATAAATCATCCAACGCCAAGAAAAAAACAGAGGCAACCGAGGACCACCAGCGATAAGGACCGAAGACAGCGAGGACCGAGGACAGCCATGAACATAAATGTAGATCCGACAAGAACCAAAAATATTATTAAAGAGCGTTCCGTGAGTTCTAAAATAACAAATTTAAAGGTTTTCTATGCAAACGCTCGTTAGCATACGCAATAATTTTTCAGATTTAGAGGAGCTAGTGTTTACAGAAAATTATGATGTGATTGGCATAACAGAATCTTGGCTCAATACAGAAGATAGAGACTTTTTAGCAGAGTATTCACTTCCCGGTTATGTAATGTTTGAGAAAAGCCGAATAAATCGAAATGGAGGTGGCGTTTTACTTTATATCAAAGAAAGTCTTAACCCTACCCTCTTGTCAAAACCTCAAATTGTGAACGTCGACGCATCTTTTGTGCTAATAAAGAATAATAAAGGTACCAAAATAATACTTGCATTAATATACAGACCTCCAGCTCAATCAGTGCAAACTGACCGAGAAATTTACGAACAAATTGCAGATGTAAGTAACTCACAAGATACCGTAATTTTTGGTGACTTTAATTTACCTGTGACCAAGTGGGGCGATACTCTTACTTCACACTCCGGACATGACTTGTATACGAACTTGCAAGACAGTTCGCTTTATCAATTTGTTGGAACGCCGACCCGTGGTAATAACATTCTTGACATTGTACTTGCAACAAAAGAAGAATTAATAGAGAATTTGAATGTTGGTGATGAATTCAGTAACAGCGACCATCGTACGATAACTTTCACTTTAAAGTTTACTAGTAACGAACCAAATAGTAGCATCGAAAAAGTCCCTAATTTCAAGAAAGCAAACTTCCATAAACTTAGAGCTATGTTTAAAGAAACTGACTGGAGCTTTTTAATTCACAATAACGACATAAATACATCTTGGAAGTTATTCGAAGCCACTTACCTAAAAGCAGTGCAAGACTGCATACCATCGAAAACTCGGCGTCCAGGCCATAATAATAAGCCCAAATGGTGGAATAAAGATATTTCAAACTGCCTGCTTGCTAAAAAATTTGCTAATGATAGATTAAAATCCTCACAAAATGACGAAGAACGGCTGAAATTTGTAGAGCTACGACGCAAAGCCAAAAAGTTAATTAAGCAAAGTAAAAAGACCTTAGAGTTACATATTGCGAATCAAAGTAAAACAAACCCGAAAGAATTCTATAGTTATATCAGAAAGAAAAAAGTCGTTACTTCAACTGTTGGACCGTTAGTCGATGAAAATGGAGAATACACCAAAGACGAAGAACAAATGAGTAATGCCCTCAATACCTTCTTTGCATCAGTTTTTACAACAGAAGACCTCAGTGATATCCCTACACCATCGCCGATTCAGATTGATAATTCATATTTTCTAAGCAATATCACCGTTACAGAGAGAGAAGTATTGAATTGTTTAGATAAACTCAAGGTAAATAAAACGCCTGGACCTGATACAATCTCGCCTAGAGTTCTAAAGGAAGCTAAGGATGAGCTCTCTAAACCACTGACATTACTATTCAATAAATCCTTGCAGTCTGGAACTATGCCCGATCAATGGAAGCTAGCCAACGTAACACCGATATTCAAAAAAGGCAGCAAATCCCTACCCAGTAACTATCGTCCAATTAGCTTAACCTCAGTTGTATGTAAAATGCTAGAAACGGTCATACGAGACAGACTCGTAAATCACTTAGAGGAAAATAACATACTTAAAGATACTCAACACGGCTTTCGTAAAAAACGTTCCTGTTTAACAAACCTCTTAGACTTCTTCCACGATATCCTCAACCTCTACGATGAGAGTAAAGCTGTAGATATTATATACCTTGATTTTCAAAAGGCCTTTGACAAAGTTCCCCACAAACGTTTACTGCTAAAACTAAAAGCGCATGGAATACAAGACGGTGTGTTGAAATGGATAGAAAATTGGCTCAGCGACAGAAAGCAAAGAGTAGTCATAAACGGTAAGGCATCAAAATGGACCAATGTAAGTAGCGGGGTACCCCAGGGATCGGTACTAGGACCAATTATCTTTCTAATTTACATCAACGACATAGATGAGGGTCTCACCTGTACAATCTCAAAATTTGCTGACGATACAAAAATTGCAAATAGCGTACTCTCAAAAGAACAAGTTGACGATATGCAACACAATCTAGATAAATTGTCATGTTGGGCCCAAATTTGGCAAATGAGTTTCAATGCGGATAAATGTAAAGTACTACATATCGGATACCTAAATGAGAAAGCAAACTATTCGATGAATGGCACTCAGCTTAAGAATGTAAACAGAGAAACCGATCTGGGAGTAACAATATCGAGTAACCTAAAACCGAGTCAACAATGTTCAGAAGTTGTTAAGAAGGCAAACAAAATAATTGGCTTTATAGGCAGGTCATTTGAGCATAAATCCAAAGAAGTTATCCTAACCCTTTACAATTCATTAGTCCGCCCTCTTCTGGAATACTGCGTTCAATCCTGGTGCCCTTATTACCAAAAAGATATAAACAAGCTAGAACGAGTTCAACGTAGAGTTACCAAAATGATACCTAGCCTAAAGAACAAACCATACGAAGAGCGTCTTAGAGAATTAAATCTATTTCCTTTAACCCAGCGCAGATTAAGAGGTGACTTAATTCAAGTGTTCAAAATCATCAAAGGCATCGACAATATGAAACTGTAGTAAGTACTTCACTATCGACCAATCTAATTACACGCGGGGAAACGGTTGCAAAATTATTGGTAAATCTTTTAACTCACACGAATCTAAGAATTTCTTCTTCAATCGAGTTGTCAACTTGTGGAATGGGCTTCCCCGAAACGTTATAGACTGCATCACCGTTGATTCATTTAAACTCCGCCTAGACAAATATCTCGCATCAAACCCGCGACTGACTGCGTTTGTAAATGAATAACTTTATTTTATCCCCCCCTCAGTTACTAACCCATCTGTCCCCTACTAACTTCCTAATCCTGCCACGGACATTAGTTCCAGGGCAGTAATTCCCTTTCCAATGTTCCCTTACCCACTCTAAACCACTGTTTGGACACTTGATCCTCAGGGTTTTGGAGGACAAGCAACCTAGAAGGGTCACTAGATCTGTTGTTGCTTGATTTCCTTTGTACATCCCTCCCACAACCTAGATCCCTCCCACTACATACCTCCCTCCCACTACATAGATCCCACCCACTACATACCTCCCTCCCACTACATACCTCCCTCCCACTACATACCTCCCTCCCACTACATACCTCCCTCCCACTACATGCATCCCTCCCACTATATAGATTCCTCCCACTACATACTTCCCTCCCACTACATATATCTCTCCCACTATATGCCTCCCTCCCACTACATACCTCCCTCCCACTACATACATCCCTCCCATTACATACATCCCTCCCACTACATACCTCCCTCACACTACATACCTCCCTCCCACTACATGCCTCCCTCCCACTACATACCTCCCTCCCACTACATACCACCCTCCCACTACATACATCCCTCCCACTACATAGATCCCTCCCACTACATACCTCCCTCCCACTACATACCTCCCTCCCACTACATACCTCCCTCCCACTACATACATCCCTCCCACTACATACATCCCTCCCACTACATACCTCCCTCCCACTACATAGATCCTTCCCAATACATACATCCCTCCCACTACATACCTCCCTCCCACTACAGATAATCCCTCTCCCACTACATACCTCCCTCTAACTACATACCTCCCCCCCACATACACTACGTACATCCCCCTCCCACTACATATATCCCTCCCACTACATAGATCCCTCCTACTACATACCTCCCTCCCACTACGTACATCCCTCCCACTACATACATCCCTCCCACTACATACTTCCCTCCCACTACGTATATCCCTCCCATTATATACCTCCCTCCCACTACATACCTCCCTCCCACTACATACCTCCCTCCCACTACATACCTCCCTCCCACTACATACATCCCTCCCAGTACGTACCTCCCTCCCACTACATACATCCCACCCACTACATACATTCTTCCCTCCCACTACATACCTCCCTCCCACTACATACCTCCATCCCACTACATAGATCCCTCCCACTACATACATCCCTTCCACTACATACCTCCCTCCCACTACATACATCCCTCCCACTACATAGATCCCTCCCTCTACATAGATCCCTCCCACAACATACCTCCCTCCCACTACATACCTCCCTCCCACTACATACATCCCTCCCTCTACATAGATCCCTCCCACTACATAGATCCCTCCCACAACATACCTCCCTCCCACTACATACCTCCCTTCCACTACATACATCCCTCCCTCTACATAGATCCCTCCCACTACATACCTCCCTCCCACTACATACATCCCTCCCACTACATAGATCCCTCCCACTACATACCTCCCTCCCACTACATACCTCCCTCCCAATACATAGATCCTTCCCACTACATACATCCCTCCCACTACATACCTCCCTCCCACTACATACATCCCTCCCACTACATACCTTCCACCCACTCCATACATCCCTCCCACTACATAGATCCCTCCCACTACATACCTCCCTCCCACTACATACATCCCTCCCACTACATAGATCCCTCCCACTACTTACCTCCCTCCCACTACATACATCCCTCCCACTACATGCATCCCTCCCACTACATACATCCTTCCCACTACATAGATCCCTCCCACTACATAGATCCCTCCCACTACATACCTCCCTCCCTCTACATACATCCCTCCCACTACATACATCCCTCCCACTATATACCTCCCTCCCACTACATACATCCCTCCCACTACATACATCGCTCCCACCACATACCTCCCTCCCACTACATACATCCCTCCCACTACATACCTCCCACTACTACACCCATCCCTCCATCACACTACATACCTCCCTCCCACTACATACATCCCTCCCACTACATACCTCCCTCACACTACATCCATCCCTCCCACTACATACATCTCTCCCACTACATACATTCCTCCCACTACATGCATCCCTCCCACTACATCCATCCCTCACACTACGTACATCCCTCCTTCCCACTTCATGCATCCCTCCCACTACATACATCCCTCCCACTACATAGATCCCTCCCACTACTTACCTCCCTCCCACTACATACATCCCTCCCACTACATGCATCCCTCCCACTACATACATCCTTCCCACTACATAGATCCCTCCCACTACATAGATCCCTCCCACTACATACCTCCCTCCCTCTACATACATCCCTCCCACTACATACATCCCTCCCACTATATACCTCCCTCCAACTACATACATCGCTCCCACTACATACCTCCCTCCCACTACATACATCCCTCCCACTACATACCTCCCTCCCACTACACCCATCCCTCCATCACACTACATACCTCCCTCCCACTACATACATCCCTCCCACTACATACCTCCCTCACACTACATCCATCCCTCCCACTACATACATCCCTCCCACTACATACATTCCTCCCACTACATGTATCCCTCCCACTACATCCATCCCTCCCTCACACTACGTACATCCCTCCTTCCCACTTCATGCATCCCTCCCACTACATACATCCCTCCCACTACATACATCCATCGCTCCCACTACATCCAACCCTTCCTCCCACTACATACATCCCTCCCTCTCACTAAAAAACTCCCTCCCTCCCACTAAATCCCTCTCTCCCTCCCACTAAATCCCTCTCTCCCTCCCACTACATCCCTCCCACTAAATCCCTCCCTCCCTCCCACTACATCCCTCCCTTCCTCCCACTACATCCCTCCCTCCCACTAAATCCCTCCAACTACATCCCTCCCTCCCTCCCACTACATCCCTCCCACTAAATCCCTCCCTCCCACTACATTCCTCTCTCCCTCCCACTATATCCCTCCCTCCCCCTACATCCGTCTCTCCCTCCCACTACATCCCTCCATCTCTCCCTCTATATCCCTCACATTACGTCCATCCCTCCCTCCCACTATTATTATTTTGTTTGATGTATGTATGTGTGTATGTATGTATGTGTGTATGAATGTATGTGTGTATTGTGCGCATGTATGTATGTATGTGTGTATGTATGTCTGTGTGTATGTATGTGTGTATGTATGTATGTATGTATGTATGTGTGTGTATGTATGTATGTGTGTGTATGTATGTGTGTATATATGTCTGTGTGTATGTATGTATGTATGTATGTGTGTATGTATGTATGTGTGTATGTATGTATGTAAGTATGTATGTGTGTATGTATGTATGTATGTATGTCTGTGTGTATGTATGTGTGTATGTATGTGTGTATGTATGTGTGTATGTATGTATGTGTGTATGTATGATAGTATGTATGTATGTATGTAATATAACAATGATAGCAATGTCCGAATACATACATCTCCAGCCGAGTTAATTTGACAGCCAGTTTACGCACCATCATGTGTTTATCCCGTACTAAAGTGTTTATAGTGTCTTCAATAAATCATCAATTGTCAATAAAATTGGTATTTTAATGTGATGAATGTCACATAGTATGACCTATTGTATGTAATACATATGTTCTGAAGATATTATCACCATTGGCAACAGGT
>CM064530.1:32019896-32027465 GCA_032716605.1 Paralithodes platypus
AAAGTATTTGTCCTAGGAACTTCTAGTTTATTTATACTCATTAGCATTATTTGCCGTATTCATTCAGCCTAAATTTAAAACAATACACTTCGTAGCAACGAAATAAATCGAAAATGTTATAAAACCATATCAATCAATAACGATTTTTTTTTTTTCGGTCACTGCATGGAAACAATTGTGCATAGCTCGCGAACCAATTATGCTATATTATTGTTTTCACCATTGGAAAGAGCACAATTTCCCCCTTCCGGTGATATATACATTTATAATACGTATCCGAGCAAATAACGCAACCACGAGGTGGGGAACAGCTCGGAACCCGGCTAGCATCGCCGGAACAGAGATGGGTGAAGCGTAAATATTCGCATTTTGGCTCTTCATTTCAAATATTCATAGCGCAAAAAGTATTTGTCCTAGGAACTTCTAGTTTGTTTTATACTCATCAGCATTTTTTGCCGTATTCATACAGCCTAAATTAAAACCATACACTTCGTAGCAACGAATAAATTGAAAATGTTATAAACCATAAAAATCATCATATTTTTTTTTTTTCGGTCACTGCTTGAGAACTATTGAAGATAAACAATTTCTGTTTCAGATTTGGAAAGAGGAGAAAAAATACTATTATTGAGCAAAATAATATATGGTCATCACTCACAATTTAGAGCTAGGACGGTGTGAGACAATTGCATGGGAAATAATTGTATTCCGGACTCCTTTACACTTTCATATTTCGATTTATTTACATTTTTTTTATTATTACTATAAATATTCCTCTTTCCATTGATATATGATACATCACAATAAACAGCATTCTGGTGGATGAAATCGCGAAAAATGTAAGGCTTCGACAACACTCATGAGCCAAATTCAAGACCCAAAATACTGTCAAGCGCCTTGGACTGATTGGAACATAAAGTCGGAGGAGCGTAATGGTGTGGTGGCAAAAATATGTGTGTGATACCCGGGTTCGAATCCCGGTGGATCATATATACTTTAATTAATTTCATTGGGGGTGTGGTGGTGAGATTAATAAAAATAATATTAGTAGGTTTAGGGATATTTCTTCGAGAGGCCGGTCTATATCTGTGCCCCATGAATATCTTTCCTCTCACTTAAACAGTAGGCTACCATAGTGCGGTTGGGAATATGAACATGATTAGATTAATATCCCGTATTCGAGAATGGATAATAAGTCGTAGGCGTGTGCATAAACCTTTAACCGTCCTGGTGGTGTAATGGTTAAGGTGGCAAAAATATGTGTGTGATAACCCGGGTTCGAATCCCGGTGGATCATATATACTTTAATTAATTTCATTGGGGGTGTGGTGGTGAGATTAATAAAAATCATATTATTAGTAGGTTTAGGGATATTTCTTCGAGAGGCCGGTCTATATGATCTGTTCCCCATGAATATTCTTTCCTCTCACTTAAACAGTAGCTACCATAGTGCGGTTGGGAATATGAACATGATTAGATTAATATCCAGTATTCGAGAATGGATAATAAGTCGTAGGCGTGGCATAAACCTTTAACCGTCCTGGTGGTGTAATGGTTAAGGTGGCAAAAATATGTGTGTGAGAACCCGGGTTCGAATCCCGGTGGATCATATATACTTTAACTAATTTCATTGGGGTGTGGTGGTGAGATTAATACAAATAATATTGTTAGTAGGTTTAGGGATCTTCCCCCGAGAGGCCGTTCTATATGATCTGTGCCCCATGAATATTCTTTCCTCTCACTTAAACAGTAGGCTACCATAGTGCGGTTGGGAATATGAACATGATTAGATTAATAGCCAGTATTCGAGAATGGATAATAAGTGTAGGCGTGTGCATAAACCTTTAACCGTCCTGGTGGTGTAATGGTTAAGGTGGCAAAAATATGTGTGTGATAACCCCGGTTCGAATCCCGGTGGATCATATATACTTTAATTAATTTCATTGGGGGTGGTGCTGAGATTAATAAAAATAATATTATTAGTAAGTTTAGGGATATTTCTTCGAGAGGCCGGTCTATATGATCTGTGCCCCATGAATATTCTTTCCTCTCACTTAAACAGTAGGCTACCATAGTGCGGTTGGGAATATGAACATGATTAGATTAAGATCCAGTATTCGAGAATGGCTAATAAGTCGTAGGCTGTTCCTAAACCCTTTACCGTCCTGGTGGTGTAATGGTTAAGGTGGCCAAAATATGGGTGTGATAACCCCGCTTCGAATCCCGGTGGATCATATATAATTTTAATTAGTTCATTTGGAGTGTGGTGGTGAGATTAATAAAAATAATATTATTAGTAGGTTTAGGGATATTTCTTCGAGATGCCGGTCTATATGATCTGTGCCCCATGAATATTCTTTCCTCTCACTTAAACAGTAGGCTACCATAGTGCGGTTGGGAATATGAACATGATTAGATTAATATCCAGTATTCGAGAATGGATAATAAGTCGTAGGCGTGTGCATAAACCTTTAACCGTCCTGGTGGTGTAATGGTTTTAAGGTGGCAAAAATATGTGTGTGATAACCCGGGTTCGAATCCCGGTGGATCATATATACTTTAATTAATTTCATTGGGGGTGTGGTGGTGAGATTAATAAAAATAATATTATTAGTAGGTTTAGGGATATTTCTTCGAGAGGCCGGTCTATATGATCTGTGCCCCATGAATATTCTTTCCTCTCACTTAAACAGTAGGCTACCATAGTGCGGTTGGGAATATGAACATGATTAGATTAATATCCAGTATTCGAGAATGGATAATAAGTCGTAGGCGTGTGCATAAACCTTTAACCGTCCTGGTGGTGTAATGGTTAAGGTGGCAAAAATATGTGTGTGATAACCCGGGTGCGAATCCGGGTGGATCATATATACTTTAATTAATTTCATTGGGGGTGTGGTGGTGAGATTAATAAAAATAATATTATTAGTAGGTTTAGGGATATTTCTTCGAGACGCCGGTCTATATGATCTGTGCCCCATGAATATTCTTTCCTCTCACTTAAACAGTAGGCTACCATAGTGCGGTTGGGAATATGAACATGATTAGATTAATATCCAGTATTCGAGAATGGATAATAAGGCGTAGGCGTGTGCATAAACCTTTAACCGTCCTGGTGGTGTAATGGTTAAGGTGGCAAATATGTGTGTGATAACCCGGGTTCGAATCCCGGTGGATCATATATACTTTAATTAATTTCATTGGGGGTGTGGTGGTGAGATTAATAAAAATATATTATTAGTAGGTTTAGGGATATTTCTTCGAGAGGCCGGCCTATATGATCTGTGCCCCATGAATATTCTTTCCTCTCACTTAAACAGTAGGCGACCATAGTGCGGTTGGGAATATGAACATGATTAGATTAATATCCAGTATTCGAGAATGGATAATAAGTCGTAGGCGTGTGCATAAACCTTTAACCGTCCTGGTGGTGTAATGGTTAAGGTGGCAAAATATGTGTGTGATAACCCGGGTTCGAATCCCGGTGGATCATATATACTTTAATTAATTTCATTAGGGGTGTGGTGGTGAGATTAATAAAAATAATATTATTAGTAGGTTTATGGATATTTCTTCGAGAGGCCGGCCGATATGATCTGTGCCCCATGAATATTCTTTCCTCTCACTTAAACAGTAGGCTACCATAGTGCGGTTGGGAATATGAACATGATAGATTAATATCCAGTATTCGAGAATGGATAATAAGTCCGTAGGCGTGTGCATAAACCTTTAACCGTCCTGGTGGTGTAATGGTTAAGGTGGCAAAAATATGTGTGTGATAACCCGGGTTCGAATCCCGGTGGATCATATATACTTTAATTAATTTCATTGGGGGTGTGGTGGTGAGATACATAAAAATAATATTATTAGTAGGTTTAGGGATATTTCTTCGAGAGGCCGGTCTATATGATCGGTGCCCCATGAATATTCTTTCCTCTCACTTAAACAGTAGGTACCATAGTGCGGTTGGGAATATGAACAGGATTAGATTAATATCCAGTATTCGAGAATTGCTAATAAGTCGTAGACGTGTGCATAAACCTTTAACCGTCTGGTGGTGTAATGGTTAAGGTGGCAAAAATATGTGTGTGATAACCCGGGTTCGAATCCCGGTGGATCATATATACTTTAATTAATTTCATTGGGGGTGTGGAGGTGAGATTAATAAAAATAATATTATTAGTAGGTTTAGGGATATTTCTTCGAGAGGCCGGTCTATATGATCTGTGCCCCATGAATATTCTTTTCCTCTCACTTAAACAGTAGGCTTCCATAGTGCGGTTGGGAATATGACCCTGATTAGATTAATATCCAGTATCCGAGAATGCATAATAAGTCGTAGGCGTGTGCATAAACCTTTAACCGTCCTGGTGGTGTAATGGTTAGGGTGGCAAAAATATGTGTGTGATAACCCGGTTCGAATCCCGGTGGATCATATATACTTTAATTAATTTCATTGGGGGTGTGGTGGTGAGATTAATAAAAATAATATTATTAGTAGGTTTAGGGATATTTCGTCGAGAGGCCGGTCTATATGATCTGTGCCCCATGAATATTCTTTCCTCTCACTTAAACAGTAGGCTACCATAGTGCGGTTGGGAATATGAACATGATTAGATTAATATCCAGTATTCGAGAATGGATAATAAGTCGTAGGCGTGTGCATAAACCTTTAACCGTCCTGGTGGTGTAATGGTTAAGGTGGCAAAAATCTTTGTGTGATAACCCAGGTTCGAATCCCGGTGGATCCTATATACTTTAATTAATTTCATTGGGGGTGTGGTGGTGAGATTAATAAAAAATAATATTATTAGTAGGTTTAGGGATATTTCTTCGAGAGGCCGTCTATATGATCTGTGCCCCATGAATATTCTTTTCCTCTCACTTAAACAGTAGGCTACCATAGTGCGGTTGGGAATATGAACATGATTAGATTAATATCCAGTATTCGAGAATGGATACTAAGTCGTAGGCGTGTGCATAGACCTTTAACCGTCCTGGTGGTGTAAGGGTTAAGGTGGCAAAAATATGGTTGTGATAACCCGGGTTCGAATCCCGGTGGATCATATATACTTTAATTAATTTCATTGGGGGTGTGGTGGTGAGATTAATAAAATACTATTATTAGTAGGTTTAGGGATAGTTCTTCGAGAGGCCGGTCTATATGATCTGTGGCCCCATGAATATTCTTTCCTCTCACTTAAACAGTAGGCTACCATAGTGCGGTTGGGAATATTAACATGATTAGATTAATATCCAGTATTCGAGAATGGATAGTCGAAGGCGTGTGCATAAACCTTGAACCGTCCTTGTGGTGTAATGGTTAAGGTGGCAAAAAATATGTGTGTGATAACCCGGGTTCGAATCCCGGGTGGATCAGATATACTTTAAATTAATGTTCAATTGGGGTGTGTGGTGGTGAGATTAATAAAATATAATTATGTCTTAGTAGGTTTTAGGGATATTTCTTCGAGAGGGCCAGGCCCTATCTATGATCTGTGCGCCCATGAATATTATTTCCTCGCATCCTTAAACAGTAAGCTACCATAGTGCGTGTTGGGAAGATGAACCTGATTAGAATTAATATCCAGTATTCGAGAATGGATACTAAGTAGTAGGCGTGATGCATAAACCTTTTAATCCGTCCTGGTGGTGTTTGTAATGGTTTAAGTGGCAAAAAATATGTGTGTTGTGCTAACCCTGGTTCGAATCCCGGTGGATCATATAAGTACTTTAATTAATGGTTTAATTGGGGGTGTGGTGGTTGAGCACTTAATAAAAATAATATTATTAGTAGGTTTTAGGGATATTCTTCGAGAGTACGGTCGTATATGATTCTGTTCCCATGGAGATTCGTTCCTATCACTTAAACAGTAGGCTACCATAGTGCGGTTGGGAAATATGAACACCTGATTAGATTAATATCCATTATTCGAGAATGGATACTGAAGTCGTAGGCGTGTGCAATCAACCTTTAACTGTCATGGTGGTGTAATGGTTAAGGGGGCTAACATATGTGTGGGATAACCCGGGTTCGTATCCGGTGGATCATATACTTTAATTAATTTCATTGGGGGTGTGGTGGTGAGATTAATAAAAATAATATTATTAGTAGGTTTAGGGATATTTCTTCGAGAGGGCCGGTCTATATGATCTGTGCCCCATGAATATTCTTTCCTCTCACTTAAACAGTAGGCTACCATAGTGCGGTTGGGAATATGAACATGATTAGATTAATATCCAGTATTCGAGAATGGATAATAAGTCGTAGGCGTGTGCATAAACCTTTAACCGTCCTGGTGGTGTAATGGTTAAGGTGGCAAAAAATGTGTGTGTGATAACCCGGGTTCGAATCCCGGTGGATCATATATACTTTAATTAATTTCATTGGGGGTGTGGTGGTGAGATTAATAAAAATAATATTATTAGTAGGTTTAGGGATATTTCTTCGAGAGGCCGGTCTATATGATCTGTGCCCCATGAATATTCTTTCCTCTCACTTAAACAGTAGGCTACCATAGTGCGGTTGGGAATATGAACATGATTAGATTAATATCCAGTATTCGAGAATGGATAATAAGTCGTAGGCGTGTGCATAAACCTTTAACCGTCCTGGTGGTGTAATGGTTAAGGTGGCAAAAATATGTGTGTGATAACCCGGGTTCGAATCCCGGTGGATCATATATACTTAATTAATTTCATTGGGGGTGTGGTGGTGAGATTAATAAAAAATAATATTATTAGTAGGTTTAGGGATATTTCTTCGAGAGGCCGGTCTATATGATCTGTGCCCCATGAATATTCTTTCCTCCCACTTAAACAGTAGGCTACCATAGTGCGGTTGGGAATATGAACATGATTAGATTAATATCCAGTATTCGAGAATGGATAATAAGTCGTAGGCGTGTGCATAAACCTTTAACCGTCCTGGTGGTGTAATGGTTAAGGTGGCAAAAATATGTGTGTGATAACCCGGGTTCGAATCCCGGTGGATCATATATACTTTAATTAATTTCATTGGGGGTGTGGTGGTGAGATTAATAAAAATAATATTATTAGTAGGTTTAGGGATATTTCTTCGAGAGGCCGGTCTATATGATCTGTGCCCCATGAATATTCTTTCCTCTCACTTAAACAGTAGGCTACCATAGTGCGGTTGGGAATATGAACATGATTAGATTAATATCCAGTATTCGAGAATGGATAATAAGTCGTAGGCGTGTGCATAAACCTTTAACCGTCCTGGTGGTGTAATGGTTAAGGTGGCAAAAATATGTGTGTGATAACCCGGGTTCGAATCCCGGTGGATCATATATACTTTAATTAATTTCATTGGGGGTGTGGTGGTGAGATTAATAAAAATAATATTATTAGTAGGTTTAGGGATATTTCTTCGAGAGGCCGGTCTATATGATCTGTGCCCCATGAATATTCTTTCCTCTCACTTAAACAGTAGGCTACCATAGTGCGGTTGGGAATATGAACATGATTAGATTAATATCCAGTATTCGAGAATGGATAATAAGTCGTAGGCGTGTGCATAAACCTTTAAACCGTCCTGGTGGTGTA
>CM064530.1:32027565-32338911 GCA_032716605.1 Paralithodes platypus
GTATATCATCCCCCCTCCCCTCTCCCCAATATAACCTGTATTGACTGTATATCATCCCCCCCCTCTCCCTCTCCCTAATATAACCTGTATTAACTGTATATCATCCCCCCCTCCCCTCTCCCTAATATAACCTGTATTGACTGTATATCATTCCCCCCCTCCCCTCTCCCTAATATAACCTGTATTGACTGTATATCATTCCCCCCTCCCCCCCCCCTAATATAACCTGTATTGACTGTATATCATTCCCCCCTCCCCTCTCCCCAATATAACCTGTATTGACTGTATATCATTCCCCCTGCCCTCTCCCCAATATAACCTGTATTGACTGTCTATCATTCCCCCCTCCCCTCTCCCCAATATATCCTGTAATGCCTGTATATCATTCCCCCCTCCCCTCTCCCCAATATAACCTGTATTGACTGTATATCATTCCCCCCTCCCCTCTCCCCAATATAACCTGTATTGACTGTATCTCTTTCCCCCCTCCCCTCTCCCTAATATAACCTCTATTGACTGTATATCATTCCCCCTCCCCTCTCCCCAATATAACCTGTATTAACTGTATATCATCACCCCACCCCTCTCCCCAATATAACCTGTATTGACTGTATCATTCCCCCCTCCCCTCTCCCTAATATAACCTGTATTGACTGTATATCGTTCACCCCTCCCCTGTCCCTAATATCACCTGTATTGACTGTATATCATTGCCCGTCCCCTCTCCCCATATAACCAGTATTAACTGTATATCATCCCCCCTCTCCCCTCTCCCTAATATAACCTGTATTGACTGTATATCATTCCCCCTCCCCTCTCCCTAATATAACCTGTATTGACTGTATATCATTCCCCCCTCCCCTCTCCCCTAATATAACCTGTATTGACTGTATATCATCCCCCCTCCCCTCTCCCTAATATAACCTGTATTGACTGTATATCATTCCCCCTCCCCTCTCCCTAATATAACCTGTATTGACTGTATATAATTCCCCCCCTCCCCTCTCCCTAATATAACCTGTATTAACTGTATATCATTCCCCCTCCCCCCTCCCTAATATAACCTGTATTGACTGTATATCATCCCCCCCTCTCCCCTCTCCCTAATATAACCTGTATTGACTGTATATCATTCCCCCCCTCCCCTCTCCCTAATATAACCTGTATTAACTGTATATCATCCCCCCTCTCCTCTCCCTAATATGACCTGTATTGACTGTATATCGTTCCCCCCTCCCTTCTCCCTAATATAACCTGTATTGACTATATATCACCCCCCTCCCCTCTCCCTAATATAACCTGTATTGACTGTATATCATTCCCCCCTCCCCTCTCCCTAATATAACCTGTATTGACTGTATATCATTCCCCCCTCCCCTCTCCCTAATAAAACCTGTATTAACTGTATATCATCCCCCTTCCCCTCTCCCCAATATTACCTGTATTGACTGTATATCGTTCCCCCCTCCCCTCTCCCTAATATAACCTGTATTGATTGTATATCATCCCCCCTCTCCCCTCTCCCTAATATAACCTGTATTGACTGTATATCATTCCCCCTCCCCTCTCCCCAATATAACCTGTATTGACTGTATATCGTTCCCCCTCCACTCTCCCCAATATAACCTGTATTAACTGTATATCATTCCCGCTCCCCTCTCCCCAATATATCCTGTATTGACTGTATATCATACCCCCTCCCCTCTCCCTAATATAATCTGTATTGACTGTATATCATTCGCCCCCTCCCCTCTCCCTAATATAAACCTGTATTAACTGTATATCATCCCGCCTCCTCCCTAATATAACCTGTATTAACTGTATATCATCCCCCCTCCCCTCTCCCTAATATAACCTGTATTGACTGTATATCGTTCCCCCCTCCCCTCTCCCTAATATAACCTGTATTGACTGTATATCATTCCCCCCTCCCCTCTCCCTAATAAAACCTGTATTAACTGTATATCATCCCCCTTCCCTAATATAACCTGTATTAACTGTATATCATCCACCCTCCCCTCTCCCTAATATAACCTGTATTGACTGTATATCGTTCTCCCCTCCCCTCTCCCTAATATAACCTGTATTGACTATATATCACCCCCCCTCCCCTCTCCCTAATATAACCTGTATTGACTGTATATCATTCCCCCCTCCCCTCTCCCTAATATAACCTGTATTGACTGTATATCATCCCCCCTCCCCTCTCCCCAATATAACCTGTATTGACTGTATATCATTCCCCCTCCCCTCTCCCCAATATAACCTGTATTGACTGTATATCATTCCCCCCTCCCCTCTCCCCAATATAACCTGTATTAACTGTATATCATTCCCCCTCCCCTCTCCCCAATATAACCTGTATTGACTGTATATCATCCCCCCTCCCATCTCCCCAATATAACCTGTATTGACTGTATATCATCCCCCCTCCCCTCTCCCTAATATAACCTGTATTGACTGTATATCATCCCCCCTCTCCCCTCTCCCTAATATTACCTGTATTCACTGTATATCATCCCCCCTCCCCTCTCCCTAATATAACCTGTATTGACTGTATATCATCCCCCCTCCCCTCTCCTTAATATAACCTGTATTGACTGTATATCATCTCCCCCTCTCCTCTCCCTAATATAACCTGTATTAACTGTATATCATCCCCCCTCCCCTCTCCCTAATATAACCTGTATTGACTGTATATCATTCCCCCCCTCCCCTCGATCCTCTTCTCGTTAAAAAGTCAACATAGAAAGGTCTTAAAATAAACATTATATAAAGGCGAAACGTCTCAAAAAGACACACATATAAACATAGACAGACACTCTCTCTCTTTCTCTCTCTTTCTTTCTCTCTTTCTCTCTCTCTCTCTCTCTCTACCTCTCTCTCTCTCTCTCTACCTCTCTACCTCTCTCTCTCTCTCTACCTCTCTCTCTCTCCCCTCCGGTAATGTTACCGATCAATCAACTTGTTATGAGGGCTTATGCATGAGGGCTTATGCATGAGGGCTTATGCATGATATTATATATATATAATATTGTTGCCTGTTCATCTTCTCGAGTGGGGTCATTGCACCTAGTTGCTGCAATTTAATTAATAACTCATAATAAATACAGGTTTAATTTGCCAATAAATTGTCATCGTCTTTTCCCTATGTTTTTCTTCACTTTGTTTTACTAAATTTCGTTGCACTCTTCTCAGGGTTGTGTATGTATCGGCACCGTCAGGCAAAAAAATCGCACAGTTCTCTCTCCCCATCTACATATTGTGTGTATACATAATATATATATATATATATGTGTATTATGTAACCTCTTTTTTAAGATAAAATTTGGTTAAATTTTTCGGTAGAGAAAATATCCAGGCCGAAAGTCGGTTCCTCTTTTCGCTTTCGCTCGCTCGTCAGGCAAAAAAAATCGCACAGTTAAAAAGTCAACATAGAAAGGTCTTAAAATAAACACATATCCAGGCCGATATATGTGAATGGAAAGAGCAATTAATGGGGCCTTAACCACTTAGGGAAGTCCTCTCGATAAATTACTCCTGAACCAATATCAATTATTATGTTCCTTCCAACAACGCACAACTCCAACTCCACAATGCGCAAAATAATATATCCCCAAAAGAAAATTTAGATCAACACAGAACCAACCCCAATGGATGAATAATAGACTATTAGACCTTCTAGGAAAAAAGAGAGGAATATATCGAAAAATTAAGAAAGGCGAAATTCACCTACTTGCTTACTATCAGAATCTATCAAGAGAGGTTAAAAAAGGTATAAGGACAGACAAAAGAAATTATGAAATCAGGATAGCCAATGACTCAAAAAATAACCCTAAGGCTTTTTACCAGCTATATAAATCTAAAGTTGGAGATAAAATAGGCCCCCTTAAAACTTCGATAGGAGAAATGACAGAAAATGATTTAGAAATGTGGAGTACATTAAATAGTCAGTTTCTATCCGTTTTCACTAATGAAAATTTGACACAGATTCCAGAAGTCCGTAAGGTATATAGCGATAGTATAGAAAATAGGTTAAGTACGGTTACTATAAGTAGAAATTATGTGATTAAGGAAATTGACAGACTGAAACCTCAGAAATCGCCTGGTCCCGATGAGGTATATGCTAGAGTATTCAAAGAATGCAGAGATGAGTTAAGTTACCCATTAACATTTCTTTTTAACAATTCATTAGAAACAGGTATAGTTCCAGAAGCTTGGAAGCTTGCAAATGTAGTTCCGATTTTCAAAAAAGGTGATAAATCAATAGCATCCAATTACCGTCCCATTAGTCTCACTTCAATCATAGGAAAGCTACTAGAGTCAATTATTGCTAGGAAAATGAGAAACCACTTAGAAACATTTAACTTAATCGATTCTTCTCAGCATGGATTCACTCAGGGACGTTCTTGCCTTACTAATTTGCTTAGTTTTTTCTCAGAGGTATATGAAGCAGCAATGATTTGAAGCCTAGAAAACAATGTATAAGCGTTCGTAACAAGGCAAACAGGATTCTAGGGTTCATATCTAGGAGTGTGAGTAACAGAACTGCTGATGTTATCTTAAAACTTTACTTGTCATTAGTGAGACCCCATATGGATTATGCTGTTCAATTTTGGTGTCCTTATTACAGAATGGACATAGATTCATTGGAGAGAATACAACGTAGAATGACAAAAATGATCCATAATATTAGAAATCTTCCGTATGAAGAAAGGTTGAAGAAATTAGGCTTACATTCGTTAGAGAGACGCAGAGTTAGAGGTGACATGATAGAGGTATTCAAGTGGGTTAGTGGAATTAATAAAGGAGACATGAAAAATGTACTAAAGCTCAGTGATAGCGATATAACTCGTACAAATGGTTTCAAATTAGATAAATTTCGTTTCAGAAAAGATATAGGCAAATATTGGTTTGGTAACAGAGTTGTAGATGGGTGGAATAGGCTACCAAGTGATATAGTGGGATCAAGAACGATAGGGAGCTTTAAGATAAAATTAGATAGGCATATGGACGAGATGGGTTGGGTGTGAGGGGGATCTACCAGGTGTGGGCCAATCGGCGTTTTGCAGACTCCCGTAATCTTGTGTTAATCTCTGACCGTTTTGGTGGGGTCAAGGTATTAGTGAGATGGGTCTATAATTGGGCCTTGTAATTAGGGTTGGGTGTGACAGGGATCTGCCTTGTATGTGCCGATCGGCTTTTTGCAGACTCCCATTTTCTTATGTTAAGGACCGCTGGCAATAACAGACTTTAAACTAGCCCAACCAACCATTTTAACTGGTACAAATCCTGCATAATACCGCCTAAAGTTAGCTAGAATAAAATATAACACACGTCGCTGGTACTCAAAACGTGAACACAAATATTACAGTGTATCTGACTGAACTGCATATTTTCATCTGTATTTGTCTGTGTCTAATTTGAGTACGACGTTTTATTGTCTGTACTGACTTGTTTATTTTTCTTTATAAGTACTATACATAATACCCGTCTGTGTGTCTGTCTGTAAATATCTGCCTCTGTGTGCGTCTGTATTTATGCTTGTGTATTTGTATTTGTCTGTATGTAGATGTCCGTCTGTATCTGTGTCTGTATGTATATCTGACTTTTCTAAAGCTCCTGTATTTCTATCTGAAAATTCGAGAATGAATAATAAGTCGTAGGTGTGTGTATAAACCTTTAACCGTCTTGGTGGTGTAATCGTTAATGTGTCTAAAAATCTGTGTGTGATAACCCGGGTTCGAATCCTGGTGGATTACATATATGCTTTCATTAATTTCCACAAACGAAAGTCAAGTCCATTATTTTCACTCATTATTATTGTATATCTAAAGGTGAAATTGTGGTTTATAGTTAAGATTATGCCTTGGAAAGTTATATAATGGCCAAAACAATGCTATTAATTTTCTTATATTTCTTCTCATATTCATCAAAAATCTATAAACAAAATTGCTCCTGTTTGACACCCTGTCGTGCATCATAACAAAAGTCAACATACGCAAAGTGAGAAATTTCGGTGATATTTTGTTCTTATCTTCCGATTACTCCCAGATAATTAAAAGGTATCAGGCGAGTATTATTTAGTTTTAAGATTGGCATTAATATGGGATGGGCGAATTTATTTCCTCATTTCTATATATCTTTATAATTTTTCTTTATAGTTTCATCCATTGACCTCAATCAAGCCTTGAAAATACACCCCCCAAGACCCTCCTTCAAGATAAATATGTACATTTTTACGATAGAAATATGTCCTGACTGAAAGCCGGTAAAATTACAAGCTTGCTACCGCTTGCCAGGAAAATTATGATACCTAAATAATACGAAAAGTCTTAATATTGACAAAGAAATGGGGCGATAGGTCATAAGATCACCAAGCTATTGGGTCGAACTTCTTAAGATCTGAAAACTAATGGGGCTAAACACTAAGGAGAAGGGGGACCATAAAAGCAACCCCTCTCCCCTTAAAACACGACTTTTCCGCTAATATAACCTGTATTGACTGTATATCATCCCCCCTCCCCTCTCCCCAATATAACCTGTATTGACTGTATATCATCCCCCCTCTCCCCTCTCCCTAATATAACCTGTATTGACTGTATATCATCCCCCCTCCCCTCTCCCTAATATAACCTGTATTAACTGTATATCATCCCCCTCCCCTCTCCCTAATATAACCTGTATTGACTGTATATCATCCCCCCTCCCCTCTCCCTAATATAACCTGTATTGACTGTATATCATTCCCCCCTCCCCTCTCCCTAATATAACCTGTATTGACTGTATATCATTCCCCCCCTCCCCTCTCCCTAATAAAACCTGTATTAACTGTATATCATCCCCCCTCCCCTCTCCCTAATATAACCTGTATTGACTGTATATCATCCCCCCTCCCCTCTCCCTAATATAACCTGTATTAACTGTATATCATCCCCCCCTCCCCTCTCCCTAATATAACCTGTATTGACTGTATATCATCCCCCCTCCCCTCTCCCTAATATAACCTGTATTGACTGTATATCATTCCCCCCCCCCTCTCCCCAATATAACCTGTATTGACTGTATATCGTTCCCCCCTCCCCTCTCCCTAATATAACCTGTATTGACTGTATATCATCCCCCCTCTCCCTAATATAACCTGTATTGACTGTATATCATTCCCCCTCCCCTCTCCCCAATATAACCTGTATTGACTGTATATCATTCCCCCCTCCCCTCTCCCCAATATAACCTGTATTAACTGTATATCATTCCCCTTCCCCTCTCCCCAATATAACCTGTATTAACTGTATATCATCCCCCCTCCCCTCTCCCCAATATAACCTGTATTGACTGTATATCGTTCCCCCCTCCCCTCTCCCTAATATAACCTGTATTAACTGTATATCATCCCCCCTCCCTAATATAACCTGTATTAACTGTATATCATCCCCCCTCCCCTCTCCCTAATATAACCTGTATTGACTGTATATCATTCCCCCCTCCCCTCTCCCTAATATAACCTGTATTGACTGTATATCATTCCCCCCTCCCCTCTCTCTAATAAAACCTGTATTAACTGTATATCACCCCCCTCCCCAATATAACCTGTATTGACTGTATATCATTGCCCCCTCCCCTCTCCCCAATATAACCTGTATTAACTGTATATCATTCCCCCCCTCCCTCTCCCCAATATAACCTGTATTGACTGTATATCATTCCCCCTCCCCTCTCCCTAATATAACCTGTATTGACTGTATATCAACCCCCTCCCCTCTCCCTAATATAACCTGTATTAACTGTATATCATTCCCCCCTCCCCCTCTAATATAACCTGTATTATCTGTATAACATCCCCCCTTACCTCTCCCTAATATAACCTGTATTGACTGTATATCATCCCCCCTCCCCCCTCCCTAATATAACCTGTATTGACTGTATATCACCCCCCCTACCCTCTACCTAATATAACCTGTATTGACTGTATATCATTCCCACCCCCCCCTCCCCTCTCCCTAATATAACCTGTATTGACTGTACATCATTCCCCCTCCCCCTCTCTCCCCAATAACCTGTATTAACTGTATATCATTCCCCCTCCCCTCTCCCCAATATAACCTGTATTGACTGTATATCATCCCCCCTCTCCTATCTCCCTAATATAACCTGTATTGACTGTATATCATTCCCCCTCCCCTCTCCCCAATATAACCTGTATTGACTGTATATCATTCCCCCCTCTCCCCTCTCCCTAATATAACCTGTATTGGCTTTATATCATTCCCTCTCCCCTCTCCCCAATATAACCTGTATTGACTGTATAACATTCCCCACTCCCCTCTCCCCAATATAACCTGTATTAACTGAATATCATTCCCCCTCCCCTCTCCCCAATATAACCTTTATTGACTGTATATCATTCCCCCTCCCCTCTCCCTAATATAACCTGTATTGACTGTATATCATTCCCCCCTCCCCTCTCCCTAATAAAACCTGTATTAACTGTATATCATCCCCCCTCCCTAATATAACCTGTATTAACTGTATATCATCCCCCCTCCCCTCTCCCTAATATAACCTGTATTGACTGTATATCGTTCCCCCCTCCCCTCTCCCTAATATAACCTGTATTGACTGTATATCACCCCCCCTCCCCTCTCCCTAATATAACCTGTATTGACTGTATATCATTCCCCCCTCCCCTCTCCCTAATATAACCTGTATTGACTGTATATCATTCCCCCTACCCTCTCCCTAATAAAACCTGTATTAACTGTATATCATCCCCCTTCCCCTCTCCCCAATATTACCTGTATTGACTGTATATCGTTCCCCCCTCCCCTCTCCCTAATATAACCTGTATTGATTGTATATCATCCCCCCTCTCCCCTCTCCCTAATATAACCTGTATTGACTGTATATCATTCCCCCTCCCCTCTCCCCAATATAACCTGTATTGACTGTATATCGTTCCCCCCTCCACTCTCCCCAATATAACCTGTATTAACTGTATATCATTCCCCCTCCCATCTCCCCAATATAACCTGTATTGACTGTATATCATTCCCCCTCCCCTCTCCCTAATATAACCTGTATTGACTGTATATCATTCCCCCCCTCCCCTCTCCCTAATAAAACCTGTATTAACTGTATATCATCCCCGCCTCTCTCCCTAATATAACTTGTATTAACTGTATATCATCCCCCCTCCCCTCTCCCTAATATAACCTGTATTGACTGTATATCGTTCCCCCCTCCCCTCTCCCTAATATAACCTGTATTGACTGTATATCATTCCCCCCTCCCCTCTCCCTAATAAAACCTGTATTAACTGTATATCATCCCCCTTCCCTAATATAACCTGTATTAACTGTATATCATCCCCCCTCCCCTCTCCCTAATATAACCTGTATTGACTGTATATCGTTCCCCCCTCCCCTCTCCCTAATATAACCTGTATTGACTATATATATCACCCCCCCTCCCCTCTCCCTAATATAACCTGTATTGACTGTATATCATTCCCCCCTCCCCTCTCCCTAATATAACCTGTATTGACTGTATATCATCCCCCCTCCCCTCTCCCCAATATAACCTGTATTGACTGTATATCATTCCCCCTCCCCTCTCCCCAATATAACCTGTATTGACTGTATATCATTCCCCCTCCCCTCTCCCCAATATAACCTGTATTAACTGTATATCATTCCCCCTCCCCTCTCCCCAATATAACCTGTATTGACTGTATATCATCCCCCCTCCCATCTCCCCAATATAACCTGTATTGACTGTATATCGTTCCCCCCTCCCCTCTCCCTAATATAAACTGTATTGACTGTATATCATCCCCCCCCCCTCCCCTCTCCCTAATATAACCTGTATTCACTGTATATCATCCCCCCTCCCCTCTCCCTAATATAACCTGTATTGAATGTATATCATCCCCCCTCCCCTCTCCCTAATAAAACCTGTATTAACTGTATATCATCCCCCCTCCCCTCTCCCTAATATAACCTGTATTAACTGTATATCATCCCCCCTCCCCTCTCCCTAATATAACCTGTATTGACTGTATATCATTCCCCCCCTCCCCTCGATCCTCTTCTCGTTAAAAAGTCAACATAGAAAGGTCTTAAAATAAACATTATATAAAGGCGAAACGTCTCAAAAAGACACACATATAAACATAGACAGACACTCTCTCTCTTTCTCTCTCTCTTTCTTTCTCTTTCTCTCTCTCTCTACCTCTCTACCTCTCTCTCTCTACCTCTCTCTCTCTCTCTACCTCTCTCTCTCTCCCCTCCGGTAATGTTACCGATCAATCAACTTGTCATGAGGGCTTATGCATGAGGGCTTATGCATGAGGGCTTATGCATGATATTATATATATATATAATATTGTTGCCTGTTCATCTTCTCGAGTGGGGTCATTGCACCTAGTTGCTGCAATTTAATTAATAACTCATAATAAATACAGGTTTAATTTGCCAATAAATTGTCATCGTCTTTTCCCTATGTTTTTCTTCACTTTGTTTTACTAAATTTCGTTGCACTCTTCTCAGGGTTGTGTATGTATCGGCACCGTCAGGCAAAAAAATCGCACAGTTCTCTCTCCCCATCTACATATTGTGTGTATACATAATATATATATATATATATATATTTGTATTATGTAACCTCTTTTTTAAGATAAAATTTGGTTAAATTTTTCGGTAGAGAAAATATCCAGGCCGAAAGTCGGTTCCTCTTTTCGCTTTCGCTCGTCAGGCAAAAAAAATCGCACAGTTAAAAAGTCAACATAGAAAGGTCTTAAAATAAACACATATCCAGGCCGATATATGTGAATGGAAAGAGCAATTAATGGGGCCTTAACCACTTAGGGAAGTCCTCTCGATAAATTACTCCTGAACCAATATCAATTATTATGTTCCTTCCAACAACGCACAACTCCAACTCCACAATGCGCAAAATAAATATATCCCCAAAAGAAAATTTAGATCAACACAGAACCAACCCCAATGGATGAATAATAGACTATTAGACCTTCTAGGAAAAAAGAGAGGAATATATCGAAAAATTAAGAAAGGCGAAATTCACCTACTTGCTTACTATCAGAATCTATCAAGAGAGGTTAAAAAAGGTATAAGGACAGACAAAAGAAATTATGAAATCAGGATAGCCAATGACTCAAAAAATAACCCTAAGGCTTTTTACCAGCTATATAAATCTAAAGTTAGAGATAAAATAGGCCCCCTTAAAACTTCGATAGGAGAAATGACAGAAAATGATTTAGAAATGTGGAGTACATTAAATAGTCAGTTTCTATCCGTTTTCACTAATGAAAATTTGACACAGATTCCAGAAGTCCGTAAGGTATATAGCGATAGTATAGAAAATAGGTTAAGTACGGTTACTATAAGTAGAAATTATGTGATTAAGGAAATTGACAGACTGAAACCTCAGAAATCGCCTGGTCCCGATGAGGTATATGCTAGAGTATTCAAAGAATGCAGAGATGAGTTAAGTTACCCATTAACATTTCTTTTTAACAATTCATTAGAAACAGGTATAGTTCCAGAAGCTTGGAAGCTTGCAAATGTAGTTCCGATTTTCAAAAAAGGTGATAAATCAATAGCATCCAATTACCGTCCCATTAGTCTCACTTCAATCATAGGAAAGCTACTAGAGTCAATTATTGCTAGGAAAATGAGAAACCACTTAGAAACATTTAACTTAATCGATTCTTCTCAGCATGGATTCACTCAGGGACGTTCTTGCCTTACTAATTTGCTTAGTTTTTTCTCAGAGGTATGATTTTAAGCCTAGAAAACAATGTATAAGCGTTCGTAACAAGGCAAACAGGATTCTCGGGTTCATATCTAGGAGTGTGAGTAACAGAACTGCTGATGTTATCTTAAAACTTTACTTGTCATTAGTGAGACCCCATATGGATTATGCTGTTCAATTTTGGTGTCCTTATTACAGAATGGACATAGATTCATTGGAGAGAATACAACGTAGAATGACAAAAATGATCCATAATATTAGAAATCTTCCGTATGAAGAAAGGTTGAAGAAATTAGGCTTACATTCGTTAGAGAGACGCAGAGTTAGAGGTGACATGATAGAGGTATTCAAGTGGGTTAGGGGAATTAATAAAGGAGACATGAAAAATGTACTAAAGCTCAGTGATAGCGATATAACTCGTACAAATGGTTTCAAATTAGATAAATTTCGTTTCAGAAAAGATATAGGCAAATATTGGTTTGGTAACAGAGTTGTAGATGGGTGGAATAGGCTACCAAGTGATATAGTGGGATCAAGAACGATAGGGAGCTTTAAGATAAAATTAGATAGGCATATGGACGAGATGGGTTGGGTGTGAGGGGGATCTACCAGGTGTGGGCCAATCGGCGTTTTGCAGACTCCCGTAATCTTGTGTTAATCTCTGACCGTTTTGGTGGGGTCAAGGTATTAGTGAGATGGGTCTTATAATTGGGCCTTGTAATTAGGGTTGGGTGTGACAGGGATCTGCCTTGTATGTGCCGATCGGCTTTTTGCAGACTCCCATTTTCTTATGTTAAGGACCGCTGGCAATAACAGACTTTAAACTAGCCCAACCAACCATTTTAACTGGTACAAATCCTGCATAATACCGCCTAAAGTTAGCTAGAATAAAATATAACACACGTCGCTGGTACTCAAAACGTGAACACAAATTTTACAGTGTATCTGACTGAACTGCATATTTTCATCTGTATTTGTCTGTGTCTAATTTGAGTACGACGTTTTATTGTCTGTACTGACTTGTTTATTTTTTTATAAGTACTATACATAATACCCGTCTGTGTGTCTGTCTGTAAATATCTGCCTCTGTGTGCGTCTGTATTTATGCTTGTGTATTTGTATTTGTCTGTATGTAGATGTCCGTCTGTATCTGTGTCTGTATGTATATCTGACTTTTCTAAAGCTCCTGTATTTCTATCTGAAAATTCGAGAATGAATAATAAGTCGTAGGTGTGTGTATAAACCTTTAACCGTCTTGGTGGTGTAATCGTTAATGTGTCTAAAAATCTGTGTGTGATAACCCGGGTTCGAATCCTGGTGGATTACATATATGCTTTCATTAATTTCCACAAACGAAAGTCAAGTCCATTATTTTCACTCATTATTATTGTATATCTAAAGGTGAAATTGTGGTTTATAGTTAAGATTATGCCTTGGAAAGTTATATAATGGCCAAAACAATGCTATTAATTTTCTTATATTTCTTCTCATATTCATCAAAAATCTATAAACAAAATTGCTCCTGTTTGACACCCTGTCGTGCATCATAACAAAAGTCAACATACGCAAAGTGAGAAATTTCGGTGATATTTTGTTCTTATCTTCCGATTACTCCCAGATAATTAAAAGGTATCAGGCGAGTATTATTTAGTTTTAAGATTGGCATTAATATGGGATGGGCGAATTTATTTCCTCATTTCTATATATCTTTATAATTTTTCTTTATAGTTTCATCCATTGACCTCAATCAAGCCTTGAAAATACACCCCCCAAGACCCTCCTTCAAGATAAATATGTACATTTTTACGATAGAAATATGTCCTGACTGAAAGCCGGTAAAATTACAGGCTTGCTACCGCTTGCCAGGAAAATTATGATACCTAAATAATACGAAAAGTCTTAATATTGACAAAGAAATGGGGCGATAGGTCATAACATCACCAAGCTATTGGGTCGAACTTCTTAAGATCTGAAAACTAATGGGGCTAAACACTAAGGAGAAGGGGGACCATAAAAGCAACCCCTCTCCCCTTAAAACACGACTTTTCCCCTAATATAACCTGTATTGACTGTATATCATCCCCCCTCCCCTCTCCCCAATATAACCTGTATTGACTGTATATCATCCCCCTCCCTTCTCCCAAATATAACCTGTATTGACTGTATATCATCCCCCCTCCCCTCTCCCTAATATAACCTGTATTGACTGTATATCATCCCCCCCTCCCCTCTCCCTAATATAACCTGTATTAACTGTATATCATCCCCCCTCCCCTCTCCCCAATATAACCTGTATTGACTGTATATCATCCCCCCTCTCCCCTCTCCCTAATATAACCTGTATTGACTGTATACCATTCCCCCCTCTTCCCTCTCACTAATATAACGTGTATTGACTGTATTTCATTCCCCACCTACCCCCTCCCTAATATAACCTGTATTGACTGTATATCATTCCCCCCTCCCCTCTCCCTAATATAACCTGTATTGACTGTATATCATCCCCCCTCCCCTCTCCCTAATATAACCTGTATTGACTGTATATCATTCCCCCCTTCCCCTCTCCCCAATATAACCTGTATTAACTGTATATCATTCCCCCCTCCCCTCTCCCCAATATTACATGTATTGACTGTATATCATCCCCCCCTCCCCTCTCCCTAATATAACCTGTATTGACTGTATATCATCCCCCCTCCCCTCTCCCTAATATAACCTGTATTGACTGTATATCATCCCCCATCCCCTCCTCTCCCTAATATAACCTGTATTGACTGTATATCATCCCCCCTCCCCTCTACCCTGTATATCATTCCCCCTCCCCTCTCCCTAATATAACCTGTATTAACTGTATATCATCCCCCCTCTCCCTAATATAACCTGTATTGACTGTATATCATTCCCCCTCCCCTCTCCCTAATATAACCTGTATTGAACTGTATATCATCCCCCCCTCCCCTCTCCCTAATATAACCTGTATTGACTGTATATCATCCCCCTCCCCTCTCCCTAATATAACATGTATTGACTGCATATCATCCCCCCTCCCCTCTCCCCAATATAACCTGTATTGACTGTATATCATCCCCCCCCCTCCCCCCTCCCTTATATAACCTGCATTGACTGTATATCATCCCCCCCTCTCCCCTCTCCCTAATATAACCTGTATTGACTGTATATCATTCCCCCCCTCCCCTCTCCCTAATATAATCTGTATTGTCTGTATATCATCCCCCCTCCCCTCTCCCTAATATAACCTGTATTGACTGTATATCATCCCCCCCTCCCTGTGCCTAATATAACCTGTATTGACTGTATATCATCCCCCCTCCAGTCTCCCTAATATAACCTGTATTGACTGTATATCCCCCCCCCTCCCCTCTAATATAACCTGTATTAACTGTATATCATCCCCCCTCCCCTCTCCCTAATATAACCTGTATTGACTGAATATCATTCCCCCCCCCCCTCTCCCTAATAACCTGTATTGACTGTATATCATCCCCCCTCCCCTCTCCCTAATATAACCTGTATTGTCTGTATATATTTCCCCCCTCCCCTCTCCCTAATATAACCTGTATTGACTGTATATCATCCCCCTCCCCTCTCCCTAATATAACCTGTATTGACTGTATATCATCCCCCTCCCCTCTCCCTAATATAACCTGTATTGACTGTATATCATTCCCCCCTCCCCTCTCCCTAATATAACCTGTATTGACTGTATATCATTCCCCCTCCCCTCTCCCTAATATAACCTGTATTGACTGTATATCATCCCCCCTCCCCTCTCCCTAATATAACCTGTATTGACTGTATATCATTCCCCCCCTCCCCTCTCCCAAATATAACCTGAATTGACTGTATATCATCCCCCCTCCCCTCTCCCTAATATATGTATACCCCCCCTCCCCAATATAACCTGTATTGACTGTATATCATTCCCCCTCCCCCCTCCCTAATATAACCTGTATTGACTGTATATCATCCCCCCTCCCCTCTCCCTAATATAACCTGTATTGACTGTATATCATCCCCCCTCCCCTCTCCCTAATATAACCTGTATTGACTGTATATCATTCCCCCCTCCCCTCTCCCTAATATAACCTGTATTGACTGTATATCATCCCCCCTCCCCTCTCCCTAATATAACCTGTATTGACTGTATATCATCCCCCCTCCCCTCTCCCTAATATAACCTGTATTGACTGTATATCATCCCCCCTCCCCCTCTCCCTAATATAACCTGTATTGACTGTATATCATCCCCCCTCCCCTCTCCCCAAAATAACCTGTATTGACTGTATATCATCCCCCTCTCCCTCTCCCTAATATAACTGTATTGACTGTATATCATACCCCCTCCCCTCTCCCCAATATAACTAGTATAGACTGTATATCATCCCCCTCCCCTCTCCCTAATATAACCTGTATTGACTGTATATCATCCCCCCTCCCCTCTCCCTAATATAACCTGTATTAACTGTATATCATCCCCCCTCCCCTCTCCCTAATATAACCTGTATTGACTGTATATCATCCTCCCTCCCCTCTCCCTAATATAACCTGTATTGACTGTATATCATCCCCCTCCCCTCTCCCTAATATAACCTGTATTGACTGTATATCATTCCCCCCTCCCCTCTCCCTAATATAACCTGTATTGACTGTATATCATCCCCCCTCCCCTCTCCCTAATATAACCTGTATTAACTGTATATCATCCCCTCCTCCCCTCTCCCTAATATAACCTGTATTGACTGTATATCATCCCCCCCTCCCCTCTCCCTAATATAACCTGTATTGACTGTATATCATCCCCCCTTCCCTCGATCCTCTTCTCGTTAAAAAGTCAACATAGAAAGGTCTTAAAATAAACATTATATAAAGGCGAAACGTCTCAAAAAGACACACATATAAACATAGACAGACACTCTCTCTCTTTCTCTCTCTCTTTCTTTCTCTCTCTCTCTCTCTCTCTACCTCTCTACCTCTCTCTCTCTACCTCTCTCTCTCTCTACCTCTCTCTCTCTCTACCTCTCTCTCTCTCCCCTCCGGTAAGGTTACCGATCAATCAACTTGTCATGAGGGCTTATGCATGAGGGCTTATGCATGATATTATATATATATATAATATTGTTGCCTGTTCATCTTCTCGAGTGGGGTCATTGCACCTAGTTGCTGCAATTTAATTAATAACTCATAATAAATACAGGTTTAATTTGCCAATAAATTGTCATCGTCTTTTCCCTATGTTTTTCTTCACTTTGTTTTACTAATTTTCGTTGCACTCTTCTCAGGGTTGTGTATGTATCGGCACCGTCAGGCAAAAAAATCGCACAGTTCTCTCTCCCCATCTACATATTGTGTGTATACATAATATATATATATATATATGTGTATTATGTAACCTCTTTTTTAAGATAAAATTTGGTTAAATTTTTCGGTAGAGAAAATATCCAGGCCGAAAGTCGGTTCCTCTTTTCGCTATCGCTCGTCAGGCAAAAAAAATCGCACAGTTAAAAAGTCAACATAGAAAGGTCTTAAAATAAACACATATCCAGGCCGATATATGTGAATGGAAAGAGCAATTAATGGGGCCTTAACAACTTAGGGAAGTCCTCTCGATAAATTACTCCTGAACCAATATCAATTATTATGTTCCTTCCAACAATGCCCAACTCCAACTCCACAATGCGCAAAATAAATATATCCCAAAAAGAAAATTTAGATCAACACAGAACCAACCCAAATGGATGAATAATAGACTATTAGACCTTCTAGGAAAAAAAGAGAGGAATATATCGAAAAATTAAGAAAGGCGAAATTCACCTACTTGCTTACTATCAGAATCTATCAAGAGAGGTTAAAAAAGGTATAAGGACAGACAAAAGAAATTATGAAATCAGGATAGCCAATGACTCAAAAAATAACCCTAAGGCTTTTTACCAGCTATATAAATCTAAAGTTAGAGATAAAATAGGCCCCCTTAAAACTTCGATAGGAGAAATGACAGAAAATGATTTAGAAATGTGCAGTACATTAAATAGTCAGTTTCTATCCGTTTTCACTAATGAAAATTTGGCACAGATTCCAGAAGTCCGTAAGGTATATAGCGATAGTATAGAAAATAGGTTAAGTACGGTTACTATAAGTATAAATGATGTGATTAAGGAAATTGACAGACTGAAACCTCAGAAATCGCCTGGTCCCGATGAGGTATATGCTAGAGTATTCAAAGAATGCAGAGATGAGTTAAGTTACCCATTAACATTTCTTTTTAACAATTCATTAGAAACAGGTATAGTTCCAGAAGCTTGGAAGCTTGCAAATGTAGTTCCGATTTTCAAAAAAGGTGATAAATCAATAGCATCCAATTACCGTCCCATTAGTCTCACTTCAATCATAGGAAAGCTACTAGAGTCAATTATTGCTAGGAAAATGAGAAACCACTTAGAAACATTTAACTTAATCGATTCTTCTCAGCATGGATTCACTCAGGGACGTTCTTGCCTTACTAATTTGCTTAGTTTTTTCTCAGAGGTATATGAAGCAGCAATGATTTGAAGCCTAGAAAACAATGTATAAGCGTTCGTAACAAGGCAAAACAGGATTCTCGGGTTCATATCTAGGAGTGTGAGTAACAGAACTGCTGATGTTATCTTAAAACTTTACTTGTCATTAGTGAGACCCCATATGGATTATGCTGTTCAATTTTGGTGTCCTTATTACAGAATGGACATAGATTCATTGGAGAGAGTACAACGTAGAATGACAAAAATGATCCATAATATTAGAAATCTTCCGTATGAAGAAAGGTTGAAGAAATTAGGCTTACATTCGTTAGAGAGACGCAGAGTTAGAGGTGACATGATAGAGGTATTCAAGTGGGTTAGTGGAATTAATAAAGGAGACATGAAAAATGTACTAAAGCTCAGTGATAGCGAAATAACTCGTACAAATGGTTTCAAATTAGATAAATTTCGTTTCAGAAAAGATATAGGCAAATATTGGTTTGGTAACAGAGTTGTAGATGGGTGGAATAGGCTACCAAGTGATATAGTGGGATCAAGAACGATAGGGAGCTTTAAGATAAAATTAGATAGGCATATGGACGAGATGGGTTGGTTGTGAGGGGGATCTACCAGGTGTGGGCCAATCGGCTTTTTGCAGACTCCCGTAATCTTGTGTTAATCTCTGACCGTTTTGGTGGGGTCAAGGTATTAGTGAGATGGGTCTATAATTGGGCCTTGTAATTAGGGTTGGGTGTGACAGGGATCTGCCTTGTATGTGCCGATCGGCTTTTTGCAGACTCCCATTTCCCTATGTTCTTATTGTATTCACATTAGGAAGGACCGCTGGCAATAACAGACTTTAAACTAGCCCAACCAACCATTTTAACTGGTACAAATCCTGCATAATACCGCCTAAAGTTAGCTAGAATAAAATATAACACACGTCGCTGGTACTCAAAACGTGAACACAAATATTACAGTGTATCTGACTGAACTGCATATTTTCATCTGTATTTGTCTGTGTCTAATTTGAGTACGACGTTTTATTGTCTGTACTGACTTGTTTATTTTTCTTTATAAGTACTGTACATAATACCCGTCTGTGTGTCTGTCTGTAAATATCTGCCTCTGTGTGCGTCTGTATTTATGCTTGTGTATTTGTATTTGTCTGTATGTAGATGTCCGTCTGTATCTGTGTCTGTATGTATATCTGACTTTTCTAAAGCTCCTGTATTTCTATCTGAAAATTCGAGAATGGATAATAAGTCGTAGGTGTGTGTATAAACCTTTAACCGTCTTGGTGGTGTAATCGTTAATGTGTCTAAAAATCTGTGTGTGATAACCCGGGTTCGAATCCTGGTGGATTACATATATGCTTTCATTAATTTCCACAAACGAAAGTCAAGTCCATTATTTTCACTCATTATTATTGTATATCTAAAGGTGAAATTGTGGTTTATAGTTAAGATTATGCCTTGGAAAGTTATATAATGGCCAAAACAATGCTATTAATTTTCTTATATTTCTTCTCATATTCATCAAAAATCTATAAACAAAATTGCTCCTGTTTGACACCCTGTCGTGCATCATAACAAAAGTCAACATACGCAAAGTGAGAAATTTCGGTGATATTTTGTTCTTATCTTCCGATTACTCCCAGATAATTAAAAGGTATCAGGCGAGTATTATTTAGTTTTAAGATTGGCATTAATATGGGAAGGGCGAATTTATTTCCTCATTTCTATATATCTTTATCATTTTTCTTCATAGTTTCATCCATTGACCTCAATCAAGCCTTGAAAATACACCCCCCAAGACCCTCCTTCAAGATAAATATGTACATTTTTACGATAGAAATATGTCCTGACTGAAAGCCGGTAAAATTACAGGCTTGCTACCGCTTGCCAGGAAAATTATGATACCTAAATAATACGAAAAGTCTTAATATTGACAAAGAAATGGGGCGATAGGTCATAACATCACCAAGCTATTGGGTCGAACTTCTTAAGATCTGAAAACTAATGGGGCTAAACACTAAGGAGAAGGGGGACCATAAAAGCAACCCCTCTCCCCTTAAAACACGACTTTTCCCCTAATATAACCTGTATTAACTGTATATCATCCCCCCTCCCCTCTCCCTAATATAACCTGTATTGACTGTATATCATCCCTCCGCCGCCGTCCTCAATATAACCTGTATTGACTGTATATCATCCCCCCTCTCCCTCTCCCTAATATAACATGTATTGACTGTATATCATACCCCCCTCCCCTCTCCCTAATAACCTGTATTGACTGTATATCATTCCCCCCTCCCCTCTCCCTAATAAAACCTGTATTAACTGTATATCATCCCCCCTCCCCTCTCCCTAATATAACCTGTATTGACTGTATATCATCCCCCCTCCCCTCTCCCCAATATAACCTGTATTGACTGTATATCATTCCCCCTCCCCTCTCCCTAATATAACCTGTATTGACTGTATATCATTCCCCCCTCCCCTCTCCCCAATATAACCTGTATTGACTGTATATCATCACCCCCTCCCCTCTCTCTAATATTACCTGTATTGACTGTATATCATCCGCCCTCCCCTCTCCCTAATATAACTTATATTAACTGTATATCATCCCCCCTCCCCTCTCCCTAATATAACCTGTATTGACTGTATATCATCCCCCCTCCCCTCTCCCTAATATAACCTGTATTAACTGTATATCATCCCCCCTCCCCTCTCCCTAATATAACCTGTATTGACTGTATATCATCCCCCCTCCCCTCTCCCCAATATAACCTGTATTGACTGTATATCATCCTCCCTCCCCTCTCCCTAATATAACCTGTATTGACTGTATATCATTCCCCCCTCCCCTCTCCCTAATATAACCTGTATTGACTGTATATCATTCCCCCCCCTCCCCTCTCCCTAATAAAACCTGTATTAACTGTATATCATCCCCCCCTCCCCTCTCCCTAATATAACCTGTATTGACTGTATATCATCCCCCCCTCCCCTCTCCCTAATATAACCTGTATTGACTGTATATCATTCCTCCTCCCCTCTCCCTAATATAACCTGTATTGACTGTATATCATTCCCCCTCCCCTCTCCCCAATATAACCTGTATTGACTGTATATCATCCCCCTCCCCCTCCCCTCCCCCTAATATAACCTGTATTGTCTGTATATCATCCCCCCCTCCCCTCTCCCTAATATAACCTGTATTAACTGTATATCATCCCCCTTCCCCTCTCCCTAATATAACCTGTATTGACTGTATATCATTCCCCCCTCCCCTCTCCCTAATATAACCTGTATTGACTGTATATCATTCCCCCCTCCCCTCTCCCTAATAAAACCTGTATTAACTGTATATCATCCCCCCTCCCCTCTCCCTAATATAACCTGTATTGACTGTATATTATCCCCCCTCCACTCTCCCTAATATAACCTGTATTGACTGTATATCATCCCCCCTCCCCTCTCCCCAATATAACCTGTATTGACTGTATATCATTACCCCCTCCCCTCTCCCTAATATAACCTGTATTGACTGTATATCATCCCCCCTCCCCTCTCCCTAATATAACCTGTATTAACTGTATATCATCCCCCCCTCCCCTCTCCCTAATATAACCTGTATTGACTGTATATCATCCCCCCTCCCCTCTCCCCAATATAACCTGTATTGACTGTATATCATTCCCCCCTCCCCTCTCCCTAATATAACCTGTATTGACTGTATATCATCATCCCCCCTCCCCTCTCCCTAATATAACCTGTATTAACTGTATATCAACACCCCTCCCCTCTCCCTAATATAACCTGTATTGACTGTATATCATCCTCCCTCCCCTCTCCCTAATATAACCTGTATTGACTGTATATCATCCCCCCTCCCCTCTCCCTAATATAACCTGTATTAACTGTATATCATCCCCCCCTCCCCTCTCCCTAATATAATCTATATTGACTGTATATCATCCCCCCTCCCCTCTCCCCAATATAACCTGTAATGACTGTATATCATCCCCCCTCCCCTCTCCCTAATATAACCTGTATTGACAGTATATCATTCCCCCCTCCCCTCTCCCTAATATAACCTGTATTGACTGTATATCATTCCCCCCCCCCTCCCCTCTCCCTAATAAAACCTGTATTAACTGTATATCATCCCCCCTCCCCTCTCCCTAATATAACCTGTATTGACTGTATATCATCCCCCCTCCCCTCTCCCCAATATAACCTGTATTGACTGTATATCATTCCCCCTCTCCCCTCTCCCCAATATAACCTGTATTGACTGTATATCATTCCCCCTCCTCTCTCCCCAATATAACCTGTATTGACTGTATATCATTCCCCCTCCCCTCTCCCTAATATAACCTGTATTGACTGTATATCATCCCCCCTCCCCTCTCCCTAATATAACCTGTATTAACTGTATATCATCCCCCCTCCCCTCTCCCTAATATAACCTGTATTGACTGTATATCATTCCCCCCCTCCCCTCTCCCTAATATAACCTGTATTGACGGTATATCATTCCCCCCCCTCCCCTCTCCCTAATAAAACCTGTATTAACTCCATATCACCGCCCCTCCCCCTCCCTAATATAACCAGTATTGACTGTATATCATCCCCCCTCCCCTCTCCCTAATATAACCTGTATTGACTGTATATCATCCCCCCTCCCCTCTCCCCAATATAACCTGTATTGACTGTATATCATTCCCCCCTCCCCTCTCCCTAATATAACCTGTATTGACTGTATATCATCCCCCCTCCCCTCTCCCTTAAATAACCTGTTTTAACTGTATTTCATCCCCCCTCCCTGTCCCTAATATAACCTGTATTAACTGTATATCATCCCCCCTCCCCTCTCCCCAATATAACCTGTATTGACTGTATATCATTCCCCCCTCCCCTCTCCCTAATATAACCTGTATTGACTGTATATCATCCCCCCTCCCCTCTCCCTAATATAACCTGTATTAACTGTATATCATCCCCCCCTCCCCTCGAGAAGAGGAACAGGCAACAATATTATATATATAATATCATGCATAAGCCCTCATGCATAAGCCCTCATGAATTACCTCTCCATGACAAGTTGATTGATCGGTAACCTAATTTTTACCGGAGGGGAGAGAGAGAGAGGTAGAGGTAGAGAGGTAGAGAGGTAGAGAGGTAGAGAGAGAGAGAGAGAGAGAGAGAGAGAGAGAGAGAGAGAGAGAGAGAGAGAGAGAGAGAGTCTATGTGTGTGTGTATGTTTTTGCGACGTTCAGCATATACACACACACACCTTTATTTAGACTCCACCCCCAGTAGCCACCCCCCTTTTCCAAACATATAAATAGTGCCATCTCACAGAGAACTAATTACAATTTAAGCTACTCCCGACATAAAAGGTATTCTCTCCCTCTCTAGTCCCCCTATTTATAATTTGTATTCTATATTTTATATATTTGATAATGTGTAGGGTGCTATGTTAGTTTATTCTGTGTGGACGAATATGTCTAGTGTAGGGTTATTTATTTTATCTTCTGGGAGACTGTCTCACACACACATGTGTCTTCATGTTTCCATGCGTTCTGGTGAAATGTTAAGTTTATTCTGTATCAGTGTATACTATCTCTTCTGGGAGACTGGTCCAACCCCGTATGGCCCTGGTCACTCATGACCGAAGGAGATAAAAAGGTACATTTATACATTGTATTGACATTCTCAGTGTAACATTAACTACTAACTTGAGCTGGACACATTATGTTAGAAGCATTGCTAAGAATGCCTCTAAAAAACTGGGACTCCTGTATAGAGTTCTAGAATTCTTCACTGACGAGCAGTTGACCGTAATATATAAGTCATGTGCGTTCCAGATGGATTACTGTTCACCTCTTTGGGGTGGAATAAAGTTGTTAGATTAGATTAATAAATAACCCTACAATCACACAGGACCTTCCTATATTATCCATACTAAGAAATGTTGCATCCCTTGTATTATTCTACAGATATTTTCACAGCAATTGTTCCGAGGAACTTACTTCAATTGTGCCAGCTGAGAGCGCCCATGAATTTTCACTTCCCCCTACAATGCAGAAGTTCTGCTTATCAGAATTCATTTATCCCCAGAGCTACTACTCTTTGGAATTCACTTCCCTCGAATTGCTTTCCACAAACTTACAATCTACAAATGTTTAAATCCAGTTGTTACAAACATTTTATGAATGGAGGATGCCTTTAGATATATGGACCTTTTTGTTGTATCTATATTTTTCCTTCATCCGTTCATTGTCTCTTAAACAAAAATCTATATAATTCAATACAAGGTATATACAAACCCCTGCAATATCCTTACAAATAAACTTTGCCCTCTAGTGGTAATTTGGAACTCTTGCAACCAACTACATCCCTGCCTTTATAAAGCATAGTGTGTACATTTCCCATACCCATTTTATATATGTATTACTTTACATAATTTAAATTATTTTTAATAATAGTTTTTGTTAATTTTAGTATATTTTCCATTTCAGATTTTGGTTAAAGTACCCAGAGATTATACAACCCACTCTGAAAGAATGGAGAATGGAAACATTCCAGAAACCGTAAAAGAGAATGATGTAATGGATGTAAACAATTTAAGGGACATGATCGAAGACCTGGACAGCCAAATCAATGGTGGTCTCATTTAAGTAATGCCATGTATGTTAATAATATTAGGGCATTTATTACTACGGCATTATGCACTAATATTATTACCCTTACTCCCATTAAACAAAGGGAAGGGGAGGAGGAGGAGGAGGAGGATGAGAATGTATACGAGTTCTTGCATGACCCTAATATATTACATGACCCTAATTTCACGAAAGGTTTACACCCCCAATCCAAGAGGGCTGTTTATGCCAATAATTTAATAAAGATTGTTAACACTGTAATGGGTAACGTAGACATAAAGTTCGTTACAATAGGTAATAAATCTAAAAAATAATGTATCTTAACCCTTTCGGACTCAATGACTCAGAGGTTGCCAGTATAAATAGAGTTATCTCACTCTCTCCAAATTAGTTTTCTGTCCACAGTTAACTCAAAGACAACTGCAACTAAAGGTTTCTAAATATCCCTAATGGTAACAAAAGTTTTAAAGTCTCCCTAATAGGCTCAAAATTGCATCGTATGTCGGAGAGGGTTAATCGCTTAGCAGCCAAATGACTTTATGGGATATTTGCGGTAGGGTTGAAATTTGAATACCTTAACCCTTTAGCGGAATGTTTCACAACACTTTAACAAACTGACATTTTGACCCTGTTTATATTATGTATTAAGTAATCTTTCCTAATACATTGATTAACCAACTATTTTTTCACTATTAACCTATGTCTATATAATTATATATATTATATATATTTTTTAAAAGGAATAATATGTCCACACATGTGACGGAGGTGTGAGTAGTACGGTGAAGCGTTAGTTAGTGAATTATGATAATATTGTGTTAACTATACCCCTAATCTAATTAAAAAGGAACCCATGGTATATTCTCTAAATTGAATATGGAGTATAATTGGTCTTACCTCCCCGTGGTATACTCTGGAAACATTAATTTGAAACAAATTAATGGCTAAAAGACCAACATCCCCAGAAGTCCCAAGCAATGTGGTTAAAATAATGACAAGGAGAGACTACCTTTTTTTCCCCGAACAACAACTTCCAATCTCTACATTCTTTCCCATCCTATCAACACCCCGCCACTAACACCTAAACGTGTATATCTCTAAGTAACATATGACACTCAAAAAGCACACACACGTCTTAAAAACAGCACACACGTCTTGATATTTTAAATCTCTGAGTGAGGGTGTTAGAAATAATTATTTTATTTTCAGCGCGAGATTTAGTGGCAAGTTAAAAATTAAATGAATTATGACAATATAATCTTTGAGGGTGTTCAGGTAATTTAAAGGTCAACACGTCTAGATATTTTAAATCTCTGAGGGTGTTTAGGTAAGTGCGCGAGGGATATTAGTTTATGGTCTCTAGGTAAGTTAAAGTTAAATGAATTATGACAATATATTGTCAAAAAATCATTAGCCCTTTCACATTTGTATGACGCTGAGGTTGCCAGATTAGCAATTTCTCTCACTCTTATAATTAAAAGGTTTCTAAATACCCCTGATGGTAATAAAGGCTTTAAAGTATCCCCAATTGGCTCAAAATTGCGTCAAGAACGTGAGAGGGTTAAGATATTTTAAATATCTGGGTGGAACCAGAGTGATAGAAACACCATATAAGACAAATTAACTTTAGTGTACAATCTTTCTGACAACCTCCACACACACTCTTCTCACCTATAATTAGTCTTACCCCGTGGTATATTCCCTAAATTGAATATGGAGTATGATTGGTCTTACCTCCCCGTGGTATACTCTGGAAACATTAATTTGAAACAAATTAATGGCTAAAAGACCAACACAACAGATGCAAACATTCAACACTTCAGTAAATGGCACAACAGGTCTTACAATGGGGTGAAAGTTTTTCTCTTAAATTACAGACTCTCGTCAGGCAAAAAAATCGCACAGTTAAAAAGTCAACATAGAAAGGTCTTAAAATAAACATATGGGAGTCAACTGGGGTTTGGTAGAAGTAGTAGATTTAGATTTTTTCGTGATAAGACGAATAAAGACTGGTGGGATCGGTGAGTTGTTTTACCCATGAACCAATGAAATATATTTTACTTTTATATTTCTTTCTTTTTTCCCCAGAGAGATGATGAACTGAGGGAGGAAGAAGATACCGAACCATTTAGATAATACAAAATATATGTAAAATAAAAGCCATTTATATTTAAAAACATAAATATTTATTTTTAATATATAGTGTTGGTAATATGCCTGTATCGGCCACATGGTTTGACTGTGACCGAAATGCCATTCCATGTATTTCTAATGAAGATTGCGATATTACCTGCAACTATAACATAGAAAGAATATCACAATATAAATGTTACAACGATTTTTGTATAAAATATTCATCTTATCTGGAAGATTCCAATAATAATCATAATGATGAAGAAGAATATATAAATCAAGCTTCAAAGGATTTAATAACTTTTAAAAAATCATTATCGTTATTGACACCGAATCAATTAATTTATATAACTACTTATCCAAAAGATTTCATAATAAAACGGGCAGAATTTTATAAACAACTACGAAGTAAATATGGTAGCATCTCTAATATCTCTGCCTCTCACCCGCTCAAAAAAATACCCTCAACAAAATTATTATTTGAAGATATAAAGAAGCAACATTTAGGTCTTGAAAGGAACCATTCAGATTCTTATAAAAAAATATGTTTTACCATAAAAAATGATGCTAAGTATCGCAGTGAATATAATAAACAAATAATTACACCCACAAGAAGGAGAAGGAGAAGGAGAATTTTCTTTGTAATGAAGAATTGGGAGCTGGCATAGAGTTATCTCGCTATGTATCCGAAGATGATCCGACGGTCGAAGTTGGAAACTGTCTGTGTTTATATCCCGAGAAATTTACAGGTCCGGCGTGTAAGTGGGAAACGAGATTTGACGCGACCAACTATGACACCTGGCGACAACTCAGTAATCATATGCCTTACTCTGATTCTATAAGAGATTACAATAAAGCATTACAATTTTGCAAGAGTATTTCTTCGAACTTATGGACGAGATGGGATAATGACTATAAAACATTTTTTTGTATCCCAAAAGCTGAAAGACTCCAAGAATCATTAACCAATAATACGAGCTCTAATATATTGACTTTTATGGAAAACAGATTACTAAATGAATCACAAATTAACTTCAATTTACAAGAGCATAGCCTAATGAGTGTGCTGTTCGATTAGACATAGGGATTCGAGGCTGATTGCTGTATGATAGAGAAGTTCTTTGGTGGCGATATGTTTTTATGCGCCAAAGGAAACTTATCTAATAGGGATAAATAATGGGAGCTGCAATTTATATAGCTAAATATATAATATAATAAGTCTAACCAAATATATAAGTATTCTCTAATAACGGGCGGTCTCCTTTTAGTGAAACAACCCATTTTGGAACGTAAAGTGTTATGAACACCAGTTGAAATTATACAGGCTATACCATCTCCTAATCCTGCCACACACACACACACACACACACACACACACACTCTCTCTCTCCATCACACATGACATATATATTATATATTCATTTATACATGGGTAGTAATTTTATGCTGGTGTGGCCTTGTTTCTAACTCCTCCCCCTTCTCTAGGCTATATATATACAGGTATATGCTCATTTCATAGCAGTAACTCAGAATTCAACTGCTCCCTGACACAGAAGGTATTATCTTCGACTGGTACTCTGCGCTCACAAGTGGACGATAGACAGGTTAGTAATATTTCTTCGGGTTCAGTTTGGGGTTATAAAGGTGTATCCGTTAGTGGTCTGGGATTTTGCATATCGAGCGGCGAGAGTCGGTATTTTCGGTCGCCTCACAAGGAAAAAAGGAAAATCTACGTCTCAATAGACAGACAGACAGACAGACTCTCTCTCTCCCTCTCTCCGTCTACATATTGTGTATCCAGGCCGATCCTCTTCTCACTATCGCTCGTCAGGCAAAAAAATCGCACAGTTAAAAAGTCAACATAGAAAGGTCTTAAAAATAATAGACTGAACGTCTCAATAGACAGACAGACAGACAGACAGACTCTCTCTCTCTCCGTCTACATATTGTGTATTCAGGCCGATCCTCTTCTCGTTAAAAAGTCAACATAGAAAGGTCTTAAAATAAACATTATATAAAGGCGAAACGTCTCAAAAAGACACACATATAGACATAGACAGACACTCTCTCTCTCTCTCTTTATTGTAACTAATATGGCAATATTATTCGGGATTATACATGACTCATTACATTTCTTTTGACAACATTTACAGTGCTTTCTTCCTTTCTAAGTTATCTGAAATATGTGCTTCATGTGTATCTTATCCAGGCATTGTTTTATGAAATATGTGTGCTTCATGTGTACCTTATCCAGGCATTGTTTTATGAAATATATATATATATATATATAATGTGTATACACACAATATGTAGACAGACAGACAGACAGACTCTCTCTCTCTCTCTCTCTCTCTCTCTCTCTCTCTCTCTCTCTCTCTCTCCCTTCCGGTAAAAAGTAGGTTACCATCAATCAACTTGTCATGGAGAGGTAATTTATGAGGGCTTATGCATGATATTATATATATATATAATATATTGTTGCCTGTTCCTCTTCTCGCTATCGCTCGTTAGGCAAAAAAATCGCACAGTTCTCTCTCCCCGTCTACATATTGTGTGTATACACACATATATCTCCTCTTCTCGCTATCTCTCGTCAGGCAAAACAATCGCACAGTTCTCTCTCCCCGTCCACATATTGTGTGTATACATATAATATATATATGTGTGTATTATGTAACCTCTGTTTTAAGATAAAATTTGGTTAAATTTTTCGGTAGAGAAAATATCCAGGCCGAAGGCCATTTCCTCTTCTCGCTATCGCACAGTTCAAAAGTCAACATAGAAAGGTCTTAAAATAAACATATATCCAGGCCATTTCCTCTTCTCGCTATCAGGCAAAAAAATCGCACAGTTAAAAAGGCACGAAATGTCTTAAAATAATGGACTGAATGGCTCAAAAATCATAGATAGATAGACAAACTCTATATATATATATTATGTATATACACACAATATGTAGACAGACAGACTCTCTCTCCCCCCCTCCCACCCGGTAGGTAGAAAAAGCGCACATCAAATGTCATGAGAGGTAATGAGGGCTTATATATATAAATAATATATTGTTGCCTGTTCCTCTAACGAGCTCTTCTCGCTATCGCTCGTCAGGCAAAAAAATCGCACAGTTAAAAAGGCACGAAACGTCTTAAAATAATGGACTGAATGGCTCAAAAATCATGGATAGATAGATAGATAGACAAACTCTATATATATATATATTATGTGTATACACACAATATGTAGAAAGACAGACTCTCTCTCCCTTCAGGTAAAACGTAGGTTACCATCAATCAACTTGTCATGGAGAGGTAATTTATGAGGGCTTATGCATGATATTATATATATATATATAATATTGTTGCCTGTTCCTCTTCTCGCTATCGCTCGTTAGGCAAAAAAATCGCACAGTTCTCTCTCCCTGTCTACATATTGTGTGTATACACACATATATCTCCTCTTCTCGTTATCGCTCGTCAGGCAAAAAAATCGTACAGTGCTCTCTCCCCGTAGCATCACAGGACACCCAAAGGAACTTAGGTATCACGTCCTGGTTCTGATGGTAACTCTCTAAAATGTGGTCCTTGAGACGCTGTGGCACATTTGAATGATGGTGACAACAAAGACTCGTCATGATAATAAACAACATCCTCATTATTACGACTTTTTATTCAATAAAGACTCAACATAATCATCGTAATCTATTAATGTAATATACGATTGCGTATTGGTGTCATATAATAGAACGTCCCCATTATTTAACACAAGATACAAGTTATGAGCCATAGAGTGCTCATCTTTTAATGATTTATTTATATGTAGGGCAACTTCAGATTGTTTCCAAGGTAGAACATTAATTGCATTGGTGTTATTATCACTACAACAATAATTTCAAATATTTACATTCTTGGATGTGTACCCATCTCTCCCCTTTTAGAGATAGGGAGAGAATTGTGGAAAGATGGTATCAATACATAACAGAGAGGAGAAGAAGAAGGAGAAAAAGAAGACATTTGAATGATGGTGACAACAAAGACTCGTCATGATAATAAACAACATCCTCATTATTAAGACTTTTTATTCAATAAAGACTCAACATAATCATCGTAATCTATTAATGTAATATACGATTGCCTATTGGTCCCCATTATTTAACACAAGATACAAGTTATGAGCCATAGATAGAATGCTCATCTTTTAATGATTTATTTATAGGTAGGGCAACTTCAGATTGTTTCCAAGGTAGAAAATTAATTGCATTGGTGTTATTATCACTACAACTATAATTTCAAATATTTACATTCTTGGATGTGTACCCATCTCTCCAGAGGAAGGGAGAGAATTGTGGAAAGATGGTATCAATACATAACAGAGAGAAGAAGAAGAAGAAAAGAAGACATTTGAATGATGGTGACAACAAAGACTCGTCATGATAATAAACAACATCCTCATTATTACGACTGCCGTCATAACAAAAATACCTTTGATTAAATAAAGACTCAACATAACCATCATAATCACTATCACCCCAGACAACGTCGTCACTTTGATCTGTACCGCCCGAGACATCGTCGTCACTTTGATCTGGACACAGAGTATATGCCTCGTATACCAATATGAATTCGTTTACGCTTTCCACAAGAATTTTAGGTAACACCTGTGGATAGTGTCGAAGTTGCATTTGATTATCCTTCACGGCCTTGTGACAGAGGAACTTCAATGTGGGAGGTTCTCGAAACCTGGTGGTTGGTGGTGGATAACGACGGCGGTGTTCATTGTAGATGTCGATGTGGTATCCGTCGCTCACCATAGACTCATATAGTGCGCCTATATCATTGTACCAGGATGTAGAGTATTGGAAGAAGATGAGAGGGTGTGATGTGATGAAGATCCGACCATCTATACAAGAAGGGACGACGATTCGGGGATAACTTCCAATGGGAATGTCTTGGAACGAGTAGGCGGGGGGGCGGGACACCCAGACATTCACGAACAGCCGCTTCTTTGGAAATCTTTTATGGACGACGCGGGCCATGAGGAAGTATTCCAATTTATTCTCATATTTGTCTATGTGATAAAGCCGGTCTACCATATCAAGCCCTATCCGAAAATCTTTCATTTCATTGTTGAACTCGGAATTTAGCATATCAACTCTAAAATTAAGGTGTCGGTCCAATAATATGTGGTCCATGTATTCATACATATCCTCCACATTCTTAACTTTAGGAACGAACGACCTAAAATTATTGGTAATATTATTGTCCATAGGAGTAGTGGTAGAAAAACTCGATTATGTGAGTTTCGGAGTGAATGGAGGAGATTTGAGGTGGTCCGAGGTGCTGGTGCGGAGTTATTATCAGCTTTCCCCTCTTATACAGCGGTGTTGAAGTAGCTGCCTCCCGACTCTAGGTGTTTTCGAGACTTCTGAACTCAGAGTGATCGAGGTAGAAGTTGAGTGTTGGAAGGCTTCTCGGTTGTTCTTCGGGTATGGAGGGATGACCATTGGTAACCAGAAGCACAGGTGGCCCAGAGTGGAGAGGCCAGGAGAATGGGTTAACTTTACTAGTCCACCTCAGCTTTTTTATATGAAAAAACAAAAATAAGGGGTGTGGTCTATGTGGATGAGAGGCGGTCGGAGGATTTATATATAGCCAATCACGGTGGCCTGTTAACCCTTTAGCGTCTAAGAGAATCTTGTTTAGGGAATATTTTACATTCTTGTACTTTTTTGTTGACAGTGGTGGTGGTGGTGGTGCCATATCTTTTCATGGCCAAATCGAGGGGCCGAATGTGGCCATTATATCCCTTAATATATATATATCTATATAGGAAAGTTACATAAACATGGTCAATCTAGTAAAAAAAAAAACAGTTAATTAGTCATTTTTTTAATCCGAATAAGTTACATAAACAGAGTCATTGGTCAAAAGTGTTGTGAAGCATTCTGCTAAAGGGTTAAAACATTCGTTATGTGGATGGTGTGCACGTTTTTTTCAGCAATGATATCCTTAGCCCAGAGTCGACACTCAATGACCAGCGGTATTCCCTTTATTAGGCCTGAGATGTGCATACCCAACACTGGCGTTCTTTTGGTAGGGAAAGTAGTACGATGGAAAACCTTGCCAGTGCACCAAGCTTCCATTAGCATCACAGGACACCCAAAGGAACTTAGGTATCACGTCCTGGTTCTGATGGTAACTCTCTAAAATGTGGTCCTTGAGACGCTGTGGCATGTTATCTGGTAGGTCCTCCATCACCGTGTACACGTCAGGAATCCATTTGGGTACCTTTGGGGTGGTGATGAGGAGACAGGGGCCAGTACCGTTGAAGCCCCAGTGCCCGGCTTCTGTACATTCCCCGATATCACTCAGCCAGTCGGGTTTGAAGCTACAGAAGTTCACCGGTTTTGTCGTAGAGTAGCAGGCCGTTAAGTTGTATTTGTTGATGATTTTGGATTGGTCGTGTTGCTAAAGCATTCGACAAGGTGGATCACGGCATCCTCCTTCACAAGATTATGAAATTCGACGTGTTTAACCATGAGTACCTCCAAATAGTGAAACACTTGTTTTGGGAGCGTTTTATCCCATTCTGAGTTAAAGTGGCCAAGATAACCCCAAAACACGTATTTAGGCTGTTTGCGGGCAAAATTGTAAATTTAGCCAAAATGTGACCAAATGGACGTTTTCGAGCCAAAGTGGTTCGAAATGATGAACACATGGTTATGGACCGTTTTAGCTCATTCTGGGCCTAACTTGCCGAGATAGCTCAAAAACACTCACGGTTGTTTTTTTGCTGAAATCGTTTAAATAAGCAAACACCGACCTATTTCAACGTTTTTCACCCTAAGTACCCCCAAATAGTGAAACACGTGTCTTGGGAGCGTTTTATCCCATTCTGAACTCAAATGGCAGAGATGGCTCAAAAACATGTAGCCTGTTTTCGGTCAATATTGTACATTTTGCCTAAATGTGACGAGAATGGACATTTTCGAACCAAAGCGGTTACAAATGACGAAACACCAGGTTATGGACCGTTTTAGCTCATTCTTGGCCAAATTCGCCGAGATAGCTCATAAACACTCATTTCGGCTGTTTTCCGTGGAAATTGTTAAAATGGACAAAAACAGACCTACATTGACGTTTTTCACCAACAGTACCCCTAAATAGTGAAACACGTGTTTAGGGAGCATTTCATCTCTTTCTGAGCTCAAATGGCCGAGATAGCTCAACAACACGTATTTAGGTTGTTTTCGGGCAAAATCGTAAATTTAGCCTAAATGTGACCAAAATGGACATTTTCGAGGCAATGTGGTTCCAATTGAATGAAACACGTGGTTAAGGACCGCTTTAGCTCATTCAAATCCAAATTCGCCGAGATACCTCAAAAACACTCATTTCGGCTGTTTTCCGGGGAAATCGATAAAAAGGGCAAAAACAGACTGAAATCGACGTTTTTCACTCAAATTACGCCAAATAGTGAAACACGTGTTTTAGGAGCGTTTTATCCCATTCTGAGCTAAAATGGCCGAGATAGCTTTTGAGCTATCTCGTATTTAGGCTGTTGTTTTTAGGCTAAAGACACGTATTTAGGCTGTTTTCGGGCAAAATCGTAAATTTAGCCAAACTGTGACCGAAATGGAAATTTTCGAGGCAAAGTGGTTCCAAATTAAGAAACACATGGATATCGACCGTTTTAGCTCATTCTAGGCTAAATCCGCCGAGATAGCTCAAAAGCACTCAGTTCGGCTGTTTTACGGTGAAATCGTCAAAATGGGCAAAAACCGACCTATATCGACGTTCTTCACCAAATGTTGGTTAAAGTTCCAGCTGACCCACCCTCGCTCTGGGGCTCCCAGAATTATCTGGCAATACTGGTGTAGGAAGGAGGTGTGTCTTACCTTTGTAAGACAAATTGGGATTGGTAGATCTGATTTCGGCTATATCATTGTTAGAGCATATAATAAACAAGGGAAAGTAAGCCTATCTCAAATAAAAATGCATACATCGCTATGTATGATCCCGAACATTCACCCAAAGTTCGTAGATTTACTTAACTATTCAAGTTATTATATCCACTGATTGCCAATGCATTGCCAATGCATATAAAACCTGCTGGCTGCCACAACATATTTTACCCGATTTTATAAAAATACATATTTCTGTTTTATTGGTGGCTGCTTATTGAAGGAGCATTTAGTCTTCACAACGTGAACATATGTGTCTAATTTTCAGTAATATACAGAACAGACACAGGTAACACATTAATGGCAAGTGGTATCCCTGCACCACTACACCAGGGTTATATTTAGGTTAAATTTACGATTTTGCCCGAAAACAACCTAAATGCGTGTTTTTGAGCTATCTCGGCCATTGGAGCTCAGAATGGGATAAAACGCTACTAAAACATGTGTCACTATTCCTTGGTACACCATGGGGGGTCAGATTGACTACCCAATTGTTTTATTTTTTTGGTTGATGCTATTTAGCCACATATTGTTTTGGGGATCTTGTCATCCCAGAATGTGTTTGTATGTTGCTAGTTTATAGGCACACTAAGTATGGAAAATAAACATAATATAGTTTAAGAGTGACACGACAGCAAACTTCATTGGGGTCTTTTGGTACCATACCTAGCATTCCGTGTAAGTATTTTTTTGTTTTCAGATTCTAGATGTTATTGACCATGTCACTGCCTGTTGAGCTATTCTACAGTGCAATGGGGGGGGGGGGGGATTTAACAATATCCACCCATTTCTGATGGTGATAATGACACTTGCACAAATTTATCTTTTGATAACCCTTGGTGGGGTCAGATTGACCACCAAAATATTTCAATTTGTATTCATAAATAAATCTCCTTGGTGATAACTCAAAAAGGACACGTTGGATTGGCTCCACGCACCGTGTCCTGGGCAACATATGTACAGAGTTTAACATTTGTAAGTATGTGCATATTTGTGCATATTTCCATCATTGAAATTGGGGTCTTTCACGCCCCTAAATGGCGTACCGGGTTACGTTATCCCACCTGGCATACGAGGGGCTATTTGGGGGTACTTTGGGTGAAAAACGTTGATTTAGGTCGGTTTTTGCCCATTTTAACGATTTCACCTGAAAAACAGCCGAAATGAGTGTTTTTGAGCTATATCGACGAATTTGCCCCAGAATGAGGTAAAACGGTCCAAAACCATGCGTTTCATCATTTGGAACCACTTTGGCTCGAAAATTTCCATTTTGGTAACATTTAGGCTAAATTTACGATTTTGCCTGAAAACAACCTACAGTAAATACGTGTTTTTGAGCTATCTCGGCCATTTGAGCTCAGAATGGGATGAAACGATCCCTAAACACGTTGTTCACTATTTGGGGGTACTTTGGGTGAAAAACGTCGATTTAGATCGGTTTTTGCCCATTGTAACGATTTCCCTGGAAAACAGCCGAAATTAGTGTTTCTAAAGAACTGCTTGGATATTCAGCCTGTAATGTCCGTTAGTAATTAGGCCTAAGCATGCTAGGCTATTAAATTGAAGTGTCTCGTTCGCCTAAAATACATATTAATATTTAGTATAGTCTTTCAAATTTACGAAGAGCCCTCACTGCCTATGGATTGACAACACTGGTCTGCCCTGTCCCAAGACTTATCAGACGTAATTTGATAGTACAGGAGAGAGACCAATGACCTCTCTCTCTCTATCTCTCCTCTTTCTTTATTCCATTTACTTCTCATTATCAACTATTTTAATACAGTGACGACCGCCAGGTGATTTTGTTCAAATTAGCAAGGACCTTAGAATGAGAGAGTGAGAGAAAGAGAGAGAGAGAGAGAGAAAGAGAGAGACCGACAGACAGAGAGGGAGAAAGAGACTGATAGACCGACACAGTGTGTGTGAGAGAGTGAGAGAGAGTGTGTGTGTATTATACAATTCAGAAGTATGAGTAAACTATTATATTTCTTATTGGTTTTCCACATTGTATATAGTAAATGAATTAAGATTCTCTAAGACTTGTATTAAAAAAATGTGTCTCGTCTCTCCTCCTACTACCCTTCTCTCTCTCTCTCTCTCTCTCTCTCTCTCTCTCTCTCTCTCTCTCTCTCTCTCTCTCTCTCTCTCTCTCTATCTATCTCTCTCTCTGAGGTCCTTCCTAATATTAATAAAATCACCTGGCGGTCGTCACTGTATTAAAATAATTGATAATGAGAAGTAAATGGAATAAAGGAAGAGCAGAGAGAGAGGTCACTGGTCTATCTCCTGTACTATCAATTAAATTACGTCTGATAAGTCTTGGGACAGGGCAGACCAGTGTTGTCAATCCATAGGCAGTGAGGGCTCTTCGTAAATTTAAAAGACTATAGTAACCAGTAACCAGTAAGTAACCAGTAAGTAACTAGTAAGACTATGCCACGTTTTCAAGAAAACGTGAGCTAATCTGATTGCGATTTCCACCTTAGGAATCAGCGCTAATAACTTAGGTACCTCTCCAATGGGTAGAGATTAGCCTTAGCTCTATTAATCAACGCTCTAATAATAAGGAATGGACACAAAACATACAAGTAAAAGATATACAGTTTTATTCCTTAATAGCTAGAGTACAATCTCAATATGTCTCTGAAAAAGTAAACATAGAATTCATATATAAAGAATAATAATGTTACAAATGAACATATGAATAATGAACATATGAATAATAACACACAGAGGATAAGTCTCAAATAACAATAAATAAAGTCCTGAAATAAATATACAAAGCTCTCAAATATGGCTTGAATATAGTTAAATAATAGTTACTGCGATGTTAGAAGCACACATCGTAGCACTGATAGGTATGGACAATAAGACAATATTTGATTTCAAAACGAACAATAAGTTAATGCAACTTGAATAAGTAATTAAACTGTAATAACTCAATGAGTAATAAATATGAAAGATAACTTCATAGAAGTAAAATAATAATATTAGTCAACTATACGTGACGGAAGAAGCAATTACTCTGCGACTGAAGTTTCACTATTGGATCTGTACCCGGATGATAAGTAGCGCATAAATTCAGGTCTGACTAAGTGTTCAAGTTTTACGTGTAAGTGTATGTCTTTATAACCGGATAAACATATATATATATATATTTCCACGTTGAAGAATACAGGAGCCTGAATTCGAGGAAATATATAACAAAAATCCGCACGATAGAAGTATGTATTGGTCTCCCGAATCAGAGCAACGGATAATAAGTAAAGAAGGGAAGAATGGAAAATCTTCTAAGTTTACGTTAACACTGTGAACCTTGACATACCTCAGTCTAAACCCTCACTGTAATCATCGTTACCATTACAAACAAGAAAAACACTTAGAGGATTTTGTAGAGAGTAGAACACTGGGAGAACGTGTTTGGAGCACACTGGTAGAGGCATGATTGTCTTGGTTCTTGACTACAGGGACCTGGGATTTTCACACTTCCCAGCTAGGTTCGGGCCCAAACAACTCCAGTATATGTTCTGCTCTACTTCTCCTCTCTCTCGTCTTGGCACGACGCACCTTATCACTATTCACGCTGAACCTGGAGGATGACACAAAAGGATCCCCTACACTCGGTAAACAAAAGGTATTTCCGGGCGTAGGTGGACAGTTAATAAAAATTATATTCACTGTCCTGAACCTTAAAAAAGTACGGTGATGCAAGACTAGGCTTAGAAGTTTTAGGCAGACTTGCACTGGCAGTACTTGGTTCATCTACTATGAACTTATCGTCGAAAGTTAATGACGCCAATGATTCTATCTCGTCCCTATCTGTTGTTATTAAGTCACAAGAAAGATTCAAGAGGCCGATTGGCACTTGTGATTCAACCTGAACCCCACATTTGGAGTAGAGACAGATTGAACTATTTCCTGGCCCACCTAGGTATGTATCACCAGGAAATACAGAATTTACTTCATCACCAAGACTAATTCTTTTCCTTCTACCTTCTATCCTGGGAGCTTCGAGTTCAGAACTCAAAAAAGGTGTTAAGCCAGCAGGCTGATTGCTTGATTCTACTTTGTTCAGCGCGCATAGTGATTCCGTTTTTGTCGGCGTTTTCGTTGCCCGGTTTCGGGGCAAGAGGGGCATGGGTGACACTCTGGCTTTGTGTTCTTTCAGGGAGCCAGTCGCACTAGGGTTTGTTTGCACTTGGGAATTATGTAAAGATGATGCATGCATTGATTTAACTTTGGTATTTGGCTTGTGCTGGATCTGAGGGATATTTGCGTATGGCATGTGTGATAGGTTAGCACTGGTTTTAAGTATTCACTTTGCATCTTAGCATACACTTCACTATGGTTTTGATATGCTATGTAGCCAAGGCCATAAGGAACACAGCCTTCTTTAAGATCAAATCAAAAGTAGGATTGCGATTATATAGTCGCAATCCTACTTATGATTTGAGAATTGAGAATTCTGAGAATTTAGTAATGACAAGGCTTTGTCAAGTAACCAGGTAGGCATGAGCTGACGTGGTGGTGAACAAAGCTTGAAACATGCACGCATGAAACCCTTCTCCTCCACCGGCGGTACGGAGAGTAAAGTAAAAAAAGGGGACTCTTATTGCGTTCATGTGATTCTTTAGTGTTACTACTTACAAGCGTTTATGTTCAAATAAATAATCAAGATATTTGAAAATTAACGACACCGATGCTTCAGTTTGATCAGTTTCCACTATCCAAGTAGTAAAAGCATTCCAGTGTGATTGGTACTGGCGGCTGGTGGAAAGAGTGTACTGATTAATTAATTTATTAGTCACGCTTTCCCCATAAGGGGCTAACCATTTGGCCCTTTGAATGTCCATAATGCCAAAATCAGCGAAGTCTTTAGTTTGCCAATTGTCTCCAAGTGGAAGTACGAGATCGGGAGCGACACCGGGTTCTCGCACCACGTCTTCAACTGGGAGTACCACACCTGGGCCGGCCACAGGATCGCGATCAGCGAGACTATGCCTCGATAATCCCGTAGTTTGTGAACTACTTGACACATGAGTGAAGCGTCTGGTGGTGGAAATAAATAGATGGAATTCCATTTGTTCCAGTCCACCAGTAATGCGTCTGAACCTCCCGCCGGAGTTCGCGTCCGGCGGGTGAGGAAGAGAAGGAGCCTGTGGTTCTCCTCGGACGCGAATAAATCCACTTGTGGACGGTATGGCTCTACAATAACCTTTTTGAAAGATGGTTTGCTTGAGTCTCCATTCTACTAGGGTGCTCTGTCTCCGAGACAGAGCATCTGCCCAAACGTTGGCCACACCCGGCAGGTATGATGCGTGTAGATAAATCTCTAGCTTGTCCGCCAACATAAAAATCTGTTCCGACAACTCTAGCAACACTCGAGACCTTGCTTCTGAATGCATGTGACTGCATTCAGATTGTCCATTCGAAAGGCTATTGATTTCCCCACTAGAGGAGAACCGTGAACCTGAAGGAAAAGCAGGGGAACTAGTAACTCTTTTGCATTGATGTGAAACTCCTTGAATCAGGATCAAAGACCTTGAACCTGATGTCCAAGGTTTGATTGATAACCCCAACCCAGTGATCACGAAGCATCGGTATCTACCCATACTGTCGGAGGAGGAGAAGTCCACGTCATAAATGAATGCAATGTTTCCGGCCTTGCCCAGACCGCTAATAATTTGTGGATTAACTTTGGGATACGCCATGACTTGTCCGCCGGCAAGAGCGGAAATGTCTGTTTCCCTCCAAGATTAACCTTTTTACTTTCAACTGGCCCAACTTTACAGTAAGTTGAATCCAGTTGAGAGAGCCGGCGAGGGACTCCAACACTTTCCTTGTCGTAGTCAGGCTGTGTAGAAAACGAAACAGTTTCTTGTGGAACCTGTTTCGATTATCTACACTCTGACTGAGAGTTAGGTGCGTCATGTCCCACACCAGCCCCACCCACTGAATTACCCTTGTCGGGACAAGATTCGACTTTGCCAAGTTGATATTGAACCCTAGGGATTTGACATGGTGTAGAATGATGTTACATGTTGGAGACATTGAATCTCGGATTATGCTACCACCAGCCAGTCGTCTAGGTACCACATGAACGTGATTCCTTGTTGCAAAAGTGGTAACAGAGCCTGTCGGACTAATTTGGTGAAGATTCTCGGCGCCAGGTTCAGACCGAAAGGCACGCGTTGAAAGATCCTCAGAGCGAGGACATTTTGAAACCTTTTGTTGACTGGGACATGCCAATAGGCTTCTGTCAGATATAACGAGCACATCCAACCTTGCGGTAGAAGAGTTAGTCTTATCTGATTCAAAGTGAGCATTCTGAATGAAGGGTTGTGAATATGGCGATTCAGATGAGACAAGTTGAGACAAGTGAGACTGGCTTCATCTGAGCGCTGTCCCTCTTTGGCACGAGAAAAAGTCTGGACGTGTAAACAGGGCAAGTTGGATTGACCGGAACAATAATACGCTTGGCTATCATTTCTTGGACGAGTGACTCCACCTCTAAAGAAACATTGTTGACTTCGAAAGTTTGACGTAATCGAGGTCGCCAGAGCCACCGCCAAGTGATACCCTTGCGTACCACAGTTCTTGCCCAAGTCCGCCGGGGCCAAGCCTGGTGACACGTCCGGAATTCACCAGTCACACAACTGGACTTGTTCGGCAGAGCTACACTTAGATTCAACTCGCCCTGCCTGGGCCCTGGGAGTGAGAGAGCTTTGTGTTCTATTTTTTTGACTGGGGAGTGGTGGAGGTAGACGGCTGGCTGGTAGTAGGGATCCGTGGCTCTTGGCCTCACTTACTTAGACTGACTTCTGTACCACTTCCGTGAACCCTTACTCTGTGACTTACCTCTGGTAGAGCCACTGCCCCCCGGCGCGGAAGGAGATTTGAATGAGGGAAAACACTTAGAACTATTGGGATGACTCTTAGCAGTATACTTTGGCTTAGTAAATTTAGGAAATCCTTCCGTGGCGCAGAGGCAGGTGTACTATTAGAGTCAAGAAGGCTAAATACAGTCCTCCATGTTTCCTGACAAACAAGAGTGAAAGCACAACCCGACGTCCTATCTCCACCGGCAACTTTTTCAACAGAAACACCCGCAAATCTTGCCTAGCCCGGACTGCCTCCAAAAAGGCAACCCGAATGTCGCCAAGAGTCTTAACGGAGTTCTGCAGAACAAGCCGCCGGGTGAGAGATAGGGCTTTCGTGGCCTGTGGTGCCTCTATTGCCTCAGACGTCCTAACTAGAGACTCAGCAATTTGGCGACTTACCATGAACTGTGACAACAACCTCCAAGCCTTTTGCCGCAATGTATAGTATTTATCAAGTTGAACAGGGGGGGGGGGGGGGACTAGAAAAAGGGTCATTGATTTCACAAAGGGACAACTTCGGGGCACTAAGGAAATCTAACACAACCTGCTGTATTCCTCCTGTGATGGCAACGGGAAGGGAAAACCAGTTGTGATTCTCTTAGGGTATTTGATGGGAAGACTTATTACTGATTGTTCCCGCAAAGTTCTGGGCCTCAGCTGCCCACTCAAGCCACAGACCCGAACCTACTGACCCTATCTGCAACACTGCACTGCAGGACTGACCTCAGATAGACTTAGTGTCCAATTCCGGCGTGAGACTAGAAAGTGACTTGATATCATTAAGGCCATCATGCCGAGACCAGTCAGAGTACAATTTTGCAGATGTGGCCGGTGAAAGGGCCGGAGAAGCTGAAAATGTGAAAAAATCAGGGGCATTAACATTAGGTATAACCTTAATCAGTACATCCGACACTTCTCCCGACATGTTCTTTGCTCGTAATTTCTTATCTTCTTTGACCTGAATAATCCAATGATCTGGTACCGGAATTTCCCCAGAGACCGTTGGTTGCGCGACTTGGGGATTCTGAGCAATATCGACCCATGACCTCTCTGGGCCATATAACAAAGGCATAGGGCCTTTTCTGAGGGGAATTTTCTCTATAGGGGGAGGAATTACATCTGGCACGACACATACATTGGCGGTCGGTAAGAACGACATCAAGAAGGCTACAGTAGGAGTAACAAGGGAGGGAGTAAACTGCTCTTGTGTAGAAATAAGAACTGAACCCAAGGGTCGTGCAACCGAAGATGCCAGAGGGTCCGGTACCGATCTTACTTCACTAAATTTACTCATAAAAGACTCAAACACGCTTTCAAGATCTGCCCTAGTTACATATTCCTTAGATTTATCTGTAGACACTTGTGACTCAACATCGGATCGTCCAGAAGAAGCGACTCTCTGGCCAGAGTCCAGGTGTTCCGAGCCCTCATAAATGGATTGAGAGTCCATCGATACTTCTGACCTTGCCTCCGGCGGCCGGGGTGAGAGGAATTGAACCTCTTCAATCCGGACGGCAGGTTCTATAGCCTATTCTATAGCCTCTAGCTGCCAGGATGACCGGACAGTGGGCTCTAGGATGTCTTGGGGAAAAGCACCCCAGACTAAATCAGGTATGGAAGAGGGTAGTTGTGTAACACTAGCATCTTTCACATTAACAGTTGGAGTATAGCCCCAATAGTGTTCGGCTAGAACCTGAGGTGGTACTCTACCCTGAGGCGCACTGGTACCTACAGGTCTACCCTAAGGTGCAATGTTCCATGGAATCACAAACTGTGCCTTTCCAATGGCAAATTCACCCTGTTCCTTGGCGTGGTCTCCACCGACCCTGAACCCGACTCTGACTGGCCGAATTGCACGTTCGACTCAGGCAGAGGGGTCGAGACAGTAGGTGTCGACTCATGCGGTTGCTTGGTTCGTACACTTGACCCAGCCGTACGGGATGTAGAAGAACCCTGTTCATGCGCCTTAGCCGGCGTCACTTTCCTCTTCATCGTCGCCGGTGGTACTGCCCGGGTGGAAGATTGGTGAGAGGATGATTTTCGCAGGGAGGAACGAGATCGCGACCTGGTCCTTCCTTACTCATAAGCCGAATCGGGTGTAGGCCGCATCGACGATCGGTGGGGGGGACTCGCTTTTCTAACTTCATCCGAGGACTCACTAGAACTCACAGTTTCTTTAGAAAGTACTTTAGATTGTTTTTTGTAGCTACTAGAACGACTACTGACTTTGCCAGATTTAATGTTCGGAAACTTAATAATCAAAAGTTCAGACAAAACTTCAACATCACAACATAATGCCTTATGGGCCACATCTTTCGCATAGTCTTTGAAACATGTGCGACTTCTTGTGTGTAATAAGACCATTACGGAGCTTTGTGCACACGTGACATTTCTTAGTTACCCACTGCCCTCTTGAATGATCAAGGCAAGTAAAGCATCTTACACATAGTTTATGACCAAATGATAGGGATACCATGACACAATGCAGTAGCACATAACGTAACAAGATCCATGATTGCAAGTCCAACCCCCCCCCCCAACCCCCCCACCCTGCAGGCTATCGTCCCACCGGTCCGGGGCTCACTGCTGAGGAGAATGTGCGACTTCTGGAAAAGAAAATTCCAAGAATCAATGCTCATAAGGCTAACCTGAGACATTTACACGTTACCAATACCTTGAATATACCAGAAAAATAGACATGGCCTAGTCTCACCATTCTAAGTTTCTCGTACATTCTCCTGGAAAAAACATTACTGCGTTTTTTTCCTTCTGAAGAAATTTAGACTACTTATCTATGATATTAGATATTACCGATCTATATATACACCAGTTCGCCGAGACGGATTTGGTCAACTGCTCTTCTGCCGCTGACAGAATTGAGAGCCATGACTCATCCGCCGTGTCGACAGATTAGAGGAAGCGTGAGGAAAATTAAAATTATATAGGTGAGTCATTCCGGCTCCGCCGGAATCCCTGTGGGAGTCTTCCCCTTCCTCCGGGAGTTCGTTCTTGGCTCAAGATTACGAACTGGTTAATTGGATCGATGTGCACTAGACCGCCGCTAGCGATAATCCCGTCGGCGGCAGTACTCAACTTACGTCCAGCTGGGAAACAAGATCCTAACCTTTGCATGTTTTAACTAGTTTGCAACCAGATAAAACACACACACATATACATATTCCATTTTTTATTAATTTCACCACACCACCAAACACCTCCAATGAAATTAATGAAAGCATATATGTGATCCACCAGGATTCGAACCTGGGTTATCACAGACAGATTTTTAGACACCTTAACCATTACACCACCAAGACGGTTAAAGGTTTATGCACACGCCTACGACTTATTATCCATTCTCAAATACTGGACATTTATCTAATCATATTCATATTCCCACCGCACTATGGTAGCCTAATGTTTAAGTGAGAGGAAAGAATATTCATGGGGCACAGAACATATAGAATGGCCTCGCTACGAAATATCCCTGAACCTACTGATAATCTATTTTTTATTAATTTCACCACACCATCAAACACCTCCAATGAAATTAATGAAAGCATATATGTGATCCACCGGGATTCGAACCTGAGTTATCACACACAGATTTTTAGACACCTTAACCATTACACCACCAAGACGTTTAAAGGTTTATGCACACGCCTATGTCAGGACGTCTCCCGATACCCTCAACTCTAAACACAATATTCTAGAAGAGAAGAGGGTCACATTATGGCTTAAAAGTATCATTAACACCTTACGAGCGGCCTATGCGGTTTATTTATGTGTACCGCACAGCGGGGTGTTTTTAGCCAAAATAGGGCTGTTTACGTGATCATTTTCATGCCTAAATAAGACCCAGAACGTAAAACAAGTACCTATCCCTGAAAGGGCATAAACAGAGCTTTCGAATGACACCATAACGATCCTTGTATGATGGATAGTTTTCTTGCAATAACCGTGCAACGCGAGTGCAAAAAGCAGGTAATTCGGTACTTTCAGTACATAATTGAGTATGTAGCGAGTGAGAGAGGGAGGAGGGAGCTGAGATTTGTGTCAGTAGGTTCGCCGCGGTGGTCTGGAGCAGTCATACGCTCGCTAGTCTCCTGCCACCACTTGTCTCTCTCTCTCAGCCACATTACGTGCTGAAATTGCCACTCGACCTATGTCGAGCGCCGCCACATAGTCCAGCTTTATTTAACTCGACTTATGTTGCTCGCCGCTAAATAAGGGTTAATAATAATCATATAATAACATCCTGACCATAAAAATGTCCTACACAGAGGCTGGCCACGTGGCCTAGGGCAAGGTAGAAGACAATCAGGCGACACTCTTACCTCCAGGACAAACCAGCAACTGCCACCACACGACGACAGGACTGTAGGGAAAAAAGACGGCGCAGAAACCTAAAGAAGGCTCCCCACAACGTAAGGCAGCCCTTAAACTATAGGTTCTGCCAAAGAAATAAAAAACACTTAACCCACCAGGAAGGTGGCCGAAAAGCGTTGCCCTGAATATAAAAAGCTTCCAACACTGCTAGCTAGGCTTAAAAATAGAGCAACAACAATACAAATAAATGGCGGCCTCGGCCAAGGGGATCTGAGGTGACGCCAACACATAACACCCTTAATAACACACTCCTAGGGGTCGTGTCGACTGAACGCCGGACCTGTCTAGTCTAAACCTATTCTAAAACATCTCAGATAAGACAAATGAGCAATTCCAGACAATCGTCAATTCCAGACGATAGAATGAAGAATAAAGAGAGGTCGGAACAACACGTTCGTCGACAGCGAACCCCGATGCGAGAAGGAGGAATGACGCATCACCGTCAACGCTATCAACATCCACACGATGGAAAGCGTAGCAGATTTAGAGTATCAATACTTTTTCTTTTATTATTTCTATTTTTGTGTTTGTTTCATAGATGGCATCCGCCTCATAATGACGAGTCCGCAAGAAATTATGAGCGTACACTTACGATGTTGGTCTTTTACGCTTTAGGGGTGGGTGATTTGAACACTCCCCTTTGGGTTCAAAGAGTGCCATTAATGTTTAAGGCATATCATCAATGATGAAGGGGCCACTAATAAATAGGGTGCTTTAGCACTTGAGTTTTCCCAACGTCCCTGGCTGATGTGGCGAAGATGTCTTGGAATGAAGTCATTAAGCTCTGTAGATCTTGTGTTTGTTGGCCTGTTAATTGCAGGGGGAATATCAGGAAATTTGGGGGAAGGAACAGAGGCTTCATTATCTGACAGGGACAGGTCTTTATCATGGGTTTCTAGTTCACCTATTGTTAACCCCTTTGGCAAGGTGAGGGGGTGATCAGGTATTTTAGCTATTTTGACTTGATTTAAATTCTCAGGCATGATTGTGGGAGCAGTGAGCAAATCCCTGTCAAAGCGACTCTGGAGACTGGGGGTTAGAATTAATTCACCAGATAAGGTGGGCAAAATGGAAATCCACTGTTCGTGGTGAGGGGGGTAGCGTAACCGTGTTGGTTATTATAGCCTGAGATGTTTTGATGGTGCGAACAGGATGAATGATTTTAGGTTCGCTGAAGGGGGTTTTCTTTTCGTGGTTTTGGGTCAAAAGTTAGCACTCTGTTTACACAATCGATGGTGGTACGTAGTGAGGTCAGTAAGTCAAAGCCTAAATACCCATCATAATTTGTTTCAGCAGATGGAAAGATCATAAATGGATGATGTTGACCGTGATCTGGGGTGTTGGTAGCTACGTAGAGGGGAGCTGTTTGCCCTCAATTTGGAATTATGCCATCGTTTGCATCAATTAATACAATAGGGGATGCTTGGAGAGGCCCAAAAGTGGCGTTGTGTTTATTAAAGTAAGAGGAGAAAGGCAACTCACAAGTTGCCTCAGTTCCTCACACGCCGGAGTTATACACCGGCGGGAGGACCGGACGCTTTTCTGGTGGACTGGAACAAATGGAACTCCTTTATCTGTTTCCGCCTCCAGACGCATCCTTAACCCTTAATTAGCGGCGAGCAACATAAGTCGAGTTAAATAAAGCTGGACTATGTGGCGGCGCTCGACATAACTCGAGTGGCAATTTCAGCACGTAATGTGGCTGAGAGAGAGAGACAAGTGGTGGCAGGAGACTAGCGAGCGTATGACTGCTCCAGACCACCGCGGCGAACCTACTGACACAAATCTCAGCTCCCTCCTCCCTCTCTCACTCGCTACATACTCAATTATGTACTGAAAGTACCGAATTACCTGCTTTTTGCACTCGCGTTGCACGGTTATTGCAAGAAAACTATCCATCATACAAGGATCGTTATGGTGTCATTCGAAAGCTCTGTTTATGCCCTTTCAGGGATAGGTACTTGTTTTACGTTCTGGGTCTTATTTAGGCATGAAAATGATCACGTAAACAGCCCTATTTTGGCTAAAAACACCCCGCTGTGCGGTACACATAAATAAACCGCATAGGCCGCTCGTAAGGTGTTAATGTGCAGAGTAGTTCACAAACTACGCGATTATCGGGGCGTGGTCTCGATGATAGCGCCCTTGTGGCTGGCCCAAGTTTGTGGCGCAAGTTTGTGGCGCACCACGTCTTCAATTGGCTGTACCAATTGAAGACGTGGTGCGCGAGAACCCGGTGTCACTCCCGATCTCGTACTTCCACTTAGACATGATTGGAAACCTCAAGATGTCGCTAACATTTGCCTTGTGGACATTCAGAAGGCTAAATGGCTAAATAAATTTGGGGAGAGCGTGACTCACAAATTACCTAATCAGTATACTACCTCAACCCAAAGACAGTACCAATCACATTGGAAAGCCTTTACTACCTGGATCACAGAAACTGACCAACAAGTCCTCAGTGTCGTTGATATTTAAGTATTTGGATTATCTTTTTGAAAGCAAATCTTTGTCAGTTATCACATTAAGGAATTACCTCACGGCTATTAGGAAGCCATTTTTGTTTTATTTAACTGGCCTTTCCATACCTGAGGCGGAGGAGAAGGGGTTCATGCGTGCATGCTTTCGGCTTCGTCCCACACCGCGCCAATTTATGCCCACCTGGTCTCTTGATCTAACCCTCACTTTACTTCACTCTCCCAAGTTTTGTCACAATCCTCCACTTGAGTTAAAGTTAAAGAAGGCTGTTTTTCTTATGGCCCTGGCCACGGGTAATAGGGTATCTGAGTTGGCGGCGATGAGTTCTGACCCATCTTGCCTTAGGTTCTCCCGGCGTGATATGAGTGTCCATATAGCACCTACACCTAGCTTTGTGGCGAAGAATGAGCATGCTGATCATGTATTTACTGAATTTGAGATACCAGTCCTCAAACACGGCGATAAACACCACCTTTTATGTCCGGTGAAATCGTTGATATTTATGCAGGAATCTCGACCAAGACAGGCCGTTTTTTTTGAGTGAATGAAAACAAAAATCAACTTTTGACATCGGAAAAAAAAAAACAAAAAAAAAACAAAAAAAATTGGCCCCTGGGCCATGCAAAATCTCAGTCCTCTTACCTCCCCTCCTTCCCCACTTTCCTCCTCTCCTTCAGTTATCACCTATTTTCCCTGTTATTCCCTTATTCTGAGGTATATTTTCGTGCTAACATTAGCGAGTTGCAAGCAGGGTGTTGTCATCACTGATGGCAAGCGAGTGCAAGAGAGAGAGAGAGAGTATCGATCGACTGTGTCTCAGTGGCCTTGGGGGAAATTGGCGGGAAAGCAGTTTGCCTCACCCATACATTATACAACTCGCGGGCTATATCTCCGATTTTGACCATCCAAACGCTGTTTTCACTCGTGTTATTGTTGTTTCAGGTTAATACCTTTATAATCAACCCATAATAGGCGCATATGGATAAGTATTAATGCTATTAATGGCACAATGAATATTTTAGTGACGGAAACACCTCAAATACGTCAGCACAGGGGGACGTTTCCAATTACCCCCATGCGCACTTCAGAGGCTAAAGAGGTCAACTGAATGGCGAGGCAAAACAACTAATTGAAGGTTTCGCAATTGAGGGAGCTAGCTACCAAACAGTGGTTCCCCTTCTACAGAAAACCTATGGGCACAGGGATAGAATTAAGGCAGCACATATAACTAACCTTACTACTTTGAATCCTCCCTCTTACAATGTCGAGGAACTAAAAGGATTCTATGCTAGTTTTGAAAGTACACTGAGGTCAATAGAGACCCTTCAAATTACCCTTCATGAAGATAGTGTTGTGATTCTCATGAATAATTTGCCATCCCCACTAAAGGAAACATTAAAAATAACTTTAGGTGAAGATGGTTTGGACCTAGAAAGGTTTGTCCAGGCTTACCAGAAAGAAGTTTTTAACATGGAAAGTGTAGCAGAACGGACTACACCACACATACCAGTTGCTTCAGCATCTTTTGCGGTGCAGGAGGCCTCGGTGCGAAGTAAGGGTTGTAAGTTGTGCAAAGGGGCACATGTATGGTTTAAGTGTCTAAAGTACAAAACCAGTGCTCTGAAAGTTAAGCGCGCAAAGCAACTCAACCTTTGCACCGGGTGCTTGTCCTCAGCCCACAGGATCAATGGTTGTGTGAACCCTGACATCCGTAACTGCAAGTTTTGTCGTAACAGACACTACCATATCCTCTGTCAGTCCAGATATCAATGGGACAGTACAAAGAAGGAGCTAAAACCTCAACAGGTAACAAAGACCAAGACGCAAACTACTGTGAAAATTCGATAGTAAACAAAGCGGAATTTACCTATAAACTCACAAGAGTTAACTTACTTTTATTGGTTGATAGAGATAGATAGCAACCGCTGTTTGGTAGCTGGCTCCCTCAATTGCGAAACCTTCAATGAGTTGTTTTGCCTCGCCATTCAGTTGAACTCTTAAGTAGGTGAATTTTTGGATGTCACTGAGCTCCGCATTGCTGTGGACACTACAGTGGAACATATCCCAGAATCCTAGCCATAGAGTGGGATCACTGTGAAACACAGGAAGGGTTATTTTCGGCAATCTTATACCGGCATTTTTGTTAACTGCAGCACGATTTGGCTCCTTGTGTTTTAGCTTACCTTTGAGGAGGATGATAACTTTATCAAGACACTCTATATAATCCACGTCTGTTTCTATGTCCGCGAAATACTCGGAGTCATCTTCATAGAGCGTTTCCATTTCGTGGCGACATAAATTTAAATCTTCGAGCTGTCTTAATACCGAAGCCAATTTAGCCTCAATCGCATCGTTATCTGCATTAACTAAAAATTTAGTAATATCTTTGGTGATCCTAGTCAAACCACTCTTGATGCCCCCCTTGCGTCGCTTGTACTGGGACAGTGTCAACGCCATGATGGCAATACACAGGAAATTTTTCCGTCTGTGTACTCATACCTCATGCTTCCCAGTACCCTGGAAAGAAGCAAACATCCATCCAGTTCCTAAAAAAGGTGCCTCTTCAGATCCATCAAACTACAGACCAATAGCTATAACTTCCACTCTTGGCAAAGTTTTTGAAATTATATTAAATAATCACATAATTAAGCATCTGGAGAATAATAAATTAATCAGTGATAGGCAATATGGTTTTAGACGATGTCGATCAACTGCAGACATTCTTTGCCTTCTTACGCATCAAATCAACCAAGCTACAGACCAACATGGTGAAACACATACAATAGCACTGGATATATCAAAGGCATTTGATAGAGTCTGGCATCAATCCTTATTGTCGAAGATGTCACACTACGGCCTTGCATCATTAGTTCCACTAATTTCTTCTTATCTTCATAACAGAAAAATACGTGTAATGGTAGATGGCCTTTATTCTCAATTTCACTCAATAAATGCTGGTGTTCCCCAGGGATCAGTTTTGGCCCCAACTCTGTTCCTCATTCATATCAATGATCTCATATCTACCACTCATAATCCAATACATTCCTACGCAGATGACTCAACACTCCACAGTTCCTTCACATTTACCAATTCTTTCACCCAACCCGATCTTATAAATTCAAAAATAAACACTGCAATTTCTCTGAACCAGGACCTTTCTAGAATTAATGAATGGGGACAAGAGAATCTAGTTTCCTTTAATGCACAGAAAACCAAGTACATTCAATTTTCTAACCGACAGAATCTCACTGACTCCCATATATTTTTTAATGATGTAAATATTCCCACTTCCCCTAGTATTGACATTCTCGGTGTAACATTAACTACTAACTTGAGCTGGACACATTATGTTAGAAGCATTGCTAAGAATGCCTCTAAAAAACTGGGACTCCTGTACAGAGTTCGAGAACTCTTCACTGACGAGCAGTTGGCCGTAATATATAAAAGTCATGTGCGCTCTCAGATGGATTACTGTTCACCTCTGTGGGGTGGAAGTGGAGTGGTTGCATTGAGGCAGTTGGACAAAATTCAAAATAAAGCTATTAGATTAATCAATAACCCTGCAATCACACAGGACCTTCCTACATTAGCCATACGAAGAAACGTTGCATCCCTTGCATTATTCTACAGATATTTTCACAGCAATTGTTCCGAGGAACTTGCTTCAATTGTGCCGCCTCTCCACATCTTTCCCCGTAGAACTAGGGCAGCTGAGAGCGCCCATGAATTTACACTTTCTCCTCCACAATGCAGAACTTCTGCTTATCAGAATTCATTTATCCCCAGAGCTACTACTCTTTGGAATTCACTTCCCTCGAATTGCTTTCCACAAACTTACAATCAACAAATGTTTAAATCCAGTTGTTACAAACATTTTATGAATGGAGGATGCCTTTAGGCACATGGACCTTTTTGTTTTATCTGTGTTTTTCCTTCCTCCATTCATTGTCTCTTAAAAAAAAAAAAAAAAAAAAAAAAAAAAAATAGAATAGAATAATACTATATCTTACCTATATGGACGTAAAGCGCACTCAGAAAATTAGCCGACGCCAATAAAGGCAAGATATAGGGAACCCCGACTTAAACGTAATAATTAATTAAACGTATGAGTCCGGGGTAGGGCAATAAGCGGGAAATATGACGCGGAACGCAATAATAAAAGTAAGCGAACGCATAAATATCTCCACACTTAAATTTAAAAGGTAAACCTTATATTAAACGCGGCAAATTTGTTGGTGTAGGGCAATAATGAGGGAAATAGGCTAAGACGCAAAGCGCAATAATAAAAATTAACGAATGCCTATACTATCTCCACTCACTAAAGTAATGAACCTTACATAATATGCGGCAAAATGTTGTTAGAGCACACTAAGGAATGGGAGGCCAAAAGGGTGTATAACAAGCCAATTTAAATTGTAAACCTATAATAAACTAGGCTAGCCCAACATCTAATGGTACCAAATTTGTTTGTGGTAATTACCCCCTTTAAATTTAGTTAAGACCGAACAAATTCAATTTAACCCTTATAATTTACTTTACATTAATTTAATTGTTGCAATTGTATATCTATAGCCTACCACCTAATTAATGTTGACGTGGCTCTCCCAGGCCGCAGAGGACGTGATAGCGTCCACCATACCCTTGGTCAAAGGTACCATTTAAAAATGGGTGGTACACTCACGGCAGTAAGTCGTAGACCAGGGGTGTGCCAAAGTCCTAGCCACACATTGGCTGCAGGTTCGAACAATTTCTACCTTTGCTGGCCGATTCATTTATTTATTTATTAATTTTATTTATTTGTGTATTTATTTATTTATTACATTATTTATGGTTCCTTACATTTGAAATGCTACTGTATGCATTAAACATTATCAGACTCGTGAAATTAGGTAGACTACACAATACAATATCAAATCTGTTCACGCATGTTTGGAAGACATATTTAGTACGGTAATCTTGAATGGGACAAAATAGGAATAAATGTGAATGGGGAACATCAAAGCAACCTCAGATTCGCTGATGACAAAGTTTATCCTAGCGACTCAGGGGAAGAGTTACAACAAATGATGGCTGATGTAAACGATGGAAGCCTTAAAGTACATAACTACTGTATGTATTATTATACTCGGACAGTATATAGTGGCAGTAGTAGTATTAAAAAATTATATATATATATATATATATATATATATATATATATATATATATATATATATAGAATGATTATGTGCAACCACAACAAATTACGTTAGCGGATGATGGGCCAGTGGAGGAATATATATACATAGGCCAGGTTATAAATACAAACTCAGATCACTAGAGAAATCAGACAAAGGATAGATATGGAGCGCATTTGGTAAGCAGAATTTAGTATGAAAAGGTAGTTACCCCTTGTATTTAAGAAATGGCATGCAAACAATGTGTCATTCCTGTACTAATTTATGGATAAGACACTTGGACACTAGTAGAAGATAATCGCATTGACAAGAGGAAATGGGCTTTGGAAGATCATATATTTAGAAGAGATTATAGCAGATGGACAAATAAAGATTCACAATGGGAATCTAGATGGAGCTAGATGAAGGGATCGACAGAGAACCAGATGGAGGGATGCGATCGGAAACTTTGCTAAAGTAGGGTGGAACAGGATAACATCTGACCAGCTAGATTAGAAACGTTTTGGAGAGGCCATCGGCCTGCAGTGGACTAACTAAGGCTGCTGATGGTGATTATTATGATAATAATAAAATATAAATATAATAATAAAGTAACTACTGTTAATGAAAAACGACAAATAGTATAGTATTATCCTACCGTAGGTCAATTTATATGTATGCAATAAACTCACGTGACAGCAGGTAACTGGCAGTGTTACGAGCGCTACGCAATGCATCACCTCGCAATTTTACTGAGACAACCAGGGATTTAGAAGTAATTAGCACAATAATGTAGGTATTACTCCATACACAGTATCATGTTACCAAATACTAATTACAGAAAGGGACTGGCTTAAAAATCCAGCAGGGCTGATAACCCTAAGCCGAACTGTAATTAATTATTTTCTCTCTCTCTCTCTCTCTCTCTCTCTCTCTCTCTCTCTCTCTCTCTCTCTCTCTCTCTCAGAAAATTGGCAGATGCCCTTTAATGCATGCAAATGTCAGATACTACAAATAGGCTCCCCGAAACAATAAATGATAATATCACATGAATGGTGAATAGGTAGAGAGCGTATCACAGATAAAAGACCAAGAAGTGTTTATAAACGAAAATCTAAAAATCCACAAGACAATGGACCGCAGCAGCTAACGAAGCAAACAGTGCACTAAGATTCATTAGAAGAAATTGTCATGATCATAGTAAAGACAGTTATACCGTTATACAAAAGAATTGTGAGACCACATCTGAAGTATGCTCTGCAGTGTTGGTTTCTCTACTTAATAAAAGACATACAAACTTGAATCCGTTCAGTGATTAAAGGGCATCTACCAATTTTCTGAGAGAGAGAGAGAGAGAGAGAGAGAGAGTTAAAATAATTAATAACAATATTGATCTCATCCCTTAACAATATACCACACAATGAGATATTAAGGGAACTTGGTTTATTTTTGTAAATAAAGGAGAATAAGTGGCCAGCTGATATAGTGATAGAGGTAATAGCAATATTAATATTATAAATTACTTGTAGCCAGAAAGAAAAAATTACATATGATCACATTGATACATTAAGCTAAATGGTAGAGGTATGACATGTCTGATTTACAGAGGTGGGCAGGTGCGCGCCATTTGGCGCTCTGCACTCTGCGATCCGGTGCGCATTACCAATATAGAGGAGCGCGGAGCGAGGAGCGGCAAAATTCTGAAATCGGAGTGCAGGCGGGGAGCGCAGCTAGAAATTCGCGCTCCTTTCTGGCGCTCTGGAGGCGATTTTTCCTGTCAACAACAGGTACAGGAACGTCATTATCGTGTACAGTCATCGTACCGTTCGTACGGTGTTACTCACGGTGTTAGTGAACTGTGATACAGTGATACTATGATAGTGACAGACTGACAGTGTTACAGTTGTTAACTTGTTATTTTTTTTGTTTTGGCTTTTGCTAACGCAAAGTAAACCTTACGGGCAAGTTACAGCTTACAAGTTACAAGTTACAAGTTACAGTTACAGCTTAAGGGTAAGTCTGGCAGTGGTATAGCCCGAGCCTGTCTGACTGTCTGAGTGTCTGGACAGCTTGGACGGGTCCAATAATCATAATATAATCAATTAATCATATCATATTAAAATATTAATGATATTATGATATTAAATTATTATTCATTTAATCATGTAATCAACTAAATAGTAAATACTAATCAATATAATCATGTTGTATTGTTGTTATTGTATTGTTAGGCTTGTTAGAATGTTTGCTTGATAAGTTTAACTGTTTAAGTTTCTCAGTTTGGACAGTTTCTGTAATTCTTTATGTCATATCATAGATATCAATGGACAGTCACAATGTCACAAACTCACAATGATATCAATCATATCATATCATTGACATTTGCAATGATATCAATCATATCATATCATTGACATTTGAATCATTGATATGACATAAAGAATAACAGAAACTGAGAAAGTGAGAAACTTAAACAGTTAAACTTCAGAAAGACACCATGACTTGAGTTTTTTTTAATGTTTTGAATTCTTGGAATTTAGTGAAGTGAAAGACAAAGGACAAAGTGAAGGACAAAGGTAAATAATTAAATAACTTCTAGAAGCTGTTTTGTTTGTTTTGTTTTTTATATACCTATTTTTGGGAGCGCGGAGCGCAGGAGCGCGAAGCGGGAAGCGCATTGGGTCTGCTGACAAAAGGAGCGTGTGAGCGCTGCCGCATTACCTTATGTCTGATGAGCGCGGAGCGCTGCCGCATTACCGGTCCCACCGGAGCCCGCCCACCTCTGCTGATTTATATATTTAACACCTAGGCGGTAAATAATATGTAGCCACCAGCGGGGTGTTTTTACCCAAAATAGGGCTGTTTACGTGATCATTTTCATGCCTAAATAAGATCCAGAGCGTAAAACAAGTATCTATCCCTGAAAGGGCATAAACAGAGCTTTCCAATGACACCACAACGATCTTTGTATGACCGCTAGTTTTCTTGCAACAACTGCGCAACACGAGTCCAAAAAACATGTAATTCGGTACTTTCCCCATACAATTCACTATGTAGCGAGTGTGAGAGGGTGGAGGAGGGTGGGATTCATGTCAGTTGGTCCACCGCGGTGGTCTGGAGCAGTCATACGCTCGCTACTCTCCTGCCACCACTTGTCTCTCTCTCTCAGCAACATTACGTGCTGAAATTGCCACACAACTTATGTTGTGAGCCGCCACATAGTCCAAATTTCTTTCACTCGACATATGATGCGCGCCGCCAGTTAAGGGTTAACAATCAATTTACATCGAGGCAAATTTGTTGATAAAGCATTTCCCTAAGGAATATCAGTATATTTAGAGTAACTGACAACAGTGTTTAAACTTTGATACAAAATTCCTCTCTGTTGATGGCGATTTAACACCTTACGAGCGGCCTATGCGGTTTATTTATGTGTACCGCCCAGCGGGGTGTTTTTAGCCAAAATAGGGCTGTTTACGTGATCATTTTCATGCCTAAATAAGACCCAGAACGTAAAACAAGTACCTATCCCTGAAAGGGCATAAACAGAGCTTTCGAATGACACCATAACGATCCTTGTATGATGGATAGTTTTCTTGCAAAAACCATGCAACGCGAGTGCAAAAAGCAGGTAATTCGGTACTTTCGGTACATAATTGAGTATGTAGCGAGTGAGAGAGGGAGGAGGGAGCTGAGATTTGTGTCAGTAGGTTCGCCGCGGTGGTCTGGAGCAGTCATACGCTCGCTAGTCTCCTGCCACCACTTGTCTCTCTCTCTCAGCCACATTACGTGCTGAAATTGCCACTCGAGTTATGTCGAGCGCCGCCACATAGTCCAGCTTTATTTAACTCGACTTAAGTGGTGGGCCGCTTTTTAAGGGTTAAAGTCGATTGTCCTTTGCATCAAGCTAAACTGCCCCTTCCCTCCCCCAAACTGGATAGTTTGAGTCTCGTTTCACTTCTATTGCTCTCTGACATTAGGTTGAAATTAGTTTGGATCTTCATAAAGAACTCCTTACTAAAAACTTCTCCTGCTGCTGAAAATACACACTTCCTACCTGGCAGGCTTACCAACATTTATCAGGGTAAATTCTATGACCTTAACTATTCAGCTGCAGCGCCAATCTAATTGTTTCTGATTAATGTGCACTACAGACGAATTATAATAATCGATGTGTGCTAACCTAGAAACAATAAATACAATAACTACAAAAGTATATGACAAATCTGTTGGTATCACGGTAGAGCCAAGCCTGGTTTCTCAGAGAGAGAGAGAGAGAACCTTCATATTTACCATCCTTTCCTTCCACTTTCTCTTACCCTTAGAGTTGCTATCTCCACTAGGATTAAGTCCTGTCCACCTCGCAGGGATCGAAAGATATGTGTGGCCAGTGTATCTATGTAAATATAAATAAATGTCTCTCTCTCTCTCTCTGTTTGACAAATATAGTTAAAAAACTAGGGTATTTCATGACACTGACGTATCCTAAACGATGTCAGAAACCTGTAATCTATGATAGTTTACATAGCAGGTAGCATATACTGTAGGCCAATGTTTTTCGCCAGTTGTTTTTACTCAACTCTAAGTTAAATTATACATAAGTACTTTAATCCTTTCAGTCTGGGAGACGGTTTTATGCTGCTTTGGACGAATTTGTGGTAGCTATAAGAATTTGATAAGAAAATGAAATGCCTTTAATCGGTAGATGTCCTTCCTAATCTAAATTATATAGTTTAATGGTAACTATAATATACTAACACGGACGTAACTCGTGCTAAAAAGGTTAAAACCCAACTACAATAGGCATTATGCATGGGAATTGGGTATTGAACATAACACTCGTGTTCATCTTTATGCCTATTCCGTTATGTGCCTGAACGTAACATAGTCGATACCTAACTAAAACGTGTCTGCAATATACAGTATAACACTGAATATATAACTCGGCATAACTACGATATAAATTTTATACAACGTCAAATTTACACTCATTCCGGGACTTAATACCTTTTTTAATACATACTCTTTCTAAAAGCATACAGTGAAGTGTGTATGTGTGCGTGTGTGCGTTAATGTGTGTGTAAACGATTTATCTACTTAAAGAGCATAGCTCATGAAATTTCACATTTCGTTTTGATCACTCTTAAAGGCATGTTTAATATGGGTAATGATGCACTGGTTACTTGGTGTTTTATATATTTCACTCTAAAATAGCAAACAAATCCATAAAAGATATTTCAATTTCGGGGGGGGGGGGGTGATGAGGTCACTGAAGTTCGAACCTCTGTTTTTTAACTGGCCTTTATATCGGCGCTAGCGTCGTGTTTACAAACTGATGAGGAGCCTCAGGAGGTGGCGAGAATCCACTGAACGGAATTTTCACATGGTTCAATAATGGTGAACCATTGCTTATTTGGTTGTTTGAAAACTGGCAACAGTAGATTTCCGTTTCCAAGAGATCAACAAAACCGTTTAAAATGGGTTGAATATGTAAACCGAATTGGGATAAGGGAGATAAACTCCAAACATAACTACTTATGTAGTAAACATTTTGAACAGCATTATTTTATAAATTTCATGAAGTTTTCAATGGGATTTTCCAATTCACTTCGTTTAAAATCAAATGCTATTCCTACCATATATCCTGAAACAACATGCAGCCACATTGCAGTCCAAGTGTCATCTCCTGCTTCACAGCAGACACCACCAAATGCCAGGACACTTTCAGAACAAATAGTAAGTTCCATGCATGCAGGTCAGGTAAGGTTTAGGTTAGGCTAATGTCCTTTCAAAGGGGTATAGCATATAGTAAACACTAGCATATACCCAGTCAGAGGTAGGTGATAATCCCAATAACACAACTCTTGCCAAAGTGGGCTAACCAGTCCTATTTCTAGGCTCTTAGGCTATAGGCCTAGCCTAATATATTTCTGGGTGCTTTGAACTTTTCAAAGTTGTGTGATTTTGCAGCAATAGGGCTAGGCCTATTTAGTATTATTAAAGGTAAATATTTACCTATGTTCCCATTAAAATATCCTCTTATTTCTCAGTAAATACTGATTTCCGCACTTCAATTAAACATCCTACAAGTTCTAACCAGTCCCCTGAAGAGTTTTTAATAGGTTAGGCCTACTTGAGGATATTTTAACGGGACCATAGGTAAATATTTATCACGGGGTGTCACATAGGCTATTTACATTCGTTAGGCTAGCCTAGTTAGTGTAGCATAAGTTGCATAACGCATATGATTAATTATATTCTTCGGCCTAACCTATCCTAGTATTATGGGTGGGGGCTACCTCCCCCACACCTCCGCTGTTTTACATTTTTGACTTAGATTATTGGTGTAGGGCCTACTGTATTTATCTGTGAAGTGGGTATTTTTTCAATTTGTCGATAACGAAAATCCTCCATGCGGACTATATGGAGAAAAATATGGCGAATCTATTGGTGCCTATTTTCCCTAATAAATTGGTTCTCATAACGCTGCACTAGTGTCGTTTAAAATAACCCTTTCCTGTTATCAACATACAATCAAAGCTGAATATTGCAGAGTAAACACCGTAGACTTCATCGATTTTTCTTTCCCCTTCGTATTATCGACAGCCAATTTATTTATTTTTTTACTAAGGGAGTAGGCCTAGTACCCAACCAGAGGGGGTGTGGGGGCAGCAGCACCCACCCATAATTATCATAATACTAGGATAGGTTAGGTAAGGTTGTTAGGTTAGGCTAATGTCTTTTCAAATCATAGCCCTCCCCACTATCGGGGGGCGTGTCTCAACATCGATAGCCTAGAAATGTGTTGAAAATAGATTTCTAGTTAATGACAAACACTATATATTGATGCAAATGAATGAAATAAAAATATAAAAACACCGGCGAAAATCGTGGTATAAAAATAAATATCATCCACATCCAGGTTATCATGGTATTATTCAAGCAATCTGTCAATGGGAAACCTTTCATTAGTAATTTTATTATTTTGATAGCTTATAATATTATGTCTCCCTTTCAGAGATATAATCTATATTCCATTCATCTCTTTTTTTGGTTTGTGGACAGACTGAGGACCCATTCCATTAATTTCCTGTCATAGTGAAATCATGTACAAATTAGAAACCAATGAAGTATAAAATTATATACTGTTGTTGTTGTTGTTCCTCAAGCTGCCTGACCGAACAGCCCCAATGCCCCGAGCCAGGCTAAGGCCATAACCGAGCGTCCCCATAGAACCCTTCCTGCCGACCACAATAAAGCCTGGGTGACCAAAGCCACTCCATGGCGGGGTGCTGAGGAGGGTGCGGAAACGCCCGGGAAACCAAAGCCCCAACCTGAGCCCTGTGCCCCTCAGCAATTATGAAGAAAAAGCTGAGGGGCAAAGGAAAAATGTGACGCTTTGGCTTCCAATATTGGTAGATATATACTGTAAATATATATATATATATATATATATATATATATATATATACTGTAAATACCATATGCACAAGAACAATAATAGTACGTACTGCTTAAAATTAGATTTCGGATGCTGCCGTGGAGGTCCCAGCTGTAGAACCAGAAGTGCCACAAGCAATGGATGTAGAGCCAAAGGACCAAGGATGCTGCTACACAATGGGATCCATGCTATTTATGTAGTGTTAATGCCACCACTCAAACTTCACAAGGTACGTTATTTCTATAGCTGTATCTTTTCTCAGTGTTTATTTTTAAAAGACCTTTGCTAGGCTGTTGTTCAGTGGGCTATTGAAAATGTTGCTGTGATGATGGAAGTTGTAAGAGAACCAACAAAAAGCAATGAGCGTGAAAGGTGTAGCCTGCTGACCAACTCTAACCCAAGAGTGAACCAATTTTCTAAGTCTTTTTTCCACTCAACAAGTAAGCTCTGGCACTCTCTAATACTTTGAAGTAGAAACTTGTTATTGACAGGTTTGCCTTTAGTCTCCTTCATACACTAGAAGAAAAAATAAATATGAGGATATGTAATTGTTTTTTCATATTATAGTCATGATTGGTATTGCATGACAATAATGTCAGACTGTGAACGTGGAGGGAGTTGCGCATAGGGGTGGAACTAGAATTACGTGGGCTCGGGTACTCCGGTCTGATCTCAAAATAAAGAACTTGACAACAGAGGCAGGGCCGCCTGGAAAGCCGTCATTTAGGACGTGAGACTGTAATGTAAATACATTCTCTTTAAACTTGTATGAGGTATTGCACTTCTAAATGCCTAATAAAAAAGTATCAGCTAGTAGTGGCACATTTTTCCTCTGATTTATCTATCTATCTATCTATATACTCTGGTATATAGCCTACCCTTGTTTTGTTTTTAAGGTGAGAGCCTGAACAACACAAAACAAAACACAAATTCACACACATCTAGGTCGCCCAGGACAACCACCCAGAAACCCATGCTCATTTGGGGTCCTCGGCTAAGTTTCCCAGGTCCCAGATCCCCCGATGCTGATACTCTGGCACATCCATATATTGATCCCTCCATTCCAAGATGCTCTACAAACTGTCTTAGTATAACAAATATTGTATTATCTAACTAATCTGGGGAAGTACCTGACAATAAAATTGATTCATCTATAACGGATACCTACTCTTGTAAGTTGTGTTCTTGGATCGCTCCATACCGCTGCCTGAATGCATAGAATGCTGTTTGAAGCACCCAGTGGCATAATGCAACCGGCCTATATTGTGTTCTTGGATCGTGTTGCATCATGCAGTCTGGCATTGGAAAGGCCTCTCTGCATTTGTTCTGTACCTAGTAAAGAAAATAAAAACACAATGATCAACACTTTTGAATAACAGTACAGTACAGTATATAAAAGGTAGGTAATGAGAGTTCTGAAGAAAATTATAATAGCATTGCAAGCTATTGAAGAATTGGGGTGAATAGTGATCGAGTGCACACAAAATGTGTAGGGTAAGGTGGGGTAGATTCGCCGTGAAACGTGGTTCTTTAACCCGGGAACTGCAGGAAGACTCTTAAGAGTTCCCCCGGCGGAGTGCAGAAAGAATCTTAAGAGTAAGGCTTTTGAACACGTACAAAAACTGCGGGTTTATAGGCAGGCGGCTACAAATTGGTGTGGGTGTAGTACTACATGGCAACTCTCGATACCACCCCGCCACACGCTCGCCCCACACTCGTGCAAGCGCCACCGCGCCAGAACCCAAGCACTAGTCATGGAGCCCACACATCCCTCACGCTTGCGCCCTGATGACACAACCAGCCCTCCTTCTGGTGGTGTCAGCCGCCGTGGAAGGCAGAGGGTGGCTACCAGAAACCCTAGCTACCAGTACGACATGACCTACAGCTCGGAGGACGAAGCACCAGCACCAAAAGCACGTAAAACACGTGCAACCAGGGCAATGGCACAGAGGTCATTGGACTTTGGGGACACTGCCACGACGAACCAGGCCACTGCAACAACCACGACCACCACCACTGCCACCCCTGCCACCAGTACCAGCGACGCAGGAGGCCGCCCTAGGGCTGCAGAACCTGCGGGGGCAGGCAGAATCAAAAGCAAAGTAGGGAAGAAAACCCGTACGCCTGCCACAGTGACCTTGCCACCACCACCACCACCACCAGCCGCCCCTGGCCAGGCGGCCCCTGCCCCTGCCGCCACTGCTGCCCCTGCCGCCCCTGCCCAAGGAAAACGGAAGGGGAAGGGGAAGGGGAAAGGGAGAGGGAAAGCGACTGCTGGCCCTGCCGGCCCTGCTGTCCATGCCGGCCCTGCTGTCCCTGCTACCCCTGCCGCCCCTGCTCAAGGAAGAGGGAAAGGGAAAGGGAAAGGGAATGGGGCGACAGGCACCACCATCATCTTGCCTGCCTCCAGGCCCACTGCACCACGCACCAATGCCGCCCCTGCCGACACCCCTGCTGGCTCTTCTGCCCCTGCTCCTGCCCCATAAGATGCCCCTACGTGCTAGAGTGAGCAGAACAAATCTGACACCATCCAAGTACGCCGCACTGCGGTTTGGTGGTGATTCGCAGGGCATTGGCAGCCCTGCGAGTTTCGACGACGACGCCCTAGGACGGGACCAAGGGTCAGGGGATTTAGGAGTGGACAGTGGAAGTGAGTCAGACGTCGGTGATGAAAATGAAGAAGGGCGTCTATCTAGTGAAGAGGAGGGTGATGATGATGCTGTGTTTTATCGCGAACATGACAGCGATATTTCAGACGCAGAAGCAGACGGAGACGACATTCCGATCCCTGGCATGCCTTCGTTTGAGTGGTCTGACGGGGTCAATTTTGTGCCTGACGTGCCCCAGTTCAATCCTGGTACGTCAGGTACAACTGATGACTGGCCCTGTGACGAAAACGCAAACGAAAGCGAGTTCTTCCTCGCTTTTTTCGATTTGGAGGTAATGACTTACATCGTTGCCCAAACAAACGCCTACTACAGGTGGGTGTTTGGCAAATTGGACGTCATTTCTCCAAAAGCGAGAATACGAGGCTGGGTGGATACGACTGTTGAAGAATTCATGACGTTTTTTGCCTTGTTGTTCCTCATGCCTCTTTGCAAGAAGCATGTGTTGCAACACTACTGGAAGCACGACCCTCTTATCGCCACCCCAACTTTCAATAAGTTCATGACTCGTGACAGATTTTTGTTGCTGCTAAAATTTATGCACTTTGCAGACAACGAAAATCCTAACAGGATTGACAGGATATGGAAAGTTCGGGATGTGTTCACCATGTTGTTGGAGAGGTATAGGAAATACTTTTACCCGTTCCTCAATTTGGTGATTGATGAGTCGCTCGTGCTCTTCAAAGGACATCTTGTTTTCAAGCAGTATATCCCCTTGAAAAGGCATGGGTTCGGACTCAAGCTCTTCGTGTTGTGCGACTGTGAAACTGGAATAGTGCTTGACATGATCGTGTATACAGGAACTGACATTGACGTACCTAAAGCCGCTGCCGGTGACCCCATGGGCATGTCAGGTGCCATCGTCAGGAAAATGTTGGCACCTTACCTGGGCAAAGGCCACATCATCTACACTGACAACTGGTATACTTCTCCTGCTCTCTGCCAGTTTCTTCATGACAACCAAACGGGGTCATGTGGGACTGTCAGAAATACAAGAAAGTTTATTCCCAAGTTCACAGGTGATGTCATTCCTCTGTCAGATGCCTCCTCCAGTGACACACCTTCTGAAGACGAACTGGCCCAGGAACACCGCGAGAGGCATGTCCGAAGAAGGCGACGAAGGGGGCAGAAGTACAAGCAACTTGAAAAGTCCGGGAAAGTGGTAGCCCTGAAGTGGAAGGACAAAAGAGACGTTCACCTGCTTTCCACAGTCCACACAGGTGCCCAGATGGACTCTGGTAAAATCCACTACCGAACCAGGAAGACCATCTATAAGACCGACATGGTAGTGGACTACACAAAGAACATGCGCCTGGTGGACAAGTCTGACTGTCAACTGTCAGGCGTTGAGTGTCTGAGGAAGACTGTGAAGTGGTATCACAAGCTCTTCCTCCACCTAGTTGACATCACGATGCTCAACGCCTACAACTTGTGGTTGGTGAAGAGAGAGATGGCCTCAAACCAGAAGCTAAAATTCCGGGAGTTTGTGTACAACGTTGCATATCAACTCCTGGAGAAGTATGGCACCACTACTCACAGACGTACGGCATGGCGTGGGGATCACGTCCCTGACTGCATCCAGCTGGGTGTAGAAAGACACTACCTATCCAACACCGAGCTGGTTGGCACTCGTCACAGGCAGGTGCAGTGCCACTTCTGCAGCACCAGTGTCAGGAAACCCCACGTAACCAAAAGAGTCACCTCAATGTGCGCCGAGTGCAAAGTTGCACTCTGCTTGGGTGACTGCTTCAGGGACTACCACATGTATAAAAACTACTGAGTGCCGCCCCCTGCCCTGCCCTGCCCTGGACTCGCGCCCTACCTTACCTGACCTGATCAAATTGATCACGCTACCTCATAATGTTACATATATATTATATAATGTATAAGTTCCAAAGGTGTCCCTGTGATATAGCTTTTTACATTATATAATTGTATCTTTCATTATTTAGTTTATAAATTTCAAAGATTTCCATGTAATATGCCTTCTTTTTTAGTATATCAATATATATGTTTGTTATAGCCAAAGTAATGTGTATATATGTTCTTACCTCAAATGAATTGTACTAAAATAAATATGTTTCGATAAATACTGTCAAACCTACTAAGATAATCAAACAAAACAAAAAAACAAGGTCATGTCCTTGTATTCTTACAATATGATATATTATATTCTATGAATATTTCATATTGTTTGAATACAATGGCATGATCTTGTAAAAAAAAAAAATTATCAAAATTTATCTAAACATTATAAAACCTTCCCCATCTTGGATTCGATCCCACAACCCTACCACACTTTGAGTTTTCCAGTCCGCGACCTTACCAACCATGCCACAGGAGGTCATACCAAATGTCACTCAAAACTTCGTGTCTACAATTGAAATGACAATACTGTATACAAAAAAATTATAATTATCCCACCAATTTACGTTTGTAAATTGATGGGATTATCAATTATGTCATGCAAAGGTTTATAAAAGTTTGTCTCTGTCAAGAATTAGTAATTATATAACTTTATTCTGTCAAAAATTGCCCAAACACTCAGCAAAATTGCCCCTCTCAGTGTGACTCCAGTCATTATCACACGGTCAGTGGGTCAGTGGGTGACCCTTCCCTCCCTCCATCCACAACACCTCTCTCTGTCTGAGTTTGGCTACCAACTAAATTCGTATAAATACAGCATGCATAAAATACTCTTCACAAATACATTTGTATTGTATAATATTGTAAATAATAATGAATAATAACTGTGTGGGTGTCGAAAATTTCTCAACCATCTTTCTTATATCTCGCCTATATACGCGCGTATATTGGATTATACATAGTCATGACTGTCATACAAATACTTGCAGTAGGTCTCGAATATACATTTAGATTGCATATTACTTGCAAATAAATAAATATAAGTTTTCTGGTGGCAATCTACCCTTTCACAAGTGTCAGTCGACACCAGTCTATATTTAGCTCTCTATCAAAAAAGGTTAACTGCCGATGTTTACTGACCACCCTCGTTCCTGGTCTATAATATAGTACTTTATTTACAGTCAATGGCCTACATATTTCTGTGGTACTTCACATGTGTCTAAAATGCAATGTCTGCTTGCATAAAAATGCAATTCTGAAAGCCATTTATACGTACGACATACGCATTACGCATGTCTCAATTTCTCTCTCTCTCCATTCCTGACTCATGTTATTGTAGACCTCTGCGTGGCAACGAACCCCAGACACCTGCTAGACATAAGGTTCAAAATCCCAAGACATCCATACGCCTCGGGCGCCTCCACAATTATCACACAGCTGCGTATGTTTCTTGATAGATCTCCCAGCCTTCACTCTCTCCACGACTCACTCCCTGCCTCCCTCCCACCCACGCACCCCCTCCCACCCTTTTAGGCTTCCGTCTGCTAGAAACTCATTGATAATGTGCGTAAATATCGCATGAATTGGTCTATATGCGGTATATATATTGTTATATGGGACGTCTACATGCGTACAAGTCTGTGTTATAGCATGACAGTGCTCTAAGTACGAGATATACGTGATATTTATGGCGCAACACACCCTCTCCCCCTTCCATTCCTAGCACAACTCAATCACACCTTGGTTCACGCATAGAAACTCATTGATAATGTGCGTAAATATCGCATGAATTGGTCTATATGCGGTATATATATTGTTATATGGGACGTCTACATACGTACAAGTCTGTATTATAGCATGACAGTGCTCTAAGTACGATATATATGTGATATTATAGCGCAAACCACACTCTCATCTCATAAATTGCCGCCAAACCTCCAACCGGTCTTCATTCCCGCCTAAAATTAATTGATAATTCCCTTATATATTGCAATTTTTGATAACTATGAGGCATATTCATTGTTGTATGGGTGGCCTACACACGTATACGTACTCTACATAGCCTAAAAGGGATAAAAAAAGGAGATATACGTGATGTTACGCGGTAACCCACCCCCTCCTCCCTCAGGTTCTATCCCCTGGGCGTGTGAAAATTCGGCCGGGAAATCTCGCCGCTCGATGACAATCTAGCCGCGCGGTGCCATTCGCTCCACATTTTTCAACTACGGACCGTTCCCCCACCCTCCCCAGACATTTTTTGGGGGGTCAAATATATATGGGCCGATGCACGCAAACATTCCCTACACGCTGATGTACTTTTTATCGAAATTGGCAATGGGTCCCAAAATCATCATACATGCGCACAGTATATAGGTGTAAAAAAAAAACTGTGCACCGCGGAGAGGTTAATAACAGCATCCAACTGAATCAGTATTCAAAAGTTTTTTTTACATAACTTTTACATTCAGGCCTTCCTGCACACGTTCATATCATTTTTATGTGAAAAAACAAAACATAAAGGTTTGTAATGGGGTGGCAAAAAAAGTTAATCGCGAAGAGGTCCCACCCCATAGTGAGGGGTGAAATCGCCTGCCATATAATATTATCAATGATTTCATCCTGCCGCAGCGATTTTACCCCCAATTACTCTTCAAAAGTAACAATTAAGATGTTTTATTATTATATTGATACAATCCAAGTATTTTTGTATAAAACTGTAGACCTAGGAGCATTATTTCTTATTATACAATTATAAATTCTTGCCTGAAACAAAGAGAAAGAGAGTTAGTTTCCACTTAGAAATCATAAACAACCATCTTGTAACACAGGTGGGAGAGGTAAGGTCGCCACCACGAAAAATGCTCACGACCGCTTACATATTTTTCAGGTTGTAAAATTATGAAAAAATATTTGTCTTCGTTAAATAAATGACAACTATGCATGTTTGTGTTCTATCATCATCTACACGTACTATAAACATACCTAGAATCAATTCCATACGTATTTGGATTTATGACAAATTTTTTGGACAAGTATCTACGGTCCGCGGCGAATCCACCCCAAGGTGATTCCACCCTGCCTTACCCTACTGTACAGTGATCCCTCGCATTGTGACGTAGCATTATTGGTGGTTTTGGGTATTAAGAGTTTTTTATTTGTGTTGTCTAATATTAAGGTGGAGGTTATAAGTACATCCAAAGGAAATAACAAGTTAACTTTTTGGGAGAGGACAGATTGTTTTGGGTTTTTGCCATACAAATAGTATTGTCTGCTTAGCAAGATTTGTGCTTGGTGACGTTTGACTATGTACTCGGGTTGCTAAGCGAGAGGGACCACTAGCAGTGAACCAGTAATGTCCACTGTTCAGAATGCTCCTGTAGGCACTTTCTGCTATAGCCATACATTTTGAGAAGCAACGAGTCATTTTTCCATTTGTTCATTTTGCATAGGCTACCAGTACTGTAATATGGATATATGTAATATGTAATATGTAATATACCAGTACTGTACTTGGAATATGGTAGAGTGCCCCTTGTTCAAACATAAAGGGGAAATAATTTGTGTGGCCGCTAATGGGGGATCTTGCTTTTCGCATAGTAAGTTGTACTGTAAGGTAGTAACAGTGAGAGAGATAAAACAAATTAGTAAAGGAGTATCGGAGTACCTATGGTCCTGTTAAAATATCCTCAAGTAACCTATTCAAAACTGTTCAGGGGACTGGTTAGAACTTGTAGGATGTTTAATTGAATGTCGGAATTTCGGAAACCAGTATTTACTGAAAAATAACCGTCTTAAAATGCGCTATCATGCTATGGGTCACCCAGGGTCCCTGCCCTCTTATCTTTAATGTTAAGTTATGACATAACTTATTATACTGCTACTGGTATATTATAATAATATTATATTAGGGTTAGGTTAGGTTAGGTTAGGACGTAACCAGAGATGGGAATAGCCTACCCAGGTATTTTTTACTCGGCCCAGGGAAAATAATAGACAAGTGACAAACAAATGTTCTAATCAAAGTTTATTCTTGAAACTTGGTACTGGTATGTATTTTAACCAGTACTCTATAGGCCTAGTAGTAACTCATGTATCATATGAAAGGATATAAATTAAGTACCGGTATGTAATAGTTCTTGGAATGAAACAACAAATATACATGAAATCTTTATTGGACAAAAGTTACAAAACTAAAACAGGGACTGCTAAGAATAATTTAAAAACCTGTTTTCAATGCCTATTAGTGGACCTGAAGTGAATCTCTTTGAGACTGAAGTACAGGCAGCCAGCTCCCCTAGTATCCTGATTAAACACCAGTAAACCTACATAACATCCCTTTTACTTACAATATTATTCATTCCTTTTAATAAATTTTTAGCATGTAGCCTATTGTGTGTATATTTACCTTCACATCTCAAAATTTCTCCGGCGGCCGGGGGGCATAGCCCCCCGGACCCCCTGTTATGTAGAGGGGGGCTCTGCCCCCCGCACCAAGTTGATCCTTGTAAGCTTAGTATAAAGATCCAGAACTTGATATTTTCTGTTTTGCCACCCTGATTGTATAGGTGGACAGTGGAAGAAATTAAGCCTAGGCTAGTGGCTAGCCAAGCAAGTGGTATTTAGGCCTAGCCTTAGAGGTTAGATTACAGATATGACGATGCCTAGTCTACTTGTGGGAATAGGCCTAGGCTAGCCTAGGCTATAGGTATAGCCTAATATATTTTTATCGTAAATTTTGTTTCGTAACCTACAGGTACCTTTGGATTTTAGTCTAGGCTAGCCTAACATAGGCTACTGTAGTCAACTTTGAGAAGACATTAGCCTAATATAATAACCTTACCTAACCTATCCTAGTTTACGGGTGGGCGCTGCCGCCCCCACACCCCTGCTGGTTGGGTAAAACTGGTAACAATAGAAATCCAGTTGGGGTGGAGTGAGTAATAGCCTACCCCAACTAGTTTTTTATCGTGACCAATGTGGGGGGCTGGGGGCGTCATCCCCCACCCATAATACTAGGATAGGTTAGGTAAGGTTATTAGGTTAGGCTAATGTCTTATCAAAGTTGACTATTTTAATAACATACCGTAGGCTATTACCCACTCCACCCCGTGAAATCTGAGCCAACTTTCTTCAAAAGTTGGCTCAGGTTTTCCAAAAGTTGGGTTTTATGGATCTCGAAAATGCTCAAACCAGAGCCAACTTTTATTTACAAATGCAATATAGGCCTATGGTATTCGCTTTAGGCCTAGGCCTATACCCTTTTTACCCCTCAATTTCTTTATTCTCCATAGCCCTTCCCACTATCAGGGGCCGTGTGTTTAGATTCTTGGATAATGGTGAATATTAATATCCTTGAACAAATTTTGGATTTTTTTTATTTTAATACCACAAATTTTCAGTGTTTTTTATAAACAAAATTGGTCATTTGCATCAATATATAGTGTTTGTAATTAATTAGAAATCTCGGGAAAACCTATTTTCCCCATTAGGCCTATCGATCGATGTTGAGACACGCTCGCTCCCCATAGTGATTTGAAAAGACATTAGCCTAACCTTAACAACCTTACCTAACCTAACCTAGTATTATGGGTGGGGGCTGCCGCCCCCACAGCCCCACTGGTTGAGTACTAATCCCTTAATAAAAAAAAAAATTGGTTGTCGATTATACGAAGTTGAACACAAATTTGATGAAGTCTATGGTGTTTACTCTGCAATCTTCAGCTTGATTGTACATTGATAACGGGAAAGTACCGTATTGACAACCTTGTTACGAAAATTATTTTTGAGTACCATACTTTTTTATTAGGTTTTGCCGAGGGTTAAAACAAATTTTATTATGATCTTTAGAGCATATAGATTCAATATTTATCTTCAAATATATCAACAAAATTCGTGGTATTAAAATAACATTGAACCCAAATTTTATTATAGAAAGCTTATAAACCATATAAAAAATAAATAAATAAATAAATAAATCCTTGAAAATTGCTGTGGTCCGGCTCCTTTATATTGACCGTTTATATAAATTATATTATTAGCCTTGCCAGTAAAGTTGTAAACTATTAGAGGGAGGTTCCCGTTTATGGATTTTTATGCTGTCATTATCATATATATTGCCAGCAGGGGGCAAATTACCGTCAAAATAGACGCGAAGTCAACCGCGGCGATCGCCCTATGTAAACATGACGACCGTACACCCGGTAACTACATCCATCCCATTATTATAGTTTTCAAATACTTTTCCACATCATTTCCTAGAGAAGATTTGGTCGACACGGTACACTTCCCTTCCGATACTCCTTTACTAATTTGTTTTATCTCTCTCACTGTTACTACCTTACAGTACAACTTACTATGCGAAAAGCAAGATCCCCCATTAGCGGCCACACAAATTATTTCCCCTTTATGTTTGAACAAGGGGCACTCTACCATATTCCAAGTACAGTACTGGTATATTACATATTACATATTACATATATCCATATTACAGTACTGGTAGCCTATGCAAAATGAACAAATGGAAATATGACTCGTTGCTTCTCAAAATGTATGGCTATAGCAGAAAGTGCCTACAGGAGCGTTCTGAACAGTGGACATTACTGGTTCACTGCTAGTGGTCCCTCTCGCTTAGCAACCGAAGTACATAGTCATACGTCACCAAGCACAAATCTTGCTAAGCAGACAATACTATTTGTATGGCAAAAACCCAAAACAATCTGTCCTCTCCCAAAAAGTTAACTTGTTATTCCCTTTGGATGTACTTATAACCTCCACCTTAATATTAGACAACACGAATCAAAAACTCTTAATACCCAAAACCACTAAGTCACAATGCGAGGGATCACTGTACAGTAGGGTAAGGCTGGGTGGAATCACCTTGGGGTGGATTCGCCGCGGACCGTAGATACTTGTCCCAAAAAATTGGTCATAAATCCAAATACGTATGGAATTGATTGATTACAACCTGAAAAATATGTAAGCGGTCGTGAGCATTTTTCGTGGCGGCGACCTTACCTCTCCCACCTGTGTTACAAGATGGTTGTTTATGATTTCTAAGTGGAAACCAACTCTCTTTCTCTTTGTTTCAGGCAAGAATTTATAATTATATAATTTATAATTTAATAATACTCCTAGGTCTACAGTTTTATACAAAAATACTTGGATTATATCAATATAATAATAAAACATCTTAATTGTTACTTTTGAAGAGTAATTGGGGGTAAAATCGCTGCGGCAGGATGAAATCATTGATAATATATGGCAGCGGCGATTTCACCCCTCACTAAGGGGTGGGACCACTGCGCGATTAACTTTTTTTGACACCCCATTACAAACCTTTATGTTTTGTTTTTTCACATAAAAATTATATGAACATGTGCAGGAAGGCCTGAATGTAAAAGTTATGTAAAAAAAACTTTTGAATACTGATTCAGTTGGATGCTGTTATTAACCTCTCCGCGGTGCACAGTTTTTTTTTTACACGTATATACTGTGCGCATGTATGATGATTTTGGGACCCATTGCCAATTTCGATAAAAAGTACATCAGCGTGTAGGGAATGTTTGCGTGCATCGGCCCATATATATTTGACCGCCCCAAAAAATGTCTGGGGGGGGGGGGAACGGTCCGTAGTTGAAAAATGTGGAGCGAATGGCACCGCGTGGCTAGATTGTCATCGAGCGGCGAGATTTCCCGGCCGAATTTTCACACGCCCAGGGGATAGAACCTGAGGGAGGAGGGGGTGGGTTACCGCGTAATATCACGTATATCTCCTTTTTTTATCCCTTTTAGGCTATGTAGAGTACGTATACGTGTGTAGGCCACCCATACAACAATGAATATGCCTCATAGTGATCAAAAATTGCAATATATAAGGGAATTATCAATTAATTTTAGGCGGGAATGAAGACGGGTTGGAGGTTTGGCGGCAATTTATGAGATGGGAGTGTGGTTTGCGCTATAATATCACATATATCTCGTACTTAGAGCACTGTCATGCTATAATACAGACTTGTACGTATGTAGACGTCCCATATAACAATATATATACCGCATATAGACCAATTCATGCGATATTTACGCACATTATCAATGAGTTTCTAGCAGACGGAAGCCTAAAAGGGAGGGTGGGGGTGGGTGGGTGGGAGAGAGGCAGGGAGTGAGTCATGGAGAGAGTGAAGGATGGGAGATCTATCAAGAAACATACACAGCTGTGTGATAATTGTGGAGGCGCCCGAGGCGTATGGATGTCTTGGGATTTTGAACCTTATGTCTAGCAGGTGTCTGGGGTTCGTTGCCACGCAGAGGTCTACAATAACATGAGTCAGGAATGGAGAGAGAGAGAAAGTGAGACATGAGTAATGCGTATGTCGTACGTATAAATGGCTTTCAGAAATGCATTTTTATGCAAGCAGACATTGCATTTTAGACACATGTGAAGTACTACAGAAATATGTAGGCCATTGACTGTAAATAAAGTACTATATTATAGACCAGGAACGAGGGTGGTCAGTAAACATCGGCAGTTAATCTTTTTTGATAGAGAGCTAAATATAGACTGGTGTCGACTGACACTTGCGAAAGGGTAGATTGCCACCAGAAAACTTATATTTATTTATTTGCAAGTAATATGCAATCTAAATGTATATTCGAGACCTACTGCAAGTATTTGTATGACAGTCATGACTATGTATAATCCAATATACGCGCGTAAGGGCGTAGGCGAGATATAAGAAAGATGGTTGAGAAATTTTCGACACCCACACAGTTATTATTCATTATTATTTACAATATTATACAATACAAATGTATTTGTGAAGAGTATTTTATGCATGCTGTATTTATACGAATTTAGTTGGTAGCCAAACTCAGACAGAGAGAGGTGTTGTGGATGGAGGGAGGGAAGGGTCACCCACTGACCCACTGACCGTGTGATAATGACTGGAGTCACACTGAGAGGGGCAATTTTGCTGAGTGTTTGGGCAATTTTTGACAGAATAAAGTTATATAATTACTAATTCTTGACAGAGACAAACTTTTATAAACCTTTGCATGACAGTGTGGTAATCCCGACACTGACTTACGGAAGCGAAGCATGGACGTTGGTTGAGAGACTCAGACCAAGAGTGAGAGCAGTGGAAATGAATTACTTAAGGAGTGCGTGCGGAGTTACATGGAGGGATAGACAGACTAATGAGGAAGTAAGAAGGAGGTGTGGTGTGGAGGTAGATGTGCTGGAAAGTGTGAAAAGGAACAACTTGAGATGGTTCGGCCATATGAAACGTATTGAAAGCGAGAGAATGACTAAGAGGGTGTACGAGAGCGAGGTGGAGGGACAGAGGGGGAGAGGTAGACCGAATATGAGGTGGAAGGATGGAGTGAGGAACTACATGAACGAAGGCGGTGCTGGTTGGGGGGAGGGGCATCGACTGACTGGGGACAGAGGTGCATGGGGGCGGTTCGTTCGTGGCCACCCCTTCGGGGATCACGGCGTCAGGCAATAGATAGATAGATAGATGATATCATTGATAATCCCATCAATTTACAAACGTAAATTGGTGGGATAATTCATTTTTTTTTTGTATATTGTCATTTCAATTGTAGACACGAAGTTTTGAGTGACATTTGGTATGAGCTCCTGTGGCATGGTTGGTAAGGTTGCGGACTGGAAAACTCGAAGTGTGGTAGGGTAGTGGGATCGAATCCAAGAGGGTCTTATGGGTAAGGTTTTATAATGTTTAGATAAATTTTGATAAAAAAAAAATTTTACATTGTATTCAAACAATATGAAATATTCATAGAATATATCATATTGTAAGAATACAATGTCATGACCTTGTATTTTTTTTTATTTTTTTTTTTTTATTTTTTTATTATCTTAGTAGGTTTGACAGGATTTATTGAAACATTTATTTTGGTACAATTCATTTGAGGTAAGAAAATATATACACATTACTTTGGCTATAACAAACATATATATTGATATACTAAAAAAGAAGGCATATTACATGGAAATCTTTGAAACTTATAAACTAAATAATGAAAGATACAATTATATAATGTAAAAGCTATATCACAGGGACATCTTTGGAACTTATACATTATATAATATATATGTAACATTATGAGGTAGCGTGATCAATTTGATCAGGTCAGGTAAGGTAGGGCGCGAGTCCAGGGCAAGGCAGGGGGCGAGTCCAGGGCAGGGCAGGGCAGGGGGTGGCACTCAGTAGTTTTTATACATGTGGTAGTCCCTGAAGCAGTCACCCAAGCAGAGTGCAACTTTGCACTGGGCGCACATTGAGGTGACTCTTTTGGTTACGTGGGGTTTCCTGACACTGGTGCTGCAGATGTGGCACTGCACCTGCCTGTGACGAGTGCCAACCAGCTCGGTGTTGGTTAGGTAGTGTCTTTCCACACCCAGCTGGATGCAGTCAGGGACGTGATCCCCACGCCATGCCGTACGTCTGTGAGTGGTGGTGCCATACTTCTCCAGGAGTTGATATGCAACGTTGTACACAAACTCCCAGAATTTTAGCTTCTGGTTTGAGGCCATCTCTCTCTTCACCAACCACAAGTTGTAGGCGTTGAGCATCGTGATGTCAACTAGGTGGAGGAAGAGCTTGTGATACCACTTCACAGTCTTCCTCAGACACTCAACGCCTGACAGTTGACAGTCAGACTTGTCCACCAGGCACATGTTCTTTGTGTAGTCCACTACCATGTCGGTCTTATAGATGGTCTTCCTGGTTCGGTAGTGGATTTTACCAGAGTCCATCTGGGCACCTGTGTGGACTGTGGAAAGCAGGTGAACGTCTCTTTTGTCCTTCCACTTCAGGGCTACCACTTTCCCGGACTTTTCAAGTTGCTTGTACTTCTGCCCCCTTCGTCGCCTTCTTCGGACATGCCTCTCGCGGTGTTCCTGGGCCAGTTCGTCTTCAGAAGGTGTGTCACTGGAGGAGGCATCTGACAGAGGAATGACATCACCTGTGAACTTGGGCATAAACTTTCTTGTCTTTCTGACAGTCCCACATGACCCCGTTTGGTTGTCATGAAGAAACTGGCAGAGAGCAGGAGAAGTATACCAGTTGTCAATGTAGATGATGTGGCCTTTGCCCAGGTAAGGTGCCAACATTTTCCTGACGATGGCACCTGGCATGCCCATGGGGTCACCGGCAGCGGCTTTCGGTACGTCAATGTCAGTTCCTGTATACACGATCATGTCAAGCACTATCCAGTTTCACAGTCGCACAACACGAAGAGCTTGATTCCGAACCTATGCCTTTTCAAGGGGATATACTGCTTGAAAATAAGACGTCCTTTGAAGAGCACGAGCGACTCATCAATCACCAAATTGAGGAAGGGGTAAAAGTATTTCCTATACCTTTCCAACAACATGGTGAACACATCCCGAACTTTCCATATCCTGTCAATCCTGTTAGGATTTTCGTTGTCTGCAAAGTGCATAAATCTTAGCAGCAACAAAAATCTGTCACGAGTCATGAACTTATTGAAAGTTGGGGTGGCGATGAGAGGGTCGTGCTTCCAATAGTGTTGCAACACATGCTTCTTGCAAAGAGGCATGAGGAACAACAAGGCAAAAAACGTCATGAATTCTTCAACAGTCGTATTCTCGTATTCTCGTATTCTCGCTTTTGGAGAAATGACGTCCAATTTGCCAAACACCCACCTGTAGTAGGCGTTTGTTTGGGCAACGATGTAAGTCATTACCTCCAAATAGAAAAAAGCGAGGAAGAACTCGCTTTCGTTTGCGTTTTCGTCACAGGGCCAGTCATCAGTTGTACCTGACGTACCAGGATTGAACTGGGGCACGTCAGGCACAAAATTGACCCCGTCAGACCACTCAAACGAAGGCATGCCAGGGATCGGAATGTCGTCTCCATCTGCTTCTGCGTCTGAAATATCGCTGTCATGTTCGCGATACAACACAGCATCATCATCACCCTCCTCTTCACTAGATAGACGCCCTTCTTCATTTTCATCACCGACGTCTGACTCACTTCCACTGTCCACTCCTAAATCCCCCTACCCTTGGTCCCATCCTAGGGCGTCGTTGTCGAAACTCGCTGGGCGAATCACCACCAAACAGCAGGGTGGCATACTTGGATGGTGTCAGATTTTTTCTGCTCACTCTAGCACGTAGGGGCGTCTTATGGGCAGGGGCAGGGGCAGAAGAGCCCGCAGGGGTGTCGGCAGGGGCGGCAGTGGTGCAGTGGGCCTGGAGGCAGGCAAGATGATGGTGGTGCCTGTCGCCCCTTTCCCTTTCCCTTTCCCTCTTCCTTGGGCAGGGGTAGCAGGGGCAGCAGGGCCGGCATGGACAGCAGGGCCGGCAGGGCCAGCAGTCGCTTTCCCTCTCCCTTTCCCCTTCTCCTTCCCTTTTCCTTGGGCAGGGGCGGCAGGGGCAGCAGTGGCGGCAGGGGCAGGGGCAGGGGCAGCCTGGCCAGGGGCGGCTGGTGGTGGTGGTTGTGGCAAGGTCACTGTGGCAGGCATACGGGTTTTCTTCCCTAAGCCCGTGCTTTTGATTCTGCCTGCCCCCGCAGGTTCTGCAGCCCTAGGGCGGCCTTCTGCGTCGCTGGTACTGGTGGCAGGGGTGGCAGGGGTGGCAGTGGTGGTGGTAGTGGTTGTTGCAGTGGCCTGGGTCGTCGTGGCAGTGTCCCCAAAGTCCAATGACCTCTGTGCCATTGCCCTGCTTGCACGTGTTTTACGTGCTTTTGGTGCTGGTGCTTCGTCCTCCGAGCTGTAGGGCATGTCGTACTGGTTTCTGGTAGCCACCCTCTGCCTTCCACGGCGGCTGACACCACCAGAAGGAGGGCTGGTTGTGTCATCAGGTCGCGAGCGTGAGGGATGTGTGGGCTCCATGACTAGTGCTTGGGTTCTGGCGCGGTGGCGCTTGCACGAGTGCGGGGCGAGCGTGTGGCGGGGTGGTATTGAGAGTTGCCATGTAGTACTACACCCACACCAATTTGTAGCCGCCTGCCTATAAACCCGCAGTTTTGGTACGTGTTCAAAAGCCTTACTCTTAAGAGTCTTCCCGCACTCCGCCGGGGGAACTCTTAAGAGTCTTCCTGCAGTTCCCGGGTTAAAGAACCACGTTTCACGGCGAATCTACCCCACCTTACCCTACACATTTGGTGTGCACTCGATCACTATTCACCCCAATTCTTCAATAGCTTGCAATGCTATTATAAATTTCTTCAGAACTCTCATTATCTACCTTTTATATACTATACTGTACTGTTATTCAAAAGTGTTGATCATTGTGTTTTTTATTTTCTTTACTAGGTACAGAACAAATGCAGAGAGGCCTTCCCAATGCCAGACTGCATGATGCAACACCCTGGATTTAGGCCGGTTGCATTATGCCACTGGGTGCTTCAAACAGCATTCTATGCATTCAGGCAGCGGTATGGAGCGATCCAAGAACACAACTTACAAGAGTAGGTATCCGTTATAGATGAATCAATTTTATTGTCAGGTACTTCCCCAGATTAGTTAGATAATAAGATATTTGTTATACTAAGACAGTTTGTAGAGCATCTTGGAATGGAGGGATCAATATATGGATGTGCCAGAGTATCAGCATCGGGGGATCTGGGACCTGGGAATCTTAGCCGAGGACCCCAAATGAGCATGGGTTTCTGGGTGGTTGTCCTGGGCGACCTAGATGTGTGTGAATTTGTGTTTTGTTTTGTGTTGTGTTGTCCCTGTTCAGGTTCTCACCTTAAAAACAAAACAAGGGAATACCAGAGTATATAGATAGATAGATAGATAAATCAGAGGAAAAATGTGCCACTACTAGCTGATACTTTTTTATTAGGCATTTAGAAGTGCAATACTACATACAAGTTTAAAGAGAATGTATTTACAGTACAGGCTCACGTCCTAAATGGCGGCTTTCCAGGCGGCCCTGTCAAGGGCTGCCTCTGTTGTCAAGTTCTTTATTTTGAGATCAGACCGGAGTACCCGAGCCCACGTAATTCTAGTTCCACCCCTATGCGCAGCTCCCTCCACGTTCACAGTCTGACATTATTGTCATGCAATACCAATCATGACAATAATATGAAAAAAACAATTACATATCCTCATATTTATTTTTTCTTCTATGTGTATGAAGGAGACAAAAGGCAAACCTGTCAATAACAAGTTTCTACTTCAAAGTATGAGAGAGTGCCAGAGCTTACTTGTTGAGTGGAAAAAAAGACTTAGAAAATTGGTTCACTCTTGGGTTAGAGTTGGTCAGCAGGCTACACCTTTCACGCTCATTGCTTTTTGTTGGTTTTCTTACAACTTCCATCATCACAGCAACATTTTCAATAGCCCACTGAACAACAGCCTAGCAAAGGTCTTTTAAAAATAAACACTGAGAAAAGATACAGCTATAGAAATAACGTTCCTTGTGAAGTTTAAGTGGTGGCATTAACACTACATAAATAGTATGGATCCCATTGTGTAGCAGCATCCTTGGTCGATCGCCCCTTAACTTATGTCTCAGGTGATCTGGAGGACCCTTGTCCTATTACTCCATCCATGCTGGTTAAAGGTCATAGACTTTGTGACTTCCCAAAGGACGTAATTGAGCTAGATGAACTGCAGGACCCTAGTTACGATAGTATAGCAGCGATACACAGCAGGTACAATTACATCAATAAATTGATCTGGGACCTATGGAGGCGTTGGTCTAGTGAATACTTGGCATCACTACGAGAAGCCTATAAGAATAAAAGAGGCTCATCAAGCAGTGTATGGCCAAAGGTAAATTACATCGTTCTTATACATGACGAGGGACCTCGTGTTCTTTGGAAACTTGGTAGGGTAGTTGGACTCTATCCAGGACGAGATGATCTGGTTAGATTGGTCCAGATTAGGACAAAAACTGGCCTGACCACTCGACCCATCGTCAAGTTGTATCCATTGGAACAGGAAATCAAAAGGTTTTCGATCCCTCAACCGGTGGTCGCTGGTGACGATTACCTCTTCGCCGAGCCGCTGTTAGTTCTTCACAGCTTTGGAGATCTAACATCGCTGCGGGATTATTGTAGATATGTATATATTGGTGGTGGGAATGTGTCGAGACTCGTAAGTAACTCGACAGTTTAGGTTAAGTAAACATACTGGAAGTTCAAATTAGGCGCCAGTATTAGGCTAAGTTATATATCTTTATAAAAGATATGTACTATTTCGTATTAAGTTTCTATGGGTTTATTATCCATAATTATATCGGATTATCATTACAATTAATCCGGTATATCTTGTAGATAGTTAAATGACGCATTGGTGGATATTAACCTACTAGACCCCAGCGCCGCAGCGTATGCATCGGCAATGTATGTAACGCTAAAGCCCAGCGCCGCATACGTTCCGTCCGCTACTTCGAAATGATTTACTCTTGTCCTATGGTAGGCTAGAGGGTTGAGGATGGTATGGGAAACTACCTTATGATGTTGCCGAACAGTGGCGGTACGCGCAACCCCCTAGCTCATCCGCGCGGGTGAGTAATGGTGGATGGGAAAAGCTAGCTTACCCACTTATCCCACCGCCACTTCTGTGCTTATTTATTCTTATCCTATGGTAGCTAGAGGGTTCAAATTCATATGGGATATACCTTATGATGTTGCCCAACAGTGGCAATATTATCAGTTGGCAACACCCAATTCCTGCCGCGGTGGGGAGTGAGGAAAGAGAGCGTGGGAGTGGAAGGACTGGGCGGCCTCCCACCTCCCTCCTGGCCAGTTACCTTGTTTACCTCGTCGCCTCGCTATGTTTATCGCTTCCCTAACGCTTCCCATAACACAGTTAACTCCCCACCAAGTGGGGAAGAGGAGGAGGAGGGCAGGAAGCTTGAAGGCCGCCTGACATCAGCTGATTGCTGAGGGTTCCCCCCCCCCCCTTATAGGACCCTCAAATGACCAAGGTGAGTGTTTTTTGTGTTATTCTTCATTTCTTCACCTATTTAAGCTACTAAAAAAAAAAATGCTAAATCCGCTGGTCTGTCGATGTACATTTATTCTAAATTAGCTGGGGTTCAGTGGGTTAACTGCGTATGCGTCATTTTCGGGACTGGCGGGTTAACTGCCGGGAACCTCAAGCCCTCAGTACCAGATAATCGTGAGATCCCTTCGACGAAGGACTCTCACGTCGGATTCGCACGTGAAGGTGATGCCGCCAGTTGCTTCCTTGTGCGAATCTCTCGTGCGATACCGTCGGACGTAGGGTTGGTAAGCCTGTCAAACTCGCCGCGGTGCATTTCTTACGGTTGGTATACCTGAGGAACGTTTTGTTTACAAATTACTGCCTCGGGCAGCCTCACGGGAGTACAGACGGAATCGAATCGTAATAAAGTGATGGTCCCTGGTGTATTATTTACCCAGTTTATTGCATTAATCTTATTATTCTGTATTTAGGACATTCTCAATTGACGAAAATAAGGTAGCAATGTATGTAACGCTAAAGCCCAGCGCCGCATACGTTGCGTCCGCTACTTCGAAATGATTTACTCTTGTCCTATGGTAGGCTAGAGGGTTGAGGATGGTATGGGAAACTACCTTATGATGTTGCCGAACAGTGGCGGTACGCGCAACCCCCTAGCTCATCCGCGCGGATGAGCTAGTGATGAGCTAGTGATTCCCCAGAGGACCATTGAATTTCTCTAGCCTAATTTCCCTTCAACCACCAATCAATTTTTGAGTTTAGGAATAGGCCTAGCCATGGGGTTATGGTATGGATTTTCGCTGAATAATTGGGTTGTGCTTGGATCTCTGGAAAAGTGGCTTGGTTATAATATCAGGCAAGCTTTTCGTTATATTCAAGCCTAGCCCTGTTCACCTGTTCCAAGTAGATCTATGGCCATAAATCGTGAAATCTAACCTAGCCTATCTCTTAACTCAAAAAGGGCCAGAGCTAGGATAGTGGGCTGTAAATTGCCATAGGCTATCTATCCCCTGGCTGACTCTTCCCAAATGGGAAAGGTAAAGCTTTGAGTCCTCCATTTCATAGTAAGAGATGCTTAAATTGGACATATGAGCAATTTTGATGAGAATTTAGCTTAGGCCTAGGCCTATATTGTTAACCTCTGAAGTGCGCATGGGGGGTATGAGACACCACACTCCTGTGCTGACGTATTTGAGCTGTTCCCATCACTAAAATATTTATTTTACCATAAATAGCATTAATACTAATCCATATGCGCCTATTATAGGTTGATTATAAAGGTATTAACCTGTTACAACAATAAAACAAGCGGAAACAGCGTTTGGATGGTCAAAATCGGCGATACAGGCCGGGAGTTACACAATGTATGGCTGAGGCAACCTCCCAGCCCACCACTTTCCTCCACCTCTGGAGAGAGACTGTCGATCGATACTCTCTCTCTCTCTCTCTCTCTCTTTTACTCGCTTGCTAACAGTGATGACAACGCCCTGCTACCAACTCGCTAATGTTAGCACGAAAATAGACCACAGGAAAAGGGAATAACAGGGAAAATAGGTGATAACTGAAGGAGGGGAGAAAACTGGGGAAGGAGGGGAGATGGAGGAGTGATATTTGGCATGGCCCAGGGGCAAAAAAAAAAAAATCAAATAAAAAAAAAAAAAATCAGTGTTTTAAATTGATTTTTTTTTTCCCTGACTCTTAAGAGCTTCCCACAGTCTGCCGGGGGAACTCTTAAGAGTCTTCCTGCAGTTCCCGGGTTAAGTAATTATCTTGATATATTAAAACTACTGAAAACAGGGTAGGCCTAGCCTAACCTCAAGAGGTTACCAGGGTTGGATTTTGGACGATGGGTTAGGCATGAGAGGCTAGTGGATTATTTAGTTTATAATAACCATGGTAACCTAATAAAACTAATCTATTCTAGCTATCCAAGCGAGGTAACCTCTGACTCTCCGAGTTTTTCCAAAAATTTAGCAGGGAAAGTGTTTGGATCACACAATTGTTCTCATCGGCTTTAGACATCTAGTGATAGTCACCTATCCTAGCCTAATTATAGAAAAAGATTTCATGGCTAGGCCTAAATATTATTTTTTAATCTCCATGGGACTTGCATATTTAATCAACATGTAGCCTACTCTTTAAACAATGCAAAATTGTTGGCAAATTAATAGCCAAGGTTAGGTTAGCTAGGCCTAATGGGGAAAGCGATTTCTGAGTTAACCTAACCTACAAATTTAGAATAAGCCTATGATAGGTTTCTTGAAGTAGTGTAGCCTAACGATACTCCTTACTTTTGAGTATAGGACTATCCCGTAAATTTCAGAAGCCAGCCGAAGCAAATCGGCTTCTAAAAGTTGGGGGAAGGATGTACGGTAGTATTCAAACGTATCGCCTTCCCTTGTTTACACTACTCGCACGCTCCTTTATATTTTGACTGCCGTGGGATACAATAATAGGTTGAAGGGGGGATTTTCCCCCCTAAGCCACCCCATGAATTAATTGTCATCTTATATATATAGCCAGCATGGGGTCTGTAAGGTTAGTTACATTAGGTAAGTTAGGCACAGTATAGTATTGTAGCAATCCGATTGTGGGATTGGGTTGAGTTAGTTTAGCTTTATGAGGCAGAGTTTCTCAACTGAATATTACCATAGCCTAATACTCACAGATGTTTTTTTCTGGAAGAGGCCTAGGCCTGTGGCTCCAGTTCAGTAGCCTGGGTAAGATTAAGAGTAGTGGGTGTACCACTACCAACATACAGCATAACTCCTCTATAAAACATTAACCTAACCAAACAACCTAACCTAGTATTCATGTAGTACTAGGTTAGGTTAGGTTAGGTTAGGTTAGGTTAATGTTTTATAGATGATTTATGCTGTATGTCGGTAGTGGTACGCGCACTACTCCTAATCTTATCGTAGCCTGGTCACCAATTTGACCCTGGCTTCGCCTGTCTCAACTCATGTATTCCCTCAGAAACAAATACATTTATGTATAAGTTCAGAATAGTGAATCCTATACAGATCACTTAGTAGGTACCGAGTACTGTATACTTTATGGGGTTATTTACTACAACTGCACCAATTTGCCCCAAGTTTTATACTGTAGCCTACAGTTCTGCTACATGAAAAGTGCCAGGTTTTAATCCAGTACCATTCAGTGCAGCAATATCATAAAGTTTCGGGTTTCAAGTTAATAGTAATGTGATCACCCCCTTTGACTAGGCTAATATAGAAAACCATTTATTTTCAATATGGATAGGTCCTTAAGACCGCTTCATCAGATTTTATTCGCCCAATTAGCCTACTACACAGGTAAGAAAATTCACGACATTACATTATACTTGCTTGTATTTTTGGCTTGGAATCCTCATTTGGTGACCATTATTATCTATCTATTTGAGGCATAGGCCTATTTCCTGAAATAAGTTGCAATTGACGAGGATGGGTGTGAATGGGATATGCCATGTGTGGGCCAGTCAGCTCAGCAGACTCGTTATCTTATGTTCATTTATGGAAGTATTTCAAGTAGGCCTAGGCCTAGCCCAATCAGGGAGAACATGTTAGTCCCTATTTATAGCCTACTTTAGTAAGGTAGGCTGGTTAGGCCTATATTTTTTAATCCAATAGGCCTAGCCTATGTTAAAATAGCCAACAATAGGGTACCTAGGTAAACAAGTCCCAGATATTGAAAGAAAAAGTGGTAAAAATTGAAGAGACCTCGTACAGCCTTTTAACCCGGGAACTGCCGGGAGACTCTTAAGAGTTCCCCCGGCGGACTGCGGGAAGACTCTTAAGAGTTCCCCCGGCGGACTGCGGGAAGACTCTTAAGAGTCAGAGAAAAACAAAATCAACTTTAAACATCGAAAAAAAAAAAAACAAACAAAAAAAATCGGCCCCTGGGCCATGCAAAATATCACTCCTCTACCTCCCCTCCTTCCCCACATTCCTCCCCTCCTTCAGTTATCACCTATTTTCCCTGTTATTCCCTTATTCTGAGATATATTTTCGTGCTAACATTAGCGAGTTGCAAGCAGGGCATTGTCATCACTGTTAGCAAGAGAGAGAGAGAGAGAGAGTATCGATCGACAGTGTCTCTCCAGCCTTGGGGGAAATTGGCGGGAAAGGAGATTGCCTCACCCATACATTATGTAACTCCCGCCCTGTATCGCCGATTTTGACCATCCAAACGCTGTTTTCACTTGTTTTATTGTTGTAACAGGTTAATACCTTTATAATCAACCTATAATAGGCGCATATGGATAAGTATTAATGCTATTTATGGTAAAATTAATATTTTAGTGATGGAAACAGCTCAAATACATGCGCACAGGCAGAGGTGTCTAATTACCCCCATGCGCACTTCTGAGGTTAAGAGTAAGGGAAAAAAATCCATTTAAAACACCCCAAAATGTTTTGTTTTTATTTTTTTATTTTTTTATTTTTGTTTTGCCCCTGGGCCCTCCACCTCCCCTCCTTCCTCACTTTCCTCCCCTCCTTCAGTTATCACCTATTTTCCCTGTTATTCCCTTATTCTGTGGTTTATTTTTGTGCTAACATTAGCGAGTTGATAGCAGGGCGTTGACATCAATGTTACCAAGCGTGGGAAAGAGCGAGAGAGAGACTATTGCGGAACAGTGTCTCTCCAGACAAGGGGAGGGGTGGAGGGCAGGGAGGTTGCCTCAGCCATACATTATGTAACTCCCGGCCTGTATCGCCGATTTTGACCATCAAAACACTGTTTCCACTTGTTTTATTGTTGTAACAGGTTAATACCTTTATAATCAACCTATAATAGGCGCATATGGATAAGTATTAATGCTATTTATGGTAAAATAACGATGTAAGTGATGGGAACAGCTCAAATACGTCAGCACAGGAGTGTGGTGTCTCATACCCCCCATGCGCACTTCTTAGGTTAACTAGGCCTATAATTATTTTTTGTTAGGTTAGGTAAAAGGGCTGTCCAAGGTCTCTTCAATTTTTACCACTTTTTCTTTCAATATCTAGGACTTGTTAACCTAGTTACCCTATTGTTGGCTATTTTAACATAGGCTATGCCCATTGGATTAAAAAATATAGGCCTAGCCTACCCTACTAAAGTAGGCTATAAAAAGGGACTAACATGTTCTCCCTGATTGGGCTAGGCCTAGGCCTACTTTAAATACTTCCATAAATGAACATAGGCTATATAACTAGTCTGCAGAGCTGACAGGCCCACACACGGCAGATCCCATTCACACCCATCCTCTTCAATTGCAAGACTTATTTAACCTCTTAAGTGCGCATGGGGGTAATTAGACACCTCTGCCTGTGCGCATGTATTTGAGCTGTTTCCATCACTAAAATATTCATTTTACCATAAATAGCATTAATACTTATCCATATGCGCCACAACACCGTGAACGACCGCAGCAGTGCAAGTACTGGTACTGAGCTGGATACACAGGCATAGTTTGCCTTTTTCCAGAGGATCTACTGTAAGAAACTGTAAGAAATTATAGGGTGATTATAAAGGTATTAACCTGTTACAACAATAAAACGAGTGAAAACAGCGTTTGGATGGTCAAAATCGGCGATACAGGCCGTGAGTTACATAATGTGTGGGTGAGGCAAGCTCCTTTCCCGCCAATTTCCCCCAAGGCCACTGAGACACTGTCGATCGATACTCTCTCTCTCTTGCACTCACTTGCTAACAGTGATGACAATGCCCTGCTTGCAACTCGCTAATGTTAGCACGAAAATATACCTCAGAATAAGGGAATAACAGGGAAAATAGATGATAACTGAAGGAGGGGAGGAAAATGGGGAAGGAGGGGAGGTAGAGGACTGATATTTTGCATGGCCCAAGGGCAAAAACAAAACAAAAACAAAAACAAATTTGATGTTTAAAATTTTTTTTTTTTCTCTGACTCTTAGGAGTCTTCCCGCAGTCCGCCGGGGGAACTCTTAAGAGTCTTCCCGCAGTTCCCGGGTTCAGGAAATATGCCTCAAATAGATAGATAATAATAGTCACCAAATGAGGATTCCAAGCCAAAAATACAAGCAAGTATAATGGAATGTCGTGAATTTCCTTACCTGGGTAGTAATTGGGCGAATAAAATCTGATGAAGCGATCTACAAGTTGTCAAGGCTGGCCGACATAGGCCTCAGGTGAAGGTGCCTGTACAACGGCTCCTGTCAAGTTCAACATCGTCATTGAAGATATATCGAAAGTCTTTGGAAATGTGCTAATTGTAACCCATATTAATATATATTAATAGTTTCGTACATTATGCAATTGATTTGCATTAAAGAATGTCTTCTGTAACCTTTAATTTACGAATTGAAACAATAATACAAATAATAAAATTCAATTAGCAAACGAAGGGATCCGACGACCATCGAAGAGAAGGGTCGAAGGTCCTCTTCAGATTCCAATAATATTGGACGTAAACGGTCGCGGCGACCGTTTACGAAAGCATTCGCTCAGCCAAACAAATCCTCAATTTTTTTTTTATACTACGAATTTTGAAAGGAAGGATACCTTCGAGGGAAGGGAATGTAGAGGACTGCGGGCCTTACAGTGTTGCCATCCACTAATTTACAATTCCGCCATATCAGCTTCCAAATTCCGCTAGATTTTCCCCCTAATCTGCTAGATTAATATTTGTTGGTATTTTTCATCGAATACAATAATAGAGTGCATATATACACCATTGTCACCCAATGACCAGCACACACACAATACAAAAAAAAAAAAAAAAAAAAACAGGTATAGGCCTATACTGTATATATAGGCCTATATAGGCTATATATATATATATATATATATATATATATATATATATATATATATATATATATATATATCCCTTTCAGTAGCCTACTGGTGACGTCTTTTTTATTCGACTTCAGCTACATTTAGACGATTATATATAGCTTAGGAAGTATATATGGTAGCTAAAAGGATTATATGCTATTGTCTGTAGCCTTTGAATGGGTAAACGTTCTACATAAGCTGAACAAAATCGTCTAATAATTGCCAGAATATAATATAAAGGATGTCACCGGTACTGAATGGGAAGTAACCACTCCTTTCTAAATTTCAGGATTCTCACTCGGGAATAATCTACCACCACTTAACACAACTGGTTATAAACTACCTCCGTCCCTAGTAGCCCTCGAGTTGAATTTGAAATCGTGGTGGCGACACAGGCACTGCCACAAGTATATTATTGCACAATTAATGCAGGCAGTTGTGTTGTTAATCTATGGAAAAACAACTCAATCCGACAATCAGGGAGCATAACTGAATAATACGAACACTGTTACAATGGGCGAAAATAATAAATAACTGAGCAGTACAATAAAGAACTCAAAGATGGTACCATCGATTCTTTAACAAATAAAAAGACTCGCTCTAGATCCCATGATAAGGCAGCCAATAAAAACACAAAGTAGGCCTACTCTTGACATCACAGGAATATCCCTTATTCATTTCCTGAATAAACTAAATCACACTGGTCTGGTACAGGCAACTAAAAATCAGCAATAATGCCTATATGTGGGTACATTTACTAAGAACAACCAGTAGAAATTCGCCAGATACTTCGTAAGCCAAAGAAAAGAAACTAGAAATCCGCCAGATACTTTGTAAGCCCGCCAGAAATCCCGCTATCCGCTAGATAGCACATTTAACCGCCAGATGAGGACCCACAACCGCTAGATTTGGCGGAAAATCCGCCAAAATGGCAACACTGGGGCCTTAGGCTCGCTCTGACGACCATCTCATCAACAACTCCTTCTAGCTGCTCTCAATACAACCACCTGTTTCATGCTAAGTCACTCTAATCCTAGTGGCCACTATTCCTTCTATCTATTCCTAATTATATCCTTGAGCTATCCATCATTACCAACGATTAAAGTAAGTTAACTCTTATAAGTTTATAGGTAAATTGAACTTTGTTTACTGTCAAATTCTTATAACATGCATTCAGAAGCAAGGGTCAGTGAGATCTCGAGTGTTACAAGGCTTGTCGGAAAAGATCTTTCGGCTAGCTGTAAGGCTAGAGATTTATCTTCACGCAACATATCTGCCCGGCGTGGCAAATGTCGGCAGACGCTCTGTCTCGACGACAGAGCATTCTAGTAGAATGGTCTCTCAAGCAAACCGTCTTTCAAGAGATGATTGCAGAGCCATACCTTCCACAAGTGGATTTGTTCGCGTCAGAGGCAACTCACAAGTTGCCTCAGTTCCTCACATGCCGGAGCAAAACTCCGGCGGGAAGACCGGACGCATTTCTGGTAGACTGGAGCAAATGTAGCTCCATTTATCTATTTCCACCTCCAGACGCATCCTTAATGTGCAAAGTAGTTCACAAACTACGGGATTATCATGGCATGATATCATGGCATAGGGGAGGTGTGGCAGAGTGGTCTTGCCACTGGACTGGTAATCCAATGGACCTGGGTTCGAATCCCAATATGTCAATGGGAAGATATTATTGGGATGGAATTTGTGCTGTACCTAGTTTCAGTGCATTACCACAGCACACCGAAATGCCAAAACAAAATACCCTCATTGTTCCCTGATTAAATAGCACTGTATTAACTCTCTCTCTCAGCCACATTACGTGCTGAAATTGCCACTCGACTTATGTTGCTCGCCGCTAAATAAGGGTTAATATTCCCATGTTCAAAATATGCTACAGGGTGGCAATGCCTAGTGAGTTAATTGCTCAATAGGTGGCTTTCTGAGAGTGAGGGTCCGAGCCTGGGGAGTGAGATTGTGAAGCGCAGGGGCGAAGCAGCTTCAGAGATGGAGTTGGGTTCGAGCCGTGAAATAGGTGCTTCGCATGTCTCACTCCCTAGGCTGGAACAAGACCTCACGGGCCTCACCGTGTGCAGCGGTAGAGTGTAAAAGGCTATCAGCCTATGCCCGAGAGGGAGTAGTTGGAATATAGGAAAAAAAAAAAAAAAAAAAAAAAGGTCTCGATGATCACGCCCCTGTGGCCGGCCCAAGTGTGATACAACCAATTGAAGACGTGGTGCGTGGACCCGGTGTCACTCACCATCTCGTACTTCCATTTAGACACAATTGGAAACCTGAAGACCTCGCTGACTTTTGCCTAGTGGATAATCAGAAGCCCAAGTGGTTAACACCGTTTGGGGACAGTGTGACTCACAAGTTGATTAATCAATATACCCCATCAACTCAAAGACAGTACCAATCACATTGGAAGGCATTCACTACCTGGATTATTATGTTACCTCCACCAACCGACTTTACCCCTAAACTCAATTAATGAAATCAACAAATACATGTGGCAGTCCAGGGATTCGAACCTAGGATGCTCACACCGAAATTCAGTGCATTTATCCATTGCAATACGAAGATAGTTAAAGAATGGTGGACAAGCCTACGATTTATTATGCAGTTTCGAATCCTGCATATCAATCTAAGCATGTACACACTTTCCAACCGCACTATCATAGGCTATGGATAGATGAATGGAAGAAGTAATTAACCTAAGACGTGCGCATGGGGGGTATGAGACACCACACGCCTGTGCGCACGTATTTGAGCTGTTCCTATCACTAACATCGTTATTTTACCATAAATAGCATCCATATGCGCCTATTTTAGGTTGATTATAAAGGTATTAACCTGTTACAGCAATAAAAGAAGTGGAAACAGCGTTTGGATGGTCAAAATAGGCGATACAGGCCGGGAGTTACATAATGTATGGCTGAGGCAACCTCCCTCCCCTCCTCTTGTCTGGAGAGACACTGTTACGCAATAGTCTCTCTCTCTCTCGCTCTTTCCCACGCTTGGTAACAGTGATGACAACGCCCTGCTACCAACTCGCTAATGTTAGCACGAAAATAGACCACAGAATAAGGGAATAACAGGGAAAATAGGTGATAACTGAAGGAGGGGAGGGAAGTGGGGAAGGAGGGGATGTGGAGGAGTGATATTTGGCATGGCCCAGGGGCAAAAAATAAAAAAAATAAAAAATAAATGGGGGTGTTTTAAATAGATTTTTTTAGGCCCAGGATCTTAAGAGTCTTCCCGCAGTCGCCCGGGGAAACTCTTAAGAGTCTTCTGCACTTGCCGGGTTAATGGAGCCTTAACCCTAAGGAAGGCCTCTCTATAAACTACCCCTGAACCTGAATGAATTATTATGTTACCTCCACCAACCGATTTTCTCCTAAACTCACTTAATGAAATCAACAAATACATGTGGCAGTCCAGGGATTCGAACCTAGGATGCTCACACCGAAATGCAGTGCATTTATCCATTGCACTACGAAGACAGTTACAGAAACTGACCAACAGCAGTCCTCAGTGGCCTTAATATATAAATATCTGAATTACCTTTTCAAAGAGCGTTTATTGTCAGTTACCACATTAAGGAATCACCTCACGGCTATTAGGAAGCCAATTATCGAATTAACTGGCCTTTCCATAACTGAGGCGGAGGAAAAGGGGTTCATGCATGCATGCTTCCGGCTTCGTCCCCCACCACGCCAACTCATGCCCACCTGGTCTCTTGATTTAGCCCTCAATATGCTTCACTCTCATAGGTATTGTCACAAACCTGCTTACGAGTGAAAGTTAAAGAAGGCTGTTTTTCTTATGACCCTGGCCACAGGTAACAGGGTTTCTGAGTTGGCTGCGATGAGTTCTGAACCATCTTGCCTACGGTTCTCTAGGCATGATATGAGTGTCCATATAGCTCCTACTCCTAATGTTGTGGCTAAAAACGAACATGCTAATCATGTGTTCTCTGAGTTTGAGGTCCCAGCCCTCAAGCACGGTGATAGACACCACCTACTTTGTCCGGTGAAAGCACTGATTACTTATAACCAGGAATCTCGACCATCTCAGGCTGGGTCCCTCTGGGTCTCGCGGACAGGTAAACGCCTTCAGAAGCGGCAGTTGGCAGCTTTAATTGTTCAAGTTATCAGGGAAAGTAACCCGGGTGCTCTTGGGCGGGCATACGATATTAGAAAATGGGCAGCTTCGCTCCGATTTTTAAAAGATTACTCCCTAGATGATATGCAAAAGGCCAACTTGTGATCTTCTAATCATACCATTTATCACGCGTTACCTGTCCGTGAATCTCATGAAATCTAATCTACAATGTATATGTGAGAAATAAATTGACTACACCGGTATCTGGGAAGGGTTGGTAATAGCCATTTCTTAGGGTAACCTCATTAGAGTGAACCATTTCCTACCAGAGCCAGGTGATTGTAAATATTGTAAAGAATAATTAATATTAAGTAATTTAGAACTATAAGATTACCTTAGCCAAGTTAATTTAGTTATAAAACCTTGTAGGATTAAAACTTAGAGGTACTGTATTACGGATCAGTTTTGAAACTCCCACGATCGATCGCAGACGTAATCCACAATTTGTTGTGGTAACCTCAACTCTTGGATAATATGTTTACTAAATCGTTGTGAAACGATATTTACATTGATATAATTTATATAATTAAACGCTTAATTTTCATTTATATGATTAATTGAAGAGGGAATGAACGCTTGGTAACAAATTAGTATATAATTTATTTAAGAGTCGGAAATTGAAGTTCCGACCAGACGCCATTAAACTTTTGAACTAGCAAGACGTGTCTCGTGACCTCCCACCACACTCCCCGCGCCCGACCCGGAGTCCAGGACTTTAATCCTATCTACCGAAGCCGGAATCCATAAAAACAACGCCAGGACCCTAGTTATAGCTAAGTCATTGATATATAATATATGGCCATTTATACAAGAAATAGGGTGGTCAGTATTGATGTGAAGAAGTGGAAATGAGTTACTTGAGAAGTGCGTGCAGAGTTACATGGAGGGATAAACAGACGAATGAGGAAGTAAGAAGGAGGTATGGAGTGGAGGTAGATGTGCTGGAAAGTGTGAAAAGGAACAACTTGAGATGGTTCGGCCATATGGAACGTATAGAAAGCGAGAGAATGACCAAGAGGTTGTTCCATAACCGTGTGTCCTGTTCATCATTAGTCCCAATGACTTGGCTAGTTACTTTTGGCGTTGGGTCATCAGGTATTATATCTTCTGGCCACTCGTCTTTGTTTCGGAGCCACATGGGCCCCTCCCACCAAAACGCAGAAGATTTCAGATGTTTTGCCGAAACACCTCTAGACGGTAAGTCACTAGGGTTTTCTTTAGAGGACACGTACCAGAAGTCTACAGTCGGAAGAAGGGATTGTATTTCGTCAACTCGGTTTGCGACATACACTGGAAGCTTCTTCATACTACGCAACCAATGCAATGTAACCTGGCTGTCGCACCATAATACAATTTTGTTGACTTTTACAATATAATGATAGGCTTCCTCCACAAATTTGATTAATCTGACGGGTAGCAAAGCAGCAGTTAGCTCTAATCTTGGTATAGTTATGGATCTTATGGGAGCGACCTTTGCTTTAGCGATGACCAGACAGCTATGTTCAGGGCTAACAAAATATATTGCAATGCCATAAGCGATACCCCTTGCATCGCTAAACGCATGAAGTTCCACTGAATCAGCATATACTGTCCTCCGAGGATAAGTAAAGTCACAGCAGAGGTGCAGGTCCTTGGTAACTGTAGACCATTCAGTAGCGCAGTCGTCAGGTAGCGGATCGTCCCAATCTAGTTTCAGTCTCCATAATTGCTGTAAGAAAATTCTGGACCTTATTGTAACGGGCAGTAGTACACCGAGTGGATCGAACAGTTGTGCCGCCACTCTTAAGCACTCTCTCTTTGTTGCCTTATTGGTCTCTGGGAGACTAGCGTTGAACGTTAATAGATCAGAGTCAGGTAACCATAAGAGTCCTAATGTCTTCACTCGCTCTTGATTCTTGGCAGCAATACCATCCAATTGCAGGAGGTCACGTAGTTGAGGACTATTGGTAGCCCATTCTCTGAGATATAAATGTGCTTGAGACATTATTCTTTGGGCATCCCACTAATGCTTAATGACAGTCTCTTCATCACTGCCTGTACCCTGGAGGTTGTCAACGTACAAACCTTCCTTAATAGCCTCCACAACTTCGGGATCCTCTTTGATAATGGAAAGATGCTTCAAGATCGTGGCATTAACACCTTATTGGCGGCCTAGGCGGTATATTTGACCGTACCGCACAGTGTTTTTTTTTTAACCCTAAATAGGGTTGTTTACGTGATCATTTTCATGCCTAAATAAGACCCAGAGTGTAAAACAAGTATCTATCCCTGAAAGGGCGTATACAGAGCTTTCCAATGACACCCGAACCATCCTTGTACGACCACTGGTTCTCTTGCAACGATCGTGCAACACGAGTGCAAAAACCTTATAATTAGGTAATTTCCTTACATAATTCCCTGTGTAGCGAGTGAGGGAGGTGGGAGGAAAGTAGAATACAGTTCAGTATGTCCACCACGGTGGTGGGGACCGGTCATAGGCTTGCTACGCTCGTCCCACCGCTCAGCTCTCTCTCTCAGCAACATTACGTGCTGAAAATGGCGGTCGACATAAGTTGTGCACCGCCACATAGTCCATATTTATTTCACTCGACATAAGTTGCGCGTCGCCAGTTAAGGGTTAAGAAGAAACTGTGAGCAAGTCGTCCCGAACAACACTACCTTAAATCGGTAGCAAAGTAAGGGTGAAGATAAATCCAAGGGATCCTTTGGCCACAGAAATCGGGTGTAATCACGATCTTCTTCATGAAGTCTCAACATGAGAAAGGCCTTCTCGATGTCACTTATCCAGGCATATTTGTGGACCCTGAATCTCAGCAATATCTTTGCTAGATCCGGCACTAGTGATGGCCCTGTGTAAAGGCAGTCATTAAGACTTGGTCTGCCCTTGCTAATACTAGCGGAACACTCGAACACAATACGAACGGGCGTCGTTGTACTATTCTTGGTGACCCCGTTATGTGCCAAATAATGACTGTTATCAGTAACACCGAAAGGAACCTCTTCAATAAAATCACGATGAAGTTGATCTTGGATAACGTTGGTATAGTGACTACAATAGACAGGTTCTTGCTTGAAACGCTTCTGCAGACCCCTTAGGCGACCCGCTGCTAAACCATAATTAGAAGGCAGCTTCTCTTTATGTTGGTTCCATGGCAGTCTGACTTCATATTGCTGATTCTGTGCAGAGTATGTTACTGTCTCCTTGTATATGTCCAACGCAGTCATGTTTTCCTTTGAATCTTCGTTTGGAGATATTCCTAGATGATCCAGTTCCCACATACATTTTAATTCATTATGACATGGATTACTTGATTCCGTGGATAAATATTGATCCATCGGGGTGACCGCAACTTTCAAATTTGTAACTACCTCTACTTGGGCGCCAGACTTGTCGTTATGGCAGGAGCCACTTAGTGCATAGCCAAAGGGGTAAGAGAATTATGTCACCCTCCATTTTGTACCCTGGCCGCACTAAGTCATAATAATAATCGGCACCAACCAACAAGTCCAGTCGAGATGTCTGTGTCATTAGAGGATCAGCTAATTTGTAACCCTTGTTTCGCAAAACTCTCATGTCTGCTTCAAGGCATTCTGATCCTTTGTGATCCGGGAGAATTTCTACCATAACTGCTTGTCGAGGATAGTTTCTGCCCCGGAACTTGTATTTGAAGGACACTACTGGGTACTTTCTGCTCTCACATGCTCCAGTAAACCCTCGCAACTCTAGCTCTTCATCACCCACTTTTATATAATGGATCGAGTCTAGAGCGGAATTTAAAATGAAGGTGAGCACTGATCCAGCAGTGTTCTCATCTTGACTGTTCCTCTTGATTCCTTAACTGTTGGCAGCATAACAGTTGGGAGGATAATACTAGTCTTCTTTGACGACACAGACATCGTGGTAGTTTGCGTCTTGGTCTTTGTTACCTGTTGAGGTTTTTGCTCCTTCTTTGCACCGTCCCATTGAGTTCTGGACTGACAGAGGATATGGTAGTGTCTGTTTTGACAGAACTTGCAGCTGCGGATGTCAAGGTTCACACAACCATTGCTCCCGTGGGTTGAAGATAAGCACCCGGTGCAAAGGTTGAGTTATTTTGCGCGTTTTACTTTCAGAGCACTGGTTTTGAATTTGAGACACTTAAACCATGCATGTGCCCCTTCGCACAACTTGCAACCCTTCCTTCGCACCGAGGCCTCCTGCACCGCAAAAGACGCTGAAGCAACTGGTATTTGTGGTGTAGTCCGTTCTGCTACACTTTCCATGTTAAACACTTCTGTCTGGTAAGCCTGGACAAACCTTTCTAGGTCCAGACCTTCTTCACCTAAAGTCCTCTTTAATGTTTCCTTTAGTGGGGATGGCAATTTATTCATGAGAATTACAACACTAGCTTCATTAAGGGTAATTTGTAGGGTCTCTATTGACCTCAGTGTACTTTCAAAACTAGCATAGAATCCCTTTAGTTCCTCGACATTGTAAGAGGGAGGATTCAAAGTAGTAAGGTTAGTTATGTGCGCCGCTTTAATTCTATCCCTGTGCCCATAGGTTTTCTTTAGAAGGGCAACCGCTGTTTGGTAGCTGGCTCCCTCAATTGCGAAACCTTCAATGAGTTGTTTTGCCTCGCCATTCAGTTGACCTCTTAAGTAGGTGAATTTTTGGATGTCACTGAGCTCCGCATTGCTGTGGACACTACAGTGGAACATATCCCAGAATCCCAGCCATAGAGTGGGATCACTGTCAAACACAGGAAGGGTTATTTTCGGCAATCTTATACCGGCATTTCTGTTGACTGCAGCACGATTTGGCTCCTTGTGTTTTAGCTTACCTTTGAGGAGGATGATAACTTTATCAAGACACTCTATATAATCCACGTCTGTTTCTATGTCCGCGAGATACTCGGCGTCATCTTCATAGAGCGTTTCCATTTCGCGGCGACATATAAATTTAAGTCTTGGAGCTGTCTTAAAACCGAAGCCAATTTAGCCTCAATCGCATCATTATCTCCATCAACCAAAAATGTAGCAATATCTTTGGTGATCCTAGTCAAACCACTCTTGATGCCCCCCTTGCGTCGCTTGTACTGGGACAGTGTCAACGACATGATGGCAATACACAGGAAATAGAATAATAATATATCTTACCTATATGCACATAAAGCGCACTCAGAAAGTTAGCTGACGCCAATAAAGGCAAGATATATGGAACCCCGACTTAAACGTAATAATTATTTAAACGTGTGATGTCGGGGTAGAGCAATAAGCGGGAAATATGACGCGGAACGCAATAATAAAAGTAAACGAACAACGCATAAATATCTCCACACTTAAATTTAAAAGGTAAACCTTATATTAAATGCGGCAATTTTGTTGGTGTACGGCAATAATGAGGGAAATAGGCTAAGACGCAAAGCGCAATAATAAAAGTTAACGAATGCCTACCATCTCCACTCACAAAATAAAAGTAATTAACCTTACATAATATGCGGCAAAATGTTGTTAGAGTACACTAAGGAAGGTTAGGCCAAAAGGGTGTAACAAGCCAATTTAAATTGTAAACATATAATAAACTAGGCTAGCCCAACATCTAATGGTACCAAAAATGTGTGTGGTAATTACCCCCTTTAAATTTAGTTAAGACCGAACAAATTCAATTTAACCCTTACAATTTTACTTTACATTAATTTAATTGTTGCAATTATATACCTAGCCTATAACCTACCAATTATTACTCAAATCTACCTTAGAGAAAGTACCCGCCTCCCGTTCCTCATCCGACTGGTCCCTTAAAGCCTGAACATCTCCCAGCTTTGTGAAGTGCTCCTGGGCAGAAGCCACGACCCTCTTGAACAGGTCTTCACTGGCATCATATGTAAGATGTACGCCGTCTTCACTATAGTCTCCGTCCCGCACTTCCATGGACTGGTAGCGGGACTTAGTGAAAGGCAGTACTCTCTTTAGCCAGCGATTGATCCCGTTCCTGATACTTTTGTATCGCTCTGCCGTAAGACCGCGGGGCGCCGGTCTCGCCTCCAGGCCTATTATTTTACAGGCCCCTGAGTTTGATTCAATCTCTTTAGCGAGATCCTGGATGGCGTTGGCGACAGAGCGTATATCAGTATCGGGATGGATATCGTTTCCTCCCAAGACTAAGAAAGTCAGGTCCGGTTGGTATCGGATGTGGCTCTCCCAGGCCGCAGAGGACTTGATATTGTCCACCCAAACACCCCGTTGGGAAAAAGTCCTAACCTCAAAAAATGGGTGGAACACAGGCTTATCCACATAGACCTCCCTGACGTAGCTATGGCCTAGAATAGAGACCTTCCTATAGGCTTGGGGTAGCGATGAAGAGACCGAGTTACCACCCGGTTAAAGTCCTCCCCAACCCCCCCGTCAAAGGCGCCAGTCGGAAACACATGGCGGCGGCTCATTGGTTGGGCAAAATAAGCGGGACCCGGCGGAAATTAGGCCAAAGACAACAAACCCCAGCCCACAAACCTACAGGGGACACCAGGGAAGCAGAAATAGGGAACAGAAAGAATGAATAGCTAGGAAATAGTAGACAATGGGAAAGCAGAAGAAAGAAAAGACAAAGAAGAAAAGACAGCAGGTATCGAAGGACCATTTGTGAGAATTCGATAGTAAACAAAGAGGAATTTACCTATAAACTCACAGGAGTTAACTTACTTTTATTTGTTGATAGTGATAGATAGCTGAATGATAGTGGTTGGAATAGATAGAATATATAGTGGCCACTAAAGCAGGTGTCACACTATGCTGATTTAAGTGCCGACGTTCTATGACTTAAGGATCGGGAGCAGGTCTTTGCCTACATCGCCGCGCGATGTGGGTGGGCCCCTACTCAAGAGAGCCGTCGGGAGAGGTCGTCAGGGGCCTCAGGAAAAGTTCGACATGCACAACTCTCATGAGTTGAGTCGGCGGCAAGTAAATTGGCGGGAAGGTGACGGTAGGCGGGTGGCGTCGGGCGGCATACAGTAGGCGTCAGACGGTACAAGGGTGTTGACCTGTCTGTGTCAGACGCCGTTTATAAGGTAGGTCGCCTTCAGGCAGCGACCCGGTAATGCCCAGGGAGCTGTCATAGGGGGAGGGCATACCGTGAGTCCGCGACCTGGCAATGTCGCACGGGACATCGTTGATAGATGGTTTTGGGGGTGTTTTTGTTTTAACCTTGATGGAGGTCTAGCGAGGAAACTAAAAAAATAAATGAATATATAAATAAATAGACCCCAAAAATCACCACTGTCCCCTTAATCCGATCCCATGAACGAGTGACTATCTATAAACCCTTTCAATAGCGGTGGCGTCTGTTTTGCCATAGTTCTGCCATACTTAGACGATTTTATGGAGCTTAAGAACGGTCTGTGGGAGTTAAGAGAGATAAATGAGAGGAATGGAGTGATTGCTACAGGCCCTTTGTAAGCATAATACAATAACCTAATAGTTGCCAGACTATAACGAGAAAGACGTCACCGGTACTGAAAGGGTTAACTATAGATGGCCTTGTTTTACCAATTACTAAACAAAAAATAACACTTAATTAAGGGGAGATGGGCGCATTTGTTTGCTCATTTATGGATCTTTTTATTGTTTTTAGTTTCCTCTCTAGAACTCAAGCTTAAACCCCCTCCCCACACACACACACAAAGGTCGCCTCCGACGGACCGGTTTTCCTCGGTCGGGATCAAGTGTGACGGAGTAGGGGTCCAGTGTGACAGGGTGGCTGTCCATCGCCGCCGTAGTATCTATCGGCGCCGCCCTACCTCCTATAGGCGCCGCTCGTCAGGAGTATTGTCCCCAACCAATTTGCGTGCTACGGCGCATGACGCCGCCCTAGCGGCGTCATTTATCTTCCTTAGGTCTTGCATGGTTGCCTCTCAACCCCTTCCAGTTGCCGTTAGGCGGCATGCCCGTCCATACTGCCCGCCGTGGGCGTCCCGCCCCTCTATCACCCACGATACTCGGCAGTAGTCTCCCCCTTGTATCGCCACTCCTTAACCATTTTGCTGCGGGTGACGTTCTGGAATGTTTTGGCAAGTTGCAGCAATTTCCAGGCTTTAAAAGCCTGTAAAAAACGTAAAAATCGTTTGTCAGTGGGCGGGAGCGTGAGGGGCCCACCTCCGACTCTCAGAGCACCGAGCGGCTCACTGAGCTAGGCTGTGTCTCGCGCGGGTCTCTCTCTGTCTCTCTCACCAGTGTAGCCAAGCGAGCGAGTGTTACATAATAGCGGGGTTCCCGCGTTTCACTGGGACCAATGCGGGTGAACCAGACCACGTACAGGGTCTGTTCTAGTGTCATTTTGAAGCTATTTCCGCCTTGTTTTCGGCAGAATACACTTCATTTAATGCAGATGCTTGATTTATCATTCAATAGTGCCTGAATATGCCCTAAATAGCCCAAACATATCCGCAGCCAAAGGGTTAAGTCGTGGAGCGTCGGCACTTAAATCAGCATAATAATAATAATAATAATAATAGTAATAATAATAATAATAATAATAATAATAATATTTATTCAGTTAGCAATTTACAAAGTTGGTACGACATAGTATGTTACAAATATATATGACATGTACCAGCCTTGCATAATTCCAACTAAGGATAGCCCAATAAGGCCATTAGGCGTATTTCCATTGGGGTCCTTGTGGGATTAGGTTAGCTGGGGAAATGGGGAGGATAAAGAAATAGATACTTTAGAGAAAGTATTTCTAGGGGGTTATTTAAAGATACCTTACATCCTATAGTAAATATCAGTAATCCATAATCAGTAATCATTTCAGTTTGGTTTGTCTATCTCTTATGTCGTATTTAGTAGTAGACATAAGCTTGGTGCTCCCTTCTCGCAGCTGTCCGGTTCAGGTATTCCTTCAGGCTACGTCTGAAGGAATACTGTGTTCTCTTTTCACGGACTGACTGGGGTAGGTCGTTCCAGTCTTTGATGGCAGTGAAGAAGAATGTTTGCTTACCCTGTCCTTGGATTCTCGGGACCTTAAAATTAAACATCCTGTTTCTTGTATTATGTCCACTCCTCTCATTTGCTTTAACAAAATCATTCTTTAGATACTCTGGAGCTCTGTCATAGAAAATGTTGAAGGCATTAGTGAGCCTGATTTGTTTGGCCCTGTCAGAGACATTGAGCATACCTAGTGACTGAAGTTGTTCCTGGCCAACATGTGATCTGGGTCCTAGGTTCAGCATGAACCTAACCATTTTATTTTGAGTGACCTGAAGTTTGTGCTGTGCTGATTTAGATGATGCAGAGTACCAGGATGACACAGAATAGTCAAAATGACATTGAACAAGCGCTTGGCAAAGGGTCTTTTTGGTCGCCGCGGGCAAGCATCCCACCTGTCTATACAGGTATTTTATACGTGCTCTACACTTACTCAGGATAGATTCCAAAATTGTTTCACCTGACAAACTCGCGTCCAGTTTCAGTCCGAGATATTTAACTTGTGACACTGTTGTTATAGGAATAACATTACAGTTGACCGAGAAGCCCACAATGTCTTTCAGTTTGCGTTTTGTTCCACATAAGATGGCTTTCGTCTTGCCCAGGTGAAGAGATAGTCTATTGTCCACTAGCCATTCACTACATGATGCTAGTTCTTTGGAAAGTGAAGCGGCAATACTTATTGGGTCTTTTCCTGAAACCAGAAGCACGCTGTCGTCTGCATACAGTAATAATTTACATGAGACGCTCAGTTCCATGTCGTTCACATAATATTATTTTTATTAATCTCACCACCACACCCCTAATGAAATTAATTAAAGTATATATGATCCACCGGGATTCGAACCCGGGTTATCACACACATATTTTTGCCACCTTAACCATTACACCACCAGGACGGTTAAAGGTTTATGCACACGCCTACGACTTATTATCCATTCTCAAATACTGGATATTAATCTAATCATGTTCATATTTCCAACCGCACTATGGTAGCCTACTGTTTAAGTGAGAGGAAAGAATATTCATGGGGCACAGATCATATAGACCGGCCTCTCGAAGAAATATCCCTAAACCTACTAATAATATTATTTTTATTAATCTCACCACCACACCCCCAATGAAATTAATTAAAGTATATATGATCCACCGGGATTCGAACCCGGGTTATCACACACATATTTTTGCCACCTTAACCATTACACCACCAGGACGGTAACAGAGAAAGAGTAAGGGGCTAAGGATGCTTCCCTGCGGGACCCCACAGTTAATTGGCATAGGATCAGATATATTATTATCAATTTTGACTCTTTGGGTTCTACCACTAAGATAAGATTTAAACGAGTTCACAGACCCTACGCCGCATACTCACCATGATGGAGCCCGAACCCAACGCGAGTAGCATCTGATGCGAGTATACACGCATGTAACACGAAAATAACACGAGTTTACATGAGTTTACACGAGTTTACACGAGTTTACAGGAGTATCCGCGAGTGTCGGCGAGTGTAACACGACCCCAACACGCACAGCCAAAATTTGAAAAATAACGGTCAAATTCCAGGGTACGAATAGTGCGAGTTTACGGGAGTCTACACGAGTGTCACAGGAGTTTACACGAGTTTACATGAGTTTACACGAGATGAACGCGAGTCTACAGGAAGTTTACAGGAGTGTATGGGAGTCTAACACGAGTGTGTGCGAGTGTTGGCGAGTGTCAGGATACGTATATAAAGAGGCCCCCACTGGCACCATTATTCACACCACGCAACACCACCACGGACGGACGTACTCTGCAGGATACAGCCCAACCCACCCACCAACCCACCCACCAACACACCATGTCCATCAGGAGGCGGAGAGCGGCAGCTGTGCTCATACTGAAAATGCAGATGCGTCTCCTAGACCTCGAGGAGCTGGAGGAGAAGGAGGCTGAAGAAAGACGTCAAGGGGAAAGGCCACGAATGAGAGTTTGGGCTAAGAGGTGGCTACTGAGACGGCCACAGTTCGGTGTGTACGAATAACTTATGGAGGAGCTTAAGAGAGAGGACCCCAAAGGATTCCGGAATTTCCTACGTGTGGACGTCCACCTGTTTAGGGAGTTGGTGGCACGTGTCGAGCCTAGGGTAGAGAAGCAGGACACCTTCTGGAGGGATGCTTTGTCACCTGGGCTGAGGATTGCAATCACACTCCGCTACCTGGCCACTGGTGACTCATATCCTAGCCTACAGTACGCGTTCCGTGTGGCCCGGAACACCATCTCCCTCATTGTGCCTGCAACATGCGAAGCCATCATTGCAGAATACCAGGAGGAGGTTATACGTTGCCCCAGGACACCGGCGGAGTGGAAGGATGTTGCCAGTGAATTTGCTAAGCGCTGGGATTTCCCACATACAGTTGGTGCCATCGACGGAAAGCACTGTGCCATCAAATGCCCTCCAAATGCCGGTACAGAATTCTACAACTACAAAGGCTTCCACTCCATCGTGCTCATGGCTATTGTAGACGCCGACTACAAGTTCCTCTACTGTGACGTGGGTAATCACGGTAGCTCCTCAGATGGTGGGGTCTTTATAAGAACGAATATCAGAGCAGCATTGGATGGGTGCACCCTGGGACTCCCTGCTGCCGAACCCCTGCCCAACGACGACACACCTGTTCCCTACTTCCTGGTGGGTGATGACGCCTTCCCCATGCGAAGGTACACTCTCATGAAGCCACACTCTACCCGGCAACTGACTGTACCGGAGCGGATCTTCAACTACAGACTGTCCCGGGCTCGCAGAGTTGTTGAGAACGCCTTTGGCATCATGGCAAGCAGGTATGTGTTTGATTATGTGAAATGTTTGACCAGAAATACAGGTATCGGTGATGGCACCCTACTAATATGAAGTATACTAGTCAGGTATTAAATATACATGCTCGTAACCATTATCCCTATAATTAATATGGATTAATACATCTCCCCCACATCCACAGAGTGTGAGTCGTCCACGTCTGCAAGTCCAGTTTTGACTAAAAATGATCCTAACCTTTATTTCCCTATTTAATATGAACTATACTATTCAGTGTTTAAATATACATGTTTTTTCTCTCCCTAATTCAGGTTCAGGTGCCTTCTCCACAGCATTCCCCTCCACCCGTCCCGTGTTGAGTCTGTGGTGATGGCGTGCTGTTGCATGCATAACCTTATGCGAATGAGGTTCCCTAATCACCACGCCAACCTAGCGGACGAGGAGGACCCTGAGACGCATGCTATCATCCCTGGTGGTTGGAGGGAGGTGCGGGACAGGCTGAATCCCCTCGAGAGACTATCCAGGAATGTCGTGACAGCCCAGGCCAGCACCTCAGCACCTCACCGACTACTGCTCATCACCCAGTGGCAGTGTCCCCTGGCAGAACGACCTGATAGGAAGGTATGTATCCATACCATATCCATATCTTGCCATTGCTTTCATTAATATTTTTGTAGTTTACATATTTTTATTATGTTGTTAATCATGTTTTAAATCAATTAAACCTCATTAATATATATTCTCTATTTGTTAATCGCTTTTTATAAAGTGTCATATATTATGGTGCTCACCTTTGCCTATGTCGTTTCATAATGTTTAATATATAATATTTAATGTATATTTTTTATTTATTTATATTTCATGTTGGATATCAATCTGTATATTATTTCTTGTCATCATATATTCTTTGCATATATTGCACATCATTATTTATGTTTTACTATCAATATTATTCCAGAAACCTATTTCAATCATATTATATTTCTTCTTTTCCTGTCTTCATTATCGATGTTAATATCAATATTATTTATAACACAACTTGAATTCATATTAACTTATATTTTGTCTCTGTTGACAAGTCTTTGCCCTGTTTATAAAAGGAACCTTTCGTGAGAATGTTTACCCATAAACTCTAATAATATAGTTTGGATCCAAAACAACAGCTGGAGGCACATTAATTTATTTTATTCATAAACATAGATATATAGCATGTTAATATATAGCCGAAAGTAATATAGTATATAAATATATACCAGAAAGTATAGAAATAATAAGAGATATTCATTTTATGTGTAGACATAGTATTATATATATTCGTCATTCCCATCACTGGGGGATTTATGACTTTATTATTATACACAAAGGTTTCACACATTTTCGTCATCCCCAGGCCTGGGGGTGTTGACTTTGGTGTTCAACCTTGTTTATAGGAAGTTCCCTGGTGTTGGTGGCCTACTAGTAGCTGGGCTTGAGGGAACCGGTGTTGCAATGTTGGCGCCATGTGTAGGGGTAAGCGACCCCGCCCACCATTCATGTATATGTGCAGGAGACCTGAATGGCGTACCAGCCATCAGCTCTTGGAATGTGGGGTTTGTGAAGGCTGCTGGCATGCGTGATGGTCCTGGCTGGGGTTGCATCTGTGGTGGTGTGGTGTGCAACTGCAGGGGGGCTGGTGGTGTGGTGTGCAACTGCGGGGGGGCCTGGTTGTGTGGTGTGCAACTTGGGGGGGGTTTGCTGGTATCACCATCTGGGGTGACGTGGAGAGGGTGACCTCATCCCTGGCCTGAAGGACTTGCTGCATTATCCTCCGTGACAGTATCTCCCCTACAGCGTCAGGGAGCCTCTCGAGCTGCTGCTCCAAGTACCCCACGAACTGTCCATACTTGGTCTCCTTCCCAACCAGGGATGTCACCAGGCGTGACATGTCCTCCCGCATCGCCTCCCGCGTCGCACTCAGCTGGAGAAACAAGAGTATGCAGGTTAAACACCTTTGGTACTTATAAAATAATACATACATGTCCTGGTAAGTTATGCTAATAACGTTTTTATGTTTTTCTCCTCCAGATGCATATGTCTTCCTCTACAGGAATTGTTTGCGGTTTACAGCGTACACGAACATAGGATTTACATAATACTCTCGTAATGACTAATATACTCTCATAATGACATATGTTAAATGTTTTCATATTTACCTCCACAGGTGAGAATGTCTCTACAGACTTCCGGCGCTTGTTCTGGCTGCTGGACCTGGCAGTGGGAGTTGTGTTGGTTGGAGGGGGCATGGCAGTGTCCTCTCCATCACTCTCGTCCTCGCCAATCACCTCCACATTCACATCCGGCGAGACGTCATCGGTCGGGTTTGGAAACTGAAACACAAAAACATTAATATATCCTATATAAATAAGACCTTTAACCTATTTTAATATACTTAAATATATGTACCTTGACAATATAAATAAATATAAGAAAATACTTTTTATGTTTACATGAAGCCTTCAATTATAAATGTATGAATTCAAGTATATATGCACAAGATAAGCATGATATTAACAGCCATGAATTAATATATGTATAAAATCATATGCACAAGATAAGCACGTTATTAACAGACATTAATAACCTAGGTATACATGGTTAAATAATATTTTCCAAATGTGATAGCGAACAGTTATTTAAGTATATATTGTTTTCACACATATTAGGTATGTTTATATTAGTTCTAACCTTAGCTGTGACCTTGGTCTTTACGCCCGAGATGTGCCCTTTGAGGAAGGCAAACTTCTGCATGATCCAGGTGTCCCTCTCTGATAGTGGCTTGCCCTCGAATGTCCCAGGTGTTCCCGCTCCACTCTTCATATCGCTCAGCTTTGAATACCTTGACCGCATGTTGCGCACCCAATGTGCCAGATTAGCGCCTGTGTAAAGAGTAATATTTATTAAGCAAGGCCCCTTTATATATATGATTTATATCCGTAATTTCACAGGCCAAACAAGGCTTGATAATACATTATTAGTTAATGCTGTTAAATACAAGCGTAGAGGGATGTATATGATACTGGCAACACACATACATATATGCCAATTTAGCAAACTTTAACATAATAGTAATTATGTATTTCACGTATAAATCACATGGAATCAAACCAAGAACACAACATCAAGGTATTCAATCACTTATTACAATTAATATTGCATGCTGCATGTTTTGTTGTGGGTACTTACCTGTGACATTAACACCCAGGGTAGCAGCCTTCTCGTCGTAGGTGCGGAGTTTCCTGCGCGTATCTTTGTAGGCCTTGCTACGCTTCATATATAACATCGGGGTGTCCTTCACCCACTCGGCCAGCATGTCCTCAGTCTCGTCGCTCAAGATCACCCTTGTCAACTTATTCTTCTTAATGGCGCCATAACGCACAGGGCCCGCGATGACAGGGGGATCAGGGGTATCATCATCACTGTCACTGAGGCTACCTTGGGTGTCCTGACTGGTATGAGTATCCTGACTGGTCTGAGTATCCTGGCTGGTCCGAGTATCCTGGCTGTCGTCAGCATCAATATCTCCATCAAACACGTCCATGTCCTCATGTCCACTGGGCTGGCTGTCCGGCACAATGTCATCCGAGTCGTCCAAGTCTTGCGACGCAACAGGCCTCCTGGCAGGGGGTGCGATGCGGGGTTGTTCGGAAGGTGTAGCCTTGCCTTTCTTCACAACACCATCACCACCCTTCCGAGACTTGGTGGCCGCCACCTTCTCCTTGGGCAAAGGCATGGTGCAGGGCAGGCAGGTAGGGCAGTGTGGTAGGGCAGGCAGTGTGGTAGGGCAGGCAGGTAGGGCAGCGTGGTAGGGCAGGCAGCGTGGTAGGGCAGCGTGGGTCGCTGTGCGGCCCGGGTCAATGGGTCCTTGGTGGGGTCACGGTGGAGAGTGGACGAGCACCGCGGGCGGTCCCTTTTTATAGGGATATTGACGCGGTGGTGCCACCTACTCGCGCGGTGTTGCCAGCAGTCGCACACCACTCGCGTCGACTCACGTTAGTTTCACCGTTACTCGCGTAGACTCACGTTGGTTTCGCATAGACTCACATAGACTCACGTTAATATCGCGTAAATTCGTGTTTGTTTCGCATAGACTCGCGACATATATTGTGAAATCCAGACCACCACGTGGGTACTCTCGTTTACGCGTGTTACACTCGCGTTACCCCGTGTTAACTCGCGTTAGCGTCGTGTTGACTCCTGATTGACTCCCGTTAAACTCGCCTTTGGCAATATTGGTTGTTTACTATAGTGTAGACTCCTGTTGTACTCGTGTAGACTCACGTAGACCCGTGTGGACTCGTGTAGACTCGCGATCATTAAATTTCTAAATAGTACAACGTGACTGTCACGCGAGTCTACATGAGTGTCACACGAGTCTACAGGAGTTTACACGAGTTTACGCGAGTATACGCGAGTCTACGCGACTCTATGCGAGTTGGCGTCCTACTCCCACTTGACTCTCCAATTTTTGTGTCTGTACAAAAATTTTGGCCGCGTTCGCGAGTCTACGTGGTCCACCGCGAGTCCACGCGAGTCTGTGCGAGTGTCGGCGAGTGTCGGCGAATTTGGGATAATCATTGGCGAGTGCAAAAATGTCATCACTCGCGTTGGAGTTGCGCTCCGACTCGCCAATGTGTGAACCTTGCTTTAACCTAAACTGTCGAGTTACTTACGAGTCTCGACACCTAGGATGCTCACACCGAAATTCAGTGCATTTATCCATTGTGCTACGAAGACAGTTACAGAAACTGACCAACAGCAGTCCTCAGTGGCCTTAATATTTAAATATCTGAATTACCTTTTCAAAGAGCGTTCATTGTCAGTTACCACATTAAGGAATCACCTCACGGCTATTAGGAAGCCAATTATCGAATTAACTGGCCTTTCCATAACTGAGGCGGAGGAAAAGGGGTTCATGCATGCATGCTTCCGGCTTCGTCCCCCACCACGCCAACTCATGCCCACCTGGTCTCTTGATTTAGCTCTCAATATGCTTCACTCTCATAGGTATTGTCACAAACCTGCTTACGAGTTAAAGTTAAAGAAGGCTGTTTTTCTTATGGCCCTGGCCACGGGTAACAGGGTTTCTGAGTTGGCTGCGATGAGTTCTGAACCATCTTGCCTACGGTTCTCTAGGCATGATATGAGTGTCCATATAGCTCCTACTCCTAATGTTGAGGCTAAAAACGAACATGCTATTCATGTGTTCTCTGAGTTTGAGGTCCCAGCCCTCAAGCACGGCGATAGACACCACCTACTTTGTCCGGTGAAAGCACTGATTACTTATAAGCAGGAATCTCGACCATCTCAGGCTGGGTCCCTCTGGGTCTCGCGGACAGGTAAACGCCTTCAGAAGCGGCAGTTGGCAGCTTTAATTGTTCAAGTTATCAGGGAAAGTAACCCGGGTGCTCTTGGGTGGGCATACGATATTAAAAAATGGGCAGCTTCGCTCCGATTTTTAAAAGATTACTCCCTAGATGATATGCAAAAGACCAACTTATGATCTTCTAATCATACATTTATCACGCCTTACCTGTCCGTGAATCTCATGAAACCTAATCTACAATGTATATGTGAGAAATAAATTGACTGCACCGGTATCTGGGAAGGGTTGGTAATAGCCATTTCTTAGGGTAACCTCATTAGAGTGAACCATTTCCTACCAGAGCCAAGTGATTGTAAATATTGTAAAGAATAATTAATATTAAGTAAATTAGAACTATAAGATTACCTTAGCCAAGTTAATTTAGTTATAAAACCTTGTAGGATTAAAACTTAGAGGTACTGTATTACGGATCAGTTTTGAAACTCCCGCGATCGCAGACGTTATCCACAATTTGTTGTGGTAACCTCAACTCTTGGATAATATGTTTACTAAATCATTGTGAAACGATATTTACATTGATATTTATATAATTAAACGCTTAATTTTCATTTATATGATTAAGTGAAGAGGGAATGAACCCCTGGTAACAAATTAGTATATAATTTATTTAAGAGTCGGAAATTGAAGTTCCGACCAGACGCCATTAAACTTTTGAACTAGCAAGACGTGTCTCGTGACCTCCCACCACACTCCCCGCGCCCGGCCCGGAGTCCAGGACTTTAATCCTATCTACCGAAGCCGGAATCCATAAAAACAACGCCAGGACCCTAGTTATAGCTAAATCATTGATATATAATATATGGCCATTTATACAAGAAATAGGGTGGTCAGTATGGAAGTGAAGAAGTGGGAATGAGTTACTTGAGAAGTGCGTGCGGAGTTACATGGAGGGATAAACAGACGAATGAGGAAGTAAGAAGGAGGTGTGGAGTGGAGGTAGATATGCTGGAAAGTGTGAAAAGGAACAACTTGAGATGGTTCGGCCATATGGAACGTATGGAAAGCGAGAGAATGACTAAGAGGTTGTACGAGAGCGAGGTGGAAGGACAGAGAGGGAGAGGTGGAAGGATGGAGTGAGGAAGTATATGGATGAAGGCGGTGCTGGTTGGGAGGAGGGGCGTCGACTGACTGGGGACAGAGGTGCATGGGGGTGGTTCGTTCGTGGCCACCCCTTCGGGGATCACGGCGTCAGGCAATAGATTGATAGATAGATCGGTTAGATAGGCTATTATGGGTTAAGATATAAACTAATCTACCACCATCTTATAATATCCATGCCATAAGGTAGTCTATCTATTAATTTACTTTTATTTCTTTTATTTTTTGATTGGTGTGGTAAAGGATATATTTTTGGCCATATAATCCTCCACATTTTGGTGCCCCAAGTGAGGATTCCGATTGGTGTGTAGGCTAGAGGTCAGGTTAGGGCCGGTTTCTTTTCATACTTGTTAGGGTCCTTGCTGTAGCGGTAATGCACAAGGTCACATTTGTGGGACATAGTCTGATCCCGCGCCATTTTGAGGTCCCTAATTGCGAGGTGAGATGCTATCGATCCCCAGGTGGTAGAGCCCGTAATTTTCAGAGAGACAGGCGACTGAATCGTGTATTAGATTGGCCTCACCATCTGACCATTCTACATTTGGGAGGCAACGACATACACGAGACGGTCCAAGTGTTTGAGGTTACGGATGACATCGTCTACCATCCAACTAATTGAGCAGCGCTGTGGCTCTATAGCAGCCGTTGTTCTGTTGGAGCAAGGAGAGCTGCCTCCCATCCCTGAGGGCGAGCCAGGAGTAACCCGCGGTCATTACCGCACAATTTACCAAATCGTGAATCGGCGGCTACAGAGACTACTGCGCGGCTATAAAACGTTCCAGTTTGGTCCACTGGAACCAGAGAAGTCAAGCTGCGCAGGTAGCTCGCTATCACGAGTACATCGTCGATTCATGGGAAGATTGGTTAATTTATCAGGCGATGGCCGTGGGTGAGTGGCATTACAATTATTGACCCAATTATTGATAAGATAAAATAGCATGGTGTTTCAATTCTGTGGTAGAGGAGTGGTAGGAGGGTCTGTAACGTTGCGTTCTCTGGCGTTTGTGAAACTCGGAGTTTGAGCTCCGTTTCAGTCCCTAAATATTCCCCATATTTTGCTAATTTAGGCCATTTTATGTTTCCGTCCTTAACGTCACCCGCCTCTGTAAGACCAGGTAGACCAGCTAAATGCTCGGGACGGAGCATATACAAAATGTAATTAATAAATAATATGTTCCCTCCCCCTTAGAAAAATGCGACTACCACAGGTTCCCACGAATATCTAGTCCGGGGAAATTAGGCCAAAAAAGGGGTCAACCCTCAACAAATTGCAATAGTAATGAAAGCAACATTATTCAACAAAGAAATATGTCTAGAATAACATATCAAAAGTTTACTCGAATAAAAGTATGGGAACACTGTCTAATTTACATAAATTCAAGATGGGCGCCAGAAATCGAAATTTCATTGTATTTGTATTGCAATTTAAAGTACGAATAAGATATTGAACATGTTAATTTCAAAAGACAATTCCCTGACATATTTGTTATGTTGATGATAAGTATTATTGTTGCAAGCAATGTACATTTGCCATCGATATGTACATCCAGACAATGAATAAGTCTGTTATAATAGTATTAGAATCTGTTTTACTAGATTCTAGAATACTATTATAACAGACTTATTCATTGTCTGGATGTACATATCGATGGAAAATGTACTATACAAATGAGTGTAGTAGAGCCTATACGACAAGAACAGCAAATGTAAATCGTATGTAAAAGTAAGCACTGCATGTACTCTGTATATAGCAGGCACAACGTGAAATATTAATGCTATATTTTGCAAATAATATTGTGAAATAATACTTGACAGTTCGTGTTTGCACAAAAATGACTAAAGTAACAATCATCAAATGCTGCTCATTAATTTATTACATCGTCATCGTGTACCCGTGAGATATTTGTACAGAGACCTCGGCAATGCCCACAGCCAATGGAACAGTCCAGTCCATTCTTGCGGCATGTACACTGCCTGGTACTACAACTTGACTTACATTTGCATCTGACTACCTAGAGCAAAGCTGTAGGAGCTGCAGGCCTATCCATTAGGACAGGCAGAAAGTTATTGCCTTGCTTGTACCAACCCCATTCTTCTGGTGACATATCTGTTCTACCCATCCATTCTTGAACTTGAAGACAGACACGAAGACTGTGGTATTTTGCTGCAGGTGATGAAGGTGGCAATACTTCGGGTTGCACAGGAGATGTGCTGCTGCCTACTTTCTGGTGGAAACGTTGGAATCGGAGGAAGTTCAGTGTGTCATTAGGATGGCCTTTGTAGATTTTAACTAGTGCCTTTTCTCCAGCAGTAACCAGACTCGCGGGTGTTGAGGTGATGGTGCAGCTGAATGCCAAGTCCAAGCTGTAAAGGAGCTATAGTAAACCACGACACCGAGTGGCCTTCACCATTGCCTGTCCAAATGATGCTACCTTCATTTTGCTGTCAACACCAGTGAAAAGTTCACCCAGAAAACACTGAAGGGATTTGGGTAAAAATTCACAAGCCTCTTCTACGGAGTTCATTTCAGCACAAGTGGGATACATATCAGACTGCTGTTGAATAATTTTTATGTCGTTTTTCAAGAGTGTTGCAGCAGTTGAAAGAATTCGCTCTTTTTCTTGCTGAGTGTTCGTTGTCTTTGGCTGAGAATGAAACTCCTGCAGGATACTTGTTGCATTTTACCACACTGTGACAATATTTGGCTTACCGTTGATGTTTGTGATTATAATCTTGTCTCCAAATTTCTTCTGTATTTGTTCTTTCATGTAGGTATGACTGTATGGCGGAACATCAGAGTCTGAAAGGAACTCGGCCATTTTGTTGAAGAGATCATTGACAGTTGTCTGTTCATCATCATTGCATTCCAGGTCATCTATTACATTCATAAAGGCAAGACATCAGGTGGTCTCCCTCGCTTCATGCGTTTCTTAGATGTACCATCATCATGTTGAAGACATTTCTGAGGAACATCCCTGCCAGTTTTAAAGTTATTGCTGCAAGTTTTGTGGTATACAGCATTGGCAGCATGTAAGTCATTGACATATTTAATTCTGCCATAAACCAAGTTTCCCCACTCGTCATTACGTTTCATGCATGACTCTTGAATACTCTGCTGGAAATCTAATGTCCTCACTGGTATGAGTTTGTAATCTGGATTCCTGCCTTGTCGAAGATCTCCTTGTCCACAAAATATGCACTGGATTCCATAATCAAAAGCACCAACAGATGATCTCAAAGATGGCTTTTCACTGGTAGAAGGATTATCACCAAGTCTTTTACGATTGGATTGTTCTATATATCGAGGGTTTGTGAACACTTGGCGACACTTCTGGTGAACCTTCTGTCCGGGAACTGCACGAAAGTCACTCTGTCTAGCATCACTTGCTCTGTTGATGCCCGCACAACCCTTTTCAGTTAGTTGAGAACTTGGTTCACCAAATTATATGGGTTTCTGGCACACAACGCAAGTTTCCTCTTCATCCATCATGGCTCATCCCGGAAAAAGAAAGTCAATATCACTACGATGCCTTAACTAGGATATGGCAATCATAGAATCATTAATCCTTTGCACATTACTGGGACATGAAGTAAGCATGAAGAAGCAAACAAAATTTCAAATTACATGATTACCATTAACATATTAAAATATTGCACAAGAACTATATTTACTGACACATCTGAACCGGTTATAACCCATATTTATGTGGACACGCTGAAAATATAACCATGATTATATGCATGAAGTTAACACATTTATTCCATTATTATATTTGTGAATAGTAGGTAGCATGTGAAAGGACATGAGAAGACCCAATAGGCAGGATTTTGTTGACTATCAAGATCTTGTTGACAATGTCCGGTTTTAATTATTGATACCGCACTATAATTTGACTATTTTGTTTTACATAATGTTTAATTTTCAGTAAACTGTTAACTATCAATACCACACTACATCACTGTGGTTGTGTCTAGCCTGTTCTGCTGAGTTCCATATCCCATATCAACAACAAAAGTCCTTTACCATCACCAAAAGTAGTTTAGGTGCACTGGAAGTGCTCCTGTGGCGGCCATTTTGGATTTATGCAAATTAGACCATGTTCCCATACTTTAATTCCAGTAAACTTTTGATATGTTATTTCAACTCTAATTTTGAGTTGATTAAACCTAGATTGATTACTATTGCATTTTGTTAAGAGTATTTTCCTATTTTTCCCTATTTTTCCTATTTTTCTGGGATAATAAATTAATGAATAACTAAAAATCTACAGCTTGAGCTTCGTTATGGTACCTAAATTTACCCTATTTTTTGCTAAGTTAGGCCATTTGTATGTTTCTGACCTTAATGTCACCCGCGTCTGAAATACCAGGTAGACCAACTAAATGCTCGGGATGGAGCATATATAAAATTTAGTAAATAACAAATATATTCCCTCCCCCTACTAGCGTGGGTTCACATGTATAAGGTAAATAATATTGGAGATTATAATGATTTTCAACTAAATTTTCATCTGAATTTGTAGCAAGTATTGGTACGCGTATTAAAATGCCCCAGAACGAGAAGCCCACCACGGAAGCCAGGAGCGAGAACAACAAAGAAACGGGAACAGAAACACCCGAAGGAAAGGCCCACAGAACGAAAGGACCAGGTGACCAAGCCAACCAGTTCAGACAGGCCGAAGCCCGCAGGGCTAAGCAGCTCCAAACCACACCTGCCTATCGCTTCTAACCACTGACCCTTCCCCCACCTCGCGTATCCACTACCCCTCGTGTCCTACACCTCTTACCCGCCAGACTCTACCTACATGATGATGAACATGAATACACCTTAATTTAATACACCCATGCCCTGTCTCTAAGTTAAGATATCAATATCAACATACACTAAAATACCTTGTCTTGCCAGACTAAGTTTCTGAAGACCAACCGCCCCCATAAATCTATGTATGTTCTTCCATCCGAGAAGTAATATGTTAACCCCCTAAAATACCTTGTCTTGCCAGACTAAGTTTCTGAAGACCAACCGCCCCCATAAATCTATGTATGTTCTTCCATCCGAGAAGTAATATGTTAACCCCCATGTCATAATTGATAAGAAACTATGATACCCACGGGTACACCATTGTATATATAACCATTATTCCTGTAAGACCTAGACAGAGATAATGACTGAAGATGTTAGCAACCATGCAGTAACTCTGATTCTTACCCCAACCAGAGATTGTATAGATAACCCTCTTTTACCATTGTCTCGATGCATATCTACCACGAAACAATAACGAAGCTACCCCTACGAACTGCCGCTTTCTTTGGTATATATTTCATAGAAAACGCAGTTCCCAGGGACAACTAGATCAGCAAGAAATCGTGTCAACTAATAGTGTCCATAACCCCTCGTATTGACGAGTAATAGTACACTATGTTTTTTCTCTACTTTTATCCACAGTCAAGCACACACCTACAGCTAACCTCATCTTCCCCACAGTCCACATGATTCTATAATTTCCAGACTCATATACTACCACCTATTGCTCATCCCCCGGTAGCGTTTGATTACCCTACCTTCCCTGTCGGTAACCCCCAGTCTAAGATACCAACTGTAGCCTAATGCCACCCCGACACCCAGAGACCTTAGGGTCAAACTTCCACGTAGCCCCCCTTAACCCTCTCCCTCTCGTTAACCCCCACGCTCCTCAACTCCCACCTAACCTAGCCTCTCCACATACCCCCTGATTATCCTTAACTTTTCCGTTACTAACATTCTCAAACCTTTTGTATATATACTCCTATCCAGCCTACCTTCCCCCAGTAGGAAGGAACACCATTAGAACTTTACTAACCCTTTGCATGCCATCTATTCCCTCACAACCCATTCACAACCCTGTACCAAATGATCGTCAGTGCGAGGCTAGCCGCCTCGCCAGTGACTAACTTCTATTGCCATACTTCCAGATAAATGTGGCAGAGTTAGCAACCCAGTCTCCACCACATCCAACAAACCATGCAATTAACAACCCAACCAATTAAACCAGCTGGTCAAGGCACCTTCGGTTTTGGTATTACGAACACCCACATCTGTCTCATAAACAGAGGGTTATTACAAGCATTTGTAATACGGCAAGCCCCCAGCCACAGCCGCCCAGACGACCATCACAGAGAGAGGACGCGCACCTACCCCTTTCACCCACCCGAGGAGGGAGACCCCTACCCCTGCGGAGGTATACCTGACCCCTGTTTTGACTTCCGGGTCATTGCCAGGTAGCACAGGAATTCTTCCTATCAATGAACTAACCATGTATGACTAACACCCTTACTAACCTCTATTAACCCACAATAACCCATTAACCTTTCTTGCATACTCCGATAACCAAATTAGCACCTCAGCTATACCATAGAATGAAGACTGAGCAATCTAAGAGAGACGCTCCTATCAAAGATGTCCCAAACCTCCTCACAAAGTAGATCCAGTCTCTCTCCCCTAAATACTTCCAGTATAGCCAAAATAGTACCTCTTACTAAGGCTCAGTTATATCACATTATGAAGGCTCCATACAGCCATGTGCCACAACAGTAATCACCACCTTACCTAGTTCCCGTATCAATTGAGAGATCAACTAAGTCCATCAAAACTCGAGGTCCCTATTGCCTACAGGGTCCAAAACCGAACCTATAAACCAAGCTCCAGCCCCCAGTAAAATCAGTTGAAAGATAGACACCAACCTGTGGTTGGTCCCTTGAGTTGACCTCTAGCTCTATCATTGTTTGTTCCTGAGAATTGAGTTCCAGAGCCGGCAGACTCCGTGGCAGATTTAGATAGAAGGATCTGTCCACGTAAAAGAAATCTACGTGCACCTTCATACAGACCGGGAAGCTGAGCGATCCACGTGAGATGCGTTTGGCGTTAATTCCGATCCAGATTGACAGGAAGATCCTAATATCTGTGATTCAGGTCTAGAAACCAGAGGGTATATAAGAGTGTAACCAGCAACGATCGCCAAGAGATCCGTCTTGAGAACTTTCTACATATGGACCATCTGGACGGCCGCGGAACCAGTCGTTAGCCCCCAACATCACGGACGCAAGATAACCAGGACCAGACCAATCAAATACTACCCAAGATTCACTCTATCAGTGCTACAGTGTTACAGTGCTATTTAGAGACTCACTTATTAATATTACTATGAAGTGGCTATATCTTTGCCCCAGTATAATTCATATATAACCATTCCATTAGGAAGTACTAAGCGTATCAGTGTTTATTAATTAACAGGCGATATTAACTTTGGTAATTACTCATATATCCAGATATTATTACATAGCAGCGAAACCCTAGTGATATCTGATGTTCGCCCACTGATTTGCGTTCTATGTGTTTCTGATACAAGAATATAAAACTTAGATCAGTACCCCCCTGAGGTTACTAGAATTCCCGTGCTCTAAAATATGCGTGTCTAATCTAGTCTGTGAACTACTACTTGTGCACCAGAGCTACCAGTGATAAATCTAATAGTGAATATGAATCTATAAGTAACATTGATGGTCTCCAGTATATAAACTTGTGAATAAAGCCAGTGATCAGAAGATTAATACCTGAACGTTGGAAGTGGGAGACTAGGCTCCATCCAGATCCACTTAATGCTAGTGTTGTTCAATTCTATCATTTGTCTTGTACGAGTATTCATATCTTCTTATGCTTCATATTAATCATCATCAAGAAAACTACAGAAGTGTGTACATCAATAAAAGTGATCGTGTGTCTTGTTACCGTGTGCTTATTTTGTGTTCTCTATTCCTCATACCTTGTTTTGTGCATGCAGCCTTCTATACCCAGTCAGTTAGAACTCACATTACCCAAGTTAATCCTGTAGAAAAACAGGGCATAACACGTATAATGCTAAAGATTAACAGCTAAATTAAAAATGTGTTAGGCTATATCTAAATGTAAATTTGATTGTTGAATATTAGTCTTCAGTATAAACATTAATAATTGTTTTGAAAATAATAACCCATTTTCCAAAATGACTGATATACTCTTGAGAAAATCTATGGTGGGGAAATTATGGTGAGGAAATTAGGCATTAACAAATTGCCAGGAGGTAAAAAGACATGAACCCTGTCCAAGGGAGCTGTTAAAGTCTCAAAATCTAAGATCTTAAAACCCGGTGGGCTAATTATGAAGAATCCTTCAATAAATTGGAGGAGTTTTACATCAAACACGAGCAATCTGAAAAGTTTGAGGAAATACAACGGACCTATGCAGATGCCCGTGAAAATGATTTGGATCAACTAGCCGTGTTCGAATCATTGGCGACAGAGACAGTTACCGGGACAGGGAGTAATGATACCAGTAATGGTATTACAGCTCTGGGACAACAAAGCTTTAAGTTGCCACCTATAACCTTACCTGAATTTGATGGGCAATCTGATTGGAATACCTTTTGAGATAAATATGAGGGTTTAGTTCATGACAGATCAGATATGTCTGCGGCAAATACACTTTCATACTTGTTGGGTCAACTTAAGGGTTTTGCATTGGATCTTATTAAGGAAATTCCCATAACAGATGCCAATTATACAGCAACTCTAGAAGTACTCAAGAATTTTGAAGATACCAAATTGACTCTACAGCGACTAGTTTACAAATTGCTGGATTTATCAGGACCTAAGCTAAGTACCAGGATCTTCAATCATTCCGGATCAGCTTGAATTGTGTTTTAAAATAACTTAGTACCCAGAAAGATCTTGACTCAGCTTCTTGGCTCCTGAACCACATTTTTCAACAGAAGCTCTCTCAGAAAACCTGTGATGAATTGTATCACAGGTATAAGAAGAACTACTTCACGTATCAAGAGATAGAAGAGGGCTTAAGAGAGCATGTGCAAACACATGCAGGTTTCTAAGAAGGATACCGGTATCAAGGAAGGAGACAACAAGGTTAAGTATACAAAAGCATCTACAACAGGGACTAAGGAAAAAGCAAAACTGTTCAAGAAGGAAGAGGTTGGTACCTATGTGACCTCCGTCCAACAGAATAATCAAACTAGTACAGTATAAAAAACAAGTGGTGTTTGGGAGAAAAAATTCACGTCTCAATTCTCCAGTGACCCAAGAAGTAACCAGAGAGATTAGGCCCACACCAGTGGTAAAACAAGAAACCCGGATGGTGTGTATGTTATGTTCTGAACAACATTCCACAGTGTATTGTAGGACTTACCCAGATCTTAAGGCTAGACTTCCATGACTCTTCAAACTAGGTAAGTGTCTTGTTTTCCTGAGCTCAAGACATTCTACTGAGGAATGTGCTACTGAATTAAATATATGTTTTCGGTGCAAGACTGCTGTACATCATACAGCGTTGTGTCCCAAGATCAGTGAAGTACAACCCAAAACTACAAGTGTGAATATGACCCTGACCAAAAGGAAACCCAATGCATACGCCGGCAGCTACTCCTACAGCCGAGGTTCAACTGATTAGAGGAAAAATGGTTATGCCAGTCAAAGCACTCTATGATACTGGAGCGCAAAAGACCTTCATTGCTGGAGATGTTGTCAGAGCCATGAATTTGCCAACAGTGGGGAGAGTGAACATGGTAATAACTGGATTCTTGTCATATAAGGAAACGCAAACATTTGATGTGGTTAAACCCCTGATTAGATTAGGCAAATACAAATAAAAGGTGACTGCGGTGGTTAAGGAAGACATGAACACTTCTGTGGTAAAGAAGGGTTTGAAGGAAGCATCTGACTACTTAACAAAGAGTGGTGTCCAACTAGAAGACCGTAATATAGAGTCTGACGTAGTAGGTCCAATTCAACTGATCATCGGCTCCGACTATTGTGGACGCTTCTTGCGAAAAATGACTCGGAAACACGGTATACAGTTAATTTCTTCATCAGGTGGATACAAAATAATGGGATCTCTACCCACATGCGGGCCCAAGTGAATCAGACAACCGGATGGATCCAGTCTTTGTGACTCCTGCACAATCTCTGGTGGTGGCTAGAATCGGTGCAGAATTAATTCCATCACAACCAGGAGACATTCTGGAGGAACAACAAGAACCTGTTCACAAACTTTGGGAACTGGACACTGTGGGTATAGAAGCAGATCTTCCCACCCCTGAAGACATCTTAACATATAACCACTACCTAGACACAGTTGAGTATAAGGATGGCCAGTACTGGGTAGGACTTCCATGGAAGATAAATGCCCCTGAATTACCAACTAACTACCAGAGTTCAAGATGTCAACTGAATAAAATGATAGAGAGGTTGCGTCAACATCCTGAACGACTGGAAAATTATCATAAAATAATTCAAGAGCAGTTAGAAAATGACTTTATTGAGGAGGTCCCAGGTGAAATAAACCACAAAGAGGGTCATTACCTTCCTCATCATGCTGTAAGTACTACCCCCATCAGAGTGGTATTTAACTGCAGTTCTCAAGCAGCGGAGAATGAATTAAGTCTAAATTATTGTCTCTATGTAGGACCAAATCTGACTGAAATACTGGGTGATGTACTATTAAAATTCAGGACAAAGAGATTTAGGTTTGTGGCGGATATCTCCAAAGCCTTTTTGAGAATAGGGCTAAAGGAGCAGGACCGCAAATTCACAAAATTCCTTTGGCCTGAAGATCCGGTCAATATTTACGAGCCGCACCACAGCTGGGATCTCATTTCTAATGGTAGTTTTGGGTTCCTGTCATTTTATGCTTCATTGCTATATAATTTTATCCACCGGAAAATATTTGTTTTTCTTGGCTTTATTTATTTATTTTTATTTTTTGCCATTAACCTAACCAATAAACCTAACCTAACCTAACCTAAATGTATTTGGGGGCTATTAGGTTAGGTTAGGTTATGTTTTTTGGTTAGGTTAGGTTAGGTTTTTTGGTTAGGTTAATGCTAAAAGAAAACAAATAAAGCCAAGAACAAAATATTATCCAGTGGATAAAAATTATATAGCAATGAAGCATAAAATGATAGGAACCCAAAACTACCATTAGAAATGAGATCCCTGCTGTGGTGCGGCTCGTAAATATTGACTGAAGATCCTTTTCAGCATGGTGGGCCGCTTTCGGTCAGTGTTATTTGGTTCCTGCTCTAGTCCTTTCTTGTTATGCAGCACTTTGAGATATCATTTCCAGAAGACAGAGAAACCGAAAATGGGTCAACTGTTTTACATGGCTAATCTTCAGGGCGTTGCCAACAGTGGAGAAGAGGTGATTGAAATCTACAATTTGGCAAGGCAAGATTGTAATAAAGCCAATATGCCACTACAAAGTTGGAATTCAAACTCTCATATTCTTTTGGACCAGATAAGAAGAGACTATCCTGACTGCCAAATACCAGAATGTCAACCAGTACTAGGATTACAGTGGAAAACGACTACTGATGAGATGTATCTAAAGCCCCTCAAGTTTCCCGATGTAAAACTCACAAAACGCACGCTCTTAAGTCAGGTCTCTATGATGTTCGACCCATTGGGCATATTTAGTCCCATATCAATTAAAGGGAAAATTTTAGTTCAGGAAGCCTGGAGAGAAGCACTGAGTTGGGATACTCCATTACCTGAAAAGTATACAGAAGAGTGGAACAAATTGCAGGTGGAATATGAAAAGGTGTCATCAGTCAATTTCCTAGAAGATGTGATCCTACCTCTGATAATGAGTGTGTTCAATTGCACGTATTTTGTGATGCCTCATCTAAGGCGTATGGTGCAGTAGCTTAATGTGTCACTGAAGTCCGATCTACTTTCATTATGTCCAAGTCCCGAGTAGCACCATTAAAACAACGTACCCTTCCACAGTTGGAGTTGACCGCTGTTGAATTGGGAACTAGGTTAGCTACTTATTTTAATGGTATGTTTCCCTTTGTAGGTGAGACATATATATGGACAGATAGTGAGATATGTTTGCACTAGATAGCTAAAGATGATAGTCACATAGTTTATGTGCGTAACAGAGTTGGTGAGCCGAGGTATAAGTCTCAAGAAACTGATTAACAAAACTCTGTGGTTTCAGGGTCCAGTTTGGCTACGTCAGAGTGATTGGCCAGAACAAAAATCATACCAGAAGGTTAATGATGATCAGGTTTATATGGACCCAATAATTATCCCAGAGCCTTCAGTGATTGACATCACCAAGTTCTCCAATTTGGACAAACTATTAACTGTAACTAAATTTGTGTTTAAGTTCCTGAGCAAGAAGGTAAAGATGGAGGAATTAGACCCACTTACCTACTGGATCAAAAGGATACAAGCTGAAAAGTATGAGGAGGAATTAACTCAACTACGTAAACCCAATCCCAAGCCAACGAAAATAATGAAGGATCTTGGGCTGTACCTAGACAACCAAGAATTAATATGTTGTCGAGGTTGTATTGGTAAAGATGATCTACCCCTCAAAACTCGGCATCCAATCCTATTGCCCAAGGATTACGACCTCACTAAATTGATGGTTTTAAAAGCACATGAAACCACTAAACACGGTGGAGTAGCAGACACTCTAGCCTATATGCGGCAAAACTATTGGATACCCCAGGGACGACAAGCTGTTAAACGCTGTATTAAGAATTGCATTATTTGCAAGAGGTATACAGCTATAGCTATTCCTTACCCTGGTCCACCAGCTCTCCGGCCAGACTGCATTCACCAAAGGAAACCGTTTGAAGTAGCAGGTGTGGATTATACTGGCGCCATCACTCTCACAGGAGATGATGGACCGCCCAAGAAGGTATATATATATGTCTATTCACCTGTACCAGCACTCGGGCTATGCATTTGGAAATAGCGGAGGACATGAGCTCGGAAACCTTTATAAATTTGTTCAGAAGATTTGCCGCTCGGCGAAGTTGTCCCCGACGGTTGATAAGTGACAATGGGGCAAACTTTGTGGGCACATCCCCGCTAGTTTCAGAATTATTAACCCGGCAACTGCTGGAAGACTCTTAAGAGTTTCCCCGGGCGACTGCGGGAAGACTCTTAGAGTCGTATTCTTAAACAATTCTTTCCCTTCGAAAATGAAAGGAAGGAATTTTCTTTCGATTTGGTATTCTTAAAAAATCCTTCCCTTTCCTTTCCCTTGGGAAGGGAAAATCTTTCCCTTAACCTAAGAAGTGTGCATGGGGGTAATTAGAAACGTCCGCCTGTGCTGACGTATTTGAGCTGTTTCCATCACTAAAATATTCATTTTACCATAAATAGCATTAATACTTATCCATACGCGCCTATTATGGGTTGATTATAAAGGTATTAACCTGAAACAACAATAAAACGAGTGAAAACAGCGTTTGGATGGTCAAAATCGGAGATACAGGCCGCGAGTTATATAATGTATGGGTGAGGCAACCTGCTTTCCCGCCAATTTCCCCCAAGGCCACTGAGACACAGTCGATCGATACTCTCTCTCCTCTCTTGCACTCGCTTGCTAACAGAGATGACAATGCCCTGCTTGCAACTCGCTAATGTTAGCACGAAAATATACCTCAGAATAAGGGAATAACAGGGAAAATAGGTGATAACTGAAGGAGGGGAGGAAAGTGGGGAAGGAGGGGAGGTAGAGGAGTGATATTTTGCATGACCCAGGGGCAAAAAAAAATAAAAAAAAAAAATAAATAAATAAAAAAAAATAAAAAATTTATGTTTAAAGTTGATTTTTTTTTTCTCTGACTCTTAAGAGTCTTCCCGCAGTCCGCCGGGGGAACTCTTAAGAGTCTTCCCGCAGTTTCCGGGTTAACCTTTCCTCCCCGGGCTGTCTTACCCAATGACAGTCGGGCGAAATGGCTGAAAAACGTCTAGGCCTAGGCTACCGTATTTATGTTTATTTTCACTGCTAGAACTTTCCCACTCATCTATAATCGTAGTGCGGTTTTCAATCTGTATTTTGGCATTGAGTAGAGCTCTGTAAGTGAACTGGTTCAGTTGTGATGACGATTTCAGTGGAGCCAATATTGCAGTGATGTTGCCAATATGGGGGCTTTTTAGACACTAATTTCGTCATGACGTCAGAACAATAACATTGAGGAGTCTTCTCCTTCTTGTTTTCGGAGGTGCGGTGACGAACGCTTGGGTTTGTTGACATACGTCGTATGCACAGCGTTCAGACCAAGCTTAATTAGGCTATTAAGCTCATGCCTTAGATGAGGCATACCGGGTAGCGGCCCTTCTTTCGTGCTGTCCTTACCTAAGGCACACCGGGTAGGAAGGGTTAAACAGGGGAAAATATTGGAATTTGAAGGACTCTCACTAGGCAGGTCTTCAGTTTTCCCTTTGTCATTATGTTCATAACATTCTTATATAATTGGAGTCAGTGTGACTAAATATTGGATTTGACCACTATGTAATTTTATTGACATGATATAATGCACGATATTGAAAATGATATTGTAAATAAAGTAATGTTATTAAAAGTTTTAGAAGACCACTGATCTCGGCGTGAATTCGCGTGCGGACGATTCTGGCAATTTCGGGCTGCCAGCTGATAGCCTATTCCTCATCTTATACATATTTTGATTGTTATTGATTTTCATTGGTTTACTGATGTAGCCCTTTCAAAGCATCAATTTTGTGCACGGTGTGACTATATTTTGGCACGTGTTAATGCAATAAGTGTCAACATTACCAGGTTTTGAGGCTTGCCAGAGATACGCTATCAACAATTCCCAGTAATACCATACTTTACATAACTAAAAATAGCTAGGCATATACTGTAATATTAATATAAATCTGTGGGCTAACAGTAATAGTGGTCAATCATCTTATATACTAATTTAGCCTACCTTACCAGTATATACCACATATTGGGTTAGGCTAGGCAGCTAGGCCTAGGCTTAGCCTACAGCAGGCTACATCATCATGTAAGCTAGCCTAGCCCAGGCTAATCTATTTCTCTTATGAATTTCATGACCCATACAGGATTGTAGGCCTAATTTTTTTTCTTAGTCTACATCCCCACTGAATAAACTAACCTAGGCTAGTCTCTGTCCCTCTAGGCTAGCCCATCATAATGTTCAAGCCAACATTTGTTAGATTTTGTCAGAATTGGCTCACCTCAGATAGGCTATCTGGATTTTAAAATGTTGTGAATTTATTAGGCCTATGGGAAGGATGTAGTATTTGGACGTACTACATGGCGCCTGTCTTGGTTTACACTACGCGGAACGGCGGCAGCAGTGAACGCTCGCGATCATGTTCCAGTCTATTTTGACTGCCGCAGGATTCAATAATAGGTTGACGGGGTCCTCACCCCCACCATTACATGTTATCATCATCATATATTATATTGCCAACAGGGGGAAAATAACCGTTAAAATAGATGGGAATGTAACCACGAGCGCACTACCTATGTAAATATGACGACCGTACACCCGGATACATCCTTCACGATTCACGACTTTTGACTGCTTTTTTTAAGTAATTTGCCCCCTGCTGGCAAAATACCTATATATGATGATGACAATAAGTCATGGGGGAGTGAGGGGGGCCCTCAACCTAATGTTGTATCCCACGGCAGTCAATATAGACAGAAACGAAACGTGATCGCGAGCGTGCGAGTAGTGTAAACAAGGCAGGCAATAAGCTCGAAATTCCTCGAATACTACATCCTTACCTTTATTACTTTGTTATAGAAAGTCCGAGTTACCTTTTCACTATAATATTTTCCCTGATTTTCATAGCCTTGTACACTATCAGGGAGCGTGTTTTTAGATTATTCGGTAGCTACCGGGTATCTTGACTACAGTTCAAGGAGACTACAGCAGCAGTTTGCACGCTCTCTGCGTTTATTTTTAATTTGACAGTGTTTGGTGTTCAAATCCCCCCCCCCCCCTGGACATAATTGTCATCATCATATTCATATATAATGCCAGCAGGAGGCAAATAACCACTCGCCGAGGGATGATTTCAGAAAAAGTGGCAAAATCTGACGCATAGAGCGTGCTAATATTGCCGCAGTGTCTTCTTGAATATTGTTATCATATTAGCCTAATCAAAACAAAATCCCTTGAAAAACATATTTGTAAACACTAGCCTATTCAATACTATTGGTTGTGAGTACAATTATAGGCTACCCTAATTTGTCATTACAGTATATACTAGACTAATCCCTCTACTTTCTTTAACCCTTGTCTAGCGGGGTGTTTTGGGCTCATTTGGGCATAGTCAGGCCCTCCTGCATGATAAATCAAGCATCTGCATGGAAAATAAATTATTTAGCAAAATACTAGGCACTAAAAGCTTCAAAATGAGACCAGAACGAGCTACGTAGCACTCGTGGTTCTCTTGCAGTGATGCCACGAACATGGGAGTTTAGCATATATGGGTATATTTTTCCCAGTTATGCTCACTACTGGCTACACTGCCGGCCTCTCGAGAACACAGGGAACATGAGTTAACCTTTGAACTGCGCATGCCTGTGCGCATGTATTTGAGCTGTTTCCATCACTAAAATATTCATATTACCATAAATAGCATTAATACTTATCCATATGCGCCTATTATAGGTTGATTATAAAGGTATTAACCTGTTACAGCAATAAAACTATTGAAAACAGCGTTTGGATGGTCAAAATCGGCGATACAGGGCGGGAGTTGCATAATGTATGGGTGAGGCAACCTGCTTTCCCGCCAATTTCCCCCAAGGCCACTGAGACACTGTCGATCGATACTCTCTCTCTCTCTCTCTTGCACTCGCTTGCTAACAGTGATGACAATGCCCTGTTTGCAACTCGCTAATGTTAGCACGAAAATATACCTCAGAATAAGGGAATAACAGGGAAAATAGGTGATAACTGAAGGAGGGGAGGAAAGTGGGGAAGGAGGGGAGGTAGAGGACTGATATTTTGCATGGCCCAAGGCAAAAAAAATAAATAAAAAAAAATTAAAAAAAATGTGGTTTAAAAAAAAAAAAAAAAAATCTCTGACTCTTAAGAGTCTTCCCGCAGTCCGCCGGGGGAACTCTTAAGAGTCTTCCCGCAGTTCCCGGGTTAATGTGCGGCGGTAAGCCTTGGGAGTCGGCTGTCTGGCCCGCTGTGCTCCCGGCCATTTGCACTCGATTTTAACCCTTTAAAAGCCTTAATAATGCTCCTACACTTGCTGCAAATTGGTGCACGACTTAAGTCAAGCGCCGCCAATAAGGGGTTAAATATCCAAACAATATAACTTAACCTGAGAACCTAAGATAGGCCTAGGCTATGCTAATATACAGCGTTTGATTATGCCGAGTGTATAGGCTAACTTACTAACATTGGTAGTATAGCTAAAAGTCTGGTAGGCTAAAAGAAAATGTATAAGATTAGAGCCCAAAATTGCTAATGAAAAAATTTGCCTACTTATTTTGGGCTGTATACAGTATGGTATGAGATTTTGTTGAAAACTTGGGATTGTTCTTGATCCCTGGCAAGCCTCAAAACCTGAATTTTCAAACTTATTACATTAACATGTGTCAAAATGTGCACAATATTAATGCATTGAAAGGACTGAATCAGCAAAGCAATAATAGTCAAATATAGCCTACTCAATGTTTGTAAGGAAAACTCCACTAGTCACCAGAGTCCCCCGCACACTGTTTCAAATAAAATTTGTGGATTTTCTGTCTGAATTTACTTTACATCCTTAGTATTCTCTAGTCTTGTAGGTTAGGAATAATTATGGTATTATTACATACAGTACATACAGTGTTGAACATCAGTGCTTCCAGCAGCTGTGGTGGGTGGATCGGTATCAGTCATTATTATGATCAGTATGGCAGTGGTGGACAAGTCCCCGTCAGTTTTTAGTGTGTACGGGTCAGCGAAAGAACGTGACACCGGATCTAATTGCGCATTATATTGGGCTGCACAAGGAAGGCTAGTTAGTGAAACAAATAGTGCAAGCCACTGGAGTATGTGAGTAATCGGTAAGAAATTGGGCGAGGCCTTACAAAGATATTTGCCTAACTACATGATAACCTAGCCTTTGCCAAACTATATGATAGCCTAGCCTTTGAGGGGAGAGTAAAGAACATAAGAATATCACCCAATCTTCAAAACTATACTAATGGATAGCTAATATTATGAATAACCTACTCATTGATACCTAAATCATAACTATTGGTGATTCATCTTTTATTCAGATTACCCAAGAACAAAAATCAATTTAAAAATTGGAAGAATCTTATTTAAAGGTTCAGTATTATCCAAGCAACCTTCCGCGTCGATTTGCACGCTCTGGGCCATGACCGTTAAGTTCACTTCTATTATGTCCGCTTCTTAGGTTGAGGGGGCCTCACCTTCCCAGGAATTATTGTCATCAATATACAGTATATATTGTTTGCAGAAGGGCAAATAACAAATAATGGTAAGGGTTGTGTTAGCGGGCGTACTGTCCACTTTGTTTACAGTCGCACGCTCGCAGTTACATTCGCGTCTAATTTCATTGCTGTTATTTGCCCCTGCTGGTAATATGTATGATAATGATAACAAGTCATGGGGATGATGGGGGGTAAGCCCCCCTCAAACCATTATTGTATCCCACTGCAAAACAATTTACCCAACACCTGGCCGTGGGATACAATAATGGTTTGAGGGGTGCTATGTCCCCTCACCCCCCATGACATTGTCATCATCATATACAGTATATTACCAGGGGCAAATAACAGCAGTCAAATTAGACGTGAATGTAACTGCGAGTGTGCGAATATGGAAACAAAGCAGGCGGTACGCCCGCTAACACAACCCTTACCAAAATAGGGAAGGATGTCATGTTGTGCGCTCGCACTTACGTTCCCATCCATTTCGACGCTATATTTTCTGCTATTTGCCCCCTGTCATTACTGCATGAATACTAGGTTAGGTTAGGTTAGGTTGTTTGGTTAGGCTAATGTATTTTTATATCCAAAGGCATCCGCATAGTGTAAACAAGGTGGGCGGTACTGCCGGTACACTCGGTAACTCCATTCTTGCCCCAAAATAATGTATACAAATAAAAAACGGTCAAATTAGATAATTAATAAATAAATATCGGTAGCCTAAATATAAACATTGAAAAAAACTAGTTTCAATAGCATAGTAAATCTACTATGGGCCATGAATTGCAATTTTTACCAAATTGGGCCAGATCAAATATAGCCTAGCTTTAATTTTTTGTTCGCTGAATAGAAAACAAATCTAGCCTAGGCCTATATAATATATAGGCTAGGCCTACAGAAGTTAAAGTTAGTATTTGAACTCAGCACACCAAAATATGTCGGGCTATAATGTGTATTGAACTTTGAAGGTAAATACTTCTCAATAGTGGGTTATTGTACGATTCCTATAGCCTAGTTGTTAAATTTTGGTCAGAAATGGAAGACTTGACCTTGTAATTGAAAGGTTCTCATGCTTGATATACGGTACACTAATTCGCACTACATTCGGCTAATCTAATTTATCTCCATCCCTGTTTCTTATCATATCAGTTTATATGTAATTATATTCTTGGATAATAGCCTATAGGCTAGGTCTAAATACTACAACAAAAGGTAAAATTCTAGTTTCACGTACACAGCGACAAAAGGGAGGCGCCATTGTAAAGGCATAGCCTCCCGACCAACTATGAAGATCAAGGAAATTGCTGGGTAAAAGACGTAATATTATGATAATAAACTACATTAACGACATTAGCCTAACCTAACAACCTTACCTAACCTAACCTAGTATTATGTAATAGCTATGGTGCCGCATATGGGGAGAAAATATTATTTTTGTTTACAGTAGGTATAATTCCTTATAATGCATTTCCGCCGCTTTGGACATATATAGAAATTAAGTATGGTATATGACAACTCTAAAGTAGCCATAGAAATATATGAGTATGCTGTGAAAGCGAAACTAGATTTAAACCCAACAAAATATGGCTTGTTGGTGTACATGCGCGATTTAGAGCTAGGATCCTGTATTTATTAATATCATGTTGACAATTCATTCTTGTGTTTGTGCAAGTCAACATAATATGCTTTGAAGACAATATTTGTGGTCTAAATCATGTTTTGGGCAACAATAATGCAAGGCGTTTGTTTGACAAGGTTTGCTTACTACTTCAGGCATACCAACTGGTGCGCGGCGTGCCTAGCTTCGCCTGTGGAACAGAGCTACCAACACTTCCGAAAAAATTTCCTTCCAAGGAATTCTTTAAGAATACCGAAGGGAAAGAAAATTCCTTGGAAGGGAAAGGAAAGTTAAGGGAAGGTATGGGTTTTTAAGAATACGACTCTTAATATTGTAAAGAATAATTAATATTATACAATTTAGAACTATAAGATTAGCTTGGCCAAGTTAATTTAGTTATAAAACCTTGTAGGATTAAAACTTAGAGGTAGGCCTACTGTATTAGGGATCAGTTTTGAAACTCCCGCGATCGCAGACGTTATCCACAATTTGTTGTGGTAACCTCAACTCTTGGATAATATGTTTACTAAATCGTTGTGAAACGATATTTACATCGATATTTATATAATTAAGGGGACCGGCTGGGTTTTAGGCTTAAAAAGCTCGAAATCCTGAAAATACCATTAAGTATTAAAATGTGTTTACTCAACATCCCTTCTTGAGCTGCATTTTGTGTTACCACCACTGATAAGCCATTGGGCTTTTGGCAGAAAATGAAAAAAATTATCAGTGATATCCGAGACATGTTTACATACAGTGTTCTCATCGTCCAGCATATTACTGCTTCATATTCATCAGCCAACTTAAAATAGCCCTATATAATTATCACTAGAACTATACACTATACCAGGGGTAGGCAACCTTTTGACCATGATGTGCCAATATTATATTAATGCCAATTTATTTACTACCCTGCGTGCCAGGTTCGAAAAAAAAGGAGATTTCCCTGTATGTGGCAACACTGCGGCAGTGCAGCCACATCACCAACGGCTTGAAGGAATGTGTGGTACTCGTCTACAACCAACCTCACTTCTTGTCGCGTTCACGACCAATTGTCGTTGTATTCAATGTACAGGTATAATTTTAAGATTAGTTAGAATCGTGCATTAAACAATAACATATGTTCATTAATTAAATATACACTATCTCTCTCTCTTGACCATGATGTGCCAATATTATATTAATGCCAATTTATTTACTACCCTGCGTGCCAGGTTCGAAAAAAAAGGAGATTTCCCTGTATGTGGCAACACTGCGGCAGTGCAGCCTAACACATCACCAACGGCTTGAAGGAATGTGTGGTGTACTCGTCTACAACCAACCTCACTTCTTGTCGCGTTCACGACCAATTGTCGTTGTTATTCAATGTACAGGTATAATTTATAAGAATTAGTTAGAATCGTGCATTAAACAATAACATAAAATGTTCATTAATTAAATTATTATAATCTCTCTCTCTCTCTCTCTCATCATTATTTGTTTTTTTCATTGTATATGACTGTCTTTGTTCCATCAAATGTCTCGGCGTGCCATAGACAAGCACCATTAGTGCCAAGCCTGGCACTCGTGCCTAAGGTTGCTGACCCCTGCACTATACCATGTAGAAAGTCTTCTGGAGAAATAGGGCAAATTTAGACAAAAATGCAAGATAAACTAAATCACAAATGTATGCTAGAATAGCATTGACAAATTGCTAGATAGTCACCAGACACTAGATGGAAGTGATGGAAGTGATTCGCTGGATCTAGCGGTAGCAGCTACATTGGCAACATCGTACCAAGAACCTTCATTCCGTTATAATGATCAAGGTCAGATTTCGAAACTATTACAATTATTTCAAAGTTCAGAGATCATCAGATCGGTTTGGAAGTCGATGTACACAATTTCAGTTCCATTAGTTTAAGAAACATTCACATAATATGCTACTTAGAGGGTTTAATAAAGAAGCATTCCTCTCCTGGCATCGTATAAGCGAACGCAAGCTGTTGTTCTTTTTTTTTGTTTTAAGAACTGTATGTATATGATTGATTGAGGCAACAGCATTCTTAAGTATCTGTATGTAACACTAATATTATCTATATGCATACCTCCTTATATTAAACATGTACCATAGTAATCATGTGCACTCACTTATATAATTGTACTGTATTGACTGCACTTGGTAACTATGGGTATTTCATGATCTGCCCGCTAGGGGTATGTTATGATCAGATCGAGAGAGAGACTAGCCTACCAAAGGTCTCTCTGTACACTGTACCCACTTCACTCCTGAATACAAGAACCTATTAACTTTTACCCAGTGTTTGACTTATCCCACCTCTTTGATAAGTACCTGGGGATCGTCTGGAGGCAGCCAGACCCAACATATACATGGCGCAGTGAGTAAAAACCGGAGTTACGAAGTTGGACAATCCTGTGGGACCCTTGTGAAGCCGCCATTACCAAGCCAGCTCCACCACTCGGGAGTAAGACAGTGCCTCCAGACCCAGGATTACAGTGAGCAGTGCCCCTGGATATACAGTGCTAACAGTGAAGTGTTGTGTATTGCCAGTGCTTTATTTTGTGTATATTTCATGTGTGCTTGCCCTGGGTACGAGTTCCAGAGCTGCAGGGTCAGCCAGCAAGTGGAGCGCTACACCCTCCTCCCACCACGGCCTGAGCAACACTGAGTTGAGTGAGTGAACGCGGCCGCCTCCCCCTCCCGAGCCACGAGCGGATGGTGAACACACATACGCATACACGCACTGAGCACGCCGTCACACACACTATTTGTTGCTGGCAATCTTTCACAGCAAAAACACTGTTATCTACTAGGACGAATATTCAAGTGGGGAATTTTTCGACTCTTTGTTATCAACCTGTCTGTCTGTTGCCCTAACAAGAGGATGTCAGACCAGGAAGATTTACAATTGCAACACAACCCCACATCACCTCCCAGCTCTCCTACACAAACCTCCCCTGGGATTTCTGGACCACTTCCACCTCCACAAATCTCCCAAGATTTTTCTGGTTTCTCCACTTCTACCCCCTTACGCACTCCACCTCCTCCACCCTCCCACCCACATGCTTCACCCTCAGTTCCGTCTGGGGCCGATTTCCTACAGTTTATTCAGTTTCTGGAGGAATCTAGAAGGCAAGAAGAGGCAGTGAGAAGACAAGAGGAGGCAGTGAGAAGACAAGAGGAGGCAGTGAGAAAACAAGAGGAGGCTTTAAGAAGAGAGGAAGAGAATGCAAGATTTCAGGCTTTGATTCAACTGTTGGCCACTTCCAGGATATCTACAGATCCCTCCATGGCCCAGGGCCCACCCTCCCAACAGCAACGAGTCAGCCCTTCAGATCCCTCAGCACCTCCACCACCACCAAAGGCTACAGCACAGTCCCCACCACCACTTAAAGCTGACTCCACCTTTCAGATGTTTCGAGAGTGGAGACGTCGCTGGGATGACTATGCAGTAATGGTGGACCTCCCCAAACTACCTCCGGCAAAGCAGATGATCCAGCTTCGCATGTGCCTGACCCTCGAGATGCAGCGCATACTTGAACACACCCTTCAGATCGCCCCTTCGACTGACAAGACGGTGGATGAGGTGTTGGATGCCCTGCAAGCTCACATCAAGGGACTTCGCAATGAGGCACTTCGTCGAAGAGAATTGTTGAGTTGTAAGCAGCTTGAAGGGGAGTCATTTGCCGAGTTTTATGTCCGCCTGAAGCGCATTTCCGAGGAAGTTGATGTGTGCCCGGGAAATTTATCTGTCTGCGAGGAAACACAGCTCAAGATGGTGATCCTCATGGGGATCAGAGACAAGGAGCTGGTACAGACACTCATCTCCCTGGACTCCAAAGCACCACTAAAGGATGTTGTGACTAGGTGCCGCTCCTATGAGGCCGCTATATCTGCGACCACGGCCATTAGTGCTCCTCCTGACCAAGTGAGCGCAATTTCTTCGTATAAAAAGGACAAGAAAGCTCAGGGAAATGGCAAGACTCCGGCCATCAAGAATTCATCAAAGTCAACGGATTTCTGCCAGTGTTGTGCTCGCCAGCATGGGTTGGACACGTGCCCAGCTGCTCAGAGCACCTGCGACGCCTGCGGACGACAAGGCCACTGGTCGCGGACGATCAAGTGCCCCGCCAGTAAGGTCCAGTGCCACCTCTCTCACCGCATTGGGCACATTGAGAAGTGTTGTCGGGCGTCGAAGAAGAAGGACAAGCGCCGAGGGGGATCTCCAAGCAGCAGTGGTACCTCCCCCGACTCCAGCGAGTCTCAAAAGGCGAAGCACAACAACTGTCGTCGTGTGGGATCAACTTCTTCCTCTGCCGACAAGACACCACAGCCCATCGTTGTCACCCTGTCACACGGCGATGTCAAATCCCGCCTACGGATGCTACCGGACACAGGCTCTGACATTACAGTGATTGGCCTGCGACATCTAGGATCTCTGGGTGTCTCTAGGAGCAGCCTGCAAGACCCTTCGCCTACCATGACGCTCATGGCGGATGGGTCCACGATGGCGCCTGCTCTGGGTGCATTTCAGGCAACCCTCACCCTGGGCAAGAGATCGTGACCTGCCCTGATTCAAGTGCACGACGGTGTCCAGACTCCTCTGCTTTCTTATCGCCATTGCAGGGAGTTGGCCATCATCTCTCAGGACTTTGCTAAGCCCGTTTTGGATGTCATCAACCCAGGAGAATCTCCAGTACAAGACGCCGAGAGGACTCTACAGGATCTTCGCGCCGCAGCAAGAGCGGACCCTACATACGTCTGTCTACTCGACTGCGTCACCTCAGGCTTCCCTGTCAACCATTATAACCTACATGATTCCTTGCTCCCATACTGGATGCTACGGGATGATCTCTGTGCTGATGGAGATCTCGTCCTCTACGGAGCTCGGATTGTGGTTCCTCCGGCTCTCCACCGCCGCACCCTACAGCAACTCCACGACAGTCACAGAGGTGTGGAGGCCACCAAGAGCAGAGCGAGGCAGGCTGTCTTCTGGCCGGGGATAGATTCCGACATCGCCAGTACTGTTCATGCTTGCGAGTCGTGCCAGATCCTCCAGCCTGGCCTCCAGAAGGAACCCCTCCTGAATGACGAGAACCCGATGGGGCCCTTTGAGTCTGTCTCGGCCGACTTTATCATGGTTGCCAGGAAGTCCTTCCTGGTCGTGGTCGAACGTCTCTCGGGGTGGCCCGTTGTCGTCCCCTGCAAAGGCGACGCTACTGCCTCTGCAACAATCAGGCTCTTCTGTCACTACTTCCGGGAAGTTGGTGTTCCCCTCTGTCTGAGGTCCGATGGAGGCCCACAATTCACCAACCAGGATTTCCGGGACTTTATAGAGAGATGGGGAGTCCGCCTTGTGGTTACGTCACCGCATCACCCACAGGAGAACGGCCATGCCGAGGTTGCAGTGAGGTCAATCAGGCACCTCATTCTTCAGACTGCACCCTCTGGCAACATTGACATAGAGGACTTTGACCGGGGTCTCATGGAACTCCGGAACACTCCTAACTTCACTGGCCGCTCCCCTGCCCAATTCCTATATGGTCATCCCCTTCGGACATGTCTACCTGCCGACCCCAGATCCTTCGTTCAGGAGTGGCAGGGCAAGGCCGAGGACTGTGACAGACGTGCAGCCGACCGTGCCGAGCAGGTTAAGACCCGGTACGATGCGCACGCACAGCCCCTCCCCAGGTTGCGTGTCGGTCAGCAAGTTCGGATTCAAGACCCGACATCGCAATGCTGGGACAAGGTGGGGGTTGTCATGAGTCTTGGCAAGTCCAGGGATTATGAGGTGCGTCTCCCTAGTGGTCGTGTGTGGTGGCGGAACCGCCGTTTCCTCCGCCCTGTACCCCAAAGTTTTGACCCCCTCCCCCAGTCCCCTGCGACCCCTTGCAATGACCAGAAACAGTTGTCCTTAGCGTCTGACCCCCCAGTTGCCCCACGTTATTCGAAACGACCCAGAGAAAAGGAGTCCGCTCGAGATTGAACTACGAGCGTGAGGGGGGAGGGAGGTGTATGTATATGATTTATTGAGGCAACAGCATTCTTAAGTGTCTGTATGTAACACTAATATTATCTATATGCATACCTCCTTATATTAAACATGTACCATAGTAATCATGTGCACTCACTTATATAATTGTACTGTATTGACTGCACATGGTAACTATGGGTATTTCATGATCTGCCCGCTAGGGGTATGTTATGATCAGATCGAGAGAGAGACTAGCCTACCAAAGGTCTCCCTGTACACTGTACCCACTTCACTCCTGAATACAAGAACCTATTAACTTTTACCCAGTGTTTGACTTATCCCACCTCTTTGATAAGTACCTGGGGATCGTCTGGAAGCAGCCAGACCCAACATATACAAGAACGTCAACAAACGCTTCGTATATTTGGGTTTGGTGAACCTTTTGGGGTTCCTAGTTATACATTAGAACATATTTATATTTTGCACTCTCTTATAAGTATAAACACTTACTTGTTAAAGAGGAAATACACAAAAGCCCAATTTCGAATGATCGTGAATATTGGGAGGTTTGACGACCTCCCTTATAACCAAATAAGGAAAACCTCTTATTTGGTAGCAGTCTCGGAGTATCCAACGTAGGGCTTATGATCTCAGCCGCTACCACAGCGCGCCGATTTATCGGTACTCACGCGAAGTACCAAATAATCTCTAGAGTTGCACCTCAATTCACTACTAGGCACGTTGTACACACTCCGAGACGACTAAAGAAGGAAGAGAAAGCAAAGGAGAGAAAGAATTGTTATAGTTACCCATTTAATCTAGCTGCTCTCCTCTAAGACATGCTCCATTTTCTATGAGCCTGCGCCAGGACCTGCCAAAGTATCGAGGTATCAAGTAATCAGTTTAGATTGGATGGGCAGGGGATCGGCATGAGGGCGGGATACTCTGTCGTTGGATACTCCGAGACTGCTACCAAATAAGAGGTTTTCCTTATTTGGTTATAAGGGAGGTCGTCAAACCTCCCAATTTAGTAGCAGTCTCTACGTTTCCAACGTAGGGCTTGAATCCCAAATTGGAGGCGGACATCCAAGAAACCTTAAACCCCAAGCCGGAGCACAAGCAGAGGACCAAGAAAAGACACAAATAAACAAATCAGTTTATTGGAAAAAGAGCGTAACAGTACTATCGTATAAATACGATAGAATATGACTCTTTTGTGATCTTGTATGTCTCTGTGACGTCACGATCTCTCCTACAGCACGACGTAGGATGAGTAGATCGAATATTATAAGATTGTAAATAAGTTAAGTTATAAAAGGCCTAATATGCTATTAAGCAATATTGCCATGGTCTTATGTAGTATATATGAATTTATCGTATATATTAATATAATTTATCGTATAGAGCAACCTAAATACGGTACGATAATTTGGGCTCCTGGCGGTTTGCCAAGGCAGCAAGGTGTGCTTTTGAGGTACGTCAGAGCCTTCACGAACACCAACCAGTTAACATCTAATTTTCCGCCCTCAGTTGATCGTGCTTTTGTGCCTCTAATCACAATACACATACAGCAATACACACAGCTACACCATCACGACGCTCTCATCGACATCATGACTGACTGATAGATAAGCATAATATTCATGTCCATTCCCATGTAATCATTTATTCTTTCTTTAACTTGACTCGTGTCTCGGGACCGAAGTCTCGTTCCCCATTGTCCACCACCATATTGGGTAAAACGTTCTCCCTTGCCTCATTGCCACGTGGAACTATTGGTGAGTTAATTCCTGGCTAATATTAACCCTTATAACCTTACCCTATAATTATATACATTTATTATGTGAGACCTTTGGATATAAATTAGCTTGTTTCAGATTGAATTCAATTTAGATATAGAGTATTCATTTAGATTGATTTTATTTGATTCATTATAGCTTAGTAATATTTAACTTCCATTGATAGTTTACCACATTGGTGCCCAGACCCGGGAATTAGCTACCAGTAAGGGATTTTAGGGCAATGAACAAGGGGACATATAACAGGATGCAGGAACAACTCTATGATAAACTGGCAAGGCTAGCCAAGCGATGGTTAGAGCCGGAATGCAGAGTCACATCATTGCACCTGCCCAAGTTCTGCTTCCCACCCATCGTCTTTCCCCAGTAATGTTCTTTTCAGTTTCAGACTTCCTGTGACATATGACCTGACCTAACATTTTTTCTTGTTCAATATGATCCATTAGTAGGTATTGCTATATAGTGTACTATTTTTTCTCCATAACATAGAAGTCCGCCGGTTGGCGTCTCTTAAGTAGCCTATTATTTGGCCGTTGTTTTTGTAACGTGATATTTAGATACATAGCCTATAGGCTCACATGCAAAATGGATAAAGACCATAAAGAGACACCGTCTAGTGGGGTGCTAAGCAAAGCCCCTAAAAATCAAAGGGCGGGACTTCGGGGAGTGTTAAATAGGCTAATTGTGGACTTAAACACTTTCATCACTACTGCTGATCTAGAGGAATTGGAGGCTAGATTAGATAACGTCCAGGCTACCCACGGTCGTATTACGGCTCTGAGTGAGGTGATTGTGGCTGACATGATAGAGGAGGAAGAGATAGTTACAGAGTGTGATAATCGCGCCCTCTATGACGAACCTGTCTTTAGAGCGAAGCGCCTATTACAGCGTGCTGTCGCAAGTAAGAAGGGAGGCGATAATGAGGCCCATAGAAGGGCTGACCCAAAACATACTGTACACCTCCCAAAGCTCAATCTTCCTACATTTGGGGGCAAGTTAACCGAGTGGTTAGCTTTTTGGGACGTATTTCGATCTACGGTTCATGAATCCTCTTTGGATAATGTCCGCAAGTTTCACTATCTGAAGGGACAAATGGAAGGAGAGGCCTTACATTTAATAGAGGGTTTTGCAGTAGTAGGTGGTAGTTATCTTGAAGCGGTACACTTATTAGAGTCCACATACGGGGATAGAGAGCAGTTGAAGATGGCCCATGTCGTTGCCTTGTTGGGGCTCGCAGAACCACAGTATAAGGTTGATGAGTTGACAAATTTCAGGGCAAATATGGAGTGCCATACTCGATCGCTAGATACCCTAGGGCTTACCACGCAGGAAATGATAGTCATTATCTTGCGTCAGAAGCTTCCTATGGCAATACTTGATAAGGTAAGATCATTTGAGCTGGGGGAATTCAAAACTCAGTTCAGTAAGGAGATCAATAATCTACAGTTGAACAAAGGGAGAATGTATGTGTCGGGAGGGAGTGAGAATGTGGAGAAGAGGGGAACAGTAAGCATGACAGTGGGGACTAAAGTAAAGAAAGAGGGTGTGTATAAGAAACCTGCTCAGATTCTATGTAAGCTATGTAACAACAAACATAAATGGAGTTTCTGTGTAAAATACCCGACAAATGAGACAAAACTAGCACAGGCGAGAAGATTGAAGCTATGTGTAGGTTGTCTAAGTGGGGAACATGGTAAGCAGGGACAATGTACTGCTACATACTTAAGGCCCTGTCGGCACTGCAAAGGACATCACTTTGATAAGTTGTGTCCTACTGCAGATAAAGTCAAAGACGTCAAAAAAGAGGGTACTACAACTGTGGCACTAGGTAGCACGCAAGACACCACTATATTGCCCACAATACAGATTCCCATGGAAGGTAATGACAGTAACAAGGTTTGTCGGGTACTTCTAGATCAAGGGTCTCAACGTTCCTTTATAAAGAGGTCCGTACTAGTGGGACTGAAACACCGAATCGTAGGGGCTGAGACTCTTCGATTACAGGGCTTCACAGGGGTTACTGATAAACAAGACTACGAGATAGCGGAGATTTCATATTTCTATCGTAAAAACCGGTACTTTATGACTTGTATCGTAGTAGACACCCTACCAGAATATGTATCTGTGGGTGTGAAGAAGGTGGAACACGCATTACGTAGCAAAGGGGTTAACTTGTCAGATCCCATGGGAAATCAGAGTGAGGTGCATGTTCTACTTGGTGTGGATCATTATTATGAAGTAGTATACCCTGGATTTAAAAAGATGTGTGGTGTAATTTTAATCCCCACTAAATTTGGATACTGCATGAGCGGAAAGGTGCATACTACACAGTCAAAGGTCCTGGTCGACACGGTCTCGATATATAGAGTCAATGTAACCGCGGCAGAGGAGTTGGGAAGGGAGGATTCCCAACCTAGTGACCCTAAGATGGCTGCCGAGTTCGACCTGGAACGACTGTGGAGATTGGATCACATAGGCATTAATCCTATGGAGACTGATTATGACTCGGAAGTTGCGCTACAAAGGTTTGACGAGTCTGTGTGCTACTGTGCCTCAGACAAGCAATATAAAGTTAGTTTACCTTGGAAGAACAGTGAGATAAGCCTACCTACCAACTATGGTTTGGCATTAGGTCGCTTGCGCGCATTGCAGCGGAAATTGTCTAACGAACCGAGCACGCGCCAGGCGTATGACGATGTATTTCGGAGTTATGAGGATAGGGGTTTTATTGAGAGAGTCGATGTCAAGGAACCGTGTAAGAAGGGTAGGGTTCACTATCTGGCCCATCATGGGGTAAAGAAAGACAGCGTCACCACACCAATACGGGTGGTGTATGACTGTTCTGCCCACCAAGGTCAACAACCCAGTCTGAATGACTGCCTGTTGACAGGTCCGTCCATGGTGTCGGACCTGTCCCAACATCTATTGCGGTTTAGGCTGGGAAAGTACGCCTATACCAGTGACATCGAGAAAGCATTCTTGATGGTCAAGCTAAAGGAGGAAGATAGAGATGTTACCCGCTTTCTTTGGTTCAGCGACATTAGCGACTCTGAAAGTCCCATCATAATATACCGTTTTCAGGTTGTACTCTTTGGGGCCACTTGCTCGCAGTTTTTGTTAAATGCCACAATCAGAAAACATCTAGCTGACACTCATGAGGACACAAGTAAACTATCTCGCGGATTATACATTGACAATTTGCAGGGTACTAGCGATAGTCAAGATGATTTGTTGTATGCATACTGGCAAGCACGCAGATTGTTTGCGGATGCACATCTATTTCTCCGCGAGTGGGTTACTAATAGTGAAGATCTTCAGAGTTTAATACAGGTGGATGGTACGGCATCTCTTAACCAGGAAAAGTCCAGAAATTTGGGGATGATCTGGCAACCTAAACATGACATACTAACTTTTCAAACAAGGTCTTTTGCTCAGCAGACAGGAGCGCACACAAAAAGAAGTCTGTTGAGCAAAGTTGTGCAATTTTTTGATCCTTTGGGTCTAGCATTACCTGTTACCATAAGAGCTAGGATTCTAATGCAAGAAGTTTGGAGACGTAAAATAGGATGGGATGACAGTTTGCCCGAGGACCTGAATGACCAAGGGACATTGTTGTTGAATGAATATGCCATCCTATGTACTAAACCTATACCTCGTAAAGTGGCGGCGTTCGGTGACGTTACGTTACACACGTTTTGCGATGCTAGCGCCACGGCATATGGGGTAGCCATATATGTTGTTACTTCATTTGGGGCACATTTAGTTACAGCCCGGGCCAAAGTAGCCCCGGTTAAGAAGGTAACTATCCCTAAAATGGAACTGACTGCCATGCTGCTATTAGCACGTCTGGTGCAACATGTACGCGTAGCATACGAGAGCGAATTAAATATTGAAATCGTTCACGTATGGTGCGATAGTCAGGTCGCACTCAACTGGATACATAGCAAGAAGTCTCTGCCAGTTTATGTGCGGAATAGGGTAGATGAGATTAGAGCCCTTTTGCCAGACGTTGCTTATCATTATGTAAATACAAAGGAAAACCCTAGTGATCTCATAACTAGGGGTATAACGGCTAGCCAGTTAATGAAGTCCGAATTGTGGTGGCATGGTCCAAAGTGGCTGCTCCATGAAAGTGAATGGACGATATGGCATGCTGTTGGTGAGGGACTTCTGCCACTGGAAACAGTGGCAGTTACAGCCCAACCAAATGAGCCACCGGGTCCTATCATAAAGTGGGCAAGATTCGGTGACTATAATAAACTAGTCAGAGTTGTAGCTTGGGTGTTGCGATATGTATCCAATCTTAAGTTTAAAGTAACGGGCCAACTCTGCAACAGGGGTCACAACATTGATGCTCGTGAATTTAAAGCAGCTGAAGTAACTTTGATCAAATGGGTTCAAGTAGAAACCTTTTCCAATGAATTAGAATCCTTGAAAGGCTCGAATAAGACATTAACCCTTAATTAGCGGCGAGCAACATAAGTCGAGTTAAAAAAAGCTGGACTATGTGGCGGCGCTCGACATAGGTCGAGTGGCAATTTCAGCACGTAATGTGGCTGAGAGAGAGAGACAAGTGGTGGCAGGAGACTAGCGAGCGTATGACTGCTCCAGACCACCGCGGCGAACCTACTGACACAAATCTCAGCTCCCTCCTCCCTCTCTCACTCGCTACATACTCAATTATGTACCGAAACTACCGAATTACCTGCTTTTTGCACTCGCGTTGCACGGTTATTGCAAGAAAACTATCCATCATACAAGGATCGTTATGGTGTCATTCGAAAGCTCTGTTTATGCCCTTTCAGGGATAGGTACTTGTTTTACGTTCTGGGTCTTATTTAGGCATGAAAATGATCACGTAAACAGCCCTATTTTGGCTAAAAACACCCCGCTGTGCGGTACATATAATAAACCGCATAGGCCGCTCGTAAGGTGTTAATGCCTAATATAGTGCGTCAACTAAGGTTGCACCTAGACAATGGCCTCATCAGGTGTGAGGGTCGCCTGAAGTGGTCGGGTGTACCAGATGGCACAAACCGACCTATACTTATGCCAACAAGACATCACGTTACTGATCTATTGATCATACGTGCACATAGGGAAGTAAAACACTACGGGGTATGTCATATTATATCAAATTTACGTCTCATATGGTGGATACCCAGAGTTCGACAAGTAGCTCGACGCGTAGTGAGAAAGTGTGTAATATGCCAGAGACTAAAGGGTAAACCATATGCAACAGGACCAGCTCCACCTCTACCTGAATGCCGTGTAAAGCACGTAGAACCTTTCCAAGCGGTAGGATTAGATTACACAGGGGCATTGAAGACGAGGGAGCATGAGAAGGTTTATATATTATTGTTTACCTGTGCGACGTCTCGAGCGGTACACCTAGAACTATGTGATAATATGTCTAGCGAAGAATTTATGCTGGCGTTCAGACGGTTTTGTGCCCGTCGTTCATTCCCTCAACTCATTCTTAGCGACAATGCTCCCACTTATGTCCAAGCTTCAAAATATCTAAAGGATATGAGTAGTGATCCTACTATCATCACTTTTTTGGGAGAGAAGAAGTGCGAATGGAGGTTCATTCCAGTTAAGGCACCTTGGTTTGGTGGAATGTGGGAACGGTGTGTCGGCATAGTAAAGTCAGGACTACGAGCGGTTGTAGGACGTGCTCTATTAAAGAAGAGTGAGTTGACGACAGTCCTCACAGAGATAGAGGCAGTCGTGAATGATCGCCCGCTTACATATGTGTACACCGACCTGCAAGAACCACTACCATTAACGCCAGCTCACTTGCTATATGGAAAACCATTGACTGCGTTTCCATCTGATTTTCAGTCCATAGTAGAGTTAGAGGATCCCTCGTTGTACTCTGCGGTAGCGGTGTCTAAGAGATACCAGTATATATCCAGGATAATCGAGGATTTTAGGAAACGGTGGATTAGTGAATATCTGCTAGCATTGAGGGAAAGGAGTGTTACTCCCTCTGGTAGACCAACGGCCCCTACAGTTGGTGACGTTGTTTTAATTAAAGAAGATAGTCCTCGTTTATACTGGAAATTAGGCCGCGTATTGGAGGTATACAAGGGGGCAGACTCTGTAGAGCGGGTGGCGCTATTAAAGACAGCCACTGGAACTACTGTTCGTCCTATCGCACGTTTGTACGCTTTGGAGCTAGATTCCGCATTGCAATCTGAGGCTCCACCTGTTATTGCTGGGTCCGAGGATTCTCGAAGGAACGCCTCACCTCATACTGATGGTGATCATTCTCGGACCGGGACGCGTCCCAGACGCGCTGCTGCTGGCGCTGTCGACTTGTGGCGTCAGAAGATAGCCTCTGGGCAACTTTAGGTTTAAGGTGGGGTTCAGGTCTTTTTTGTGGGGGGAGTGTATCGTATAAATACGATAGAATATGACTCTTTTGTGATCTTGTATGTCTCTGTGACGTCACGATCTCTCCTACAGCACGACGTAGGATGAGTAGATCGAATATTATAAGATTGTAAATAAGTTAAGTTATAAAAGGCCTAATATGCTATTAAGCAATATTGCCATGGTCTTATGTAGTATATATGAATTTATCGTATATATTAATATAATTTATCGTATAGAGCAACCTAAATGCGGTACGATAATTTGGGCTCCTGGCGGTTTGCCAAGGCAGCAAGGTGTGCTTTTGAGGTACGTCAGAGCCTTCACGAACACCAACCAGTTAACATCTAATTTTCCGCCCTCAGTTGATCGTGCTTTTGTGCCTCTAATCACAATACACATACAGCAATACACACAGCTACACCATCACGACGCTCTCATCGACATCATGACTGACTGATAGATAAGCATAATATTCATGTCCATTCCCATGTAATCATTTATTCTTTCTTTAACTTGACTCGTGTCTCGGGACCGAAGTCTCGTTCCCCATTGTCCACCACCATATTGGGTAAAACGTTCTCCCTTGCCTCATTGCCACGTGGAACTATTGGTGAGTTAATTCCTGGCTAATATTAACCCTTATAACCTTACCCTATAATTATATACATTTATTATGTGAGACCTTTGGATATAAATTAGCTTGTTTCAGATTGAATTCAATTTAGATATAGAGTATTCATTTAGATTGATTTTATTTGATTCATTATAGCTTAGTAATATTTAACTTCCATTGATAGTTTACCACAGTACGGTGCATATTAAGAAAGTACATGTTACAAGTATCAGTCTAGGGTCTAAAAGTGCCGAAGCAGGGCAAGGAATAGGTCATGTCCACCTGTGAATGGCACACCAATCTGGGAAGAATGAAGTCAATTGTACAGTAGGACAAGAACCTTAAGGCATTGCACAGTAGGTGGATGATCTCCAAGGACACTCTTTAATTACAAAACCGGGTATGAGGCATAGGCATACCAAACAAGTAACCAGAGACAGTATAGTCCATATGTAAATAAGTAAGAGATATATCCTTAATACTAAACATAGAGTACATACATGTAAAATGAAAGAGAGAAAGGCATTGTACAAGTATACAAAATTACCCCTCCCTCCCCCCCCCCCCAGTCTAGGGAAAGGAAGAAAATACAGTATGGGATGAGAAGAGATACAGGATGGAGATGAATCACGTGACACATTGGCCTAACGCGACACAAGGCACACCTGGCCTGGCAGTGGACATGGACAGGTACGATGAGACAAAAGTGCTGTGGGAGGACCATAACCCTGTGTCGGCTATGTCCGATAGTGAAGAGTTATGTAAAAACCGCACTGTCGCCGCATATGAGCGGATATCATGCGCTGAACCCTTCATAAGGGGATTACTAGCAAGAATCACATAACGTAAATGAAGTCCCACAGCACGTTTGCCTAACCGTGTTCCTGTTTTTAGGGGCCAACCAGAGCGCGGTCCCCGACGTCGGCACAGCAGCACGCACATACGTATGCAAGGCTCTTACCGGGCGTAGCGGATGATGCGTGCTCCCACATTTTAACACCTTACGAGCGGCCTATGCGGTTTATTTATATGTACCGCACAGCGGGGTGTTTTTAGCCAAAATAGGGCTGTTTATGTGATCATTTTCATGCCTAAATAAGACCCAGAACGTAAAACAAGTACCTATCCCTGAAAGGGCATAAACAGAGCTTTCGAATGACACCATAACGATCCTTGTATGATGGATAGTTTTCTTGCAATAACCGTGCAACGCGAGTGCAAAAAGCAGGTAATTCGGTACTTTCGGTACATAATTGAGTATGTAGCGAGTGAGAGAGGGAGGAGGGAGCTGAGATTTGTGTCAGTAGGTTCGCCGCGGTGGTCTGGAGCAGTCATACGCTCGCTAGTCTCCTGCCACCACTTGTCTCTCTCTCTCAGCCACATTACGTGCTGAAATTGCCACTCGACCTATGTCGAGCGCCGCCACATAGTCCAGCTTTATTTAACTCGACTTATGTTGCTCGCCGCTAATTAAGGGTTAAAGCCGGTACAGTAAACGGCTTAAAAATGTGCGCCTCACGTTTATTCTTGGCCACAAAATGAACAGAAGGGGCCAAAGTGACTGACCCCAAGGAAGGCGAAGAACTCATGCAATTCGGGGCCCTCGACATGGCAGCCAACTCCGAGACCCTCTCTCCTGTAGCCAACGCTAAAAGAAACAATGTTTTATCAAGCAGATGAACAGGTGTTGGGTTAGTGGTGTAGATGGGTGAGGTAAGGAGCCTTAGAGCCTTCGCCAGAGACCATTGAGGCGGTATCTGGCGCGGGGGCGGTCTAAGCCTAAAGCAGGCTTTCATGAAAAAAGATAGCTCCTTGTGAGGGAGCACCAGCCCCGTCAAGGTTTCAAAAGGCTCCCTAATAGCGGACAGGTGGTTCCTAATGGTGTTGTACATGTAAGTGCGTGTCCCAAACAAGTGATTAAGGTAATGGAAAACTAACGCAACCGACGGAACTGTTTGTTCGGTGTCATTGATCCATTTTGTAAAAGTAGTCCAATGAGACTCGTAAGTCTTCCAAGTAGCCTTAGTCCAGTGCTGATTAAGCATATCAGTCAAGCAACGTCCATATTTCGGTAACCACCCTGCCTCACAAACATCCACGATGCGAATGCCAACGAGGTCCCTAGGTCTCCAATCTGTCCCAAGTGGAAGTCTGAGACAGACAGGGGAACGGGACTCGGGCACCATCGCTTCAGCTGAGCGTACCAGGCTTGGGCCGGCCAGAGGGGCGCGATTAACCAAACCTTGCCACGGTACTCTCTCAGCCTGTGTAGGACTTTGCACATAAGCAGTGCGTCGGGCGGAGGAAAAGCGTAAATCGACTGCCACCTGCTCCAGTCGTCGCTGAAGGCATCCGGCACCCCCGCCTGAGTACAAGTCCAGCGGGTGAGGTAGTCCGGCAGCTTGTTCGTCCCCGAGGAGGCGAACAAGTCCAACTGCGGATGGCCCCAGGAGGCTGCGAGGTCGTCGAAAACGCTTTGTCTTAATGACCACTCTACCTTGGTGCTCTGTCCTCTCGACAAAGCATCCGCCCAAAGATTGGCCGTCCCGGGCAGGTAAGTCGCATGCAGGGTGATGCTGTAATGATCGGCCAGGTAAAACAATTTCTCCGCCAGGTCTTGGAGAACAACAGACCTGGAGGAGCCCTGCTTTTGGATACAATGAACCGCGGACATGTTGTCCATCCTGAAGGCCACCGACTTGCTCGTGAGGGCCAGTCCGTGATCCCGCAGGAAGAACAACGGTACCAACAGTTCCAGGGCATTGATGTGGAAGTGTGAGAGCCCCGACCACCTGCCGTGGTTTTGATGTCCCATGTCCGATTGATAGCCCCACCCCACCTCGCTTGACACATCTGTGTCTACCCAGATGGTCGGCGGAGGAGCATTCCAGGGCACAGCCGCAGAGAGCGTGCCCCGAGCGACCCAGTGTGTCAGTCTCAGATGTATTGAGCGCGGTACCGTCCACAAATGGTAAGGGGGCGAGATAGGGAAGTGCCTGTTGCCCAGCTGAATGAGGCGTTTTAGTCGGAGCCGGCACACGGGCACGGTCAGAGACGCCCAATTCAAAGACCCTAGTAGGGAGTCCCAGTTTTTTTTGTGTTATCGAGATCGAGTGCAACACGACAAAGAGCTTCCTTCGAAGTTTCGCCGCATTTACCCGACTCTGGGAAACGGTGGCGCTTAGGAGATCCCAGTGCAAGCCCACCCACGTCACTTCTTGTGACGGTGAGAGGCAGGACTTGGGAATGTTGAGTTTGAACCCCAGGTTTGTGATATGTCTGACTACAGTGAACGTGTCCTGTACACATTGTGTGAGAGAGTCTGCTGAGATGAGCCAATCGTCCAGGTAAAACAGGATCTGAATCCCTTGTAAGAGCAAGGGGGTCAGAGCCTGCTTTACCAGTTTGGTGAAGACCCGCGGTGCTATGTTGAGGCCGAATGGTAGTCTGGTGAATTGGAACACCCGTTGACCCGACTGCAGTGCGAGGCAGCCCTGGAACCGAGGAGCCATCGGCACATGCCAATAAGCATCCTTCAGATCCAGGGTGACCACCCAAGACAAGGGCTTGAGTGCCAGGCGTACCTGGTTGACAGTGAGCATGTAGAAACGGGTATGCACAATGTGAGAGTTGAGGACTGAGAGATCTACCACCGGCCACATAGCAGCGCAGTCCTTCTTTGGGACCAGAAAAACACGAGAAAGAAATACCTTTTGTGTAGAAGATATTTCCTTGATAACGCCTTCCTCGTGCATGGACATGATCACTTGGGCCACTTCCTGAGACACTGGTCGCTGTCGGGGAGGGCACCTGAGAGGAGGCCTGGACCTCCACCTCCATGTCAGACCCTTCTTGACCACCCGACGCGCCCACGACCGGCGGGGCCATTGCCGGTAGTGGGGGCGGAAGAAGCCGGTGCGGGCGCCTTGTGTTAGGCCCATCACCGATTCGACGAGATGGTCGGGCGAGGGAAGAGGGGACTGGCCAGGAGGAACTACGCGTTTTTTGTCACGGAGCCCCTCTTGGACTTATCGTAGAGGGATGAGCCACCACGTCCTCCCCCTGACGTCCCACCGCCCCGCCGAAACGATGGACGGGCCTCGCGCTCCGGCCTATCCCCCTCCAGGCTGTGTCTGGCAGCGGAAGAACTGGGGCCTGGCGCCTGCCAGCGCCGCATCCCCTCTTGACAGGGACGGCGATCAGGGGACCGACGGCCACGGAAGGTGGGTACACCACGCCCCCTGGGAGCCAGTCCCTTGGCCAAACCTCTTGCCTGGCGCCCTTTGCCGGCGACAGACTTACCCCGCGTCCGCGGGTGGAGGAGGATGAAGTGGGCTTCGCCATCACCTTCCGTTGAGCAGAGTAGGTGTCGCTCTACGCCAGTAGGAAAGCCCCTTGCCAAGCCTCCTCAGGGAACAGACCAGGAGTCAGAAGGTCAGTCAGGAGGAGGCGGTTGCGGACGTCGGCAGGGGCCTTCTTGCAGAAAGCCACTCGAAGTTGTTGACGGCAACGAGTGGCTTCATGGAGGGAGTGGCGGATGTCCTGAACAGGGTTGAGGGCAAGCTGCAGGGCGATCCGTCGGACATGGTCAAATCCTTGGCGATGATCAGCCGATTCCAGGGACTCTATAAGGCGGAGGTGAACCCGCGCCAGTTCCAACTGGGCAAGAAGAGTCGAAAGTTGGCGGGCCGCTCGCTGACAGAACTTGAAGTCCCGTTCCAATGGTGCTTTCTCCGGTGCTGTGAAAAAGGAACACGGAAGGGGGCCCACCGACAGTTTGGGAGCATTGAGCCACTCCCACACAGGCATAGGGAATCCCGAGGAGGTAAGGAGCATGCCCGACAGAAAGGATGAGTCCATGGTCGGGATGGCCGGCAAAGTCTCTGCCATGGACTGACCAAACTCCACCGCTTCACGGACCCACTCTCCCCAGGGACCCGTACAGAGGTGCGGCAGCTCTAGCATCAGGACCCCGTCCCGATCGCGCATATTCTGGAGGTATGAAATGGCAGAGAGGGAGTGGACATCCGCAGACAGGTCTTGGCGGGAGTAGTCAGCCCAGGGCTTGGTGATAGTGTAAGGTAAGACCGAGGGATGATAGGAAAAATACCTCATGTCTTGCCGGTTAGGGTATACCCTCACATCGACCTCTGGGACCAGACCTTGTGGAGTAATGGCCCTGAAGACATTCTTCTCATTGACCTGGATAGCCCAGCCCTCCGGCACAGCCCGCTCTCCGGCCGGCAGGCGGACCGCTCCCTCAGGGTTGGAGGCGATCACAGCTCTCCAAGCCACAGAATCCCCATACAGGGATGGCATTTTGACCTTGGGGATCTTAAACTTGGAGAGAGGCGGCACGGAGAGGGGGTGAGAGAACAACCCCAAACCCTGGCCCGGGATAACAACGGGCCAGAGAGGAGTCGTAGGTGGCGTCGGAGGTGCAGGTGATGATGCAGAGGACGTCAACGGTACCACGACCGGGAGAGCAGGCCGAGATGGGATGTGGTCGGAAACAGGCGGGAGAGGAGCCACAATCGGAGTCTGCAGAGGTACCGGGTTCGGAGTACCAAACCGAGAGACCACTGCCTCCATGGCCGCCGTGACAGAGGAGAGGATGTCTGCCTTAGTGGAAGCCATCTCGAGACGAATGGACGCCAACTCCGTTCTGAACTCCGTCTCCGCAGCAGGAGGGATGGACGCCTCTAGAGGAGAGATGGAACCAGCCTCACTGGGCCCTCGGGCATCATGGTCCGTGAGCGGGGAGAACGCAGGGGACGGAGTAATGGACCTCCACGGCGGGATCATCCCGACCAGAATCGGGTGCACCGTCCGAAGACGAGTCGACCCCCACATCCTCGTCCTCCAGCCTGTCAAAGTCCGCATCCTCCATCTCGAGAACATCGTCTGAATGGTCTGGGAAATGGGTAGGAGACGGTTGGCCACAAGGGATCGAGGCGTCCGAACATCCAGGTTGAGGAGAAGGCGGGGAGGGCATCGCCGCCAGGACCACCACAGCAGGGCCCGCCATAGGGAAGAGGCCGGGACCCTTCACAGGCTGGGAGGCAGGCAGAGGCTCGAACTCCACCCCACCACTGTCTGAAGGTGGTGCAGGATGGAGAACGACCTCCTCGGCAGGCGGGGCAGGATGGCGTTTGGCCCTGAAGATCGTGGAACCCAGCGAAGGAGGGGGGCTCATCCTGAGGTGAGGAGAAGCAAGGCGGGGTCGATCAGCAGGGGAGGGTGATCGGCGTCGTTTCCTCCTGCCAGACGTTCCCGAAGTCACTGACTGGTCGGAGGCAGCACTCGAAGATCATGACGCCGGGGGGCCCGCTCCCTGGGATGTGCCCTCCCGTCCGCCGGACCCGAACTCCTGGTAGGGGAGCCACGAGCCGTATGAGGAGAGCAGGATTGACGAACAGTAGGGGAGCGGGAACGGCGTGCTGCATCGGAGGTAGGTGGGATCCCCAACAACACACGGACGTCATCCTCACGGAAGGAAGGAGCCCTGTGCAGGACAACCTGGACGTAACGGGAGATGACGTCCCACGACTGACGGAGAGACGTCCTGGCCCGTTGTCCTTCCACCGATGTAGGTAGAGTCTCCAGTAGCTGAAGAGCGGAGAGACAAACCCCACATCGGCGGGGATCGTACACATCCTTCCCGTAGCAGGCCGTGTGGAGGCAGCATTCCCGATGATCCCGCAAGGCCGACCGCTGACATGTCGGGCGAGAGCAGGGAGGAGCCGGCATCACAGCACTGAAAAATGGGGGAAGCATTACACACCAGTGGAGGTGAGACAGGCAATATGAGGCAGTATAGCCAAAACAGCATGTAATACCCAAGTAAGACAACATCCAGTAAGACGCTAAGTAGCAAGTATAACAGGAAAGTCAAGTAAAAACCACCCACACAGGAGACCATAAACACAAGGGCTGGGACAAGCCCCTTAGCGAGACCCAACCCTGGGAACAGGTCCAAACCAATTTTTGGGAAAAAAGGTCCCATCCGAAATACCTGAGAACCCTCTGGGAGAGCGGAGGGAGGAGGGGGCGAAGTGGCGGCGGCGTAGGTACAGCCGGCAGTAGAGCGGGCACCAGCTGGAAGGAAAAAGGTCAAGTGTGAGCAACCCAACAGTACCCTATAAGTTTAAATAGGGGAGGGGAGGGAATCCAAAACACACAGGACAGTCGCCACTTTGGGTCGAGTCCTAGGACTTTTCAGGTGGTCCTTGGGTCCAGCCAGTATACTAGGAGGCCGTCTGCAGGGCGGGAACCAGGTACAGAAGGAGGACACAAGGAACAGGACATAAGGGAGAGGAAAACAGCCAATCAGCCGTTGTCCAAGGAGCCCTGTCCAGGTACATGAAAAAGGGGGCATAATAGGGCGCTTAAAACCAAGTCAAGTGAAAACGCAATGTGGCGTAGGCCTTGACAAGGCACAGGGCACATCAAAAAGATAAAGGCGCTTGTAGGGCGGATTTAAAAGATGAAGGCGCTGAGGACACCTGTGTGGCGAAAAAACGTGAGTAAACACGAAAGTCGAGTCAACTTGTCCAAGCATATCCTCCCTGTGAGCGGGGCTCTTATTATTGCGTACAGTTTCCAGACATCCCCCCCCCCCCCTTATGATCAAGTAAACACAGGCAGGGGAAGGACAGAAACAGGTAAAATGTAAGAAAAACAAGAATTTTAACGAGAGCGACGAGACCGAGACCTCCCAGTCAGTTGAAACAAAAGGAAGTCAGAAGGAAAGGACCTGTGTGGACCATTCCAATGGCGGGCAGCTCAAGGCAAAAAAACGATTAGCTTAAACACACAAAAACAAAGGTGAGAATTTTAACAAGAGCGTAGAAGACCATAACCAGCAAGTCAGTAGAGACAAGAGGAAAACAGAAGGAAAGGACCTGTGTGGCTCAATCCGACGGTGGTCAGCTCAAGGTAAAAAACAGGCTTAGCCTAGTTACACAATTCACAGAAAAGAGAAAACACTAGGGCAGCGTCAATCCCTGAGTGAAAGAACCTAGCAACAAAGCTAAACACTGCCCGAGAATCCCCACAAGTACGTTAAAGGAATAAAATAAAAGTTAGGATAGCCTAGGGGTTGACCGACATTTTCACCAGAACCACGTATCCACGAACCAAGTAGGCCCGGGGAAACGAAAAGGAACTGACAAAAGCGTGAACCAGGCGAACGAAATACAAGACCACCAACTATGGACATGTTGAATAAACAAGTCAGAAGGGCTATAGGTCAGTTGAGACCAAAGCAGCATGTTTGTGAGAGAATAAAGGCTGTGTGCCCTATGCTCACACAAAAGCAGAATCCAGAGAAACCTCATGCTCAAGTCTTGTAAAACATCGACACGTAGTCATATGAAAAAACAATTAAACAAAAAGCACGTCAAAAAGGGAAAGAAACACAATGCATCCCACGGGAAGCATATCCCCCCCAAGTTACGTTAAGGGGTAGTTAAAGTGAACATGAACCCGTAAAGCGGGGGTAGAATAGACACACAACGACCGCTACGCGGCGTTGAGGACCAACCACCCCCGAAGAAAACAAATAAATAAACACGTCTCCAGCACTACGCGCACACCCATAAACACGCTATAAATCCGTAGTAAAGGCCTGCTCACTGAACATCCTTCTAAAACCTCAACAGCCTGAAAAGGCTCACACTCACTAATTCGAAGCGAAGGGGATGCAAAGCAGGCTCTCGTGAAGCACAGACAAAAAAGGCGTGTGACATCGATGGTGGGCGCGAAGTGACTGATATTTTGGCAGGTCCTGGTGCAGGCTCATAGAAAATGGAGCATGGCTTAGAGGAGAGCAGCTAGATTAAATGGGTAATTATAACAATTCTTTCTCTCCTTCACTTTCTCTTCCTTCTTTAATCGTCTCGGAGTGTGTACAACGTGCCTAGTAGTGAATTGAGGTGCAACTCTAGAGATTATTTGGTACTTCGCGTGAGTACCGATAAATCGGCCCGCTGTGGTAGCGGCTGAGATCATAAGCCCTACGTTGGAAACGTAGAGACTGCTACTAAATCTTTACTTTGGTATGTTTGGGGTAATTTAAGACTACATTTAGATAGATAGAATTTTTTAACACTAGCCAATGAAATATGATGACTTGCTTACAGATAACCTGTGGAGGAGCAGGGTTGAGTTGGCTTGATATTGGACACCCTTTTATGGCATTTGGGTGTGAAATACGACAGCATTTCCAGTCTATCGGAGATAATGATGGTAAAGGAAAATGCGGCTATAAGCCAGTGAAATGTTATTAGTGAAAACCCATTGGAAATTGTATTTGTTTATGTTTTCCAAACTTTTCCGGTATTTCTAAAAACGTTATATAGCTAACTTTGAAATTGACAGGCTCAGTAACCACTGGTCGTACGAGGATCGTACATATAAAAATGGGAAGAGCGTAAAATACTCTACAACCTCCTAAAAAGCTGTATCTTCTACTCTGCCATGTTCCTGCGTAAAATATTGTAAACCAAAACAAAAAATTAAAAATGTTCACCCAATTACGGCTTAGACTTTCACATGTTTTTCTCAACACCTGTTTTGTCGCACTTTGGGATCTAATAATACATGTATTATTGGGCCTCTAGGAATGTTTTATATACCATTGGAAAGTGCGTGATATGCTCTATAAAGCTATTGTCTCCTTTTTTTGCATTTGAGACATAGCCCCTTTAACCACCGAGTAAAAAATCATTACCTAATTTCCGAGTCACCTAATACTGCAATTAGATAACAAAATAAAAAAACAAAACAATATAGTTGTAAAACCACCTGTCCTGAGTTGTCTGATCCCTCTAAAAATATTATACAGTGCTTGGGTTTTGAACTATTCGACTTCAGAGTTTTTGTTTAATTTTCGAGCTAATTTCCACCCTAATTCAGGAACTAATTGACCTAGAATAAAAAACAAGGAACAAAAAATCCTTGTTACATCATCCAGGAAAAACTTTTATGTTAGTACTTTAATTTTGGCAATACAGTAGAGTACTTATTTTGTACTTATTTATTTTAAGAATGATTTACAAGTGCATAGTACAAACTATTTTGTAATCGAGTACCTGGTTTACGAATGATTAGCTAATCAGATATCGTATTTGTATCAGTATTTTCCAAGATTTTTTTTTTATTATTTATCATATGCTAAATGTATAGTTTGAGTGTTGTTTCCTACTTTCTATCAAACGTCTGGTTCAACACGCAGGCTAACCCTTAATCAACGCCGCCTGTAACCTCTGTTCTATTTTTCTATTAAACATTGATCTTTTTGTGTGTTTTTGCTTTGACCTTAGTAATGTGTTAGTGGTTCTGATATTCTCAATGAATGTCCCCCTCCAAACTTGTGACATCAGGCGCATCGTCAATGATGAAGGGGCCACTAATAAGTTATAGGTTTGGGTCCCGAAGGGAAGAAGGAAAACCTAATATTTAACAGTGGCCCCGGAATCATTGACGATTTCGTCCCTCCCGCCATCCCCTTCCCATTCATCTGCTGTATTTTAGAAAGTCTTGATATATCAGTGAAGGACATAAGCATCCAGATAAGAGCTGGATGACGCGCAGAATAACAGCAGACGCATGAGTAGCGCAACCTGCTAGATCAAGTTTAATGCTTTATGTTATGCCTTGATTTTATGCAGGATTAACGATTGATCAAGTTGAGTTCTTCGAGACTGGAATATCGGATTTCATGCAAATACATATAAGGAATCAATAGAAAACAGAATATAATTTCTGAATGTGGTTTGTAATACAGCTTTATTTAGGTAGCACTTATTAGCATAGAAAAAGAATAAATTCACTTAGAAAAACATGAAGGGCAAAAGATTCAGTATCAACATTGGTCTTCCAATATATCGCGATATATTCCGCGATATCGCGGATCTGGATGGAGTGCGCACTACCACTTTTAACACTCAGGTATTATTCTTCTGAGGCGGGTATACTTAGGAATATTATAGAATTTCACTCGTGGGGTACCTATTAGGATTTAGAAGTATCATATGAGATTAATTGTGTTTACTCTGTGTTCTGTTATTTCTTTTGACTCATAGATATCTTCCGGTATTTATTTTCATGAAATACGGATTATTAATCATGGGACAAAATGATGTATTTTGGTCGACTGGTTATGCACGGTATATGAATTCGTCACTGAGATTATTTATTTCACGACCTATCCCACAAGCACTCGGGATCACACAATATCTATACCATAGTCTAAATAGGGAAGACTTATTACATGGCTTAGGGTAAATAATGTCGCTACAGTTATCTCTTAGTATCTTGGCACTGATACTGAATTTATTGGCAATGCACAGGGAACACTTTTAACATAATCTGATCACTCGTCATTGATAGCAAATCACTTAGGGTGGGGGGGGGGGGGCACAGGTAAACAATCCATGTTATAGTATGGTATCTCTGCAATGATACAAAAATAATTAATAAGGCACTGCTGAGTTGTCTTCTTGGTATATCGATGCACTGTCGTTGAGGGTTTCTTGGCTGCTCCGTGGGCCGTCCAGGGTGTCCGGTCGTGTGAAGAAGTTACAGTTGGGTTAATGGGCTTTGAGTCTTAAATATGGTTCCGTAACTATTAGGAGTACAGTTGGTCACCATATCGAACTAACGCAAGTATTCTAGGCATGTAGCTTTTGAACGAATACTTGACTATTCTGACCTTTAATATTAACCGGTGATGAAGCTCCGTTCAGGTACTCTTGAACTAGGATTTTTAATGTTATGTTTCAGGCAGGGGCCGGATTAACAAAACATCGGACGAACGCAAGAGGAGTCGGGACAAGTAACTCTTCTTGACAGTCTCTAATCTGTTTAAGAGGTTCAAAGAACTCGGGCGGTGTTTAACCCTTTAGTCACAAATCCTGGTGGGTTGCCACAGACAATTTGTGCCTAGGATCTATATATGCTAAGTGCTCCTAAGAGTATCTCACATAGACCCTTCTAACACAAAAGATCTTTCTATCCTAGATCTCTGTGAGTTAATGCCAGTATAATGTTTAAAATAATAAATGTATTGAAAGGTAGGGTTGCCTTCGTCTTTCAATATTTTTATTAGATTAGAGAAGAAGCTAATATGAATAACTATATTAAATTCTGGATTGCCAGAAGTAATCAATTATACGTATGTAGCTACTGTTGCACTATATAAATTATTAGAAACCCAAGTGGAAGAGGTCATGCAAACAATGATTCTAGTCTCCCTCAACGCTCTCACCATTCCAAGCCTCCCCCCCGATCTCAGTCATCTTCCTCTTCTAGTCGCCCCAAATCTCCTACTCGCTCTAAACTTCCCATCCCCTCTACCAAACGGGCTCCTGCGCTCCGTTCTTCCTCTCCCGCTTCCTCTTCTAAGGGTAAGGGTGGTCTCCGTGACGTGCGGAGCTCAAGTCCCTACGAGAAGAAGAAGACGCCTACTTCTCCATCTGTTTCCCTTTCTCCTCCCTCCGGTCCAGTCTCCTCCTCCTCCCGTCACTGCATCCCTAGATTTCTCCCACGAAACCCTACCTAAAATTGATGAATTTATCCGTTCTTCCCACCCACCGCCTTCAACCGTTCATGCCGAAGATCATCCTACTCCCTCTTCTCTCCCCCCTACCCCTCTCCCACCTTCCCCTACCCCGTCCTCTTCCTCCGTTCCCCCTTCTGGCCCTCCTCCTGACCCTCCCCCTCTTCCTTCTCCTGACCTTACCCCCTCCTTCTCTTCCCACCCGTCCTCTGTCCTTACTACCTCTTCCGGCCCTCCTCCTTCCTCTCCTCTTTCTCTGTTAGACCTCCCTATGCCTCCCGGTTCCCAGTCTTCCCCTTCAGCGTCTTCTCGTCCTCCCTCCCTCCCCATTCCTGCTATTATTTCCCATCGTTAGCCTCTCTTGGCTATATTTTCCACCCACGGTGTTAACTGTATTTTGTAAATATGTTGTATATAGTGTACATATATTCTTCCCTCTTGTACAAGTATTCTTGTTAACTTTTTTTTTACTTTTTTTACTTTTTAATGTCCATTTTACAATGGAACATTCGTAGTTTTACAGCACATCGTGTTGATCTTCGTTACCTTATCTCTAGGTTTAGCCCACTTGTTATTAGCTTACAAGAATCGCGTTATTAGCTTACAAGAATCGCGTGGGGGGGGGGGCCCCCCACCCCAAAACCTTTTTACACCTATATAAGGTCTCCCCAATCCCAGTATGATGCTTGCCTCCTCGTACATCATGCTGTCCCAGTGTCTCCATTAACTATCCATACATCTCTTAAATGCACGCTGCCAGAGTGTTCCTTTCACGCTGGCTTACAGTAGTTTCCATATACCTTTCCCCCTCGATCCCAATCGATGTTCCAGAATTAAACAGAATCATTTCTCTATTACCTCCACCTTTCCTCCTTTTAGGGGATTTTAATTGCAGGCATTCCCTGTGGGGTGACTCTACCGTTAATACACGAGGTCATTCCCTAGAGGCTCTGATTCGTATGAACGATTTATTTATTTAAACACTGGTTCCTCTACGCATTTTGATAGCGGCGCCCGTACCTTCTCATGTATTGACTTGTCTCTGTGTTTCCCTACAATATCCGTGGATTTTACTTGGAAGGTCTTTGATGATTACTGGGCGACTGACCACTTCCCGATTGTCCTCTCTCCTACGACTTACTCCCGAGTGCCACGCCCTCCCCGTTGGTGTTTCGATCGAGCCGACTGGACTTCTTTCGTTGATCTCGCCGTTCCGCCTAATCCAACCCCTGCCTTCCCGGATCCTGATGCCATGCTTACCAGTTTCCTGATGCTTGTGCTCCATGCTGCCTATACTTGTATTCTGCGCACCACTCGGAGTATGTCTTCTAAGTGTGTACCGTGGTGGACTGCTCAGTGCACTTCAGCTTTACGCAATAAAAGAGCCAAGTGAAAGAGTTTCCGTCGGAAAAAAGGCTCTCCATATGAGCGGGATGCGTTTACTCTATTCAAACAGGCTAATGCCGTCTTCCGTCGTACAATCCGCTCTGCTAAGAAATCTAGCTGGATATCATATGCCTCTACTATCAACGCAGATACACCTGTTACGCAAGTCTGGGCTCGCGTCAGGAAGATTGCATCGAAACATGCGCCTACGCCGGCCCCAGTCCTCCATACCAACACTGGCGTCTCTGGTGGCCAATATGTTAGGACAACATTTCAGTGATGTTAGCACTGGCTCCCATCTCCCGCCCTCCTTCCAGATGCATAAACGCCGTTCTGAACTTAAGCGACTTGACTTCGCCTTATCATCTGATCAGTTTTTCAATGCCCCCTTCTCCCGGGCTGAGCTTGAGTCTAGCCTGGGAGCCTGTAAGGATACATGTGAAGGCCCTGACGGAGTCCATTACTTGATGCTGAAGCACTTATCTCCACCTGCGCTTGACTTTCTCTTATCCATCTACAACCATCTGTGGTCCACAGGCTTTTTTCCGGCTGAGTGGAGGCATGCCATCCTTCTCTCATCCCTTAAGCCAGGTAAGTCAGGCCATGCACCGGCAGATTACCGTCCAATTGCCCTGGTCAGTTGTGTAGGCAAATTATTAGAATGCATGGTTCACTCCCGCTTAATGTGGCTACTAGAATTAAGAGGCATCCTGTCACCTTTTCAATATGGCTTTCATAAGGGTCGTAGCACATTGGACCCATTAATGAGATTGGCAACGTCTATCCGCGACGCCTTTTCGGACAATAAGTTAGTTTTAACTGTATTCTTCGATCCTGAAAAAGCTTATGATACTGCCTGGAAATACAACATCCTTCATACCCTCTTACGTTCTGATGTGTCTGGCAACATGGCTGTATTCTTGAAGAACTTTCTCCATGATCGTACTTTCCGAGTCAAGCTTCAGAATACATTCTCACGAACATACCCCCAACACGAGGGTGTCCCACAGGGTTGTGTACTGAGTACCATCCTATTTATCCTAGCTATTAATGGCATTGTTTCTTCTCTCCCTCATGGTGTCCGTGCTTCTTTTTATGTGGACGACTTCGCTATTTATGCTGTGGGTTCGGATATCGCAGCCCTAAAAGATCTCAGGCCATCGATGCAGCTACGCAGTGGGCTACAACCCATGGTTTTCAGTTTTCGCCCTCGAAATCTTGTGCCATCATCTTCACAAAACGCCATACAGTCCCGCAACCTGTTCTTACGTTGTATAACCTCCCTCTGCCTTACAGGTCCTCAGCTCCATTCTTGGGTCTCATTTTCGATACTCGGTTGACATGGTATCCACACATTATTTCGTTGCTGACCTCCACCACCCGACGGCTTCAACTCTTACAAACCCTAGCCACTTGTCTTGGGGTGCGGACCGGACGACTCTTCTGCGCCTCCATACAACACTTATTCTATCCAAGATCAATTATGGCTGCCAAGTATATGCCTCCGCTGCAAATACAAACCTTAAGCGCCTAGACTCCCTTCACCATCACGGTCTGCGCTTATCGCTGGGGGCTTTTCGTTCTACTCCGGTTATTAGCCTTTATGCAGAATCAGGTGTCCCGCCGCTATCATCCAGGAGGGATAAACTGACCCTTTGATATCATCTTTACCTTCTGCAACACAGTTCGGCTGGTTTTCCTCCCACGGCTTCCAGCTTAGCCCCATCATCTACTGCTACTTCGTTCTCCGGTCGGGTCTCTGCTTTACTAGCCTCATTCCCTTTTCCCATTCCATCAGTGCTACCCCTCCGACAGTCAGAATTCCCCCCATGGCTACTCCCTCGCCCTACCGTTTGTACAGCTGCCCTTCCCCCCTCCAAGGCCTCTTCAACCCCACAGTTGCTTTATGCTCAGTTTGTGGAACATATGCTAAACCACTCTTCAGCCGTCCCAGTGTACACTGATGGTTCCAAAACCTCCACCGGTACAGGGTTTGCGGTTGTATTCCCGGACCGGACCTTCCAACGTCATATCCAATCATGTGCTAGTGTCTTTACGGCCGAGTTATTTGCTATTTTATTTGCCCTACGTTCTATTTTTTGTTCGCACCTGCATACCTTTGTAATTTTCAGTGACTCCCTTAGTGCTCTACAGAGTATTCAGTCTATTCCCGCTGTTAACCCCTTAGTGCTGGAGATTCAGGAATGGTTGTTCCGCATCGCTACTAAATTAAAGTCCCTGTCTTTCTGTTGGGTCCCAAGTCATGTTGGAATGCCTGGCAATGAGCGAGTTGATTTTCTCGCCCGCTCTGCTATTACCTCTAACCGACTCGTGCCACGGCGTATTCCTGCATCTGATTACTTCCCACGTTACTCAATTACTACGTCAGCGCTGGCAGGATGTGTGGACCTCCATGAGGGTATCTGATGTCAAACTGCGTTCTATCAAACCTGCCGTCTTACCTTGGAAGTCTTCCTCTCATCGCAATCGTTGATGGGAGACCGCTCTAGCCCGTCTTCGGCTCGGCCACACCAGGCTCACGCATGGTCATTTGATGTCCTGTGATGTCCCCACGCTCTGTCCTTGCTGCCATATTCCAGTGTCTGTCCAGCATCTCCTGATAGACTGTCCGCGTTTCTCCAATGCCCGACGGCAAGCATTCCCCTTCATATACTCCCTTAATCGCCCCCCTGTCTTGGCCGATATGCTTGGAGAGTCCCCCACTTTCTCCCTCCCACATCTTATGCGGTTTCTCCACCATACCCGTCTCCTTCAGCTTCTTTAATTAGTGTTTCCTAGTCTTCTTATCCTCTACTACGTATTACGCCCAGCCCCACAACAACTCCGATGTTTTTTTACACAAAGTTTATTTTGGTGCCACATAGTCTTTTTAGGCTTGGTGCGAATCCCTCTTTTAATAATAATAATACCAACAATGAGTTTTGAATACACTTATTTTGTATTTATATATATATAGGTATTATTTAAGGTCTCTATATTAACCGATGGGTGGCCACGATTAATAAAGATCCTAAAACAGGTTTATATATATATCACAGATAGTATACAGACTTTGGGGTGTTGTTCATCAATAACTAGTCTTCTATATAACAAATGATATATAAACTCTAGGAGGAGGGAGTTCAGGCACGTAGAAATATCGCTTCTGTACGATCGGCACCCCGCTCTGATTGAAGACTATTTTATACTCAAACGAGTATAAAATAGTCTTCAATCAGAGCCGGGCGCCGATCGTACAGAAGCGATATTTCTACGTGCCTGAACTCCCTCCTCCTAGAGTTTATATATCATTTGTCAGTGAGGGGGTAGAAGGCGGGGGGCACTCGGTGTTGTCGAGTCTGAATGATGGGTTTGTTTACTATTATAAGAGGGGTTTAGGAATGGGAGACATAAGGTTTATCTCCCCACATGATGCTCTATTGGATTGTTTACTTAAGTGGGTAATGGTTAATAGTAGTCCTAAAATTACTTATTGGTGGATATAGCAGGACTTCAGGCTTGCAAGCTTTCTTAGGTGTGGAGAAGGTCAGGGCTGGGGTGTTTTCTGATTTTTTGAAAGCGGTTTACTTTACTTTTTTTAGGTGTTTGGGGCAGTGAGGTTTGAAGATGGATTGTCTGGGAATGGTATTTGTTATTCTTGGTATGATGGAGTATAGGGTATGGTTGAACTCAACTAGATAGCATATATGTACACTTTATGGGTTGGCTGTTTGGTAAGAGTTTTTAATGGGCCGCTCTCGGGGTCAAGGGGGCGGGGCACGTCGCTAGTTTGGTCGACAGGGGGGAGGCGTGTGGTTTTTCCGGACTTGCTGTTGCCTTCCACCTGGATTACATTGAATTATATTTCATATCGAAAGGTTTTATTCAGGGGAACAGGAATTATGGATTTCTTTGTTGCTAGCTGGATAGTACCTGTACCTACCATTTTCATTCCTGATGGTGTAGGTATTACTTAGTGAGGGGGGCTTCCTTTAATGTATAGGTTAGGGGGGAAGGGTGATTTTCAGGGGGTCAGGGTCGTTAGCCTCGCACAGCCGCACCTGCACGTGTCGGGAACTGTGAAGGTAGGGATGTTTACTAGGAAAGTTTCTTACGTATTCTTTTAGCAAGTGAATTCTTCTGGACCTTAGGGAGTCACATCTCTATTTGTCGTAGTGGTGTATGATGGGCTAGTTGATTTTCGGAGTTTCCTCCTTCATACTATCGTGGGATCTCGGGGGAGGCTACTTGGGTCACTCGGGGACGGATGACCTGAGGGGGTCGTGAAGGCCTTCACTCTGCTAGTCTCACACGGCCGCACATGCCCGTGTCGGGAATGGCGAAGGTAGTGATGTTTACTAGGAGTGTTATAGGGTTCTTTAGCAATTGAATGTTGCCGGACTCTAGGGAATAACATATTGATTTGTCGTAGTGGTCCCTGATGGCAGGAGTTGATTGATGAGTTTCTTTTGCTATCCCATCGTGGGACCTCGGGTGAGGCTACTGGGGTGATCCCTTTGATCTATATTTGGTAGCAGGTATAGAGGTGAGAATCGCTTACAGTTGGGAAGGAAAGAAATGTGGTTTGTGTGAGTTTAATTGGAGGAGGTACAGGGGTGTTTAAAAAGGCGTGTACAGACTTGTCATATGGTTATCAAGCATCTCTCTGAGATGGTTGTATTTATATTCTCATAATTTATAAGATAATTTATAACGAACGAACAGCCTCGGATGCGGACGGAACCTATGTTGACGAACCACGACCGACTAAGGACATTCCTTCGGACATTCTGAGAATGGCTACATGGAATGTTAGTGGCATGAATGTTGGCACAAAAGAGAGAGAGGTTCTGGAAGTGTTAGTGAATGCCAGGCTGGATGTATTTGGAATGACAGAGACCAAATGGAAAGGTTCAGATGTGAGAGAGTGGGAGTGCGAAATGGGTGTGTGTGCTGGAGTGAGTGAAGGAACAGCGAGAGAAGGTGCATGTTTGTTTGTAAGTAGCAAATGGAAGGAATGTGTAAGAGAGTATGGGTTCAAGGATTGTGTGGGTGAGAATGAAAGTAGGAATACAAACGTGGGTGATTGTATGCGTGTATGCCCCGACAGAGGATATACTTGAAAGAAAGAAAGAGGAGTTCTGGATGAATGTGGAGGCGTGCCTGGAGAAGTTTGACAAGAATGAAAGAATATTTCTGATTGGGGATATGAATGGTAAGGTGGGTGATAGGAAAGTTGAGGGAGTGGTGGGAGGGTGGGGGGTACCATCAGAGGTGAATGGGAATGGTAGTGCACTTGTGGACGTATGTGTGGGGAGGAGGCTGTGGATAGCCAACACCTTCTTCCGATACAGAATTGATCTACAGGTACACGTGGAAACGGATGTTGACGATGAAGGATAAGACAGTGGTGGAACGAAAGTCATTGATTGATTATGTATGTGTGGATGAACGAATGAAGACATCTGTGATGGATGCTAGGGTGTATAGGGGTATTGGAGGGGGTCTGTCTGATCATTTTGTAGTGGTAGCTAAGGTTAGGATACAAAAGAAGTGGGTGAGGAGAGCTGGAGGGAGGCGAGAGGAGGGTGGAATGGTGAGGAGGGTGGAGAGGTTGCAGGAGGAGGAAGTCAGGGAGGAGTACAGGAGAGCAGTGGAAAGATGACTAGGGGGGTTCGACCTGGAAGTTATGGAGGAAGTGGAGGAGATGAGCAAGGTGTTTAAGGATGAGATCTGTGCAGCATGTGAGGAGGTGTGTGGAGTGAGGAGAAGAGGGAGGGGAGTGAAAGGTACAGCATCGTGGACAGAAGAGGTAAGAATAGCTGTGGAAGAAAAGAAGAAAGCATATAGAGAGTGGTTGGGTAGTAGAGGGAATGAAGATTTCGAGAGACAGAAACGAGCGAGGTACGTGGAGAGTAAGAGGGTGGTGAAGGAAAATAAGAGAAGATTAGATGAGGAATTTGGAAGGAATCTGAGTGTAAAATGGAGGGAGAGTAAGAAACTGTTCTGGAAAGAAGTCAAGAAAGTTAGGGAAGGTAGAAAGGGAAACAGTAAGGGTGTGAAAGATAAGAATGGGAGAATGCTAGCCGAGAAGCAAGAGAGAGTCGAAAGATGGAGGGAGTACTTCAATGAGTTGCTAAATGTAAGGAATGAAGAGCCAGCAAACATAGCTGGATATGGTATGGGAGGGAGAAGAAGAGAAGTAGTGGAGGAGGAGGTGGGGAACAGGAGGTCAGAAGTGTGGGAAGCCATGAAAAGAGTGAAGTTGGGGAAAGCACCAGGAACAGATGGAGTGTGTGGGGAAATGTTGAGGTATGGTGGTGAGATAGTGATAGAATGGGTATGGGAAATGTGCAAACTAGCATGGGAGAAGGGGAGTGCAAACGATGACTGGAAGACTGGCATAATAGTCCCCCTATATAAAGGCAAAGGGGAAAGAGGAGTGTGTGGTAACCACCGAGGAATATGTCTTCTAAGCGTAGTAGGGAAGGTATACAGTAGGGTAGTGATTGAGAGAGTGAGAGTGAGAACGGAGAAATGGATAGGCGACGAGCAGGGAGGTTTTAGGAAGGGAAGAGGATGTGTAGATCAGATTTTTACCCTGAATTGTGTTGTGGAGAAATATCTGGAGAAGAAACAAAAGGTGTATGTTGCGTTTATGGACTTGGAGAAGGCCTATGACAGAGTGGATAGAGAAGGTTTGTGGAAAGTACTTAGAATATACAGAGTAGAGGGCAAGTTGCTGAAAGCAGTGAAGAGCATGTATGAGGGTGCAAAGGCGGCAGTACGTGTGGAGAGTGAGCAGAGCGAGTTCTTTGACCTGAATGTTGGTTTGAAACAGAGGTGTGTGATGTCCCCGTGGTTGTTTACTGTATATATGGATGGAGTCATGAAAGAAATACTATCAAGAGCAGTGGATGTTGGTGTATCGCTGAAAAGGGAGGGAATTGAGTGGAAGCTACCTATAGTGCTGTTTGCGGATGATACAGTTCTGATGAGTGATAATGAATGGGAGTTGCAGGGTCTGGTAAATGAGTTTGGAACAGTGTGCGAAAAACGGAATTTGAAGGTAAATGCGGGGAAGAGCAAGGTTATGGTCTTCGAAAGGGGTGAAGTCACAGAGTGTGAGGTGAAGCTGAACGGTCAGGCTATGGAGATCGTCAACTCTTTTAAGTATCTGGGCAGTGTGTTGAGTAAAGATGGGACTATGGATGAACAAGTGCGGGAGAAGGTTAACAGGGGAAGAGGGTTGTAGGAACGCTAAAAGCAGTAACAAGAAATAGGGTGGTCAGTATGGAAGTGAAGAAGTCCTTGCATGACATTGTGGTAATCCCGACACTGACGTACGGAAGCGAAGCATGGACGTTGGTTGAGAGACTCAGACCAAGAGTGAGAGCAGTGTAAATGAATTACTTAAGGAGTGCGCGCGGAGTTACATGGAGGGATAGACAGACTAATGAGGAAGTAAGAAGGAGGTGTGGTGTGGAGGTAGATGTGCTGGAAAGTGTGAAAAGGAACAACTTGAGATGGTTCGGCCATATGGAACGTATGGAGATCGAGAGAATGACTAAGAGGGTGTACGAGAGCGAGGTGGAGGGACAGAGAGGTAGAGGTAGACCGAATGAGAGGTGGAACGATGGAGTGAGGACGTACATGAACGAAGGCAGGGCTGGTTGGGGGGAGGGGCGTCGACTGACTGGGGACAGAGGTGCATGGGGGCGGTTCGTTCGTGGCCACCCCTCCGGGGATCACAGCGTCAGGCAATAGATAGATAGATTTAGTTCATATAGTTATGGGGTTCCTCTTTCTATAATGTTTATTTGTATGGGAAATGATGTCTTGCTCGTATGAGGTTTTCTGTTTCACGGCGTTTTATTTTATTATTATTTATTTGTTTACATGTTATATTTATGTTCCTATAGGATTTTTGTTGTCCTAAAAAGATTGAGAATATAGCACCTTCTTGGGGGTGGTGTGCCTTTCCTGCTAGTTTGGGGCTCTCTGTCTCTATTTTTGCGAGGCTGCGGTAGTCCTTTGTTGTTTGTTTCTTTGGCCTTGACCCTTCTATCGGTGCGGTGTGCTTGTCTCTCTTCTTTATTTATTTATTTCTTTTCTGGTTTCTTTTGTCCTTGGTGGTTTCTCTTTTCTTCTGTATTTCACTTCTCTCCCCTTCATGGTAGGCGCGTTCTCATGCCTCAAAGGCGAAGGTAAGAGAGACAGGCCCTGGTGGCTGGGCATGGGCAGGGTATGTAAGAATGTCCACCATTCGGTGGAGCGCTTATCTGGAGTCTTACATGGGTCAATGGTGACGAGAAGAGAGGTGTCCGTGGTGTTTATGAGAGCTGCTGTAATAGCTTCATGGGTGTGTCGGATTCTGGCAAGGCGTCCGGAATCCGTGGAGACTTTGATTCTCTTAATGAATGGTGTGGACGACATGACGGCAGGCGATCGAGGGAGGCTGGAGCAGGAGGTGGCTATGGTCGTGGTGAGGGCTGTCCGGCAAGTGTTGTTCTTACCCGTTTGTTGTGGCAGGTCATACCTTGGTGTGGACGTAGGTGTAGCAGGGATTATTATTGAGGGGCGGGGAGTGAAAGGGTGAGAGGCAGGTGGGGATACTGGGCTGGTTATTCCGGCTATTCTAAGCGTATGAATGTTGGTTGTGTATGTTGGGTGGTTTGTTGATTGTTTTTGTTTATTGGCCATGTTTGTGGTGTTGGCCACGTTAAGAATAGGCGAAAAACGTTCAGGTCTTGTGATAAAACGTCCAGATTTTGTTCTTACGTTTTGTCTGGGGGGGGTCTGGGGTCTCTGTAGAGGAGGGTTTGTACTGCGGGATTTTGGGGTTGGGGGTATGGGGCGGTGTTGATTTTGGACTTATGGGAGGGTTGGGGGGGGGGGGGGAGGTATGTTGTTTTGCATAAGGGGCGTTATTGGGGGGTAAGGTGGAAGGGAATGGAGATAATGCAGGGGGTGCAAGACGGATAGGAAGAGCAAACGGGATGACGTTAGTTGCCATTTTTGAGGTACTAGGTACTTTGATATTTGAAGGCGGTTGTGCACTACTGGATGGTTTGTGTTCGATACTCTGATATTTGGTAGCGTAATCATGGTCAGTATGTGGAGGGATTTCTTCGGGACAGGGCGAAGTTGGGGATGTTGAGGTTTCAGGGTTGACATGAGGACTGGGGGTGGACCTCAACAGCCTGAAAAGGCTCACACTCACTAAGTCGAAGCGAAGGGGATGCAAAGCAGGCACTCGTGAAGCACAGACAAAAAAGGCGTGTGACATCGACGGTGGGCGCGAAGTGACTGATATTTTGGCAGGTCCTGGTGCAGGCTCATAGAAAATGGAGCATGGCTTAGAGGAGAGCAGCTAGATTAAATGGGTAATTATAACAATTCTTTCTCTCCTTCACTTTCTCTTCCTTCTTTAATCGTCTCGGAGTGTGTACAACGTGCCTAGTAGTGAATTGAGGTGCAACTCTAGAGATTATTTGGTACTTCGCGTGAGTACCGATAAATCGGCCCGCTGTGGTAGCGGCTGAGATCATAAGCCCTACATTGGAAACGTAGAGACTGCTACTAAATCTTTACTTTGGTATGTTTGGGGTAATTTAAGAATAGATAGAATTTTTTAACACTAGCCAATGAAATATGATGACTTGCTTACAGATAACCTGTGGAGGAGCAGGGTTGAGTTGGCTTGATATTGGACACCCTTTTATGGCATTTGGGTGTGAAATACGACAGCATTTCCAGTCTATCGGAGATAATGATGGTAAAGGAAAATGCGGCTATAAGCCAGTGAAATGTTATTAGTGAAAACCCATTGGAAATTGTATTTGTTTATGTTTTCCAAACTTTTCCGGTATTTCTAAAAACGTTATATAGCTAACTTTGAAATTGACAGGCTCAGTAACCACTGGTCGTACGAGGATCGTACATATAAAAATGGGAAGAGCGTAAAATACTCTGCAACCTCCTAAAAAGCTGTATCTTCTACTCTGCCATGTTCCTGCGTAAAATATTGTAAACCAAAACAAAAAATTAAAAATGTTCACCCAATTACGGCTTAGACTTTCACATGTTTTTCTCAACACCTGTTTTGTCGCACTTTGGGATCTAATAATACATGTATTATTGGGCCTCTAGGAATGTTTTATATACCATTGGAAAGTGCGTGATATGCTCTATAAAGCTATTGTCTCCTTTTTTTGCATTTGAGACATAGCCCCTTGGCATAGGTAGCTAACCACCGAGTAAAAAATCATTACCTAATTTCCGAGTCACCTAATACTGCAATTAGATAACAAATAAAAAAACAAAACAATATAGTTGTAAAACCACCTGTCCTGAGTTGTCTGATCCCTCTGAAAATATTATACAGTGCTTGGGTTTTGAACTATTCGACTTCAGAATATTTGTTTAATTTTCGAGCTAATTTCCATCCTAATTCAGGAACTAATTGACCTAGAATAAAAAACAAGGAACAAAAAATCCTTGTTATATCATCCAGGAAAAACTTTTATGTTAGTACTTTAATTTTAACAATACAGTAGAGTACTTATTTTGTACTTATTTATTTTAAGAATGATTTATAAGTGCATAGTACAAACTATTTTGTAATAGAGTACCTGGTTTACGAATGATTACGGTAGCTAATCAGATATCGTATTTGTATCATTATTTTCCAAGAATTTTTTTTATTATTTATCATAATTGCTAAATGTATAGTTTGAGTGTTGTTTCCTACTTTCTATCAAACGTCTAGTTCAACACGTAGGCTAACCCTTAATAAACGCCGCCTGTAACCTCTGTTCTATTTTTCTATTAAACATTGATCTTTTTGTGTGGTTTTGCTTTGACCTTAGTAATGTGTTTGTGGTTCTGATATTCTCAATGAATGTCCCCCTCCAGACTTGTGACATCAGGCGCATCGTCAATGATGAAGGGGCCACTAATAAGTTATAGGTTTGGGTCCCGAAGGGAAGAAGGAAAACCTAATATTTAACAGTGGCCCCGGAATCATTGACGATTTCGTCCCTCCCGCGATCCACTTCCCATTCATCTGCTGTATTTTAGAAAGTCTTGATATATCAGTGAAGGACATAAGCATCCAGATGATGACGCGCAGAATAACAGAAGACGCATGAGTAGCGCAACCTGCTAGATCAAGTTTAATGCTTTATGTTATGCCTTGATTTTATGCAGGATTAACGATTAATCAAGTTGAGTTCTTCGAGACTGGAATATCGGATTTCATGCAAATACATATAAGGAATCAATAGAAAACAGAATATAATTTCTGAATGTGGTTTGTAATACAGCTTTATTTAGGTAGCACTTATTAGCATAGAAAAAGAATAAATTCACTTAGAAAAACATGAAGGGCAAAAGATTCAGTATCAACATTGGTCTTCCAATTCTTCTAGCGCGATCGCGGATCTGGATGGAGTGCGCACTACCACTTTCAACACTCAGGTATTATTCTTCTGAGGCGGGTATACTTAGGAACATTATAGAATTTCACTCGCGGGGTACCTATTAGGATTTAGAAGTATCATATGAGATTAATTGTGTTTACTCTATGTTCTGTTATTTCTTTTGACGCATAGATATTTTCCGGTATTTATTTTCATGAAATACGGATTATTAATCATGGGACAAAATTATGTATTTTAGTCGACTGGTTATGCACGGTATATGAATTCGTCACTGGGATTATTTATTTTACGACCTATCCCACAAGCACTCGGGATCACACAATATCTATACCATAGTCTAAATAGCGGAGACTTATTACATGGCTTAGGGTAAATACTGTCGCTACAGTTATCTCTTAGTATCTTGGCACTGATACTGAATTTATTGGCAATGCACAGGGAACACTTTTAACATAATCTGATCACTCGTCATTGATAGCAAATCACTTAGGGTGGGGGGGGCACAGGTAAACAATCGATGTTATAGTATGGTATCTCTGCACTGATACAAAAATAATTAATAAGGCACTGCTGAGTTGTCTTCTTGGTATATCGATGCACTGTCGTTGAGGGTTTCTTGGCTGCTCCGTGGGCCGTCCAGGGTGTCCGGTCGTGTGAAGAAGTTACAGTTGGGTTAATGGGCTTTGAGTCTTAAATATGGTTCCGAAACTATTAGGAGTACAGTTGGTCACCATATCGAACTAACGCAAGTATTCTAGGCATGTAGCTTTTGAACGAATACTTGACTATTCTGACCTTTAATATTAACCGGTGATGAACCTCCGTTCAGGTACTCTTGAACTAGGATTTTTAATTTTATGTTTCAGGCAGGGCCCGGATTAATAAAACATCGGACGAACGCAAGAGATGTCGGGACAAGTAACTCTTCTTGACAGTCTCTAATCTGTTTAAGAGGTTCAAAGAACTCGGGCGGTGTTTAACCCTTTAGTCACAAATCCTGGTGGGTTGCCACAGACAATTTGTGCCTAGGATCTATATTATGCTAAGTGCTCCTAAGAGTATCTCCCATAGACCCTTCTAACACAAAAGATCTTTCTATCCTAGATCTCTGTGAGTTAATGCCAGTATAATGTCTAAAATAATAAATGTATTGAAAGGTAGGGTTGCCTTCGTCTTTCAATATTTTTATTATATTAGAGAAGAAGCTAATATGAATAACTATATTAAATTCTGGATTGCCAGAAGTAATCAGTTATACGTATGTAGCTACTGTTGCACTATATAAATTATTAGAAACCCAAGTGGAAGAGGTCATGCCAACAATGATTCTAGTCTCCCTCAACGCTCTCACCATTCCAAGCCTCCCCCCCGATCTCAGTCATCTTCCTCTTCTAGTCGCCCCAAATCTCCTACTCGCTCTAAACTTCCCATCCCCTCTACCAAACGGGCTCCTGCGCTCCGTTCTTCCTCTCCCGCTTCCTCTTCTAAACGTAAGGGTGGTCTCCGTGACGTGCGGAGCTCAAGTCCCTACGAGAAGAAGAAGAAGACGCCTACTTCTCCATCTGTTTCCTCCTCCTCCCGTCACTGCGTCCCTAGATTTCTCCTACGAAACCCTACCTAAAATTGATGAATTTATCCGTTCTTCCCACCCACCGCCTTCAACCGTTCATGCCGAAGATCATCCTACCCCCTCTTCTCTCCCCCCTACCCCTCTCCCGCCTTCCCCTACCCCGTCCTCTTCCTCTGCTCCCCCTTCTGGCCCTCCTCCTGGCCCTCCTCCTATTCCTCCTGACCCGCCCCCTCTTCCTTCTCCTGACCTTACCCCCTCCTTCTCTTCCCACCCGTCCTCTGTCCTTACTACCTCTTCCGGCCCTCCTCCTTCCTCTCCTCTTTCTCTGTTAGACCTCCCTATGCCTCCCGGTTCCCAGTCTGCCCCTTCAGCGTCTTCTCGTCCTCCCTCCCTCCCCATTCCTGCTATTATTTCCCATCGTTAGCCTCTCTTGGCTATATTTTCCACCCACGGTGTTAACTGTATTTTGCAAATATGTTGTATATAGTGTACATATTTTCTTCCCTCCTGTACAAGTATTCTTGTTAACCTTTTTTTTACTTTTTTTACTTTTTAATGTCCATTTTACAATGGAACATTCGTAGTTTTACAGCACATCGTGTTGATCTTCGTTACCTTATCTCTAGGTTTAGCCCACTTGTTATTAGCTTACAAGAATCGCGTTTATCTAATCCCCACCCCCCCCCCCAAACCTTTTTACACCTATATAAGTTCTCCCCAATCCCAGTATGATGCTTGCCTCCTCGTACATCATGCTGTCCCAGTGTCTCCATTAACTATCCATACATCTCTTAAATGCACGCTTGCCAGAGTGTTCCTTTCACGCTGGCTTACGGTAGTTTCCATATACCTTCCCCCCTCGATCCCGATCGATGTTCCAGAATTAAACAGAATCATTTCTCTATTACCTCCACCATTCCTCCTTTTAGGGGATTTTAATTGCAGGCATTCCCTGTGGGGTGACTCTACCGTTAATACACGAGGTCGTTCCCTTGAGGCTCTGATTCGTATGAACGATTTATTTATTTTAAACACTGGTTCCTCTACGCATTTTGATAGCGGCGCCCGTACCTTCTCATGTATTGACTTGTCTCTGTGTTCCCCTACAATATCCTTGGATTTTACTTGGAAGATCTTTGATGATTACTGGGCGACTGACCACTTCCCGATTGTCCTCTCTCCTACGACTTACTCCCCAGTGCCACGCCCTCCCCGTTGGTGTTTCGATCGAGCCGACTGGACTTCTTTCGTTGATCTCGCCGTTCCGCCTAATCCAACCCCTGCCTTCCCGGATCCTGATGCCATGCTTACCAGTTTCCTGATGTTTGTGCTCCATGCTGCCTATACTTGTATTCTGCGCACCACTCGGAGTATGTCTTCTAAGTGTGTACCGTGGTGGACTGCTCAGTGCACTTCAGCTTTACGCAATAAAAGAGCCAAGTGGAAGAGTTTCCGTCGGAAAAAAGGCTCTCCATGTGAGCGGGATGCGTTTACTCTATTCAAACAGGCTAATGCCGTCTTCCGTCGTACAATCCGCTCTGCTAAGAAATCTAGCTGGATATCATATGCCTCTACTATCAACGCAGATACACCTGTTACGCAAGTCTGGGTTCGCGTCAGGAAGATTGCATGGAAACATGCGCCTACGCCGGTCCCAGTCCTCCATACCAACACTGGCGTTGTGGGCGACCCGTCTCTGGTGGCCAATATGTTAGGACAACATTTCAGTGATGTTAGCACTGGCTCCCATCTCCCACCCTCCTTCCAGATGCATAAACGCCGTTCTGAACTTAAGCGACTTGACTTCGCCTTATCGTCTGATCAGTTTTTCAATGCCCCCTTCTCCCGGGCTGAGCTTGAGTCTAGCCTGGGAGCCTGTAAGGATACATGTGAAGGCCCTGACGGAGTCCATTACTTAATGCTGAAGCACTTATCTCCACCTGCGCTTGACTTTCTATTATCCATCTACAACCGTCTGTGGTCCACAGGCTTTTTTCCGGCTGAGTGGAGGCATGCCATCCTTCTCCCATCCCTTAAGCCGGGTAAGTCGGGCCATGCACCAGCAGATTACCATCCAATTGCCCTGGTCAGTTGTGTAGGCAAATTAATAGAACGCATGGTTCACTCCCGCTTAATGTGGCTACTAGAATTAAGAGGCATCCTGTCACCTTTTCAATATGGCTTTCATAAGGGTCATAGCACATTGGACCCATTAATGAGATTGGTAACGTCTATCCGCGACGCCTTTTCGGACAATAAGTTAGTTTTAGCTGTATTCTTCGATCTTGTAAAAGCTTATGATACTGCCTGGAAATACAACATCCTTCATACCCTCTTACGTTCTGATGTGTCTGGCAACATGGCTGTATTCTAGAAGAACTTTCTCCATGATCGTAATTTCCGAGTCAAGCTTCAGAATACATTCTCACGAACATACCCCCAACACGAAGGTGTCCCACAGGGTTGTGTACTGAGTACCATCCTATTTATCCTAGCTATAAATGGTATTGTTTCTTCTCTCCCTCATGGTGTCCGTGCTTCTTTTTATGTGGATGACTACGCTATTTATGCTGTGGGTTCGGATATCGCAGCCCTAAAAGATCTCATGCAAAACGCCATCGATGCAGCTACGCAGTGGGCTACAACCCATGGTTTTCGGTTTTCGCCCTCGAAATCTTGTGCCATCATCTTCACAAAACGCCATACAGTCCCGCAACCTGTTCTTACGTTGTATAACCTCCCTCTGCCTTACAGGTCCTCAGCTCCATTCTTAGGGTCTCATTTTCGATACTCGGTTGACATGGTATCCGCACATTACTTCGTTGCTGACCTCCACCACCCGACGGCTTCAACTCTTACAAACCCTTAGCCACTTGTCTTGGGGTGCGGACCGGACGACTCTTCTGCGCCTCCATACAACACTTATTCTATCCAAGATCAATTATGGCGGCCAAGTATATGCCTCCGCTGCAAATACAAACCTTTAGCGCCTAGACTCCCTTCACCATCACGGTCTGCGCTTATTGCTGGGGGCTTTTCGTTCTACTCCGGTTATTAGCCTTTATACAGAATCAGGTGTCCCGCCGCTATCATCCAGGCGGGATAAACTGACCCTTTGATATCATCTTCACCTTCTGCAACACAGTTCGGCTGGTTTTCCTCCCACGGCTTCCAGCTTAGCCCCATCATCTACTTCTACTTCGTTCCCCGGTCGGGTCTCTGCTTTACTAGCCTCATTCCCTTTTCCCATTCCATCAGTGCTACCCCTCCGACAGTCAGAATTCCCCCCATGGCTACTCCCTCGCCCTACCGTTTGTACAGCTGCCCTCCCCCCCTCCAAGGCCTCTTCAACCCCACAGTTGCTTTATGCTCAGTTTGTGGAACATATGCTAAACCACTCTTCAGCCGTCCCAGTGTACACTGATGGTTCCAAAACCTCCACCGGTACAGGGTTTGCGGTTGTATTCCCGGACCGGACCTTCCAACGTCATATCCAATCATGTGCTAGTGTCTTTACGGCCGAGTTATTTGCTATTTTATTTGCCCTACGTTCTATTTTTTGTTCGCACCTGCATACCTTTGTAATTTTCAGTGACTCCCTTAGTGCTCTACAGAGTATTCAGTCTATTCCCGCTGTTAACCCCTTAGTGCTGGAGATTCAGGAATGGTTGTTCCGCATCGCTACTAAATTAAAGTCCCTGTCTTTCTGTTGGGTCCCAAGTCATGTTGGAGTGCCTGGCAATGAGCGAGTTGATTTTCTCGCCCGTAGAGGTAATAACCTCTAACCGACTCGTGCCATGGCGTATTCCTGCATCTGATTACTTCCCACATGTTACTCAATTACTACGTCAGCGCTGGCAGGACGTGTGGACCTCCATGAGGGTATCTGATGTCAAACTGCGTTCTATCAAACCTTCCGTCCTACCATGGAAGTCTTCCTCTCATTGCAATCGTCGATGGGAGACCGCTCTAGCCCGTCTTCCGTTCGGCCACACCAGGCTCACGCATGGTCATTTGATGTCCTGTGATGTCCCCATGCTCTGTCCTTGCTGCCATATTCCAGTGTCTGTCCAGCATCTCCTGATAGACTGTCCGCGTTTCTCCAATGCCCGACGGCAAGCATTCCCCTTCATATACTCCCTTAATCGCCCCCCTGTCTTAGCCGATATGCTTCGAGAGCCCCCCACTTTCTCCCTCCCACATCTTATGCGGTTTCTCCTCCATACCTGTCTCCTTCAGCTTCTTTAATTAGTGTTTCCTAGTCTTCTTATACTCTACTACGTATTACGCCCAGCCCCACAACAACTCCGATGTTTTTTTACACAAAGTTTATTTTGGTGCCACATAGTCTTTTTAGGCTTGGTGCGAATCCCTCTTTTAATAATAATAATACCAACAATGAGTTTTGAATACACTTATTTTGTATTTATATATATATATAGGTATTAATTAAGGTCTCTATATTAACCGATGGGTGGCCACGATTAATAAAGATCCTAAAACAGGTTTATATATATATCACAGATAGTATACAGACTATGGGGTGTCGTTCATCAATAACTAGTCTTGAGTTTGAGTATAAAATAGTCTTCAATCAGAGCGGGGTGCCGATCGTACAGAAGCGATATTTCTACGTGCCTGAACTAGAGTTCCTCCTAGAGTTTATATATCATTTGTCAGTGAGGGGTAGAAGGGGGGGGGGGGGGCACTCGGTGTTGTCGAGTCTGAATGATGGTTTTGTTTACTATTATAAGATGGGTTTAGGAATGGGAGACGTAAGGTTTATCTCCCCACATGATGCTCTATTGGATTGTTTACTTGAGGGGGTAATGGTTAATAGTAGTCCTAAAATTACTTATTGGTGGATATAGCAGGACTTCAGGCTGGCAAGCTTTCTTAGGTGTGGAGAAGGTCAGGGCTGGGGTGTTTTCTGATTTTTTGAAAGCGGTTTACTTTACTTTTTTTTTAGGTGTTTGGGGCAGTGAGGTTTGAAGATGGATTGTCTGAGAATGGTATTTGTTATTCTTGGTATGATGGAGTATAGGGTATGGTTGAACTCAACTATATAGCATATATTTACACTTTATGGGTTGGCTGTTTGGCAAGAGTTTTTAACACCTTACGAGCGGCCTATGCGGTTTATTTATGTGTACCGCACAGCGGGGTGTTTTTAGCCAAAATAGGGCTGTTTACGTGATCATTTTCATGCCTAAATAAGACCCAGAACGTAAAACAAGTACCTATCCCTGAAAGGGCATAAACAGAGCTTTCGAATGACACCATAACGATCCTTGTATGATGGATAGTTTTTTTGCAATAACCGTGCAACGCGAGTGCAAAAAGCAGGTAATTCGGTACTTTCAGTACATAATTGAGTATGTAGCGAGTGAGAGAGGGAGGAGGGAGCTGAGATTTGTGTCAGTAGGTTCGCCACGGTGGTCTGGAGCAGTCATACGCTCGCTAGTCTCCTGCCACCACTTGTCTCTCTCTCTCAGCCACATTACGTGCTGAAATTGCCACTCGAGTTATGTCGAGCGCCGCCACATAGTCCAGCTTTATTTAACTCGACTTATGTTGCTCGCCGCTAAATAAGGGTTAATGGGCCGCTCTCGGGGTCAAGGGGGCGGGGCACGTCGCTAGTTTGGTCGACAGGGGGGAGGTGTGGGATTTTTCCGGACTTGATGTTGCCTTCCACCTTATTTTTTTAAATAAAAAAAAAAATAATAGAAGGTCCCACCCCTTTCCCATTCTTAAGTAAGCCATTTTAGATTTACAGAAGAGTGACCATTACTTGCATTACTGCATGTCCACAAACATTTCAGTAATGTAAGCATGTTTCCTTCTATTTTTTTTTTTTTTTTTTTTTTTTTTTTTTTAATAAGGTGACGGTTACAAAGTGGTGTACAATCTATCTTATTCTAGTTACATTGTAGTTTATCTTATTGTACCAGTACCTCCCTACAGTCAACCTAGTTGTTCCCCAATTCGTCCCTCCGCCACGACCATTTCAAAGTCCAGGTCTCTCACTCTTGTCCTCTGTAGCGGGGAGGACCTTGTACCCCTGAGACATAGGAGTGCAGACCTGAGAAGAGAGAAAGAGAGCCGGCATCTCATCCAGGTTATGACTTGGCTTCTATGCTGGCGCTTTTTCTCCGATATTTGTTCAGCTAATCTGGCATAGAAGACACTTGCAGAAGGTCCCATACCTCCCGACGATGAGAAGACCAGAGGAGTAAAGCTTCCTTGATCCCTGTTCAAAATTCTTTCTTCATAAGCGCGTTTTTTCTCACTTTCGTTTCTCAAGTATGCCGCCTTGTGTCCTCGCTCACGATATGTTTGTGCTCTTGGGTTGAAGATTCTGATGTCGAAAAAAGCCCGTTGTCCCCTCGTCCAAAAACCTCGAGCACTTACGTCCACTCTTGCTTCATTTGAAGTATTTGCAGTATTGTGGGCCAAACGCTGTCCGTCCATAGGCAGAAGTTCCGGTTTGATTCTGACATCATGGCACACCTCGTCCAGCATTTGTGCAGTGATGTCTCGTACTTCATCATGCCGGATACAGATGAATCCTCCTTTCTTACAGGTCATACAGTGGTCTGGGTTGTTTATTTCACTGCATGCACATTTCAGCGGCAGGTTCGAAACTGGCCACCCATACCTCAAGGCTACGGCATCATTGAATTCTTGTTTATTTAAGCTGAAGCCTTTCTCCTTTATTGGTAATGATGTGAGCCAATTTGAAGCCCCCGTGTTGCCTTCCACCTGGATTACATTGAATTATATTTCATATCGAAAGGTTTTATTCAGGGGAACAGGAATTATGGATTTCTTTGTTGCTAGCTGGATAGTACCTGTACCTACCATTTTCATTGCTGATGGTGTAGGTAGTACTTAGTGAGGGGGGCTTCTTTTAATGTATAGGTTAGGGGGGAAAGGTGATTTTCAGGGGGTCAGGAAGGCCCACACCTCGTTAGCCTCGCACGGCCGCACCTGCACGTGTCGGGAACTGTGAAGGTAGGGATGTTTACTAGGAAAGTTTCTTACGTATTCTTTTAGCAAGTGAATTCTTCTGGACCTTAGGGAGTCACATCTCTATTTGTCGTAGTGGTGTATGATGGGCTAGTTGATTTTCGGAGTTTCCTCCTTCATACTATCGTGGGACCTCGGGCGAGGCTACTTGGGTCACTCGGGGACGGATGACCTGAGGGGGTCGTGAAGGCCTTCACTCTGCTAGTCTCACACGGCCGCACATGCCCGTGTCGGGAATGGCGAAGGTAGTGATGTTTACTAGGAGTGTTATAGGGTTCTTTAGCAATTGAATGTTGCCGGACTCTAGGGAATAACATATTGATTTGTCGTAGTGGTCCCTGATGGCAGGAGTTGATTGATGAGTTTCTTTTGCTATACCATCGTGGGACCTTGGGTGAGGCTACTGGGGTGATCCCTTTGATCTATATTTGGTAGCAGGTATAGAGGTGAGAATCGCTTACAGTTGGGAAGGAAAGAAATGTGGTTTGTGTGAGTTTAATTGGAGGAGGTACAGGGGTGTTTAAAAAGGCGTGTACAGACTTGTCATATGATTATCAAGCATCTCTCTGAGATGGTTGTATTTAGATTCTCATAATTTATAAGATAATTTATAACGAACGAACAGCCTCGGATGCGGACGGAACCTATGTTGACGAACCACGACCGACTAAGGACATTCCTTCGGACATTCTGAGAATGGCTACGTGGAATGTTAGTGGCATGAATTTTGGCACAAAAGAGAGAGAGGTTCTGGAAGTGTTAGTGAATGCCAGGCTGGATGTATGTGGAATGACAGAGACCAAATGGAAAGGTTCAGATGTGAGAGAGTGGGAGTGTGGAATGGGTGTGTGTGCTGAAGTGAGTGAAGGAACAGCGAGAGAAGGTGCATGTTTGTTTGTAAGTAGCAAATGGAAGGAATGTGTAAGAGAGTATGGGTTCAAGGATTGTGTGGGTGAGAATGAAAGTAGGAATACAAACGTGGGTGATTGTATGCGTGTATGCCCCGACAGAGGATATACTTGAAAGAAAGAAAGAGGAGCTCTGGATGAATGTGGAGGCGTGCCTGGAGAAGTTTGACAAGAATGAAAGAATATTTCTGATTGGGGATATGAATGGTAAGGTGGGTGATAGGAAAGTTGAGGGAGTGGTGGGAGGGTGGGGGGTACCATCAGAGGTGAATGGGAATGGTAGTGCACTTGTGGACGTATGTGTGGGGAGGAGGCTGTGGATAGCCAACACCTTCTTCCGATACAGAATTGATCCACAGGTACACGTGGAAACGGATGTTGACGATGAAGGATAAGACAGTGGTGAAACGAAAGTCATTGATTGATTATGTATGTGTGGATGAACGAATGAAGACATCTGTGATGGATGCTAGGGTGTATAGGGGTATTGGAGGGGGTCTGTCTGATCATTTTGTAGTGGTAGCTAAGGTTAGGATACAAGAGAAGTGGGTGAGGAGAGCTGGAGGGAAGCGAGAGGAGAGTGGAATGGTGAGGAGGGTGGAGAGGTTGCAGGAGGAGGAAGTCAGGGAGGAGTACAGGAGAGCAGTGGAAAGATGACTAGGGGGGTTCGACCTGGAAGTTATGGAGGAAGTGGAGGAGATGAGCAAGGTGTTTAACCCTTATTTAGCGGCGAGCAACATAAGTCGAGTTAAATAAAGCTGGACTATGTGGCGGCGCTCGACATAACTCGAGTGGCAATTTCAGCACGTATTGTGGCTGAGAGAGAGAGACAAGTGGTGGCAGGAGACTAGCGAGAGTATGACTGCTCCAGACCACCGCGGCGAACCTACTGACACAAATCTCAGCTCCCTCCTCCCTCTCTCACTCGCTACATACTCAATTATGTACTGAAAGTACCGAATTACCTGCTTTTTTGCACTCGCGTTGCACGGTTATTGCAAGAAAACTATCCATCATACAAGGATCGTTATGGTGTCATTCGAAAGCTCTGTTTATGCCCTTTCAGGGATAGGTACTTGTTTTACGTTCTGGGTCTTATTTAGGCATGAAAATGATCACGTAAACAGCCCTATTTTGGCTAAAAACACCCCGCTGTGCGGTACACATAAATAAACCGCATAGGCCGCTCGTAAGGTGTTAAGGATGAGATCTGTGCAGCATGTGAGGAGGTGTGTGGAGTGAGAAGAGGGAGGGGAGTGAAAGGTACAGCATGGTGGACAGAAGAGGTAAGAATAGCTGTGGAAGAAAAGAAGAAAGCATATAGAGAGTGGTTGGGTAGTAGAGGGAATGAAGATTTCGAGAGACAGAAACGAGCGAGGTACGTGGAGAGTAAGAGGGTGGTGAAGAGAGTAGTGAAGGAAAGTAAGAGAAGAGTAGATGAGGAATTTGGAAGGAATCTGAGTGTAAAATGGAGGGAGAGTAAGAAACTGTTCTGGAAAGAAGTCAAGAAAGTTAGGGAAGGTAGAAAGGGAAACAGTAAGGGTGTGAAAGATAAGAATGGGAGAATGCTAGCCGAGAAGCAAGAGAGAGTCGAAAGATGGAGGGAGTACTTCAATGAGTTGCTAAATGTAAGGAATGAAGAGCCAGCAAACATAGCTGGATATGGTATGGGAGGGAGAAGAAGAGAAGTAGTGGAGGAGGAGGTGGGGATCAGGAGGTCAGAAGTGTGGGAAGCCATGAAAAGAGTGAAGTTGGGGAAAGCACCAGGAACAGATGGAGTGTGGGGGAAATGTTGAGGTATGGTGGTGAGATAGTGATAGAATGGGTATGGGAAATGTGCAAACTAGCATGGGAGAAGGGGAGTGCAAACGATGACTGGAAGACTGGCATAATAGTCCCCCTATATAAAGGCAAAGGGGAAAGAGGAGTGTGTGGTAACCACCGAGGAATATGTCTTCTAAGCGTAGTAGGGAAGGTATACAGTAGGGTAGTGATTGAAAGAGTGAGAGTGAGAACGGAGAAATGGATAGGCGACGAGCAGGGAGGTTTTAGGAAGGGAAGAGGATGTGTAGATCAGATTTTTACCCTGAATTGTGTTGTGGAGAAATATCTGGAGAAGAAACAAAAGGTGTATGTTGCCTTTATGGACTTGGAGAAGGCCTATGACAAAGTGGATAGAGAAGGTTTGTGGAAAGTACTTAGAATATACAGAGTAGAGGGCAAGTTGCTGAAAGCAGTGAAGAGCTTGTATGAGGGTGCAAAGGCGGCAGTACGTGTGGAGAGTGAGCAGAGCGAGTTCTTTGACCTGAATGTTGGTTTGAAACAGAGGTGTGTGATGTCCCTGTGGTTGTTTACTGTATATATGGATGGAGTCATGAAAGAAATACTATCAAGAGCAGTGGATGTTGGTGTATCGCTGAAAAGGGAGGGAATTGAGTGGAAGCTACCTATAGTGCTGTTTGCGGATGATACAGTTCTGATGAGTGATAATGAATGGGAGTTGCAGGGTCTGGTAAATGAGTTTGGAACAGTGTGCGAAAAACGGAATTTGAAGGTAAATGCGGGGAAGAGCAAGGTTATGGTCTTCGAAAGGGGTGAAGTCACAGAGTGTGAGGTGAAGCTGAACGGTCAGGCTATGGAGATCGTCAACTCTTTTAAGTATCTGGGCAGTGTGTTGAGTAAAGATGGGACTATGGATGAACAAGTGCGGGAGAAGGTTAACAGGGGAAGAGGGTTGTAGGAACGCTAAAAGCAGTAACAAGAAATAGGGTGGTCAGTATGGAAGTGAAGAAGTCCTTGCATGACATTGTGGTAAACCCGACACTGACGTACGGAAGCGAAGCATGGACGTTGGTTGAGAGACTCAGACCAAGAGTGAGAGCAGTGTAAATGAATTACTTAAGGAGTGCGCGCGGAGTTACATGGAGGGATAGACAGACTAATGAGGAAGTAAGAAGGAGGTGTGGTGTGGAGGTATATGTGCTGGAAAGTGTGAAAAGGAACAACTAGAGATGGTTCGGCCATATGGAACGTATGGAGATCGAGAGAATGACTAAGAGGGTGTACGAGAGCAAGGTGGAGGGACAGAGAGGTAGAGGTAGACCGAATGAGAGGTGGAAGGATGGAGTGAGGACGTACATGAACGAAGGCGATGCTGGTTGGGGGGAGGGGCGTCGACTGACTGGGGACAGAGGTGCATGGGGGCGGTTCGTTCGTGGCCACCCCTCCGGGGATCACGGCGTCAGGCAATAGATAGATAGATAGATTTGGTTCATATAGTTATGGGGTTCCTCTTTCTATAATGTTTATTTGTATGGGAAATGATGTCTTGCTCGTATGAGGTTTTCTGTTTCACGGCGTTTTATTTTATTATTATTTATTTGTTTACATGTTATATTTATGTTCCTATAGGATTTTTGTTGTCCTAAAAAGATTGAGAATATAGCACCTTCTTGGGGGTGGTGTGCCGGGGTTCCTTTCCTGCTAGTTTGGGGCTCTCTGTCTCTATTTTTGCGAGGCTGCGGTAGTCCTTTGTTGTTTGTTTCTTTGGCCTTGACCCTTCTATCGGTGCGATGTGCTTGTCTCTCGTCTTTATTTATTTCAGATCCTGGTTCTTTCTTTTCTGGTTTCTTTTGTCCTTGGTGGTTTCTCTTTTCTTCTGTATTTCACTTCTCTCCCCTTCATGGTAGGCGCGTTCTCATGCCTCAAAGGCGAAGGTAAGAGAGACGCCCTGGTGGCTGGTCATGGGCAGGGTATGTAAGAATGTCCACCATTCGTTCGGTGGAGCGCTTATCTGGAGTCCTACAGGGGTCAATGGTGACGAGAAGAGAGGTGTCCGTGGTGTTTATGAGAGCTGCTGTAATAGCTGTAATAACGACTGGAAAATTATCATAAAATAATTCAAGAGCAGTTAGAAAATGACTTTATTGAGGAGGTCCCAGGTGAAATAAACCACAAAGAGGGTCATTACCTTCCTCATCATGCTGTAAGTACTACCCCCATCAGAGTGGTATTTAACTGCAGTTCTCGAGCAGCGGAGAATGAATTAAGTCTAAATTATTGTCTCTATGTAGGACCAAATCTGACTGAAATAATGGGTGATGTACTATTCAAATTCAGGACAAAGAGATTTAGGTTTGTGGCGGATATCTCCAAAGCCTTTTTGAGAATAGGGCTAAAGGAGCAGGACCGCAAATTCACAAAATTCCTTTGGCCTGAAGATCCGGTCAATTTTTACGAGCCGCACCACAGCTGGGATCTCATTTCTAATGGTAGTTTTGGGTTCCTGTCATTTTATGCTTCATTGCTATATAATTTTATCCACCGGAAAATATTTGTTTTTCTTGGCTTTATTTATTTATTTTTATTTTTTGCCATTAACCTAACCAAAAAACCTAACCTAACCTAACCTAAATGTATTTGGGGGCTATTAGGTTAGGTTAGGTTATGTTTTTTGGTTAGGTTAGGTTAGGTTTTTTGGTTAGGTTAATGCTAAAAGAAAACAAATAAAGCCAAGAACAAAATATTATCCAGTGGATAAAAATTATATAGCAATGAAGCATAAAATGATAGGAACCCAAAACTACCATTAGAAATGAGATCCCAGCTGTGGTGCGGCTCGTAAATATTGACCGAAGATCCTTTTCAGCATGGTGGGCGGATAAAAGAATACCGCTTTCGGTCAGTGTTATTTGGTTCCTGCTCTAGTCCTTTCTTGTTATGCAGCACTTTGAGATATCATTTAAAACTATTGGATACCCCAGGGATGACAAGCTGTTAAACGCTGTATTAAGAATTGCATTATTTGCAAGAGGTATACAGCTATAGCTATTCCTTACCCTGGTCCACCAGCTCTCCCGCCAGACTGCATTCACCAAAGGAAACCGTTTGAAGTAGCAGGTGTGGATTATACTGGCGCCATCACTCTCACAGGAGATGATGGACCGCCCAAGAAGGTATATATATATATGTCTATTCACCTGTACCAGCACTCGGGCTATGCATTTGGAAATAGCGGAGGACATGAGCTCGGAAACCTTTATAAATTTGTTCAGAAGATTTGCCGCTCGGCGAAGTTGTCCCTGACAGTTGATAAGTGACAATGGGACAAACTTTGTGGGCACATCCCCGCTAGTTTCAGAATTATTAACCCGGCAACTGCTGGAAGACTCTTAAGAGTTTCCCCGGGCGACTGCGGGAAGACTCTTAGAGTCGTATTCTTAAACAATTCTTTCCCTTCGAAAATGAAAGGAAGGAATTTTCTTTCGATTTGGTATTCTTAAAAAATCCTTCCCCTTCCTTTCCCTTGGGAAGGGAAAATCTTTCCCTTAACCTAAGAAGTGCGCATGGGGGTAATTAGAAACGTCCGCCTGTGCTGACGTATTTGAGCTGTTTCCATCACTAAAATATTCATTTTACCATAAATAGCATTAATACTTATCCATACGCGCCTATTATGGGTTGATTATAAAGGTATTAACCTGAAACAACAATAAAACGAGTGAAAACAGCGTTTGGATGGTCAAAATCGGAGATACAGGCCGCGAGTTATATAATGTATGGGTGAGGCAACCTGCTTTCCCGCCAATTTCCCCCAAGGCCACTGAGACACAGTCGATCGATACTCTCTCTCCTCTCTTGCACTCGCTTGCTAACAGAGATGACAATGCCCTGCTTGCAAATCGCTAATGTTAGCACGAAAATATACCTCAGAATAAGGGAATAACAGGGAAAATAGGTGATAACTGAAGGAGGGGAGGAAAGTGGGGAAGGAGGGGAGGTAGAGGAGTGATATTTTGCATGACCCAGGGGCAAAAAAAAAAAATAAAACAAAAAATAAAAAAATAAAAAAAATAAACAAATTTGATATTTAAAGTTGATTTTTTTTTCTCTGACTCTTAAGAGTCTTCCCGCAGTCCGCCGGGGGAACTCTCTAGAGTCTTCCCGCAGTTCCCGGGTTAACCCTTCCTCCCCGGGCTGTCTTACCCAATGACAGTCGCCCCTACTCGGGCGAAATGGCTGAAAAACGTCTAGGCCTAGGCTACCGTATTTATGTTTATTTTCACTGCTAGAACTTTCCCACTCATCTATAATCGTAGTGCGGTTTTCAATCTGTATTTTGGCATTGAGTAGAGCTCTGTAAGTCAACTGGTTCAGTTGTGATGACGATTTCAGTGGAGCCAATATTGCAGTGATGTTGCCAATATGGGGGCTTTTTAGACACTAATTTCGTCATGACGTCAGAACAATAACATTGAGGAGTCTTCTCCTTCTTGTTTTCGGAGGTGCGGTGACGAACGCTTGGGTTTGTTGACATACGTCGTACGCACGGCGTTCAGACCAAGCTTAATTAGGCTATTAAGCTCATGCCTTAGATAAGGCATACCGGGTAGCGGCCCTTCTTTCGTGCTGTCCTTACCTAAGTCAGACCGGGTAGGAAGGGTTAAACAGGGGAAAATATTGGAATTTGAAGGACTCTCACTAGGCAGGTCTTCAGTTTTCCTTTCGTCATTATGTTCATAACATTCTTATATAATTGGAGTCAGTGTGACTAAATATTGGATTTGACCACTATGTAATTTTATTAACATGATATAATGCACGATATTGAAAATGATATTGTAAATAAAGTAATGTTATTAAAAGTTTTAGAAGACCACTGATCTCGGCGTGAATTCGCGTGCGGACGATTCTGGCAATTTCGGGCTGCCAGCTGATAGCCTATTCCTCATCTTATACATATTTTGATTGTTATTGATTTTCATTGGTTTACTGATGTAGCCCTTTCAAAGCATCAATTTTGTGCACGGTGTGACTATATTTTGGCATGTGTTAATGCAATAAGTGTCAACATTACCAGGTTTTGAGGCTTGCCAGAGATACGCTATCAACAATTCCCAGTAATACCATACTTTACATAACTAAAAATAGCTAGACATATACTGTAATATTAATATAAATCTGTGGGCTAACAGTAATAGTGGTCAATCATCTTATATACTAATTTAGCCTACCTTACCAGTATATACCACATATTGGGTTAGGCTAGGCAGCTAGGCCTAGGCTTAGCCTACAGCAGGCTACATCATCATGTAAGCTAGCCTAGCCCAGGCTAATCTATTTTTCTTATGAATTTCATGACCCATACAGGATTGTAGGCCTAATTTTTTTTTTCTTAGTCTACATCCCCACTGAATAAACTAACCTAGCCTAGTCTCTGTCCCTCTAGGCTAGCCCATCATAATGTTCAAGCCAACATTTGTTAGATTTTGTCAGAATTGGCTTTTAAAATGTGAATTTATTAGGCCTATGGGAAGGATGTAGTATTTGGACATACTACATGGCGCCTGCCTTGGTTTACACTACGCGGAACGGCGGCAGCAGTGAACGCTCGCGATCATGTTCCAGTCTATTTTGACTGCCGCAGGATTCAATAATAGGTTGACGGGGTCCTCACCCCCACCATTACATGTTATCATCATCATATATTATATTGCCAGCAGGGGGAAAATAACCGTTAAAATAGATGGGAATGTAACCACGAGCGCACTACCTATGTAAATATGACGACCGTACACCCGGATACATCCTTCACGATTCACGACTTTTGACTGCTTTTTTTAAGTAATTTGCCCCCTGCTGGCAAAATACCTATATATGATGATGACAATAAGTCATGGGGGAGTGAGGGGGGCCCTCAACCTAATGTTGTATCCCACGGCAGTCAATATAGACAGAAACGAAACGTGATCGCGAGCGTGCGAGTAGTGTAAACAAGGCAGGCAATAAGCTCGAAATTCCTCGAATACTACATCCTTACCTTTATTACTTTGTTATAGAAAGTCCGAGTTACCTTTTCACTATAATATTTTCCCTGATTTTCATAGCCTTGTACACTATCAGGGAGCGTGTTTTTAGATTATTCGGTAGCTACCGGGTATCTTGACTACAGTTCAAGGAGACTACAGCAGCAGTTTGCACGCTCTCTGCGTTTATTTTTAATTTGACAGTGTTTGGTGTTCAAATCCCCCCCCCCCCCCCCTGGACATAATTGTCATCATCATATTCATATATAATGCCAGCAGAGGCAAATAACCACTCGCCGAGGGATGATTTCAGAAAAAGTGGCAAAATCTGACGCATAGAGCGTGCTAATATTGCCGCAGTGTCTGCTTGAATATTGTTATCATATTAGCCTAATCAAAACAAAATCCCTTGAAAAACATATTTGTAAACACTAGCCTATTCAATACTATTGGTTGTGAGTACAATTATAGGCTACCCTAATTTGTCATTACAGTATATACTAGCCTAATCCCTCTACTTTCTTTAACCCTTGTCTAGCGGGGTGTTTTGGGCTCATTTGGGCATAGTCAGGCCCTCCTGCATGATAAATCAAGCATCTGCATGAAAAATAAATTATTTAGCAAAATACTAGGCACTAAAAGCTTCAAAATGAGACCAGAACGAGCTACGTAGCACTCGTGGTTCTCTTGCAGTGATGCCACGAACATGGGAGTTTAGCATATATGGGTATATTTTTCCCAGCTATGCTCACTACTGGCTACACTGCCGGCCTCTCGAGAACACAGGGAACATGAGTTAACCTCTGAACTGCGCATGGGGTTAATTAGAAACGTCTGCCTGTGCGCATGTATTTGAGCTGTTTCCATCACTAAAATATTCATATTACCATAAATAGCATTAATACTTATCCATATGCGCCTATTATAGGTTGATTATAAAGGTATTAACCTGTTACAGCAATAAAACTATTGAAAACAGCGTTTGGATGGTCAAAATCGGCGATACAGGGCGGGAGTTGCATAATGTATGGGTGAGGCAACCTGCTTTCCCGCCAATTTTCCCCAAGGCCACTGAGACACTGTCGATCGATACTCTCTCTCTCTCTCTCTTGCACTCGCTTGCTAACAGTGATGACAATGCCCTGTTTGCAACTCGCTAATGTTAGCACGAAAATATACCTCAGAATAAGGAAATAACAGGGAAAATAGGTGATAACTGAAGGAGGGGAGGAAACTGGGGAAGGAGGGGAATTAGAGGACTGATATTTTGCATGGCCCAAGGGCAAAAAAAAAAAAAAAAAAAAAAAAAATCGATGTTTAAAAAAAAAAAAAAAAATCTCTGACTCTTAAGAGTCTTCCCGCAGTCCGCCGGGGAACTCTTAAGAGTTTTCCCTCAGTTCCCGGGTTAATGGGCGGCGGTAAGCCCTGGGAGTCGGCTGTCTGGCCCGCTGTGCTCCCGGCCATTTGCACTCGATTTTAACCCTTTAAAAGCCTTAATAATGCTCCTAACTTGCTGCAAATTGGTGCACGACTTAAGTCAAGCGCCGCCAATAAGGGGTTAAATATCCAAACAATATAACTTAACCTGAGAACCTAAGATAGGCCTAGGCTATGCTAATATACAGCGTTTGATTATGCCGAGTGTATAGGCTAACTTACTAACATTGGTAGTATAGCTAAAAGTCTGGTAGGCTAAAAGAAAATGTATAAGATTAGAGCCCAAAATTGCTAATGAAAAAATTTGCCTACTTATTTTGGGCTGTATACAGTATGGTATGAGATTTTGTTGAAAACTTGGGATTGTTCTTGATCCCTGGCAAGCCTCAAAACCTGAATTTTCAAACTTATTACATTACATACATACATACATACATAACATTTTAAGACTGAGTGTTCCACACATAAGTGCAGTTTCAGTCTCTTGTCCTAATGGCGGCGTTCCAGGCAACCCTGTTAAGGGCTGCTTCACTTGTCAAGTTCTTGGATTTGAGATCGGCGCGTATAGTCCGATCCCAGGTCTTCCTCGGTCCACCCCTTGGTGCAGCTCCCTCCACAATCACAGACCTGCATTTTGTCACCCAATTTTGTTCATCCATTCTCTCCACATGTCCATACCATCCCAGTCTACTTGTACGCATCACCTCGCTAATACTCTTTATACCTAAACGTCTCCTCAGCTCAACATTTGTTATTCTATCCTGTAGCCTGGCCCCACACATCCATCTCACCATTCTCATCTCATTACGCTCCATTCTGTTGACATCCTCTACTTTAACGGCCCATGTTTCTGAGGCATACGTCATTGCACTTCTAACACATGAGGCATACACCTTTCCCTTCAGGGGGAGAGGCATTCTTTTCATGGTCAGGATTGGCGTCAATTCTCTGAACTTCCCCCAGCCACACCTAATTCTAGCAACAGTGGCAGCCTCGGCCCCACCACCGGCAGAGATGGTATCTCCTAGGTAACAAAACTTGTTCACCAGCTCCAAAGACTCATTTCCAAAATTCACAGCCACAGGATCATCACTTAACACAAGCTCGCCTTTGCACACTACGCACTCAAATTTCTCTATTTCTGACTTATCCTTCGGCAGGGGCCCCTTTATTCTACTACAGCGCTTACTCCCATGGTGTACCCAACATCGACAGATGCTACATTGAATTGAGTTAAACGCCCACTCCCTTTCCACACACTGCACATGGGTATGCACCGCTCTTTTCCACATTGCCTCGTCTCAAACTACAATGCATAACCTTGGTTTTGTTAATATTGACTCTTAAACCCTTGCTCGCCATGCCCTCTCTCCACTTTCTGAATTTGGCCTCAGCATCCTGCATACTGTCAGCTATTAGGACTAAATCGTCTGCATAAAACAGTTCCAACGGGAGTCCGCCTCTAAAAACTCTAGACAGCGCCTCCAAGACCATAATAAAGAGGAGGGGGCTTAACACTGAACCCTGATGGACTCCAACACGGACTGCGAATTCATCACTCAGTACACCTTTCACCCTCACCGAACTTCGCGAATCCTCATACATCTTCATTATCACACGCACCAGCCACTCTTCCACACCAAGTTTCCTCATAGCCCACTGTACAACATCTCTAGGTACCCTATCAAAGGCCTTCTCCAGGTCCACAAACACAAAGTAAAGATCCCTGCCTTTTAGTAGGTATCTTTCCTGTATCTGCCTGACTATGAAGATAGCATCGGTTGTACCACGTCCTGGCATAAAACCAAACTGCATATCATCAATAGAGATGCTTTGCCTGATCAAACCCTCAAGGACTCTCTCACAGACCTTCATGATTTGGTCAAGCATTTTCAGGCCCCTATAATTTCCTCTATCTAGCGCATCCCCTTTTCCTTTGTATATATTTACTATTACACTTTTGAGCCAATCCTCTGGGATTTTCTCATCTTTAATAATGGTGTTTATCAACTCAGTGACTAAGTTTACACCAATCTCCCCTGAGGCTTTTATCATCTCAGCGACAATGTCGGAGCAACCTGGAGCTTTACCGTCCTTCATTTTATTGATTGCGTCGCTCACTACAGCTGGTGCTATCAAAGGAGGGGGCCCAGATATTGGTTTTTTCGATACTAAGCTGTTCCTTATCCCATTCAAACTCTACATTTAGCAATCGTTCATAGTGTACCTTCCATGCTTCTCTGATTTCATTTTCTGCATACACAATCTTCCCATTATCATCTCTAACACACTGTTCACCTATAATATCCCTACTGTCATTTTTAACTCGCCTAGCTAGGTTGAAGATCCCATTGGGATTGTCAGTGTTACACACTTGTTCGAGGACCAGGTCCTTAATGCGATTTTTAGCATTGTAAATAACTCTTTTGGCAGTTCGTTTAGCTGCCTGGTATTCCTCCCTGCTGCCTCCTTTCTTCCATGCTTTGAAGCATCTCCTTTTCTCTTTCACAGCATGTTCTACCTCATCGTTCCACCACCAAGAGGTCTTATTCCTGGGGTGACCCTTTGTTTTCCCACAGACTTTGTCAGTGGCAGCGATAAGGCTATGCTTAAGAAAGTTCCATTGGCTATTTACATCGTTAGGCCTAGCTTCCTTATTTCTATTCATTTCCTCCAGTTCATTATGAAACCTATCCCTAACTTCCTTGTCCTTCAGCAGCCACACTTTCCTTTTGGGTATGTAAACCTTCTTGCGCTTAGGATCTCTGTATAAGCTCATGTCGCACACAAGTAGCTTATGCTGGGGGATACATTCTTCGCTCGGGATGACCTTTACATCTCGAACTAGTTTCCAGTCTTTCCTGTTAACCAAGAAGTAATCTATCTGGCTACTGGAGACCCCAGAGTTATATGTGATCAGGTGGCTCTGTCTTTTCTTGAACTTTGTGTTACACACAACCATGTTGAGTGCAACGCAGGACTCCAATATATATTCGCCTTCTAGATTTCTCCTTCCGTAACCAATTCCTCCATGTACCCCCTCGTATCCATCTGCAGATGCTCCCACGTGACCATTGAGGTCCCCCCCCACGATAGTTATTTCGTTCTCCGAGAGGCCTGAAATGACACTGACGGTGTCATTCCAGAAGTCCTCTTTTATCTCTTTCTGTAAACCAGCCTGTGGGGCATATGCAGATATCACATTCAGAATTCTTTCACCAACTTTCAACTTCAAAACAATCAGCCTTTCACTAACTCTCGTAATCTGAAGCACACTTTCCGCCAGCTCTTCAGCCACCAGAACACCCACTCCTCCTTTCGCTTTATCAGTCTCCACACCCATCCAGTATATCCTATATCTTTTCCTCCTTCCGACAATCCACTGTACCCCATGCCTCTTCCAGAGTGTTTCCTGGGTACAGCAGATGTCCACTCGCCTCCTCTCACACATCTCAACCACTTCATTCGCACGCAGATTCAAACTACCAACATTCACACTAGCAAGTCTGAGTTTGTGGGGGGCATTTGTCATTGTCCTGTGCGGTTTTGTTTCATCGGACTTACGTTTATTTTCTTTGATTTTAGTCATAGTTAGGTAGGTTTGGCTGGCAGATGAGCATCACCCCCCCCCAGAACTCCGGCTCCAGTCTACCCCGGGACCATTCCCAGCACCATCCCCCAAGTGATTACAAGGGGGTGACACATTAACATGTGTCAAAATGTAGTCACACTGTGCACAATATTAATGCATTGAAAGGACTGAATCAGCAAAGCAATAATAGTCAAATATAGCCTACTCAATGTTTGTAAGGAAAACCCCACTAGTCACCAGAGTCCCCCGCACACTGTTTCAAATAAAATTTGTGGATTTTCTGTCTGAATTTACTTTACATCCTTAGTATTCTCTAGTCTTGAAGGTTAGGAATAATTATGGTATTATTACATACAGTACATACAGTGTTGAACATCAGTGCTTCCAGCAGCTGTGGTGGGTGGATCGGTATCAGTCATTATTATGATCAGTATGGCAGTGGTGGACAAGTCCCCGTCAGTTTTTAGTGTGTACGGGTCAGCGAAAGAACGTGACACCGGATCTAATTGCGCATTATATTGGGCTGCACAAGGAAGGCTAGTTAGTGAAACAAATAGTGCAAGCCACTGGAGTATGTGAGTAATCGGTAAGAAATTGGGCGAGGCCTTACAAAGATATTTGCCTAACTACATGATAACCTAGCCTTTGCCAAACTATATGATAGCCTAGCCTTTGAGGGGAGAGTAAAGAACATAAGAATATCACCCAATCTTCTAAACTATACTAATGGATAGCTAATATTATGAATAACCTACTCATTGATGCCTAAATCATAACTATTGGTGATTCATCTTTTATTCAGATTACCCAAGAACAAAAATCAATTTAAAAATTGGAAGAATCTTATTCAGTATTATCCAAGCAACCTTCCGCGTCGATTTGCACGCTCTGGGCCATGACCGTTAAGTTCACTTCTATTATGTCCGCTTCTTAGGTTGAGGGGGGCCTCACCTTCCCAGGAATTATTGTCATCAATATACAGTATATATTGTTTGCAGAAGGGCAAATAACAAATAATGGTAAGGGTTGTGTTAGCGGGCGTACTGTCCACTTTGTTTACAGTCGCACGCTCGCAGTTACATTCGCGTCTAATTTCATTGCTGTTATTTGCCCCTGCTGGTAATATGTATGATAATGATAACAAGTCATGGGGATGATGGGGGGTAAGCCCCCCTCAAACCATTATTGTATCCCACTGCAAAACAACTTACCCAACACCTGGCCGTGGGATACAATAATGGTTTGAGGGGTGCTATGTCCCCTCACCCCCCATGACAATGTCATCATCATATACAGTATATTACCAGGGGCAAATAACAGCAGTCAAATTAGACATGAATGTAACTGCGAGTGTGCGAATATGGAAACAAAGCAGGCGGTATGCCCGCTAACACATCCCTTACCAAAATAGGGAAGGATGTCATGTTGTGCGCTCGCACTTACGTTCCCATCCATTTCGACGCTATATTTTCTGCTATTTGCCCCCTGTCATTACTGCATGAATACTAGGTTAGGTTAGGTTAGGTTGTTTGGTTAGGCTAATGTATTTTTATATCCAAAGGCATCCGCATAGTGTAAACAAGGTGGGCGGTACTACCGGTACTAAATATAAACATTGAAAAAAACTAGTTTCAATAGCATAGTAAATCTACTATGGGCCATGAATTGCAATTTTTACCAAATTGGGCCAGATCAAATATAGCCTAGCTTTTATTTTTTGTTCGCTGAATAGAAAACAAATCTAGCCTAGGCCTATATAATATATAGGCTTAGGCCTACAGAAGTTAAAGTTAGTATTTGAACTCAGCACACCAAAATATGTCGGGCTATAATGTGTATTGAACTTTGAAGGTAAATACTTCTCAATAGAAGTAATAGGGTTATTGTACGATTCCTATAGCCTAGTTGTTAAATTTTGGTCAGAAATGGATGACTTGACCTTGTAATTGAAAGGTTCTCATGCTTGATATACGGTACACTAATTCGCACTACATTCGGCTAATCTAATTTATCTCCATCCCTGTTTCTTATCATATCAGTTTATATGTAATTATATTCTTGGATAATAGCCTATAGGCTAGGTCTAAATACTACAACAAAATATGGCTTGTTGGTGTACTATTGTGGACATAAGTCCCGCTACACCTGCCCGGCAGAGAATCGCGAATTGTGTTGGTAACATTGCTATACACCCCCATCCCCCCACCCCACCCTCCTCCCCGCCTCCACTCTTCCACTCTCTCTCAGCCAGATACCCCTTCCTCTTTCTTGTTTCACGTCTACAAGCCCCTCCCCCTGGATTGTTTCCAGCACCCTGATTATAACCACTGGATGATAATATCACGATAACCTCTCTCCTTCCTTTCTCTCATTTCTCCCTCGATCATCGCATCTATGTATTTGTATGCATGCTTTCCAAATGTTCTTCCTAAAATTAAATAACATATCGTTAAAATAGCAATAGGTTACATATAATTAGTTCATGTTCATATTTGCCATTTTATAGAAAACCTAGCACAATATAAAGTGTTATGTTCCATTCGAATATGGAAATATATTAACCATATAGTGTTATCTAAATCAGATGCAATTGAGACTTGAATATACTTTTGCATTCTCATATTTCAATTCAGTTATGATTAATTAAGGCCATATAGCACACTATCTGGAGTAAGCATGTATTTCACTGTTAAAGTTTATATACAGTACTATTATAAGAGATCATTGTCCCACACATAAAATTGGTTCCTTGATTCAATGCATTGAATATTAAAAGTTATAAATACTGTATATGGTTACGTGTGTATTCTCAATACTCGCCTGTCAAGTGTCAACCCACTTCACCCTTAACTACGGTAGCTCACACTTAACTATTCATATTTTGTAACTAGTCAACTCAAACACACGGCCATACACATTAATGTGACATTACATTACACATACTTGCATGTTATTTTCTTACGTGAGGATATTTGGTGTCTTTCAACTGCCTCAGCAAGCGCTGCTCCCTCCGAGATTAACCACTTCCGTACAAGGGTTCGGTTTAATTGTTATTTAGCTATATTTAAACAATTTGATGCAGCTAATGAAGGATCTGTGGTATTAAGAAGGGTTAATTGAGATGGTATAAAGCCGTTTAACTGTTACACTTCCTTCTTTTACTGAATAATGTTTAAAAATAGCTATACTCCACTAACTGGAGAGGGTGCGATTCAAGTGTTGGGCGAGGCCACCTGTACTGGTGAAGGGACTGCTATGGTTCTCGCTCCTTCCGAGTGGATAGATGGACCCGCGAGAGTGGGTCGGGTTCTTCTTGTCCCTTCGATAAACATACACAAATACAGAAGTGCAGTTCAGTCAAATAATTTTATATTGGATTGCATGTATTTATATTTACGTCTTTCCTATTTTACTCCAGCCACCTGGCCTGGCTATATTTACACCAAATTAATTTCGATTCTATTTCATCATAACGTTAAGGCAAAGTGCCAATATGGTATGACATTTGGGTATATTAAATAAGGCAGTTGGCACAAATTATTAAGTCGAACATAGGGCGGTAGAAATTTGTAAGACAAAACAGACTATAATTCCTTAAACATGACCCATTTACAGAACTAATATTTCTATATCTATATTAATCACGAGTGAAGTAGCTTAAGAGATGTCGTTGCATAGCAGGTGAATTTCTATGTCATAGAGCAGAGGACCTTGGTGACCTTAGCTTGGCCATAAATAGACTTTTTTTTTAACCCTTGCGGTACCGGGGACATGTTTTATATTTCACTATAGCTATAGTATATTCAGACTATTATATGTAGTTAAGAAAGGGGCTGTGGTAGCTAAGATATTATTTACGATAGTCTGTAATATTTTAAATAGTAGACGCCCTTCTTTAGCTTAATACAATCGTTTAATATTTGCCAGAATATGATGAAAAGAATATCACCGGTACTGAATGAGTTAAACCTCATAATCATAGCGTTAATTAGATAAAGAGATTCATGCCTATACCATTTTAATAAACACCAACCAAGGAGACTTATATTAAGCCCAACAATCTAATGGATCATGAAGTAGGATACAGACGTATTGGTTAAAGAATCTTGTAAATATTGAAAATGTGGGAATTCACCAAATGTAAGTAAGATTATTGTTGGCCCTTTAATACTTATAATATTTAATGTCCAATTAGTTTATAGGTTTTTGAACATAATTGATATTGGGTCAAACAGATCATACGATAAAACATTTAATTATTATTTATTGTAATAATAATACAATTAGGCTGTCCTCCAAACATATTAGATTTGCGCTGGAGTGGTAGAGGTATTGTTAATTAAACACGCACCGGAAATGTTTTGGGTTTGATTATCGTCTTGTCCAACAATAAGGGTACCGGCTAAGTTTTTGGTTTACCATGCAACACGTCTTTTAACCCCTTCACTATGATGGCGTATTTATTGTCATATTTTGGTTACTACTAGACAATTTTATTTCTTTAGCTTATAATCTACCTCTAGGACTTAAAGGGGTAAATACGATCTCAATAATCACTCTGAGTACCAAAGGTCCTTCTTAAACTGCATAAACTCGTCTAATTATAGCCAGAATCGAAGGTAAGAAGACGTCATCGTGCTGAAGGGGATAACTAAGAACACTATTGATATAACCTTATTTATAAACGGTGTTATACATTTGTAAACAGTTTTTTTCCCTAAATATTATTATACTGTTTGTAGCTACTAGCTGTATACACCATCAATTTGCTTACTATATAATTTTCCATCCAAAAAAAATTCAAATTGATGCTATGAAAAGTAAATGTAAGGTTTGGTTACATATTATAAAATACCGGTATCCTATTCTTTCTTCCACATGAAATTAATAGATATAGATAGATAAATTATATACACAATTTTCACGTGTTCGTATATAACTTATACTCGAAGAGTGTCCATGTAGGGCCGAACCCGTTGTATACCAAGAACAAAAACCAAAAAAACATAAAGATAACTCTTCGCTCTGGGTTTTATTTACAGTACTTAACCAGCTACCTGCTAAATAAGAAACAAATAAAGAACAAAATAAAGAGTTTTAGAGAGTCCTAAGCTGAAGTGTTTGTTGTGGTTTAACCATATACTAAATTCCCCAGGCAGTTTGTTTCAAAATTTATAATTATAATAATATGATGCAGTGTAGATATTGTTAATTTGAGTTATAGGTTATTTATTAACAAATTACGGACGTTCACTTCATTAAAACACATAATTGGAAGTAATGTATCAACAATTACACCAAAAACAATGTAGCCTTGTGTCACCATTATAATTAATGGAAGTGATGGCGTGAGAGAAAAAATATGTGTGTGTGAAATGGTCGTAAATGAAGGAATATAAAGATAAAACAGATTCTACTTGTCAATTTATGATTCGTATTTGTGTCCGTAACTATCATAATCATTCATTTGAGAGCTTGTTTTGCATCACTTAAGCTACTTCACTCGTGATTAATATAGATATAGAACTATTATGTCTATAGTGTAATAACTGTTAAAAAAATATAGTTTATATGAAAATATATTAACCGAATAATCCACTTTCATGTATCATGTTCTCGTGTTCTCAGTTGTTGACCATGTTGCCTCACACAGATTACATGGGATTCAAGTCTGGTGACTTGTGACTTACTCGGCTAGATTCCTTTAGGATCGTTAATGCATTTGTGTTCTGGCTATAATGTGGCAATTCTATTCTGATTAGGAAGGGTATATGTATATCAGAAGGTTAATTGGTATTATATTTACCCTTTTAATATCCAAAGATCTTTCTTATGCTGTATAAAATCGTCTAAAAGGAGCCACAATAAACTATATATATGCGTCATGAACCTCGCGGGGTAAATGGTGTCGCAAGAAAAAACAGAAAATATCCTCCTCCTGTCGGAAGCAAAATTCAAATTCTAAACATTTTAGCTCTGTGTTCAACACTTAATATCTCTACCACACATATACACATGTAAATAGGTAATGACGCTATTTTCTCCCTTGCTTGTGTTTACTGTATGATATCTACGTTATTTAGGTGTTCTATGTGCTATTTTATAGGTCTTAAGGTTCGGATATCACTTATCACATTATCATTAGAATTACTAAGACTTATCTAGCTTAATGAATATATATGGAATAATGCACATACGTTTAGTGAATTTAAATAATAATGTGATAATCAAGAGTGATATCCAAACCTTAAGAGCAATGAAGTATCACAGGGAACACATAAATAACGCAGATATAATACCTTAAACACAAGCAAGAGATGAAATGTCTTCGCTACCTATTGTATATGTGTAATAAGTGAAGCAGGGCCTGTGATTGGCTATAAGAAGTGAGGGCCAAGTCAGTCAGTCTTCATATCTTGCTTACATTTTGGGTTTATAATTTATTTATCTATCTCGCTTGTATTTTATTTATGTGTTTAATGTGATATATCATGGCTCTTAAGATTCGGATAACACTGTAGATTGTTAAGTAATCATTACAATTACTAACACGTGTCTAGTATAATGAATGAATACAGTATAATAAAGACATTATCAGTTTTGCGACTCTTCAGGGTCAGCCATACGGCATTGATAAGATGGGGAATCATGAGCGTCGATACAAACACCAATTAGGTGCTAGAGGCATGGTTCGAGTGAATGGAGAATAGCTATATTTATAAGTTTTTATTCAATTAAGGAAGGAAGTGTAACAATTAAAAGGCTTTATACTAGCTCAATTGGTTCTTCTAAATACCACAGATCCTTCTTTAGGCCCTATATGCACACAATTGTGGAAATATAGCTGTAATAAAACTAAACACAACCCCGGTATGGAAGGGGTTAATCTCGGAGGGAGCAGTGTTTGCTGAGGCAATTGAAAGACGCTAAATCTCCTAAAGTAAGAAAATAACATACACCATTGTGTAATGTAATGTCACATTAATGTGTTTGGCCGCGTGTTTGAGTTCACTAGTTTCAAAATATGATTAGATAAGTGTGAGCTACTGTAGTTAACCCCTTTAACACGATTACGTTACTTTCATCATATTTTGGTTACCATTAGAATATTTTCTTTATCTTATAGTATACGTGTAGGATCCAAAGGGATAAATAAGATCTCGATAGACCTGAATAACATAGGTCCTTCTTAAACTGAATCATAGGTAGAAAGTTGCCATCGTGCTGAAGGAGTTAAGGGGAGGTAGGTTGACCGGCGAGTATTGAGCATACACACGTGAACATATATTTATAACTTTTAATATTGTATGTGTGTCAATTATCTCTTTTACTAATATATACAATTTAACAGTGAAATACATACTTACTCCAAACAGTAGGATATATGGGTTTAGATAATTATAACTGAATTGAAATATGATAATGCAAAAGTAAATTAAAGTCTCAGTTGTAATTGACTTAAATAACATATATAGTTAAAAACTTCAATATTCGAATGAATTATCAAACTTTATACTTTGTTAGGTTTATATAAAATAGTAAATATAAATATGAAGTATGTAACGGTATGATATTTCATATTAGTTAATAGATTAGGAAAACATTCATAAAAATGCAATAATTCGATGAGAGAGGGAGCAATAAAGAGTGGCTTATAGACGTGAACAAGAACGAAAGCAGTAGAGAGGGAAGGAGGGGCTTGGCTGAGATAGGGTGGTAGAGTGGGGATGGAGTGGGGGGTGGGGGGGATAGCAATGTTACCAATACAATTCGCGATTCCCTTTCAGGCAGGTGTAGCAGGACTTATGTCCACAATAGTACATGCGCGATTTAGAGCTAGGATCCTGTATTTATTAATATCATGTTGACAATTCATTCTTGTGTTTGTGCAAGTCAGACAATATTTGTGGTCTAATCATGTTTTGGGCAACAATAATGCAAGGCGTTTGTTTGACAAGGTTTGCTTACTACTTCAGGCATACCAACTGGTGCGCGGCGCGCCTAGCTTCGCCTGTGGAACAGAGCTACCAACACTTCCGAAAAAATTTCCTTCCAAGGAATTCTTTAAGAATACCGAAGGGAAAGAAAATTCCTTGGAAGGGAAAGGAAAGTTAAGGGAAGGTATGGGTTTTTAAGAATACGACTCTTAATATTGTAAAGAATAATTAATATTATATAATTTAGAACTATAAGATTAGCTTGGCCAAGTTAATTTAGCTATAAAACCTTGTAGGATTAAAACTTAGAGGTAGGCCTACTGTATTATGGATCAGTTTTGAAACTCCCGCGATCGCAGACGTTATCCACAATTTGTTGTGGTAACCTCAACTCTTGGATAATATGTTTACTAAATCGTTGTGAAACGATATTTACATCGATATTTATATAATTAAGGGGACCGGCTGGGTTTTAGGCTTAAAAAGCTCGAAATCCTGAAAATACCATTAAGTATTAAAATGTGTTTACTCAGCATCCCTTCTTGAGCTGCATTTTGTGTTACCACCACTGATAAGCCATTGGGCTTTTGGCAGAAAATGAAAAAAATTATCAGTGATATCCGAGACATGTTTACATACAGTGTTCTCATCGTCCAGCATAATTACTGCTTCATATTCATCAGCCAACTTAAAATAGCCCTATATATTTAATTATCACTAGAACTATACACTATACCAGGGGTAGGCAACCTTTTGACCATGATGTGCCAATATTATATTAATGCCAATTTATTTACTACCCTGCGTGCCAGGTTCGAAAAAAAAGGAGATTTCCCTGTATGTGGCAACACTGCGGCAGTGCAGCCTAACACATCACCAACGGCTTGAAGGAATGTGTGGTGTACTCGTCTACAACCAACCTCACTTCTTGTCGCGTTCACGACCAATTGTCGTTGTTATTCAATGTACAGGTATAATTTATAAGAATTAGTTAGAAATCGTGCATTAAACAATAACATAAAATGTTCATTAAATTATTATAATTCTCTCTCTCTCTCATCATTATTATTTTTTTTCATTGTATTTGTCTTTGTTCCATCAAATGTCTCGGCGTGCCATAGACAAGCACCATTAGTGCCAAGCCTGGCACTCGTGCCTAAGGTTGCTGACCCCTGCACTATACCATGTAGGAAGTCTTCTGGAGAAATAGGGCAAATTTAGACAAAAATGCAAGATCAACTAAATCACAAATGTATGCTAGAATAGCATTGACAAATCGCTAGATAGTCACCAGACACTAGATGGAAGTGATGGAAGTGATTCGCTGGATCTAGCGGTAGCAGCTACATTGGCAACATCGTACCAAGAACCTTCATTCCGTTATAATGATCAAGGTCAGATTTCGAAACTATTACAATTATTTCAAAGTTCAGAGATCATCAGATCGGTTTGGAAGTCGATGTACACAATTTCAGTTCCATTAGTTTAAGAAACATTCACATAATATGCTACTTAGAGGGTTTAATAAAGAAGCATTCCTCTCCTGGCATCGTATAATCGAACGCAAGCTGTTTTTTTTTTGTTTTTTTAAGAACTGTATGTATATGATTTATTGAGGCAACAGCATTCTTAAGTATCTGTATGTAACACTAATATTATCTATATGCATACCTCCTTATATTAAACATGTACCATAGTAATCATGTGCACTCACTTATATAATTGTACTGTATTGACTGCACATGGTAACTATGGGTATTTCATGATCTGCCCGCTAGGGGTATGTTATGATCAGATCGAGAGAGAGACTAGCCTACCAAAGGTCTCTCTGTACACTGTACCCACTTCACTCCTGAATACAAGAACCTATTAACTTTTACCCGGTGTTTGACTTATCCCACCTCTTTGATAAGTACCTGAGGATCATCTGGAAGCAGCCAGACCCAACATATACATGGCGCAGTGAGTAAAAACCGGAGTTACGAAGTTGGACAATCCTGTGGGACCCTTGTGAAGCCGCCATTACCAAGCCAGCTCCACCACTCGGGAGTAAGACAGTGCCTCCAGACCCAGGATTACAGTGAGCAGTGCCCCTGGATATACAGTGCTAACAGTGAAGTGTTGTGTATTGCCAGTGCTTTATTTTGTGTATATTTCATGTGTGCTTGCCCTGGGTACGAGTTCCAGAGCTGCAGGGCCAGCCAGCAAGCGGAGCGCTACACCCTCCTCCCACCACGGCCTGAGCAACACTGAGTTGAGTGAGTGAACGCGGCCGCCTCCCCCTTCCGAGCCACGAGCGGTTGGTGAACACACATACGCATACACGCACTGAGCATGCCGTCACACACACTATTTGTTGCTGGCAATCTTTCACAGCAAAAACACTGTTATCTACTAGGACGAATATTCAAGTGGGGAATTTTTCGACTCTTTGTTATCAACCTGTCTGTCTGTTGCCCTAACAAGAGGATGTCAGACCAGGAAGATGTACAATTGCAACACAACCCCACATCACCTCCCAGCTCTCCTACACAAACCTCCCCTGGGATTTCTGGACCACTTCCACCTCCACAAATCTCCCAAGATTTTTCTGGTTTCTCCACTTCTACCCCCTCCCACCCACATGCTTCACCCTCAGTTCCGTCTGGGGCCGATTTCCTACAGTTTATTCAGTTTCTGGAGGAATCTAGAAGGCAAGAAGAGGCAGTGAGAAGACAAGAGGAGGCAGTGAGAAAACAAGAGGCTTTAAGAAGAGAGGAAGAGAATGCAAGATTTCAGGCTTTGATTCAACTGTTGGCCACTTCCAGGATATCTACAGATCCCTCCATGGCCCAGGGCCCACCCTCCCAACAGCAACGAGTCAGCCCTTCAGATCCCTCAGCACCTCCACCACCACCAAAGGCTACAGCACAGTCCCCACCACCACTTAAAGCCGACTCCACCTTTCAGATGTTTCAAGAGTGGAGACGTCGCTGGGATGACTATGCAGTAATGGTGGACCTCCCCAAACTACCTTCGGCAAAGCAGATGATCCAGCTTCGCATGTGCCTGACCCTCGAGATGCAGCGCATATTTGAACACACCCTTCAGATCGCCCCTTCGACTGACAAGACGGTGGATGAGGTGTTGGATGCCCTGCAAGCTCACATCAAGGGACTTCGCAATGAGGCACTTCGTCGAAGAGAATTGTTGAGTTGTAAGCAGCTTGAAGGGGAGTCATTTGCCGAGTTTTATGTCCGCCTGAAGCGCATTTCCGAGGAAGTTGATGTGTGCCCGGGAAATTTATCTGTCTGCGAGGAAACACAGCTCAAGATGGTGATCCTCATGGGGATCAGAGACAAGGAGCTGGTACAGACGCTCATCTCCCTGGACTCCAAAGCACCACTAAAGGATGTTGTGACTAGGTGCCGCTCCTATGAGGCCGCTATATCTGCGACCACGGCCATTAGTGCTCCTCCTGACCAAGTGAGCGCAATTTCTTCGTATAAAAAGGACAAGAAAGCTCAGGGAAATGGCAAGACTCCGGCCATCAAGAATTCATCAAAGTCAACGGATTTCTGCCAGTGTTGTGCTCGCCAGCATTGGTTGGACACGTGCCCAGCTGCTCAGAGCACCTGCGACGCCTGCGGACGACAAGGCCACTGGTCGCGGACGATCAAGTGCCCCGCCAGTAAGGTCCAGTGCCACCTCTGTCACCGCATTGGGCACATTGAGAAGTGTTGTCGGGCGTCGAAGAAGAAGGACAAGCGCCGAGGGGGATCTCCAAGCAGCAGTGGTACCTCCTCCGACTCCAGCGAGTCTCAAAAGGCGAAGCACAACAACTGTCGTCGTGTGGGATCAACTTCTTCCTCTGCCGACAAGACACCACAGCCCATCGTTGTCACCCTGTCACACGGCGATGTCAAATCCCGCCTACGGATGCTACCGGACACAGGCTCTGACATTACAGTGATTGGCCTGCGACATCTAGGATCTCTGGGTGTCTCTAGGAGCAGCCTGCAAGACCCTTCGCCTACCATGACGCTCATGGCGGATGGGTCCACGATGGCGCCTGCTCTGGGTGCATTTCAGGCAACCCTCACCCTAGGCAAGAGATCGTGTCCTGCCCTGATTCAAGTGCACGACGGTGTCCAGACTCCTCTGTTTTCTTATCGCCATTGCAGGGAGTTGGCCATCATCTCTCAGGAATTTGCTAAGCCCGTTTTGGATGTCATCAACCCAGGAGAATCTCCAGTACAAGACGCCGAGAGGACTCTACAGGATCTTCGCGCCGCAGCAAGAGCGGACCCTACATACGTCTGTCTACTCAACTGCGTCACCTCAGGCTTCCCTGTCAACCATTATAACCTACATGATTCCTTGCTCCCATACTGGATGCTACGGGATGATCTCTGTGCTGATGGAGATCTCGTCCTCTACGGAGCTCGGATTGTGGTTCCTCCGGCTCTCCACCGCCGCACCCTACAGCAACTCCACGACAGTCACAGAGGTGTGGAGGTCACCAAGAGCAGAGCGAGGCAGGCTGTCTTCTGGCCGGGGATAGATTCCGACATCGCCAGTACTGTTCATGCTTGCGACTCGTGCCAGATCCTCCAGCCTGGCCTCCAGAAGGAACCCCTCCTGAATGACGAGAACCCGATGGGGCCCTTTGAGTCTGTCTCGGCCGACTTTATCATGGTTGCCAGGAAGTCCTGCCTGGTCATGGTCGACCGTCTCTCGGGGTGGCCCGTTGTCGTCCCCTGCAAAGGCGACGCTACTGCCTCTGCAACAATCAGGCTCTTCTGTCACTACTTCCGGGAAGTTGGTGTTCCCCTCTGTCTGAGGACCGATGGAGGCCCACAATTCACCAACCAGGATTTCCGGGACTTTATAGAGCGATGGGGAGTCCGCCATGTGGTTACGTCACCGCATCACCCACAGGAGAACGGCCATGCCGAGGTTGCAGTGAGGTCAATCAGGCATCTCATTCTTCAGACTGCACCCTCTGGCAACATTGACATAGAGGACTTTGACCGGGGTCTCATGGAACTCCGGAACACTCCTAACTTCACTGGCCGCTCCCCTGCCCAATTCCTATATGGTCATCCCCTTCGGACATGTCTACCTGCCGACCCCAGATCCTTCGTTCAGGAGTGGCAGGGCAAGGCCGAGGACTGTGACAGACGTGCAGCCGACCGTGCCGAGCAGGTTAAGACCCGGTACGATGCGCACGCACAGCCCCTCCCCAGGTTGCGTGTCGGTCAGCAAGTTCGGATTCAAGACCCGACATCGCAATGCTGGGACAAGGTGGGGGTTGTCATGAGTCTTGGCAAGTCCAGGGATTATGAGGTGCGTCTCCCTAGTGGTCGTGTGTGGTGGCGGAACCGCCGTTTCCTCCGCCCTGTACCCTAAAGTTTTGACCCCCTCCCCCAGTCCCCTGCGACCCCTTGCAATGACCAGAAACAGTTGTCCTTAGCGTCTGACCCCCAGTTGCCCCACGTTATTCGAAACGACCCAGAGAAAAGGAGTCCGCTCGAGATTGAACTACGAGTGTGAGGGGGGAGGGAGGTGTATGTATATGATTTATTGAGGCAACAGCATTCTTAAGTGTCTGTATGTAACACTAATATTATCTATATGCATACCTCCTTATATTAAACATGTACCATAGTAATCATGTGCACTCACTTATATAATTGTACTGTATTGACTGCACATGGTAACTATGGGTATTTCATGATCTGCCCGCTAGGGGTATGTTATGATCAGATCGAGAAAGAGACTAGCCTACCAAAGGTCTCCCTGTACACTGTACCCACTTCACTCCTGAATACAAGAACCTATTAACTTTTACCCAGTGTTTGACTTATCCCACCTCTTTGATAAGTACCTGGGGATCGTCTGGAAGCAGCCAGACCCAACATATACAAGAACGTCAACAAACGCTTCGTATATTTGGGTTTGGTGAACCTTTTGGGGTTCCTAGTTATACATTAGAACATATTTATATTTTGCACACTCTTATAAGTATAAACACTTACTTGTTAAAGAGGAAATACACAAAAGCCCAATTTCGAATGATCGTGAATATTGGGAGGTTTGACGACCTCCCTTATAACCAAATAAGGAAAACCTCTTATTTGGTAGCAGTCTCAGAGTATCCAACGTAGGGCTTATGATCTCAGCCGCTACCACAGCGCGCGGATTTATCGGTACTCACGCGAAGTACCAAATAATCTCTAGAGTTGCACCTCAATTCACTACTAGGCACGTTGTACACACTCCGAGACGACTAAAGAAGGAAGAGAAAGCGAAGGAGAGAAAGAATTGTTATAGTTACCCATTTAATCTAGCTGCTCTCCTCTAAGCCATGCTCCATTTTCTATGAGCCTGCGCCAGGACCTGCCAAAGTATCGAGGTATCAAGTAATCAGTTTAGATTGGATGGGCAGGGGATCGGCATGAGGGCGGGATACTCTGTCGTTGGATACTCCGAGACTGCTACCAAATAAGAGGTTTTCCTTATTTGGTTATAAGGGAGGTCGTCAAACCTCCCAATTTAGTAGCAGTCTCTACGTTTCCAACGTAGGGCTTGAATCCTAAATTGGAGGCGGACATCCAAGAAACCTTAAACCCCAAGCCGGAGCACAAGCAGAGGACCAAGAAAAGACACAAATAAACAAATTAGTTTATTGGAAAAAGAGCGTAACAGTACGGTGCATATTAAGAAAGTACATGTTACAAGTATCAGTCTAGGGTCTAAAAGTGCCGAAGCAGGGCAAGGAATAGGTCATGTCCACCTGTGAATGGCACACCAATCTGGGAAGAATGAAGTCAATTGTACAGTAGGACAAGAACCTTAAGGCATTGCACAGTAGGTGGATGATCTCCAAGGACACTCTTTAATTACAAAACCGGGTATGAGGCATAGGCATACCAAACAAGTAACCAGAGACAGTATAGTCCATATGTAAATAAGTAAGAGATATATCCTTAATACTAAACATAGAGTACATACATGTAAAATGAAAAAGAGAAAGGCATTGTACAAGTATACAAAATTACCCCTCCCTTCCCCCCCCCCCCCCCCAGTCTAGGGAAAGGAAGAAAATACAGTATGGGATGAGAAGAGATACAGGATGGAGATGAATCACGTGACACATTGGCCTAACGCGACACAAGGCACACCTGGCCTGGCAGTGGACATGGACAAGTACGATGAGACAAAAGTGCTGTGGGAGGACCATAACCCTGTGTCGGCTATGTCCGATAGTGAAGAGTTATGTAAAAACCGCACTGTCGCCGCATATGAGCGGATATCATGCGCTGAACCCTTCATAAGGGGATTACTAGCAAGAATCACATGACGTAAATGAAGTCCCACAGCACGTTTGCCTAACCGTGTCCCTGTTTTTAGGGGCCAACCAGTGCGCCGTCCCCGACGTCGGCACAGCGGCACGCACATACGTATGCAAGGCTCTTACCGGGCATAGCGGATGATGCGTGCTCCCACATTTTAAAGCCGGTACAGTAAACGGCTTAAAAATGTGCGCCTCACGTTCATTCTTGGCCACAAAATGAACAGAAGGGGCCAAAGTGACTGACCCCAAGGAAGGCGAAAAACTCATGCAATTCGGGGCCCTCGACATGGCAGCCAACTCCGAGACCCTCTCTCCTGTAGCCAACGCTAAAAGAAACAATGTTTTATCAAGCAGATGAACAGGTGTTGGGTTAGTGGTGTAGAAGGGTGAGGTAAGGAGCCTTAGAGCCTTCGCCAGAGACCATTGAGGCGGTATCTGGCGCGGGGGCGGTCTAAGCCTAAAGCAGGCTTTCATGAAAAAAGATAGCTCCTTGTGAGGGAGCACCAGCCCCGTCAAGGTTTCAAAAGGCTCCCTAATAGCGGACAGGTGGTTCCTAATGGTGTTGTACATGTAAGTGCGTGTCCCAAACAAGTGATTAAGGTAATGGAAAAACAACGCAACCGACGGAACTGTTTGTTCGGTGTCATTGATCCATTTTGTGAAAGTAGTCCAATGAGACTCGTAAGTCTTCCAAGTAGCCTTAGTCCAGTGCTGATTAAGCATATCAGTCAAGCAACGTCCATATTTCGGTAACCACCCTGCCTCACAAACATCCACGATGCGAATGCCAACGAGGTCCCTAGGTCTCCAATCTGTCCCAAGTGGAAGTCTGAGACAGACAGGGGAACGGGACTCGGGCACCATCGCTTCAGCTGAGCGTACCAGGCTTGGGCCGGCCAGAGGGGCGCGATTAACCAAACCTTGCCACGGTACTCTCTCAGCCTGTGTAGGACTTTGCACATAAGCAGTGCGTCGGGCGGAGGAAAAGCGTAAATCGACTGCCATCTGCTCCAGTCCTCGCTAAAGGCATCCGGCACCCCCGCCTGAGTACAAGTCCAGCGGGTGAGGTAGTCTGGCAGCTTGTTCATCCCCGAGGAGGCGAACAAGTCCACCTGCGGATGGCCCCAGGAGGCTGCGTGGTCGTCGAAAACGCTTTGTCTTAATGACCACTCTACCTTGGTGCTCTGTCCTCTCGACAAAGCATCCGCCCAAAGATTGGCCGTCCCGGGCAGGTAAGTCGCATGCAGGGTGATGCTGTAATGATCGGCCAGGTAAAACAATTTCTCCGCCAGGTCTTGGAGAACAACAGACCTGGAGGAGCCCTGCTTTTGGATACAATGAACCGCGGACATGTTGTCCATCCTGAAGGCCACCGACTTGCTCGTGAGGGCCAGTCCGTGATTCCGCAGGAAGAACAACGGTACCAACAGTTCCAGGGCATTGATGTGGAAGTGTGAGAGCCCCGACCACCTGCCGTGGTTTTGATGTCCCATGTCCGATTGATAGCCCCACCCCACCTCGCTCGACACATCTGTGTCTACCCAAATGGTCGGCGGAGGAGCATTCCAGGGCACAGCCGTAGAGAGCGTGCCCCGAGCGACCCAGTGTGTCAGTCTCAGATGTATTGAGCGCGGTACCGTCCACAAATGGTAAGGGGGCGAGATAGGGAAGTGCCTGTTGCCCAGCTGAATGAGGCGTTTTAGTCGGAGCCGGCACACGGGCACGGTCAGAGACGCCCAATTCAAAGACCCTAGTAGGGAGTCCCAGATTTTTTGTGTTATCGAGATCGAGTGCAACACGACAAAGAGCTTCCTTCGAAGTTTCGCCGCATTTACCCGACTCTGGGAAACGGTGGCGCTTAGGAGATCCCAGTGCAAGCCCACCCACGTCACTTCTTGTGACGGTGAGAGGCAGGACTTGGGAATGTTGAGTTTGAACCCCAGGTTTGTGATATGTCTGACTACAGTGAGCGTGTCCTGTACACATTGTGTGAGAGAGTCTGCTGAGATGAGCCAATCGTCCAGGTAAAACAGGATCTGAATCCCTTGTAAGAGCAAGGGAGTCAGAGCCTGCTTTACCAGTTTGGTGAAGACCCGCGGTGCTATGTTGAGGCCGAATGGTAGTCTGGTGAATTGGAACACCCGTTGACCCGACTGCAGTGCGAGGCAGCCCTGGAACCGAGGAGCCATTGTCACATGCCAATAAGCATCCTTCAGATCCAAGGTGACCACCCAAGACAAGGGCTTGAGTGCCAGGCGTACCTGGTTGACGGTGAGCATGTAGAAACGGGTATGCACAATGTGAGAGTTGAGGACTGAGAGATCTACCACCGGCCTCATAGCAGCGCAGTCCTTCTTTGGGGCCAGAAAAACACGAGAAAGAAATACCTTTTGTGTAGAAGATATTTCCTTGATAACGCCTTCCTCGTGCATGGACATGATCACTTGGGCCACTTCCTGAGACACTGGTCGCTGTCGGGGAGGGCACCGGAGAGGAGGCCTGGACCTCCACCTCCATGTCAGACCCTTCTTGACCACCCGACGCGCCCACGACCGGCGGGGCCATTGCCGATAGTGGGGGCGGAAGAAGCCGGTGCGGGCGCCTTGTGTTAGGCCCATCACCGATTCGACGAGATGGTCGGGCGAGGGAAGAGGGGACTGGCCAGGAGGAACTACGCGTTTTTTGTCACGGAGCCCCTCTTGGACTTATCGTAGTGGGATGAGCCACCACGTCCTCCGCCTGACGTCCCCCCGCCCCGCCGAAACGATGGACGGGCCTCGCGCTCCGGCCTATCCCCCTCCAGGCTGTGTCTGGCAGCGGAGGAACTGGGGCCTGGCGCCTGCCAGCGCCGCATGCCCTCTTGACAGGGACGGCGATCCGGGGACCGACGGCCACGGAAGGTGGGTACACCACGCCCCCTGGGAGCCAGTCCCTTGGCCAAACCTCTTGCCTGGCGCCCTTTGCCGGCGACAGACTTACCCCGCGTCCGCGGGTGGAGGAGGATGAAGTGGGCTTCGCCATCACCTTCCGTTGAGCAGAGTAGGTGTCGCTCTACGCAAGTAGGAAAGCCCCTTGCCAAGCCTCCTCAGGGAACAGACCAGGAGTCAGAAGGTCAGTCAGGAGGAGGCGGTTGCGGACGTCGGCAGGGACCTTCTTGCAGAAAGCCACTCGAAGTTGTTGACGGCAACGAGTGGCTTCATGGAGGGAGTGGCGGATGTCCTGAACAGGGTTGAGGGCAAGCTGCAGGGCGATCCGTCGGACATGGTCAAATCCTTGGCGATGATCAGCCGATTCCAGGGACTCTATAAGGCGGAGGTGAACCCGCGCCAGTTCCAACTGGGCAAGAAGAGTCGAAAGTTGGCGGGCCGCTCGCTGACGGAACTTGAAGTCCCGTTCCAATGGTGCTTTCTCCGGTGCTGTGAAAAAGGAACACGGAAGGGGGCCCACCGACAGTTTTGGAGCATTGAGCCACTCCCACACAGGTATAGGGAATCCCGAGGAGGTAAGGAGCATGCCCGACAGAAAGGATGAGTCCATGGTCGGGATGGCCGGCAAAGTCTCTGCCATGGACTGACCAAACTCCACCGCTTCACGGACCCACTCTCCCCAGGTACCCGTACAGAGGTGCGGCAGCTCTAGCATCAGGACCCCGTCCCGATCGCGCATATTCTGGAGGTATGAAATGGCAGAGAGGGAGTGGACATCCGCAGACAGGTCTTGGCGGGAGTAGTCAACCCAGGGCTTGGTGATAGTGTAAGGTAAGATCGAGGGATGATAGGAAAAATACCTCATGTCTTGCCGGTTAGGGTATACCCTCACATCGACCTCTGGGACCAGACCTTGTGGAGTAATGGCCCTGAAGACATTCTTCTCATTGACCTGGATAGCCCAGTCCTCCGGCACAGCCCGCTCTCCGGCCGGCAGGCGGACCGCTCCCTCAGGGTTGGAGGCGATCACAGCTCTCCAAGCCACAGAATCCCCATACAGGGATGGCATTTTGACCTTGGGGATCTTAAACTTGGAGAGAGGCGGCACGGAGAGGGGGTGATAGAACAACCCCAAACCCTGGCCCGGGATAACAACGAGCCAGAGAGGAGTCGTAGGTGGCGTCGGAGGTGCAGGTGATGATGCAGAGGACGTCAACAGTACCACGACCGGGAGAGCAGGCCGAGATGGGATGTGGTCGGAAACAGGCGGGAGAGGAGCCACAATCGGAGTCTGCAGAGGTACCGGGTTCGGAGTACCAAACCGAGAGACCACTGCCTCCATGGCCGCTTTGACAGAGGAGAGGATGTCTGCCTTAGTGGAAGCCATCTCGAGACGAATGGACGCCAACTCCGCTCTGAACTCCGTCTCCGCAGCAGGAGGGATGGACGCCTCTAGAGGAGAGATGGAACCAGCCTCACTGGGCCCTCGGGCATCATTGTCCGTGAGCGGGGAGAACGCAGGGGATGGAGTAATGGACCTCCACGGCGGGGTCATCCCGACCAGAATCGGGTGCACCGTCCGAAGACGAGTCGACCCCCACATCCTCGTCCTCCAGCCTGTCAAAGTCCGCAACCTCCATCTCGAGAACATCGTCTGAATGGTCTGGGAAATTGGTAGGAGACGGTTGGCCACAAGGGATCGAGGCGTCCGAACATCCAGGTTGAGGAGAAGGCGGGGAGGGCATCGCCGCCAGGACCACCACAGCAGGGCCCGCCATAGGGAAGAGGCCAGGACCCTTCACAGGCTGGGAGGCAGGCAGAGGCTCGAACTCCACCCCACCACTGTCTGAAGGTGGTGCAGGATGGAGAACGACCTCCTCGGCAGGCGGGGCAGGATGGCGTTTGGCTCTGAAGATCGTGGAACCCAGCGAAGGAGGGGGGCTCATCCTGAGGTGAGGAGAAGCAAGGCGGGGTCGATCAGCAGGGGAGGGTGATCGGCGTCGTTTCCTCCTGCCAGACGTTCCCGAAGTCACTGACTGGTCGGAGGCAGGCACTCGAAGATCATGACGCCGGGGGGCCCGCTCCCTGGGATGTGCCCTCCCGTCTGCCGGACCCGAACTCCTGGTAGGGGAGCCACGAGCCGTATGAGGAGAGCGGGATTGACGAACAGTAGGGGAGCGGGAACGGCGTGCTGCATCGGAGGTAGGTGGGATCCCCAACAACACACGGACGTCATCCTCACGGAAGGAAGGAGCCCTGTGCAGGACAACCTGGACGTAACGGGAGATGATGTCCCACGACTGACGGAGAGACGTCCTGGCCCGTTGTCCTTCCACCGATGTAGGTAGAGTCTCCAGTAGCTGAAGAGCGGAGAGACAAACCCCACATCGGCGGGGATCGTACACATCCTTCCCGTAGCAGACTGTGTGGAGGCAGCATTCCCGATGATCCCGCAAGGCCGACCGCTGACATGTCGGGCGAGAGCAGGGAGGAGCCGGCATCACAGCACTGAAAAATGGGGGAAGCATTACACACCAGTGGAGGTGAGACAGGCAATATGAGGCAGTATAGCCAAAACAGCATGTAATACCCAAGTAAGACAACATCCAGTAAGACGCTAAGTAGCAAGTATAACAGGAAAGTCAAGTAAAAACCACCCACACAGGAGACCGTAAACACAAGGGCTGGGACAAGCCCCTTAGCGAGACCCAACCCTGGGAACAGGTCCAAACCAATTTTTGGGAAAAAAGGTCCCATCCGAAATACCTGGGAACCCTCTGGGAGAGCGGAGGGAGGAGGGGGCGAAGTGGCGGCGGCGTAGGTACAGCCGGCAGTAGAGCGGGCACCAGCTGGAAGGAAAAAGGTCAAGTGTGAGCAACCCAACAGTACCCTATAAGTTTAAATAGGGGAGGGGAGGGAATCCAAAACACACAGGACAGTCGCCACTTTGGGTCGAGTCCTAGGACTTTTCAGGTGGTCCTTGGGTCCAGCCAGTATACTAGGAGGCCATCTGCAGGGCGGGAACCAGGTACAGAAGGAGGACACAAGGAACAGGACATAAGGGAGAGGAAAACAGCCAATCAGCCGTTGTCCAAGGAGCCCTGTCCAGGTACATGAAAAAGGGGGCATAATAGGGCGCTTAAAACCAAGTCAAGTGAAAACGCAATGTGGCCTAGGCCTTGACAAGGCACAGGGCACATCAAAAAGATAAAGGCGCTTGTAGGGCGGATTTAAAAGATGAAGGCGCTGAGGACACCTGCAGACCCCCACCTGTGTGGCGAAAAACGTGAGTAAACACGAAAGTCGAGTCAACTTGTCCAAGCATATCCTCCCTGTGAGTGGGGCCCTTATTATTGCATACAGTTTCCAGACATCCCCCCCCCCCCCTTATGATCAAGTAAACACAGGCAGGGGAAGGACAGAAACAGGTAAAATGTAAGAAAAACAAGAATTTTAACGAGAGCGACGAGACCGAAACCTCCCAGTCAGTTGAGACAAAAGGAAGTCAGAAGGAAAGGACCTGTGTGGACCATTCCAATGGCAGGCAGCTCAAGGCAAAAAAAACGATTAGCTTAAACACACAAAAACAAAGGTGAGAATTTTAACAAGAGCGTAGAAGACCATAACCAGCAAGTCAGTAGAGACAAGAGGAAAACAGAAGGAAAGGACCTGTGTGGCTCAATCCGACGGTGGTCAGCTCAAGGTAAAAAACAGGCTTAGCCTAGTTACACAATTCACAGAAAAGAGAAAACACTAGGGCAGCGTCAATCCCTGAGTGAAAGAACCTAGCAACAAAGCTAAACACTGCCCGAGAATCCCCACAAGTACGTTAAAGGAATAAAATAAAAGTTAGGATAGCCTAGGGGTTGACCGACATTTTCACCAGAACCACGTATCCACGAACCAAGTAGGCCCGGGGAAACGAAAAGGAACTGACAAAAGCGTGAACCAGGCGAACGAAATACAAGACCACCAACTATGGACATGTTGAATAAACAAGTCAGAAGGGCTATAGGTCAGTTGAGACCAAAGCAGCATGTTTGTGAGAGAATAAAGGCTGTGTGCCCTATGCTCACACAAAAGCAGAATCCAGAGAAACCTCATGCTCAAGTCTTGTAAAACATCGACACGTAGTCATATGAAAAAACAATTAAACAAAAAGCACGTCAAAAAGGGAAAGAAACACAATGCATCCCACGGGAAGCATATCCCCCCCAAGTTACGTTAAGGGGTAGTTAAAGTGAACATGAACCCGAAAAGCGGGGGTAGAATAGACACACAACGACCGCTACGCGGCGTTGAGGACCAACCACCCCCGAAGAAAACAAATAAATAAACACGTCTCCAGCACTACGCGCACACCCATAAACACGCTATAAATCCGTAGTAAAGGCCTGCCTACATCACTGAACATCCTTCTAAAACCTCAACAGCCTGAAAAGGCTCACACTCACTAAGTCAAAGCGAAGGGGATGCAAAGCAGGCACTCGTGAAGCACAGACAAAAAAGGCGTGTGACATCGACGGTGGGCGCGAAGTGACTAATATTTTGGCTGGTCCTGGTGCAGGCTCATAGAAAATGGAGCATGGCTTAGAGGAGAGCAGCTAGATTAAATGGGTAACTATAACAATTCTTTCTCTCCTTCGCTTCCTCTTCCTTCTTTAGTTGTCTCGGAGTGTGTACAACGTGTACAACGTGTGAATTGAGGTGCAACTCTAGAGATTATTTGGTACTTCGCGTGAGTACCGATAAATCGGCCCGCTGTGGTAGCGGCTGAGATCATAAGCCCTACGTTGGAAACGTAGAGACTGCTACTAAATCTTTACTTTGGTATGTTTGGGGTAATTTAAGACTACATTTAGATAGATAGAATTTTCTAACACTCGCCAATGCAATATGATGACTTGCTTACAGATATATACTTAAAGCCCGAATCGGCTTGACTTTAACCCAGTTGTTCACTTCCTCAAACCTGTGGAGGAGCAGGGTTGAGTTGACTTGATATTGGACACCCTTTTATGGCATTTGGGTGTGAAATACGACAGCATTTCCAGTCTATCGGAGATAATGATGGTAAAGGAAAATGCAGCTATAAGCCAGTGAAATGTTATTAGTGAAAACCCATTGGAAATTGTATTTGTTTATGTTTTCCAAACTTTTCCGGTATTTCTAAAAACGTTATATAGCTAACTTTGAAATTGACAGGCTCAGTAACCACTGGTCGTACGAGGATCGTACATATAAAAATGGGAAGAGCGTAAAATACTCTACAACCTCCTAAAAAGCTGTATCTTCTACTCTGCCATGTTCCTGCGTAAAATATTGTAAACCAAAACAAAAAATTAAAAATGTTCACCCAATTACGGCTTAGACTTTCACATGTTTTTCTCAACACCTGTTTTGTCGCACTTTGGGATCTAATAATAAATGTATTATTGGGCCTCTAGGAATGTTTTATATACCATTGGAAAGCGCGTGATATGCTCTATAAAGCTATTGTCTCCTTTTTTTGCATTTGAGACATAGCCCCTTTAACCACCGAGTAAAAAATCATTACCTAATTTCCGAGTCACCTAATACTGCAATTAGATAACAAAATAAAAAAACAAAACAATATAGTTGTAAAACCACCTGTCCTGAGTTGTCTGATCCCTCTAAAAATATTATACAGTGCTTGGGTTTCGAACTATTCGACTTCAGAGTTTTTGTTTAATTTTCGAGCTAATTTCCACCCTAATTCAGGAACTAATTGACCTAGAATAAAAAACAAGGAACAAAAAATCCTTGTTACATCATCCAGGAAAAACTTTTATGTTAGTACTTTAATTTTGGCAATACAGTAGAGTACTTATTTTGTACTTATTTATTTTAAGAATGATTTACAAGTGCATAGTACAAACTATTTTGTAATCGAGTACCTGGTTTACGAATGATTAGCTAATCAGATATCGTATTTGTATCAGTATTTTCCAAGATTTTTTTTTTATTATTTATCATATGCTAAATGTATAGTTTGAGTGTTGTTTCCTACTTTCTATCAAACGTCTGGTTCAACACGCAGGCTAACCCTTAATAAACGCCGCCTGTAACCTCTGTTCTATTTTTCTATTAAACATTGATCTTTTTGTGTGGTTTTGCTTTGACCTTAGTAATGTGCTAGTGGTTCTGATATTCTCAATGAATGTCCCCCTCCAGACTTGTGACATCAGGCGCATCGTCAATGATGAATAAGTTATAGGTTTGGGTCCCGAAGGGAAGAAGGAAAACCTAATATTTAACAGTGGCCCCGGAATCATTGACGATTTCGTCCCTCCCGCCATCCCCTTCCCATTCATCTGCTGTATTTTAGAAAGTCTTGATATATCAGTGAAGGACATAAGCATCCAGATAAGAGCTGGATGACGCGCAGAATAACAGCAGACGCATGAGTAGCGCAACCTGCTAGATCAAGTTTAATGTTTTATGTTATGCCGTGATTTTATGCAGGATTAACGATTGATCAAGTTGAGTTCTTCGAGACTGGAATATCGGATTTCATGCAAATACATATAAGGAATCAATAGAAAACAGAATATAATTTCTGAATGTGGTTTGTAATACAGCTTTATTTAGGTAGCACTTATTAGCATAGAAAAAGAATAAATTCACTTAGAAAAACATGAAGGGCAAAAGATTCAGTATCAACATTGGTCTTCCAATTCTTCTAGCGTTATCGTGGATCTGGATGGAGTGCGCACTACCACTTTTAACACTCAGGTATTATTCTTCTGAGGCGGGTATACTTAGGAATATTATAGAATTTCACTCGTGGGGTACCTATTAGGATTTAGAAGTATCATATTAGATTAATTGTGTTTACTCTGTGTTCTGTTATTTCTTTTGACGCATAGATATCTTCCGGTATTTATTTTCATGAAATACGGATTATTAATCATGGGACAAAATGATGTATTTTGGTCGACTGGTTATGCACGGTATATGAATTCGTCACTGAGATTATTTATTTCACGACCTATCCCACAAGCACTCGGGATCACACAATATCTATACCATAGTCTAAATAGGGAAGACTTATTACATGGCTTAGGGTAAATACTGTCGCTACAGTTATCTCTTAGTATCTTGGCACTGATACTGAATTTATTGGCAATGCACAGGGAACACTTTTAACATAATCTGATCACTCGTCATTGATAGAAAATCACTTAGGGTGGGGGGGGGGGGGCACAGGTAAACAATCCATGTTATAGTATGGTATCTCTGCACTGATACAAAAATAATTAATAAGGCACTACTGAGTTGTCTTCTTGGTATATCGATGCACTGTCGTTGAGGGTTTCTTGGCTGCTCCGTGGGCCGTCCAGGGTGTCCGGTCGTGTGAAGAAGTTACAGTTGGGTTAATGGGTTTTGAGTTTTAAATATGGTTCCGTAACTATTAGGAGTACAGTTGGTCACCATATCGAACAAACGCAAGTATTCTAGGCATGTAGCTTTTGAACGAATACTTGACTATTCTGACCTTTAATATTAACCGGTGATGAAGCTCCGTTCAGGTACTCTTGAACTAGGATTTTTAATGTTATGTTTCAGGCAGGGGCCGGATTAACAAAACATCGGACGAACGCAAGAGGAGTCGGCACAAGTAACTCTTCTTGACAGTCTCTAATCTGTTTAAGAGGTTCAAAGAACTCGGGCGGTGTTTAACCCTTTAGTCACAAATCCTGGTGGGTTGCCACAGACAATTTGTGCCTAGGATCTATATATGCTAAGTGCTCCTAAGAGTATCTCACATAGACCCTTCTAACACAAAAGATCTTTCTATCCTAGATCTCTGTGACTTAATGCCAGTATAATGTTTAAAATAATAAATGTATTGAAAGGTAGGGTTGCCTTCGTCTTTCAATATTTTTATTAGATTAGAGAAGAAGCTAATATGAATAACTATATTAAATTCTGGATTGCCAGAAGTAATCAATTATACGTATGTAGCTACTGTTGCACTATATAAATTATTAGAAACCCAAGTGGAAGAGGTCATGCCAACAATGATTCTAGTCTCCCTCAACGCTCTCACCATTCCAAGCCTCCCCCCCGATCTCAGTCATCTTCCTCTTCTAGTCGCCCCAAATCTCCTACTCGCTCTAAACTTCCCATCCCCTCTACCAAACGGGCTCCTGCGCTCCGTTCTTCCTCTCCCGCTTCCTCTTCTAAATGTAAGGGTGGTCTCCGTGACGTGCGGAGCTCAAGTCCCTACGAGAAGAAGAAGAAGACGCCTACTTCTCCATCTGTTTCCCTTTCTCCTCCCTCCGGTCCAGTCTCCTCCTCCTCCCGTCACTGCGTCCCTAGATTTCTCCTACGAAACCCTACCTAAAATTGATGAATTTATCCGTTCTTCCCACCCACCGCCTTCAACCGTTCATGCCGAAGATCATCCTACCCCCTCTTCTCTCCCCCCTACCCCTCTCCCGCCTTCCCCTACCCCGTCCTCTTCCTCCGCTCCCCCTTCTGGCCCTCCTCCTGGCCCTCCTCCTGACCCTCCCCCTCTTCCTTCTCCTGACCTTACCCCCTCCTTCTCTTCCCACCCGTCCTCTGTCCTTACTACCTCTTCCGGCCCTCCTCCTTCCTCTCCTCTTTCTCTGTTAGACCTCCCTATGCCTCCCGGTTCCCAGTCTTCCCCTTCAGCGTCTTCTCGTCCTCCCTCCCTCCCCATTCCTGCTATTATTTCCCATCGTTAGCCTCTCTTGGCTATATTTTCCACCCACGGTGTTAACTGTATTTTGTAAATATGTTGTATATAGTGTACATATATTCTTCCCTCTTGTACAAGTATTCTTGTTAACTTTTTTTTTACTTTTTTTACTTTTTAATGTCCATTTTACAATGGAACATTCGTAGTTTTACAGCACATCGTGTTGATCTTCGTTACCTTATCTCTAGGTTTAGCCCACTTGTTATTAGCTTACAAGAATCGCGTTTATCTAATCCCCCCCCACCCCAAAACCTTTTTACACCTATATAAGGTCTCCCCAATCCCAGTACATCCTCGTACATCATGCTGTCCCAGTGTCTCCATTAACTATCCATACATCTCTTAAATGCACGCTGCCAGAGTGTTCCTTTCACACTGGCTTACAGTAGTTTCCATATACCTTTCCCCCTCGATCCCAATCGATGTTCCAGAATTAAACAGAATCATTTCTCTATTACCTCCACCTTTCCTCCTTTTAGGGGATTTTAATTGCAGGCATTCCCTGTGGGGTGACTCTACCGTTAATACACGAGGTCGTTCCCTAGAGGCTCTGATTCGTATGAACGATTTATTTATTTAAACACTGGTTCCTCTACGCATTTTGCTAGCGGCGCCCGTACCTTCTCATGTATTGACTTGTCTCTGTGTTCCCCTACAATATCCTTGGATTTTACTTGGAAGGTCTTTGATGATTACTGGGCGACTGACCACTTCCCGATTGTCCTCTCTCCTACGACTTACTCCCCAGTGCCACGCCCTCCCCGTTGGTGTTTCGATCGAGCCGACTGGACTTCTTTCGTTGATCTCGCCGTTCCGCCTAATCCAACCCCTGCCTTCCCGGATCCTGATGCCATGCATACCAGTTTCCTGATGCTTGTGCTCCATGCTGCCTATACTTGTATTCTGCGCACCACTCGGAGTATGTCTTCTAAGTGTGTACCGTGGTGGACTGCTCAGTGCACTTCAGCTTTACGCAATAAAAGAGCCAAGTGAAAGAGTTTCCGTCGGAAAAAAGGCTCTCCATATGAGCGGGATGCGTTTACTCTATTCAAACAGGCTAATGCCGTCTTCCGTCGTACAATCCGCTCTGCTAAGAAATCTAGCTGGATATCATATGCCTCTACTATCAACGCAGATACACCTGTTACGCAAGTCTGGGCTCGCGTCAGGAAGATTGCATCGAAACATGCGCCTACGCCGGCCCCAGTCCTCCATACCAACACTGGCGTTGTGGGCGACCCGTCTCTGGTGGCCAATATGTTAGGACAACATTTCAGTGATGTTAGCACTGGCTCCCATCTCCCACCCTCCTTCCAGATGCATAAACGCCGTTCTGAACTTAAGCGACTTGACTTCGCCTTATCGTCTGATCAGTTTTTCAATGCCCCCTTCTCCCGGGCTGAGCTTGAGTCTAGCCTGGGAGCCTGTAAGGATACATGTGAAGGCCCTGACGGAGTCCATTACTTGATGCTGAAGCACTTATCTCCACCTGCGCTTGACTTTCTCTTATCCATCTACAACCATCTGTGGTCCACAGGCTTTTTTCCGGCTGAGTGGAGGCATGCCATCCTTCTCTCATCCCTTAAGCCAGGTAAGTCAGGCCATGCACCGGCAGATTACCGTCCAATTGCCCTGGTCAGTTGTGTAGGCAAATTATTAGAACGCATGGTTCACTCCCGCTTAATGTGGCTACTAGAATTAAGAGGCATCCTGTCACCTTTTCAATATGGCTTTCATAAGGGTCGTAGCACATTGGACCCATTAACCCTTATTTAGCGGCGAGCAACATAAGTCGAGTTAAATAAAGCTGGACTATGTGGCGGCGCTCGACATAACTCGAGTGGCAATTTCAGCACGTAATGTGGCTGAGAGAGAGAGACAAGTGGTGGCAGGAGACTAGCGAGCGTATGACTGCTCCAGACCACCGCGGCGAACCTACTGACACAAATCTCAGCTCCCTCCTCCCTCTCTCACTCGCTACATACTCAATTATGTACTGAAAGTACCGAATTACCTGCTTTTTGCACTCGCGTTGCACGGTTATTGCAAGAAAACTATCCATCATACAAGGATCGTTATGGTGTCATTCGAAAGCTCTGTTTATGCCCTTTCAGGGATAGGTACTTGTTTTACGTTCTGGGTCTTATTTAGGCATGAAAATGATCACGTAAACAGCCCTATTTTGGCTAAAAACACCCCGCTGTGCGGTACACATAAATAAACCGCATAGGCCGCTCGTAAGGTGTTAATGAGATTTGCAACGTCTATCCGCGACGCCTTTTCGGACAATAAGTTAGTTTTAGCTGTATTCTTCGATCTTGAAAAAGCTTATGATACTGCCTGGAAATACAACATCCTTCATACCCTCTTACGTTCTGATGTGTCTGGCAACATGGCTGTATTCTTGAAGAACTTTCTCCATGATCGTACTTTCCGAGTCAAGCTTCAGAATACATTCTCACGAACAAACCCCCAACACGAGGGTGTCCCACAGGGTTGTGTACTGAGTACCATCCTATTTATCCTAGCTATTAATGGTATTGTTTCTTCTCTCCCTCATGGTGTCCGTGCTTCTTTTTATGTGGACGACTTCGCTATTTATGCTGTGGGTTCGGATATCGCAGCCCTAAAAGATCTCATGCAAAAGGCCATTGATGCAGCTACGCAGTGGGCTACAACCCATGGTTTTCAGTTTTCGCCCACGAAATCTTGTGCCATCATCTTCACAAAACGCCATACAGTCCCGCAACCTGTTCTTACGTTGTATAACCTCCCTCTGCCTTACAGGTCCTCAGCTCCATTCTTGGGTCTCATTTTCGATACTCGGTTGACATGGTATCCGCACATTATTTCGTTGCTGACCTCCACCACCCGACGGCTTCAACTCTTACAAACCCTTAGCCACTTGTCTTGGGGTGCGGACCGGACGACTCTTCTGCGCCTCCATACAACACTTATTCTATCCAAGATCAATTATGGCTGCCAAGTATATGCCTCCGCTGCAAATACAAACCGTAAGCGCCTAGACTCCCTTCACCATCACGGTCTGCGCTTATCGCTGGGGGATTTTCGTTCTACTCCGGTTATTAGCCTTTATGCAGAATCCGGTGTCCCGCCGCTATCATCTTCACCTTCTGCAACACAGTTCGGCTGGTTTTCCTCCCACGGCTTCCAGCTTAGCCCCATCATCTACTGCTACTTCGTTCCCCGGTCGGGTCTCTGCTTTACTAGCCTCATTCCCTTTTCCCATTCCATCAGTGCTACCCCTCCGACAGTCAGAATTCCCCCCATGGCTACTCCCTCGCCCTACCGTTTGTACAGCTGCCCTTCCCCCCTCCAAGGCCTCTTCAACCCCACAGTTGCTTTATGCTCAGTTTGTGGAACATATGCTAAACCACTCTTCAGCCGTCCCAGTGTACACTGATGGTTCCAAAACCTCCACCGGTACAGGGTTTGCGGTTGTATTCCCGGACCGGACCTTCCAACGTCATATCCAATCATGTGCTAGTGTCTTTACGGCCGAGTTATTTGCTATTTTATTTGCCCTACGTTCTATTTTTTGTTCGCACCTGCATACCTTTGTAATTTTCAGTGACTCCCTTAGTGCTCTACAGAGTATTCAGTCTATTCCCGCTGTTAACCCCTTAGTGCTGGAGATTCAGGAATGGTTGTTCCGCATCGCTACTAAATTAAAGTCCCTGTCTTTCTGTTGGGTCCCAAGTCATGTTGGAATGCCTGGCAATGAGCGAGTTGATTTTCTCGCCCGCTCTGCTATTACCTCTAACCGACTCGTGCCACGGCGTATTCCTGCATCTGATTACTTCCCACATGTTACTCAATTACTACGTCAGCGCTGGAAGGACGTGTGGACCTCCATGAGGGTATCTGATGTCAAACTGCGTTCTATCAAACCTGCCGTCCTACCTTGGAAGTCTTCCTCTCATCGCAATCGTCGATGGGAGACCGCTCTAGCCCGTCTTCGGCTTGGCCACACCAGGCTCACGCATGGTCATTTGATGTCATGTGATGTCCCCACGCTCTGTCCTTGCTGCCATATTCCAGTGTCTGTCCAGCATCTCCTGATAGACTGTCCGCGTTTCTCCAATGCCCGACGGCAAGCATTCCCCTTCATATACTCCCTTAATCGCCCCCCTGTCTTAGCCGATATGCTTGGAGAGTCCCCCACTTTCTCCCTCCCACATCTTATGCGGTTTCTCCTCCATACCCGTCTCCTTCAGCTTCTTTAATTAGTGTTTCCTAGTCTTCTTATCCTCTACTACGTATTACGCCCAGCCCCACAACAACTCCGATGTCTTTTTACACAAAGTTTATTTTGGTGCCACATAGTCTTTTTAGGCTTGGTGCGAATCCCTCTTTTAATAATAATAATACCAACAATGAGTTTTGAATACACTTATTTTGTATTTATATATATATAGGTATTATTTAAGGTCTCTATATTAACCGATGGGTGGCCACGATTAATAAAGAACCTAAAACAGGTTTATATATATATCACAGATAGTATACAGACTTTGGGGTGTTGTTCATCAATAACTAGTCTTCAGTTTGAGTATAAAATAGTCTTCAATCAGAGCGGGGTGCCGATCGTACAGAAGCGATATATCTACGTGCCTGAACTCCCTCCTCCTAGAGTTTATATATCATTTGTCAGTGAGGGGGTAGAAGGCGGGGGGCACTCGGTGTTGTCGAGTCTGAATGATGGTTTTGTTTACTATTATAAGAGGGGTTTAGGAATGGGAGACGTAAGGTTTATCTCCCCACATGATGCTCTATTGGATTGTTTACTTGAGGGGGTAATGGTTAATAGTAGTCCTAAAATTACTTATTGGTGGATATAGCAGGACTTCAGGCTGGCAAGCTTTCTTAGGTGTGGAGAAGGTCAGGGCTGGGGTGTTTTCTGATTTTTTGAAAGCGGTTTACTTTACTTTTTTTAGGTGTTTGGGGCAGTGAGGTTTGAAGATGGATTGTCTGAGAATGGTATTTGTTATTCTTGGTATGATGGAGTATAGGGTATGGTTGAACTCAACTAGATAGCATATATGTACACTTTATGGGTTGGCTGTTTGGTAAGAGTTTTTAATGGGCCGCTCTCGGGGTCAAGGGGGCGGGGCACGTCACTAGTTTGGTCGACAGGGGGGAGGCGTGGGTTTTTTCCGGACTTGCTGTTGCCTTCCACCTGGATTACATTGAATTATATTTCATATCGAAAGGTTTTATTCAGGGGAACAGGAATTATGGATTTCTTTGATGCTAGCTGGATAGTACCTGTACCTACCATTTTCATTCCTGATGGTGTAGGTAGTACTTAGTGAGGGGGGCTTCCTTTAATGTATAGGTTAGGGGGGAAGGGTGATTTTCAGGGGGTCAGGAAGGCCCACACCTCGTTAGCCTCGCACGGCCGCACCTGCACGTGTCGGGAACTGTGAAGGTAGGGATGTTTACTAGGAAAGTTTCTTACGTATTCTTTTAGCAAGTGAATTCTTCTGGACCTTAGGGAGTCACATCTCTATTTGTCGTAGTGGTGTATGATGGGCTAGTTGATTTTCGGAGTTTCCTCCTTCATACTATCGTGGGATCTCAGGGGAGGCTACTTGGGTCACTCGGGGACGGATGACCTGAGGGGGTCGTGAAGGCCTTCACTCTGCTAGTCTCACATGGCCGCACATGCCCGTGTCGGGAATGGCGAAGGTAGTGATGTTTACTAGGAGTGTTATAGGGTTCTTTAGCAATTGAATGATGCCGGACTCTAGGGAATAACATATTGATTTGTCGTAGTGGTCCCTGATGGCAGGAGTTGATTGATGAGTTTCTTTTGCTATACCATCGTGGGACCTCGGGTGAGGCTACTGGGGTGATCCCTTTGATCTATATTTGGTAGCAGGTATAGAGGTGAGAATCGCTTACAGTTGGGAAGGAAAGAAATGTGGTTTGTGTGAGTTTAATTGGAGGAGGTACAGGGGTGTTTAAAAAGGCGTGTACAGACTTGTCATATGGTTATCAAGCATCTCTCTGAGATGGTTGTATTTAGATTCTCATAATTTATAAGATAATTTATAACGAACGAACAGCCTCGGATGCGGACGGAACCTATGTTGACGAACCACGACCGACTAAGGACATTCCTTCGGACATTCTGAGAATGGCTACGTGGAATGTTAGTGGCATGAATGTTGGCACAAAAGAGAGAGAGGTTCTGGAAGTGTTAGTGAATGCCAGGCTGGATGTATGTGGAATGACAGAGACCAAATGGAAAGGTTCAGATGTGAGAGAGTGGGAGTGCGAAATGGGTGTGTGTGCTGGAGTGAGTGAAGGAACAGCGAGAGAAGGTGCATGTTTGTTTGTAAGTAGCAAATGGAAGGAATGTGTAAGAGAGTATGGGTTCAAGGATTGTGTGGGTGAGAATGAAAGTAGGAATACAAACGTGGGTGATTGTATGCGTGTATGCCCCGACAGAGGATATACTTGAAAGAAAGAAAGAGGAGTTCTGGATGAATGTGGAGGCGTGCCTGGAGAAGTTTGACAAGAATGAAAGAATATTTCTGATTGGGGATATGAATGGTAAGGTGGGTGATAGGAAAGTTGAGGGAGTGGTGGGAGGGTGGGGGGTACCATCAGAGGTGAATGGGAATGGTAGTGCACTTGTGGACGTATTAGTAGAGGACCCTACAATACAGTAGGTCCCGTGACCAATTTTTCCTGAGCAAGGTTTGATGATTGATTTTAGATGATTAAGAGGTGCTGAACAAAATAAGCCGGGGTCCACCTCTGAAAAGTTTGGGCTAACTCGGCCAGAAGGCGAAATCCAAGATGGCCGCCGCGAAACTTGAAAGTGCTATAACTCAGGTCCTATGTGGGCTACACATGGGATCTTGGTGTCTAAAAGTAGGTGTTTGGACCCAAGGGATCTAATCTAGTGGTTACATTTTACAATTTCAAAAAAGTAAGGTCTTTAACAAAAAACCCAAGATGGCCGCCATTAAAATATGATAATTGCATATCTTTGGTTATACAGTAGCTATATGTCTGCTCTTAGTGTCCAAAAGTAGGATTTTTATGTCAAGGAATCTATATGTGAGGTTAGAAATGTGATTTATTGATGATGAGCATCCTCATCTTGCAAGATATTAAATGTTGATGATATGATGGATGAACATTGCGCACAAACCATCGACAAAATTTAAGCATTTGCAATTGCATGTCCGTAGTTCATCATGAAAATTGGCATTATAATTGTAATTACAGGTCACAAAGCTAAGTGTTATGAGAATTTTACAGTTATATATTATCACTGCAAATTATTAACATACATATACCATTAGCTATGATTGATACAATACCCAATGTTCTGTATTTCACCATAGTGAGTTATACTTTTTTTTCTTGCAGGTGTATGGTCGGGTACTAACCCCTAACATGGAGAAATCAAGCAGGGGACGGAAGCGCCGCCGAGGGGGTGAACCTAGTCAAGGACGTTGCATACTGTGTCATGATGAGTGCTACGAAGACCGGAGTAACATGAGCTCGGAAGCGTGGGAAAGAATACAAGATTATGCTAAGAAATGGAATGAACTTGAACAGTATGGAACAGTTTACAATACAATTGTATGGGACAATGGACCCGATGGCATATACCTCCATAAATTGTGTAAGGTAAAGCTGTTTGATACCCATAGACTTGAATTAGCCATGAAAAGAGAGAAGAAATGGAAAGAAGAACAAGATGTACCTGTATTGTCTAGTCAAGATCTGCTCTTTGCTTCTGCTTCCCATTCGAGTGATCAAAAGAGGCATTCCCGTTCTGACACTGGATTGGTACACAGAAAAGACTTGTGCGTTTGGTGCATGAAGCCTGAAGATGTAAAGCACTCAAAAAGAGACAAATGGCACACCATGGAGCAAATGAATGCTTGGAATGCGTTCAAGTGTCACACTGTACACTTGGAAGACGTTGTGATGAGAGAACGACTGTCTACATTGATTGATGCAACTACAGACCCTTTCGCCACAGAAATCCGCTATCATCGCTCATGCTGGCTAAAATACATATCCACAAATACAAGTGATAACCCAAAGTTTCATCTGCAGAATGTTAGTTTCTCTGAAGCGAGGCAAATGTTCTTCAAGCATGTTCGAGATGTTATTTTTGAACAACATGAATTCCGCACTCTTCAAAGTCTTCTAAGGGACTATAAGGAAATACTGAGTAACTTTGGCTTGGCCCACAATGTGATAAAATCCAGCACAATTAAAGATATGTTAAAGAATGAGTTTCAGGACCTAATTGGCTTCCAAGATTGACCCCAGAAGAACCTGAGTTCATTTGTGTATGACACGTCAGCTGGTGGAAGTTATGTTGAGGCTGCTATCAACTGCTGGGGCATAAGTGATGAACAGCTCATCAAAATTGTAACAAAACGCATCAAAGCTCAGGCATATACTTTACCAATTATGTCATGGCCACCTCATGTTGACGAGTTAGTTGAAGAGGAGGAATCCCACAATCTTTTATTTCAATTGATAGCATTGCTAAGAAATCCTAGTGATGATCAGCGTCATTATGATCCTACTGTTATGAGTCTGACATCATTGCTCTACTCACACATGGCAGAAGTTCGAACACCATTCAAGGTAAACCTATCTGTAACTCTGCATGGGTTAACCAGGAGTCGAGAAATCATTGATCTGATGAAGAAATTCGGACTTTGTATCAGCTACAAGGACATCTTACATCTGTATGAAGCTTGAGCCATGTTTGACATTGAACATAGCAAAGAGTGTCCAGAGGAACTTGCTGTTGGTGTCCCAGGATCTGCCGTGATTGACAATGATGACTTCAAGGATGACACATTGACTGGCGCAGACACATCTCATCAAACAAATGTCATGTTTGTTCAGCCACAGGATCTCATACATGTTACTTCTGATGAACGTCCAACTCTAAAGATCCCAAAAACGCAAGAATTCAAACAACTTTGTGTTGACCAACATGCAGTGAAGTCATACAAGACAGTTCAACGTGGCATTCCGACTATCAGACCAGAAGCTCAAATAACTGCCGCTCAGGACACTAAGAATCAACAACAGAGAGGTCTTATTCATGTTGTAGTACGACTTGATGAGAACCAGAAGCAAAAAAGTGTAAAAGAGCAAACAGTTGGGGCTTTTGCTGGTTTCCAAGCAATAGTTCATCCACCAGTAATTCAAAGCAAACCATATTACTTTCTGACTTTCCCAAGCCCTCCAAATAAGTCAATAGTTCATGAAGTTATGAATAGGATGGTAACAGCAGCTAGAACCAAACACATGCCTTTCATACAGCTTGTGGGTGATCAATCAGTGTATGCACTCATTGTGCAGATCCGATATGAGCATCCTCAACAATTCAACATCATCTTACCTAGCATGGGTCCATTTCACATTCATGGATCCTTCATGTATGCCATGGATAAATGCTTCCGTGGCTCTGGATTGTCAGATATTCATGTCAGAGCAGGAGTAATTGCAGAAGGCTCTGTAGACCAAGCATTGCGAGGAAAGCACTACAAACGAGGTATCAGATGTCTGTGCCGAATGTATGAAGCCCTTATGAGGAGACTAGTCCAACAGAGCATTGAAAATGAGGCATCACTTTCTGAGGACATTGAAGTTCATCTGGCCATTTTGCGAGATCCTTCATCATCCCCACAACAGTGTCAGGATAGCTACCAACTATTGGAATCTAGTCCTTCCATTCTGAATGTTGTAGAAGAGGAGTTTAGCAAATTAAAGAATTCGGAAAGCTCCATGGCTAAGTATTGGATATCCTTCCTTGAGATGACAGAGATACTGATGATTAATCTACATGCCCTAAGGACACAGAACTGGGAGGAATTCAAAGCTTCACTACGCTTAATGTTACCGTGGATGCAGATATATGACAATGACAAGTATGGAAAGTGGATGGTGGAATACTGGCTAGAGCTTAAGAGCCTTCCAGAGGAGAGAGCAGCATACATGAGAGAAGGTCTGTTTGCTCAATCTATCACAGGAAAACCCTACTCATGCTTACCTCTTGATCTCTGGATAGAAATGACCATGAACAAGGGATCAAAATTGAAAGCAGGGTGGCTGAAAATTCTGAAGAATGAGAAGATGCTGCTGACAGATTCCCGGAATGTCAACACAGTAAACCGAGTGAGATCGTTTCTACATGCAACTGCCAACATGAATATATCAGAACAGAACCATAGTGAAAACACAGCACAGTGTCTGCAACAAGATGAACAAGCAGTACAAGACATCAATAGTTGCATTACTGAATTTGGATGTGACCCTTTTGACATTAAGAACACCAATTTACGATCACTACAATCTGGAGAACTGGTATCGGCTGCGCTCATTGATGACTTTGAGTCTGCTAACATGGCTGGAGAAAATCTCTTTAGCAAATTTTGCAATGATAGGATGCTAAGTGATAACGTTCCCTTCTATTCAACTATTCATAGAAACACAAGACGAAATTTCAGCAATCCACCACTAAACACAGATGAGCACACCAACAAGGCTACCAAATCAGAGGCAATGGAGAATAGGGCAATGGCCTCCATCATTGCCCTGGCCGAAAATTATGATGAGAAATTCAACCTTACAGATGTTATGGAATACAGAGTAACTGATGAATGTTTGCCAATTTTCAATGTCAATGGGACAATAAGGAAGACCCAGAAGTCAAAGATAGTTGAAAGGTTCCACATGCAGCCCATTGATCCACTGCCTACTGAATACATTGCCATACTAGATATGGGATTCATATGGCGCCTGTCAACACCGTCAGTAGAGGACCGTACAAGGTGTGATGGGACCAACTTCACATGGCGAGATTATGCAACCAAGATGTTCTCCATCATCATGGCTAGACACATGGATGCAGCTCAGATTGTGTTGGTGAATGACCGTTACGACTTGCCATTTACAATCAAAGACAGTGAAAGAAATGCCCGCTTCACCATCTCCAAAGGATATAAAAATGTCTTCATCAGACCAAACGACACATTCCCATCCCCTAGGGCATTCCAAGATTTCTTGTCCAACTCGGCAAACAAATTACACTTACAAGAATTCCTTCAGGCTGAGTTTAGTGTGATGTGCAGGAAATATGCAAATGTCCGAATGATATATTCTGTTGGCCCAAACTGTTGGAGTTATCTGAAGGTGAAAGAATTGTAGACTATGAATGTGAACAAGTTGAAGCTGATACTGTCTTATTCTATATCTACTCAAGAATCAGAATTTCTGGAATTCAGGCTACAGTGATCATCGATGCGGAAGACACAGATGTTTTAGTTTTGGCAGCATATGTTGCCAACTCAGTTGGAGGTACTTTGGCAATCAAACGTAAACAGAATATCATAAATTGTCAGACATTGTGTCCTAAAGATATGGCAGATCTCATAGTCCCATTGCATGTCTACAGTGGTTGTGATACAACAGCATCATTCTTTGGTCATGGCAAAACTGCAATATATGATAAAGTGCTTTCTTCTCCTGAAGCCAAATCTCTCCTTCAATCAATTGGAAAATCGCTTTCTGTCACAGAAGATACTCTAGATGCAATGGCCACATTCACGATTCAATTCGTCTACAAAGATCAGACCAGCAAGTCTCTAGGAGATGCACATGCTCGGAAATGGAAACAGATGAAGAACAAATCAACACTCAGACTACCACCAGATAGGGATTCCCATGATCTTAAAGTGAAACGTGCCAACTATCAAACATACATGCTTCTAAATTATGATAAGGCCGATCCCCCACCTTCTCCCCTGGACCATGGATGGACAATTGAAAACGGCATGTGCAAGGCAAAGCGATATTGACATCCACCCCTCCCAAGACATCTAAGTGAAGTGTACAAACATAAAAAACCCATGTATCAAGAAGACAGGAGTCTTCGGCCCTACCACCCTTAAGATGGTGAATGAAATAGGCCGTAAAATCAGAGAAGTTTCAGGAGAACCCCGGGAAACCCTCTGGCTCAAGCAAAGACTAGGGATGGCTATCCTCCGGGGCAATGCCACCAGAGCGTCATGAGCTCAGTTCGACAGGACTGGGTCATGCCACTGTGTGAGTCCCGGGCAGGAGTGGTGTATCCGTAGTCTTTCCACAGTAGGGTAAAACAAAACATAAACTTCATTTGTATGTAACATGTGTGATGCACATAAATAAAAGGGGATGAAAAAAAAAAAAAAAAAAAAAGACAGTGACTCAGAGAGAAGTGAATCAAATGATGATGATGATTATGATATTAACTCGGATGAAGACTAATCGAATAATTTTGGTGACATATTAAGCCATATGTTTGTTTTCATTCATAACAAAACAAAAAATATGTAATTATGTTATTCCTCATTTATATATCTTATTTCTGACTTCATAAAAACATAAAAAACCTACTTTTAGACACTAAGAGCAGACATATAGCTACTGTATAACAAAAGATATGCAATTATCATATTTTAATGGTGGCCATCTTGGATTGTTTTCTCAAAAACCTTAATTTTTTGAAAATGTAAAATGTAACCACTAGATTAGATCCCTTGGGTCCAAAAACCTACTTTTAGACACCAAGATCCCATGTGTAGCCCACATAGGACCTAAGTTATAGCACTTTCAAGTTTCGTGGCGGCCATCTTGGATTTCGCCTTCTGGCCGAGTCAGCCCAAACTTTTCAGAGGTGGACCCCGGCTTATTTTGTTCAGCACCTCTTAATCATCTAAAATCAATCATCAAACCTTGCTCAGGAAAAATTGGTCACAGGACCTATTGTAGGGTCCTCTACTATTGTGTGGGGATGAGGCTGTGGATAGCCAACACCTTCTTCCGACACAGAATGATCCACAGGTACACGTGGAAACGGATGTTGACGATGAAGGATAAGACAGTGGTGGAACGAAAGTCATTGATTGATTATGTATGTGTGGATGAACGAATGAAGACATCTGTGATAGATGCTAGGGTGTATAGGGGTATTGGAGGGGGTCTGTCTGATCATTTTGTAGTGGAAGCTAAGGTTAGGATACAAAAGAAGTGGGTGAGGAGAGCTGGAGGGAGGCGAGAGGAGGGTGGAGAGGTTGCAGGAGGAGGAAGTCAGGGAGGAGTACAGGAGAGCAGTGGAAAGATAACTAGGTGGGTTCGACCTGGAAGTTATGGAGGAAGTGGAGGAGATGAGCAAGGTGTTTAAGGATGAGATCTGTGCAGCATGTGAGGAGGTGTGTGGAGTGAGGAGAAGAGGAAGGGGAGTGAAAGGTACAGCATGGTGGACAGAAGAGGTAAGAATAGCTGTGGAAGAAAAGAAGAAAGCATATATAGAGTGGTTGGGTAGTAGAGGGAATGAAAATTTCGAGAGACAGAAACGAGCGAGGTACGTGGAGAGTAAGAGGGTGGTGAAGAGAGTAGTGAAGGAAAGTAAGAGAAGAGTAGATGAGGAATTTGGAAGGAATCTGAGTGTAAAATGGAGGGAGAGTAAGAAACTGTTCTGGAAAGAAGTCAAGAAAGTTAGGGAAGGTAGCAAGGGAAACAGTAAGGGTGTGAAAGATAAGAATGGGAGAATGCTAGCCGAGAAGCAAGAGAGAGTCGAAAGATGGAGGGAGTACTTCAATGAGTTGCTAAATGTAAGGAATGAAGAGCCAGCAAACATAGCTGGATATGGTATGGGAGGGAGAAGAAGAGAAGTAGTGGAGGAGGAGGTGGGGATCAGGAGGTCAGAAGTGTGGGAAGCCATGAAAAGAGTGAAGTTGGGGAAAGCACCAGGAACAGATGGAGTGTGTGGGGAAATGTTGAGGTATGGTGGTGAGATTAGTGATAGAATGGGTATGGAAAATATACAAACTAGCATGGGAGAAGGGGAGTGCAAACGATGACTGGAAGACTGGCATACTAGTCCCCCTATATAAAGGCAAAGGGGAAAGAGGAGTGTGTGGTAACCACCGAGGAATATGTCTTCTAAGCGTAGTAGGGAAGGTCTACAGTAGGGTAGTGATTGAGAGAGTGAGAGTGAGAACGGAGAAATGGATAGGCGACGAGCAGGGAGGTTTTAGGAAGGGAAGAGGATGTGTAGATCAGATATTTACCCTGAATTGTGTTGTGGAGAAATATCTGGAGAAGAAACAAAAGGTGTATGTTGCCTTTATGGACTTGGAGAAGGCCTATGACAGAGTGGATAGAGAAGGTTTGTGGAAAGTACTTAGAATATACAGAGTAGAAGGCAAGGTGCAAAGGCGGCAGTACGTGTGGAGAGTGAGCAGAGCGAGTTCTTTGACATGAATGTTGGTTTGAAACAGAGGTGTGTGATGTCCACGTGGTTGTTTACTGTATATATGGATGGAGTCATGAAAGAAATACTATCAAGAGCAGTGGATGTTGGTGTATCGCTGAAAAGGGAGGGAATTGAGTGGAAGCTACCTATAGTGCTGTTTGCGGATGATACAGTTCTGATGAGTGATAATGAATGGGAGTTGCAGGGTCTGTTAAATGAGTTTGGAACAGTGTGCAAAAAACGGAATTTGAAGGTAAATGCGGGGAAGAGCAAGGTTATGGTCTTCGAAAGGGGTGAAGTCACAGAGTGTGAGGTGAAGCTGAACGGTCAGGCTATGGAGATCGTCAACTCTTTTAAGTATCTGGGCAGTGTGTTGAGTAAAGATGGGACTATGGATGAACAAGTGCGGGAGAAGGTACAACAGGGGAAGAGGGTTGTAGGAACGCTAAAAGCAGTAACAAGAAATAGGGTGGTCAGTATGGAAGTGAAGAAGTCCTTGCATGACAGTGTGGTAATCCCGACACTGACGTACGGAAGCGAAGCATGGACGTTGGTTGAGAGACTCAGACCAAGAGTGAGAGCAGTGGAAATTAATTACTTAAGGAGTGCGTGCGGAGTTACATGGAGGGATAGACAGACTAATGAGCAAGTAAGAAGGAGGTGTGGTGTGGAGGTAGATGTGCTGGAAAGTGTGAAAAGGAACAACTTGAGATGGTTCGGCCATATGGAACGTATGGAGAGCGAGAGAATGACTAAGAGGGTGTACGAGAGCGAGGTGGAGGGACAGAGAGGTAGAGGTAGACCGAATGAGAGGTGGAAGGATGGAGTGAGGAAGTACATGAACGAAGGCGGTGCTGGTTGGGGGGAGGGGCGTCGACTGACTGGGGACAGAGGTGCATGGGGGCGGTTCGTTCGTAGCCACCCCTTCGGGGAACACGGCGTCAGGCAATAGATAGATAGATAGATTTGGTTCATACAGTTATGGGGTTCCTCTTTCTATAATGTTAATTTGTATGGGAAATGATGTCTTGCTCGTATGAGGTTTTCTGTTTCACGGCGCTTTATTTTATTATTATTTATATGTTTACATGTTATATATATATTCGTATAGGATTTTTGTTGTCCTAAAAAGATTGAGAATATAGCACCTTCTTGGGGGTGGTCTGCCGGGGTTCCTTTCCTGCTAGTTTGGGGCTCTCTGTCTCTATTTTTGTGAGGCTGAGGTAGTCCTTTGTTGTTTGTTTCTTTGGCCTTGACCCTGCTATCGGCGCAGTATGCTTGTCTCTCTTCTTTATTTCTTTTAGGTCCTGGTTCTTTCTTTTCTGGTTTCTTTTGTCCTTGGTGGTTTCTCTTTTCTTCTGTTTCAGGTCCTGGTTCTTTCTTTTCTGGTTTCTTTTGTCCTTGGTGGTTTCTCTTTTCTTCCGTATTTCACTTCTCTCCCCTTCATGGTAGGCACGTTCTCATGCCTCAAAGGCGAAGGTAAGAGAGACGCCCTGGTGGCTGGTCATGGGCAGGGTATGTAAGAATGTCCACCATTCGGTGGAGCGCTTATCTGGAGTCTTACATGGGTCAATGGTGACGAGAAGAGAGGTGTCCGTGGTGTTTATGAGAGCTGCTGTAATAGCTTCATGGGTGTGTCGGATTCTGGCAAGGCGTCCGGAATCCGTGGAGACTTTGATTCTCTTAATGAATGGTGTGGACGACATGACGGCAGGCGATCGAGGGGGGCTGGAGCAGGAGGTGGCTATGGTCGTGGTGAGGGCTGTCCGGCAAGTGTTGTTCTTACCTGTTTGTTGTGGCAGGTCAAACCTTGGTGTGGACGTAGGTGTAGCAGGGATTATTATTGAAGGGCGGGGAGTGAAAGGGTGAGAGGCAGGTGGGGATACTGGGCTGGTTATTCCGGCTATTCTAAGCGTATGAATGTTGGTTGTGTATGTTGGGTGGTTTGTTGATTGTTTTTGTTTATTGGCCATGTTTGTGGTGTTGGCCACGTTAAGAATAGGCGAAAAACTTTCAGGTCTTGTGATCAAACGTCCAGATTTTGTTCTTACATTTTGTCTGATGGGGGGGTCTGGGCTAGACTCTGTAGAGGAGGGTTTGTACTGCGGGGTTTTGGGGTTGGGGGTACGGGGCGGTGTTGATTTTGGACTTATGGGAGGGTTGGGGGTGGTGGTGGAGGTATGTTGTTTTGCATTAGGGGCGTTTTTGGGGGGTAAGGTGGAAGGGAATGGAGATAATGCAGGGGGTGCAAGACGGATAGGAAGAGCAAACGGGATGACGTTAGTTGCCATTTTTGAGGTACTAGGTACTGTGATATTTGAAGGCGGTTGTGCACTACTGGATGGTTTGTGTTCGATACTCTGATATTTGGTAGCGTAATCATGGTCAGTATGTGGAGGGATTTCTTCGGGACAGGACGAAGTTGGGGATGGTGAGGTTTCAGTGTTGACATGAGGACTGGGGGTGGAGTTTGGGGGTGAAGTAGAGGGTGGGGAGGAAACGTTTGAGGATGTGGATACTGGTCTGGGAAGAGATCGTTTACGAATAAGGGGAGATCTAGCTGGTGAAGGAGATTTGGTCATGTGGGAACTGGTTTTTCTCAGGCGTTTTGTTCGACGCGCTGTTGGAAGTGTTAACTTTGATGAAGTTTTGGATCGTAATGCATAACGACATGATGTACTGGGAACAGTTTTACTTGTGGTCAAGGTTTTGTTGGAGGTGGTGTCAGAAGGAGAGGAAATGGTGACATGTGGAGGTTGGGTGATTCCGGGTGAGATTATGGATGGGTGTGGTGTCTTAGGGGTGTGTTGGCGAAAAGTTAGGGGTGGCGGTGCGGGTGGTTTGATTTGTGGGGCCCCGGGTGGATCAGCTGTAGGGTAAGGTTTTATTTGAGCAGGTACTGTTAGGTCGGGTGTGGCGACTGTGGTTGGGGGCAAAGAAAATGGTACTGCAATGTTGTTGTCGGGTATTTGGTCGGGTTGAGTGGATAGATTGATAATGGGTTTATATATTCGTACGAAACGGTTCCTATATGTCCGGGTTTCTCCGTGATAGTTAATGGAGGTTTGGTAGGGATTTGGAATATGGGATACTGTATTTATTAGTGGTCCCTCCATCATTGACGAACATGCCTATTACATAAGGCATCCTCTTCAAACACTAATCCGCCGTAGTTTGAATCTACCGCGCAGAGCATTTAAAAAAAAAATGAGGAGCCTTCATCATGAGCGCACGCGACCTCACTCATGGCTTCAGTCATTATGAATTGGGTTCTCACTACGAAAAAACTTCGTAAAAAAGAAAAAGAAAAAGAAAATAAGAATAACTATCCAATAAGCTTTCCATCATATCGTGGATGTACTTGTGTGGATCTTTGACCAGACGCTGATTCAGGCGTCATTCTTCCTTCTCTGTTCTGCGCTCGCCCCGCCCGGACGTGTCTCCCCACGCTCCGCTGGTTCCGCATTTACTGCGTCCCTAGTGAGTTTTTTCTCATTTGTTTACTCCGGGATGTATCGAGTAAGGTTAGGATATGCGTAGCAGGAGTGTCCTGGGCTGGTTGCCCGCAGTGCAGTGTATTTTGGGTTGTGTGTTTGGGGCATCTATTTCGGATGTACCCTCGTGGTCCTGTTGTGGACATGTGAACTTTTTCACAGATAGTTAGCTTGTGATGCAGGCGGCTTTCATTACGCGTTATTTTTGCTGCCTTTTATTTTTCTGATGAGGTAGCGTTGCTTTGCTAACGTTCCCAGCGTATTTTTCTTCATTTAGTGAAGTTTTTTCTGGGTCCCGAGTCAGTCTTCACTTTGCCGGAAGTATTGCTACAGTGGTGTGTTGGCGGTGGTTCCTGTTGTGATATTTCCAGTGCTTTTGTTTATATTTCAACATTTTTTGTGCCGTCTGCCTAGGCCTAGCTTTGCCACATGTACAAGTGTTATTGATTTATTTTATAAATTTGTCCTACTGTGTCATGTGTATCCTGGTTTAGTTGTGTATTGGCTAATTCCACGGACTATGTATGTTTCCTGGATTAGTTGTGTATTGGCTAATTCCACGGATTATATTTGTGGGCCCTAGGTTAGTTGTGCTTTGGCTATCTCTCGTGTCCTATGTGCGTTCAGATGGTTTCTGAACGGGGTGGGTTACTTTCCGGCGGGTTTTTCTCGGTTACACCATGAAAACCCCGGCCGAGAGCTGTGTTTTGGCCATGCGTGGTTTAAAAAAACAGGCTTGTGTCCCCGGCGAGTAGGTGTCTGTGGCTCTCCAGGACTGCGTCTGTGGTGGTGCCTGTTTCAGGCTCCCTATGATTCCCGGCGGAATGGCTGTACCCATCTAACATTGTTCATGCGGACATATGTTATGAAGTTTTTCTACCCGGTTTTACAAACCAAGGAAAAAACCTAGCTGTTGTTGTGGGCTTTCCTCCCCGGCAATCTTTTACAAAGAAGTGGGGATAGGAACTTATGGGGTTAACGTTTAAAACATCAGATCTCACCCGGCGGGTGCACCTTGGTAGGGTGGGATGAACGAATTGGTAATTCAGTTTAGTTAACCGGTCCATTTTAGTGATACTATATGTATCGCCGCCCTCACACATACGGCGATCGAAGGCTCAATTAGGGTTAACATCTTTTTTTCATAAGTTTTTCACACCCGGCGGGTGCTCCTGGGAGGAGGAAATACGGAATTTACAATTCAAGTTAGTTAACCAATTAATTGAGAGATACGTTAATGTATCGCTGCCTTCAACATACGGCGATCTATGTGACAATTCGTTAGAAATCAGATCTCGTATCAGCCTGCCCAGTGTTAATCTGCTAGATAATTCAGGGGCCGGCGTCTTTGTGGGGTGTTGTTTTCCAAAATTGAATCTTGAAACAGTCACCACCAGAAAGACTATGTTTATAAACGCCATACTGGTCTTTTATATTATGTCAGAGGGTATGCTTAACTTTCTTAAGACATGTCTAGATATTCGGAAATCTTTATAGAACCCCGCCGCGTAACGAGCTGTGATCGTTGTGACATTACGTCTCGTTATCCGGCGGGTTATTAACACTTGTGTGCGAACATGTTGGGTTAACCTTATGAGCATTAATTCCTGGAAATTTTCTTTTTTTCCAGGGCTGGGCTCCGGCGGACCAATACAGAACCTGCAGTAGTTTTCCCACCAGTCTCTGTCATGGCTACCTTTGCCCCAGTTTTTGCTTTATGCATTACTCCAACCTGTGCCGGTATCCCTCTATTTATTAGTGGCCCCTCCATCATTGACGAACATGCCTATTACATAAGGCATCCTCTTCAAACACTAATCCGCCGTAGTTTGAATCTACCGCGCAGAGCATTTAAAATCTGAGGAGCCTTCATCATGAGCGCACGCGACCTCACTCATGGCTTCAGTCATTATGAATTGGGTTCTCACTACGAAAAAAACTTCGTAAAAAATAAAAAACAAAAAGAAAATAAGAATAACTATCCAATAAGCTTTCCATCATATCGTGGATGTACTTGTGTGGATCTTTAACCAGACGCTGATCAAGGCGTCATTCTTCCTTCTCTGCTCTGCGGTAAGCCGGTCCAGACGTGTCTCTCCACGCTCCGCTGGTTCCGCATTTGCTGCGTCCCTAGTGAGTTTTTTCTCATTTGTTTACTCCGGGATGTATTGAGTAAGGTTAGGATATGCGTAGCAGGAGTGTCCTGGGCGGGTTGCCCGCAGTGCAGTGTATTTTGGGTTGTGTGTTTGGGGCATCTATTTCGGATGTACCCTCGTGGTCCGGTTGTGGACAGGTGAACTTTTTCACAGTTAGCTAGCTTTGTGATGCAGGTGGCTTTCATTACGCGTTATTGCTTCCTTTTATCTTTCTGATGAGGTAGCGTATTTTTGCTGACGTTCCCAGCGTATTTTTCTTCACTTAGTGAAATTTTTTCTGGGTCCCGAGTCAGTTCTTCCATTGCCGGAAGTATTTGCTACAGTGGTGTGTTGGCGGTGGTTCCTGTTGTGATATAATTCAGTGCTTTTTGTTTATATTCCGACATCTTAATGTTATCCGTCTGCCTAGGCCTAGCCAGCCTCTCGTAGCTTTACCACATATACAAGTGTTATTGATTTATTTTCTAAATATGCACTACTGTGTCATGTGTGTCCTGGTTTAGTTGTATATTGGCTAATTCCACGGACTATTTATGTGTCCTGGGTTAGTTGTGTATTGGCTAATTCCACAGACTATGCTGGGCCCGGCGTTAGTTGTGTTTTGGCTATGCCTCGGTCCGGTGGTGCGTTCAGATGGTATCTGGACGGGGTGGGTTTTTTCCGGCGGGTTTTTCTCGGTTTCACCTTGAAAACCCCGGCTGGTTGCCGAGTTTTGGCCACGCGTGGTTTAAAAACAGGCTTGTTTCCCCGGCGAGTGGGTGTCTGTGGCTCCCCAGGACTGCGTCTCTGGGGTGCCTGTTTCAGGCTCCTTATGATTCCCGGCGGATTGGCTGTACCCATCTAACAGTGTTCATACGGACACGTGTTGTTTGTAGTTTTTTCGGTTTTGCAAAGCCAATATAAAACTATGCTGTTGTTGTTTTTCCTCCCAGGCGATCTTTTACAAAGAAGTGGGGTTAGGAACAATTGGGGTTAACTTTTAAACTTTACATCACCCGGCGGGTGCAACCTGGAAGGGTGGGATGCCCGAATTTGCAAAATTCAGTTTAGTTGACCAGACAATTGAGGGATGCATTGTGTATCGCCTCCTTCAACATACGGCGCTTTAGGGCACAATTGGGGTTAACGTTTTTTAAACTAATATTCACACCCGGCGGGTGCTCCTTGGAGGGTTGGGAATACCGAATTTACAATTCAGTTAGTTAACCAGACAATTGAGGGATACGTTTTGTATCGCCGCCTTCGACATACAGCGATCTAAAAAGATACTTCGGGAGAAGTTAGATCTCGTATATTTGTCAGGCTTCCCAGTTTTTTATCTACGAGATAATCCGGGGGCCGGCGTCTTTTTTAGTTTTTTTTTTTCCAAAATTGAATCTTGAAACAAACACCACCGGAAAGACTTAATCAGTTATAAACGCCATGCTGGTCTTTATATATTATGTCAGAGGGCATTCATAAATCTTTTGGACAAATTAAGATATTCTGAAATCTTTTACTTGGGAAACCCCACCGCGTAGCGAGCTGTAGTCGTTGAGTATTACGTCTCGTTACTCGGCGGGTTATTTAACACTTGTGTGCGAACATGTTTGGGTTAACCTTATGAGCATTAATTCCTGGAAATTTTCTTTTTTTCCAGAGCTGGGTCCCGGCGGGTCTATGCAGAACCTGGAGTAAGTATCCCACCAGTCTCTGTCATGGCCCCGGTTTTTGCTTTATGCATTACGCCCTCCTGTTCAGGTATCCCTATTTTTGCGCACACCCTTTGTATAAAATGTGTCAAAATGTCTCGTTTGGTGTGAGTTACCTTTCCGGCGTTTTTTCTCGTTGCTCCGAGAACACCGTTTTTTTATTACCGAGTTTTAGTCAGGATGGCTCAAAATAGGTAAGTTACCCCGACGAGTTTGGTCGCTTGAGGGCTCATGAGAAACTGCGTTTTCTGTGGTCGAGCCTGGGATCAGGCTTCCTGTGTTATTCAGTGCTTTATGCATTACGCCCTCCTGTAATGTATCGTTTAGTGTGGGTTACCTTTCCGGCGTTTTTCTCGTTGCTCCGAAAACACCGTTTTTGTTTACCGAATTTTAGTCAGGATGGCTAAAATAGGTAAGTTACCCCGACAAGTTTGGTCGCTTGAGGGCTCATCAGAAACTGCGTTTTCTATGGTCGAGCCTGGGATCAGGCTTCCTGGGTTATTCCCGTCGAGGGGGGCTCCACACAGTTTTCTAGGTCATCAGGCTGACACCTGTTGGACTTGGTTTTCTCTGTTTTTCAAAACCATTGAAACAATTCTGTCTGTTTGTTTGATCTTTACCTCCCGGCGACCTTTTTACAAAGAGGTCTGGGGCAGGTATAATTGGTTTGACATTGCATATAAAACCCGGCGGTTGTACCTTCGGGTGGTTATATTAACGGATTTGCGATTAGATAGGCTTAGACTTTTTATGGGATAAAAAGATGCCTGAATCTTACTAGTGTTTCAAGTGTAAAGGGATACTTGAACGACTTCATCTTAAAGATATGCTTCATCTTTATGAGGATTAAGAAGTTATGCTTAATTCTTTTGGACAGGTAAAAGATATGCGGAAATCTTTAATAAGCCATTGTCACAAGGCCGTTTGTTCGTTTAGTCTTTCCCTCCCGGCGACCTTTTTACAAAGAGGTCTGGGTCAGGTACAATTGGTTTGACATTGCATATAAAACCCGGCGGTTGTACCTTTGGCTGGTTATATTAACTTATTTGCAATTCGGGATATTTGTATTTCCTCCCCGGTGCCGGTATCTATCAATAGCCGGACAGGGATACCCTTGATTTTTGCAAAATGGTATATAGGGGGTGATCGGTCATTGGTGGAGTCCCCCGCCGAAGCCATCGTAGGCGGGGGAGGCTCTAAAAATCCTGGGGGTCTATTTTGGCCTCTTCCAGGACTTCTTCTGTTTCGTCACTAATTACGAGGTGAGCAATGTCCTCGTTTTCAAGCTCTTTGACCTCTTCATTCTCATTAAATTCCTCTTCATTTACAGAAATGCGAGGTTGATTTGATCTATATTTGGCCGAGTCTCTGATGTCATGAAGGGCACACTTGTGATTACACGCAGGGAAATCGTAAGGATTGATAATAACCAGAGTGGTGTTCTTACCGTTGTTGTTGTTGTACGCCTGGTTTTTGTTGTACACTCGGCGGATTGGATTTGGGTTGAATCTGGGCCTGCTAGGTTGAGATTTGCTGGAGTGATACGCTGGCTTGGAGGTTGCAGCTGGTTGTCGGTGGAATTGGCTGGGCTCTCTATGTTGACCAGAGTTTTGAGGATGGGTGGTAAACCTCTTGATGGCGGCAATGGTGTTTACTTTCGTGGGTTGTACCGCGAGGATTCTCCTGATGGTGATAAGGTCGCATTGAAAACCAACAGGGTCATGTACTGCTAAGTACTCACGAACTGCTGAGGGCAACACTTGAATGAGATTCACCAGAATGTGCTGGTCTTGTTGAATTTTAGGAAGAGTGGGAAAAGCAGATTTAATTTGTTGTGAAATAGAAGCTAATGTGGCGTCTAGATCACCTTCGTACTTGGTGTCCTTAATGCGGGCATGGGCGACAAAGATGCCTAATGAGGGTTTAATAGCCTCAATTACTATGGGCCGAAACTGGTCCCAAGTGAATGCAGGGGTTACTTGCGAGGCAACAAGGGAAACGGCTTTTACCAGGTGCGTTAACAGTACGGCGATTTTCTCTCGATCCGTATTATATGCCAAATCTAGCACTGGTTTCACAATGTCCATGTATGTTTCGATTTCATATGTGTCCCCATCATATTTAGGGATGGGAATGTGCGAGCGAGCTGCCATATTCGCGATGTTATAATGCTTCTATTGTTTGACAATATGAAATGCAATGAAATCTTCTATCCGAATCAAGAACCACTGCGAGCCACCAATGTTATGCCCTGATTTTATGCAGGATTAACGATTGATCAAGGTGAGTTCTTCGAGACTGGAATATCGGATTTCATGCAAATACATATATGGAATCAATAGAAAACATAATATAATTTCTGAATGTGGTTTGTAATACAGCTTTATTTAGGTAGCACTTATTAGCATAGAAAAAGAATAAATTCACTTAGAAAAACATGAAGGGCAAAAGATTCAGTATCAACATTGGTCTTCCAATTCTTCTAGCACGATCGCGGATCTGGATGGAGTGCGCACTACCACTTTCAACACTCAGGTATTATTATTCTGAGGCGGGTATACTTCGGAATATTATAGAATTTCACTCGCGGGGTACCTATTAGGATTTAGAAGTATCATATGAGATTAATTGTGTTTACTCTGTGTTCTGTTATTTCTTTTGACGCATAGATATTTTCCGGTATTTATTTTCACGAAATACGGATTATTAATCATGGGACAAAATTATGTATGTTGGTCGACTGGTTATGCACGGTATATGAATTCGTCACTGAGATTATTTATTTCGCGACCTATCCCACAAGCACTCGGGATCACACAATATCGATATACCTTAGTCTAAATAGGGAAGGCTTATTACATGGCTTAGGGTAAATACTGTCGCTACAGTTATCTCTTAGTATCTTGGCACTGATACTGAATTCATTGGCAATGCACAGGGAACACTTTAACATAATCTGATCACTCGTCATTGATGGCAAATCACTTAGGGGGGGGGGGAGGGGGCACAGGTAAACAATCGTTCGTATAGTATGGTATCTCCGCACTGATACAAATATAATGAATAAGGCACTGCTGAGTTGTCTTCTTGGTATATCGATGCACTGTCGTTGAGGGTTTCTTGGCTGCTCCGTGGGCCGTCCAGGGTGTCCGGTCGTGTGAAGAATTTACAGGTGGGTTAATGGGCTTTGGGTCTTAAATATGGTTCCGTAACTATTAGGAGTACAGTTGGTCACCATATCGAACTAACGCTAGTATTCTAGGCATGTAGCTTTTGAACGAATACTTGACTATTCTGACCTTTAATATTAACCGGTGATGAAGTTCCGTTCAGGTACTCTTGAACTAGGATTTTAAATGTTATGTTTCAGGCAGGGGCCGGATTAACAAAACATCGGACGAACGCAAGAGGAGTCGGGACAAGTAACTCTTCTTGACAGTCTCTAATTTTTTTAAGAGGTTCAAAGAACTCGGGCAGTGTTTAACCTTTTAGTCACAAATCCTGGTGGGTTGCCACAGACAATTTGTGCCTAGGATCTATATATGCTAAGTGCTCCTAAGAGTATCTCGCATAGACCCTTCTAACACAAAAGATCTTTCTATCCTAGATCTCTGTGAGTTAATGCCAGTATAATGTCTAAAATAATAAATGTATTGAAAGGTAGGGTTGCCTTCGTCTTTCAATATTTTATTATTAGATTAGAGAAGAAGCTAATATGAATAACTATATTAAATTCTGGGTTGCCAGAAGTAATCAGTTATACGTATGTAGCTACTGTTGCACTATATAAATGATTAGAAACCCAACTGGAAGAGGTCATACCAACAATGAGTTTTTAATACACTTATTTTGTATTTATATATATATAGGTATTATTTAAGGTCTCTATATTAACCGATGGGTGGCCACGATTAATAAAGATCCTAAAACAGGTTTATATATATATCACAGATAGTATACAGACTTCGGGGTGCCGTTCATCAATAACTAGTCTTGAGTTTGAGTATAAAATAGTCTTCAATCAGAGCGGGGTGCCGATCGTACAGAAGCGATATTTCTACGTGCCTGAACTTTTTTTTTTTAAAGATTTATTTGGAATTAAAGCCCAAAACTGGGCCTTTGTCAATGACGGCCCACAGCTGTGTCTAAATACATATCTTACAGTTTTTTCTCCTCGTCTTGTGTCTTTCTTTGTTGGTCGTCATCCAGTCAATAAATGAGTCATTTTCTTCAGCTTCGTCCTCTTCTCTGGTGCGGAAACAGCTGAGATTCCCATTGGTGCTTCTGAAATGGATAAAGCATTTGCATCGGCGGCTGCAGCTGGTGACATACGCTTCCCAGAAAGGCTTTGGCACTAGGTTCTTGTAGGTTGTGCCAAAACTTAACCCCTCTGCTTTAAATTCATTTCCTCCATTGTTACGTCCTGGGATATATAAACGCCGGGCTCTTTCTATTGGACTAGGTATGCGGCAACAAGCAACAACGGAAAACGCTAGATCCCACCCTTATCTATAAACCCAGGCAACAAACCACCCTAAACCGTCAAGAGTCCTGCCTGGACAACAAGGTATCCTATGACTCGGTTACAGGGTGCACGCACTATAGACTGCTGATAGACAAGCAGGCTATATAAAAGATCACACAATTAAGTTGACTTAAAGCTTCAAGGAAAAGATAGATAACGGAATTAAATTGCAGAAACAATTTAATAACAAACTAGAAGAAAGTACATTTAACGTTACGTTAATTAATACAACTAATCACCCCTGCGTGAAAGAAGGTGAAAGCAAACAGTCCTCAAAACATCGTGCTGGTAGACAAGATGCAGGTTTCTAAACTGCATGCGGCTACTGTAGGATCTGATGCTTAGCAAAGAAAGTACGTTACGGATTTAGAGAACTCTTAACTCATAAGCAGGAATAAATACTAGTGATAGGCCATACAGTGTATAATGGCATAGGTATAATTAAATACAGGCAGCAACTCGCAACATAACCACATACAGGTGTGCTTCTCACTCTTAGTCAGGCAAGCCTGCTCGGACAGAGTCTCTAAGCCACACCCTGACTCACAATGCTCACAAAGACGGTAAACTGTGGCACAATAACAAGCATACAGAAATAATAAACCCCTAGCTGTTAATCTGCCAGGTGGCAGAGCTCTAGCCGGAAGGATATAGGCTTCGGATACCCGGGCTGAGCCACCTGCTCTAGCCTAGGGACGTTCCCAAGTCTGTGCGCCAAATTACTCTAATTGAAAGGGTGCTCTCTTGAGAGACTCAGATCGCAAGTATCTGACTCTCTCCTGGCGACCCTAAAACAAAAGCAAGACGTGCTAGTGCAGTGCTGAGTGGACTAGGCAAGGGCCCTCACACAACACAACACTAGACACACAGGGACACAGACAAGAAAATGCCCCCAGACTCCCACGGGTATCCTAGTAAAGTCGTGCGGGTCCACAGGACTCGCACCAGCAGACTTTACTTAAAGGATCGCAAAAAGCCTCCCCTCCGGTCTAGCCCCTGCTAACCTGACACAAGAACACACTAGCAAGCATGAAACCACCAAATATGAGACAACAAAAAAGCTTCCTAGGTCTCATTAACAATTACATCTCTGCATAAGGCCCAAAATCCTATCTAATTATCTGAGAGCTCGTCGTTAATACAATAATAGATATAAGGTCTATCAAGGGGATGGGATAATTAAATAGATTGGTGAAGTAGTGGAAAGAAGGTATACAAAGTAAGAGAGAAAGTTTCTAAGTGGGGTTGAGAGGGATAGATATCAAGGGGGTCCGAAGGGTACGACAGTGAGGTGAGCTCTGAGTCTTGAATCTGTCTGGACCCCACCCTAGGCATACAAAATACATCCCAGGCTTGGCAACACTCAACACTGTTGCCTGGTCAAAATCCTCTACCCCGTGCGTGAGTCGAAACTAAGCCTAACGTTGCAATCACATGCATATGGCAATGCTTCAGGCTCGTCCCAAGCTGGCAAGCGAAGCAACGTCCCAAGCCGGTCTCTCTCTCCCGCTCGTCTCCTCCCGCCCTCACTAGACTTACATCTTATATATTATAATGAAATAATCAACTATCGAGAATAAAATATACTAAGATTCGTTGGTTAAGAATAAGGGCAGCTACAAGCTGTGAAACAACATAAGAATATCCCAGACATTAGTTACATTGTCGTAGGATATATACTAAGGAAAAGCCGGCCGGCCGGCTGCCGCCAGCCGGTTTCTAAACGGCTGGGCAGCTGACGCGTGCGCATGCCCGCACGCGGCTACTATGCAGAAGCGTCACACCTCCCCCAAGATATAAGACCCTTGACTAAGTTCTTCATATCTAACAGAAAGCTTCTCATAGTACCACACACTGTTGCGACGCAAGGCACTATATATAAAAAAAATAAAGACTGTTGCGCTCCACCGAGCAAGTTCAACTAACTTAGCGACAATAAGCGAAAACATTCGACTTAGATACTGCTACATCTTATACAAAATTCTACACGTTATAAAAATAAAGAGTTTTTAAAAGGTTTTTGCTTTTTTAATTTTTTTTTTTCGGCTGAACTACAGTGACAGCCTATTTTCCTCCACACTCAACCCTCAATCCTGTGGCAGTCTAACCAACATCATCCACCCTTGATAGACAATCCGCTATCACGTTATCAGAACCGGTAATATGGCGTATGTCCAGATTATACTCCTGAAGCATGAGTGACCACCTGGTCAGCCTCATATTCCGGTTATGAAACTGATTCAAGAATTTCAGAGGGTGATGATCGGTATAAACCACTACGACTGGTCCGAAAGCAGGAACATATACATCGAAGTGCCTGAGCGCCAGCACTATCGCCAGGAGTTCTTTTTCAATTACAGAGTAATTCCTTTGTGCACTATTGAATTTTTTACTGTAAAAACTCACTGGATGTTCGATACCTTCATCATCTGTCTGTAACAAGACAGCCCCAGCCCCTACGCCACTGGCATCAGTCGCCAGCTGAAAAGGTCTGCTGAAGTCCGGGGCCCTGAGTATGGGGTGGGTACATAACAGGTGTTTCACCAAGGAAAACGCCTCTGCACACTCAGGAGACCACCGGAACTTCTTGTCCTTAGCTAATAAGTCAGTTAAAGGTGCAAGTACAGTCGAATAGCCTTTGATGAAGCGACGATAATAGCCTATCATACCTAGAAACCGCATGATTTGTTTCTTAGTCGTAGGCTGGGGAAACTGATCAATGGCTTTGATCTTTGTCTGTGGAGGGCACACCTGACCCATCCCCACCTCAAACCCCAGGTACAAAACTGAGGCTTTGACAAAATTGCACTTACCCAGGTTTACCACCAAACCTGCTTCATTCAGTTTATTAAAAAGCTGTCCGATGTGAGCACAGTGACTGTTAAAATCATCGTCGTATATTATGACATCATCTAGGTACACCGTACAGTTGGGAATGTCGGCTACAATGTCGTTCATTAATTTCTGAAACGTTGCAGGGGCATTTTTCAGCCCGTATGGCATAACATGGCAACGATATGTGGCACCGTCCACCACAAACCCACACACCTCTCGCGCTCGCTCAGACAAGGGCACTTGCCAATAACCCTTAACAAGGTCTATCTTAGTGAGGAACTTGGCTTTTCCTATCTTATCCACACTGTCGTCCACGCAAGGGAGAGGGTAGGCATTTGTGGGGGTTAAACCATTCAACCTGCGGAAATCTATATAAAACCGCACCTTGCCATCTGGTTTGGGCTGCAGTGTGACTGGGAAAGTCCACCTTACTGCACCCTCAGAAATCAGCCCACGTTTCAGCATATAATCCAGCTCTTCCCTAAGTGCTGGTAATTTAATAGGGGGAACACGGTATGGCACTGATTTAAAGGGCGGGTGGTCCCCAACATCGACATCGTGCACCGCTTGAGTAGTGAGGCCAGGATGCTCCGCGAAAACAGCTGGGTTTGAATCAAACAAGTGCTGCACAGCTACACGCTGTTGCTCAGGCAGGTGCAATATCAACTCGTGAGCCACTTGTCTAGAATTCCCCGCCCACTGATCCGCGGAAACATGACAATCCCAATTATCCTCCCCCGCAGCTTGACTGTCCCTTCCTCCTTCTCCACCACGATCGCTGCAGATCAACACCGGGACAGTGAGAGGCTCGGAGGGGCGCCTCACATACTCTTTCATCAGATTTACATGGCAAAGTTGGTTCTTTTTCTTACGATCAGGAGTAGCTACTAAATAGTCGAGATCAGAAACCTTCCTTACAACCCGATACGGACCAGAATACTTGGCAGACAAGGGGTGTCCCACCAGAGGCAGTAGTATCAGTACCTCCTGATCTACTTCAAACTCCCTCAGCTTCACCTTCTGGTCATATCTGTCCTTCATCTGAGCTTCTGAACTCTTAAGGTTCCGACCTGCTACCTCCAGGCTCTTTAGCATTCTCTCACGGCTTTCAACAACATACTTTAGAAGCGAGCATGGCTTTGTGACTCCCTCCCAGATCTCCTTGACTATGTGGAGGGGCCCCCTGACCCTGTGTCCAAAAACCAACTCGTTCGGGCTAAATCCCAAGCTCTCCCCAGGTACTTCTCTCGCAGCAAATAAAACGTATGGGAGACCTAGATCCCAGTCCTTCCCATTTTCCATGCAATAACACCGCAACATACTCTTGAGAGTCGAGTGCCACCTTTCCAAAACTCCCTGACTCTCGGGATGGTAGGCAGATGACACCACAGACACTATCCCATGTTGCTGCATGGTCTGCTTAAACAGAGCAGAAGTAAAATTGGATACCTGATCAGACTGGATCTCCTGAGGGTAGCCATAACGAGAGAAATAGACAAGTAGGTTTTTGACAACAGTCTTAGCCATCCCGTTGCGCATGGGGTAAGCATCTGGATACCGTGTTGCTACATCCATTACAGTTAGTAAAAATGTATTGCCGGCACTAGTGGGGGGCAATGGGCCAACCATATCGATAACTACTTTGCTGAAGGGCGGCCCAATGACAGGGATGGGTTGTAACGGGGCTCTCGGGATGACCTGATTGGGTTTCCCAACAACTTGACAAGTGTGACACTGTGACACCCATGACACGACACTCGCCTTTAACCCAGGCCACCAGAAAAGCTTGCTCAGAGCTGCCTCCGTCTTACGTGCCCCCAGGTGCCCTGCCAAAGGCACATCATGAGCTAATCTCAATAAGCTCTCACGGCACACCCTCGGTACTACTAACTGGTCCACTAATCCTGACCCGCCATCCCACTTTTTCTTGGGATCCTGATGTCTCCGATACAAGATCCCCTCGGACAAGAAAAAATCACCAGGCTGCGCATCCCCATCGCTCTCCAGTTCGACAGCACCATTACCACACGCCCTGACTTCAGGATCTTCCAGCTGCAAGGAACATATATCAGCAGGTGCGAGATTATCCAAGTTCATCTTAAATAATTTATTTCCACCTCCAATGTCCCGCTGAGCCATCCTTTCCTCACGCTGCGCATAACGATGCTGTCGCAGAGTCTCTTCCTGCCCTGCACCTGCACTAGCGGTGACAGGCCCCGGGGCCTCTCCAGACTCTAACATAGGTGCCAATAATGAGTCACCAAGAAACACTGCCGGCTCAAAACTCTCCAATTGACCAACACTTCCCATTTTCTTATGACCTTTCCTCCGCGGTTTGATAGACCGAGGTGGTGGCTGCAAGGCTCCGGATGTCTGAGAACGCGTCACAACACACGCCATGGTTTGTACGCTACACTTCTCAACCCACTCCTGTTCCTCCCCACTAACGCCGGCCGCCTTCTCGGCAACGACCAAGGGTGAAACCTTAGAAGCAGGCACCGCAAAGTCGTTGCCGAGGAAGAGGTCGACGCCCCCAACAGTCAAGTTCTCCACAATTCCGACATCCAGCTCCTTCGCCACACCACCCACCTCCAGCTCCATCCGCACCAGCGGGTAGAACTTCGTAGCATTGATCCCCTAAACTACCACCACCCGAGCAGCGTTAATCGGTCTACCAGTAAAGTTCCTTAACAAGGTCTGAGAAGCCCCAGTATCACGCAATAGCTTAACTCCTCGCCTTTCGCCAGACCACCTCACAAAACCATGCCCTCTATGACCCCCAAAGACGTCGTGGACAGGGTTCGAGCCTTCCGGACTCTTGAACACAGGGTGTGTCCCAACCTCTGACGAACTACCCTTGGCAAACTCAGAAGATATAGGCGACACCCCTATGCTGCGGACCAATGACACAACCTTGTTTGGTGGCTTGTTCGGACAAGCATTTGCAAAGTGACCCTCCTTGTGACATGCAAAGCACTCTTTACTCTTTGGTTTCCCTTGGGAGTGGGAGGTACCATTAGACTTCTTATACGGGACGGTATTTGGTTTATGTTCAGTTTTATTGTCAGTGCTAGATGGGTTTGTGTATTTATGTGTATCAAAATTCTTGTGAGGGGGAGGGGTACGATCCTTTGCACCCGACTCACTCCTAGCTGCTGCTCCGCACCCTCGAATTAATGACAGTCGGCGGTCAGCCATTTCTGCTGCCTCCTGGAGAGTTCTAGGATTTTTTTCCTTTATATTTAATGTTAAGTCCCCACCTGTGCACTTAAAGAACTGCTCCAAGAGAACCAGCTCACTCAACTCCTCAAAAGTAGCTGCCCTCTCAGAACGCAGCCAATGTCGTAGTGCATCAGACAAGTCCCGGGCGTGTTCTAGGAAGGTACTATCCTTGCCCTTAGTAACACCCCGAAACTTCAAGCGGTAAGTTTCTGATTGTAACTCATAGGCCCGTAGCACAGCCTTCTTTAGCTCATCATAAACTACACAGGACTCTAAAGGTAGTGCATCATACGCTTTTAGCCCCTTTCCTAGGAGTCTTGATGAAACTAATGCTGCCCACTTTTCCTGAGGCCACTGGTGTTCCTGACACTTCTTCTCAAATCGCATAAAAAACTCAGCCACACCTAATTCATCGAACACAGGAACTAGTTTAAGCAGGTGCGACAATGATTGGTCCCGATGTCTGTTACCTCCCCCAATATTTCGCCCTGTTACCTCCACTCGAGATCTCTCCAGCTCCCTGTCAGCCCGATACCTAGTAGACTCAGCCTGCAGTTCAGCCTTTCGTATAGCAACCTCAGCCTGCACACTAACCTGTCTTTCGGCGGCCTCAACCTGAGCTCTAGCGGCATCAACCTTGGCCATCTCAAGCCGAAACAACAAATCTGGAGTCAACCCTTGAGGAGGGGAAGGTGCATTTAATGGAGAGGGTCCCTGTGATTGAATTCCACACTGCCATTGACCATCAACTTGGGGGTATGTACTAAATTCAGGCACCCTGACGTTTGATACGGGGGTAGAGTGGAGGGGGGGCTGGGGACCGGGGCCCCCAGTCGCCTCTCCACCCAGGTCTCTCCCTTCTAAACCCAATATCAAAGTCCTCAGCTGATCTTTCCTCATGCCACTTAAACCCTGGTGACCCTGAAGACCTGCCACACACTTTAAGCCATACTTATTCAGCTTCAACACCCTGTCAGCGGTAAGGGGCACCTCTAAAAATCTTCTAGCACCCTCCTTGCTATCGACTAGCCACTCCACAGGTCTTTCTCCCTCCGAGCCTGTATCGTGACCTGACCCATCACTGTGTTCTGATGTATTAGACATTTTTGTGTACTGCAGTAATTATCACGGTTATAGAATGTGCCTTATCTCCTATGCAAGTATGTATATACTAATGTTATTTAAAGTCTTTTAATGTGTTATATTGGTTGCTCCAAAAAAAAAACTCCATGTCCACTGTATTCCTCTAATCATAAGGAATCTCAAAACAAATTACCACTATATTCCTCTGTTCAGTAAATCCTATGCAAGGTCGCCATTTGTTACGTCCTGGGATATATAAACACTGGGCTCTTTCTATTGGACTAGGTATGCGGCAACAAGCAACAACGGAAAACGCTAGATCCCACCCTTATCTATAAACCCAGGCAACAAACCACCCTAAACCGTCAAGAGTCCTGCCTGGACAACAAGGTATCCTATGACTCGGTTACAGGGTGCACGCACTATAGACTGCTGATAGTCAAGCAGGCTATATAAAAGATCACACAATTAAGTTGACTTAAAGCTTCAAGGAAAAGATAGATAACGGAATTAAATTGCAGAAACAATTTAATAACAAACTAGAAGAAAGTACATTTAACGTTACGTTAATTAATACAACTAATCACCCCTGCGTGAAAGAAGGTGAAAGCAAACAGTCCTCAAAACATCGTACTGGTAGACAAGATGCAGGTTTCTAAACTGCATGCGGCTACTGTAGGATCTGATGCTTAGCAAAGAAAGTACGTTACGGATTTAGAGAACTCTTAACTCATAAGCAGGAATAAATACTAGTGATAGGCCATACAGTGTATAATGGCATAGGTATAATTAAAGGCAGCAACTCGCAACATAACCACATACAGGTGTGCTTCTCACTCTTAGTCAGGCAAGCCTGCTCGGACAGAGTCTCTAAGCCACACCCTGACTCACAATGCTCACAAAGACGGTAAACTGTGGCACAATAACAAGCATACAGAAATAATAAACCCCTAGCTGTTAATCTGCCAGGTGGCAAAGGTCTAGCCGGAAGGATATAGGCTTCGGATACCGGGGCTGAGCCACCTGCTCTAGCCTAGGGACGTTCCCAAGTCTGTGCGCCAAATTACTCTAATTGAAAGGGTGCTCTCTTGAGAGACTCAGATCGCAAGTATCTGACTCTCTCCTGGCGACCCTAAAACAAAAGCAAGACGTGCTAGCGCAGTGCTGAGTGGACTAGGCAAGGGCCCTCACACAACACAACACTAGACACACAGGGACACAGACAAGAAAATGCCCCCAGACTCCCACGGGTATCCTAGTAAAGTCGTGCGGGTCCACAGGACTCGCACCGGCAGACTTTACTTAAAGGATCGCAAAAAGCCTCCCCTCCGGTCTAGCCCCTGCTAACCTGACACAAGAACACACTAGCAAGCATGAATACACCAAATATGAGACAACAAAAAAGCTTCCTAGGTCTCATTAACAATTACATCTCTGCATAAGGCCCAAAATCCTATCTAATTATCTGAGAGCTCGTCGTTAATACAATAATAGATATAAGGTCTATCAAGGGGATGGGATAATTAAATAGATTGGTGAAGTAGTGGAAAGAAGGTATACAAAGTAAGAGAGAAAGTTTCTAAGTGGGGTTGAGAGGGATAGATATCAAGGGGGTCCAAAGGGTACGACAGTGAGGTGAGCTCTGAGTCTTGAATCTGTCTGGACCCCACCCTAGGCATACAAAATACATCCCAGGCTTGGCAACACTCAACACTGTTGCCTGGTCAAAATCCTCTACCCCGTGCGTGAGTCGAAACTAAGTCTAACGTTGCAATCACATGCATATGGCAATGCTTCAGGCTCGTTCCAAGCTGGCAAGCGAAGCAACGTCCCAAGCCGGTCTCTCTCTCCCGCTCGTCTCCTCCCGCCCTCACTAGACTTACATCTTATATATTATAATGAAATAATCAACTATCGAGAATAAAATATACTAAGATGCGTTGGTTAAGAATAAGGGCAGCTACAAGCTGTGAAACAACATAAGAATATCCCAGACATTAGTTACATTGTCGTAGGATATATACTAAGGAAAAGCCGGCCGGCCGGCTGCCGCCAGCCGGTTTCTAAACGGCTGGGCAGCCGACGCGCGCGCATGCCCGCACGTGGTTACTATGCAGAAGCGTCACACCATCTATGAAGTTTCTTCTGAAGTTTTCATCATATTCGCAGGGTTTTTCGGCTTCAGGTGGCGGGTGGGGCTGCTCGGCTTCAGGTGGTGGTGGAGCCCTTGGATGGCTGGGGCTGTGGTGTTGCTTCGGCTTCAGCTTCAGGTGGTGGTGGTGCAGAGGTCTGGACTCCCTGGTATTTCTCCTCCACTTCTTTTGGGGTTTGGCTGAAAAGGTGGATGATTGGAGTAAGTTTCAGGTTGGGTCATGGTGTCTCTGTCCTGGGAGCTGGAGTGTCAGGAGTTTCTGGGGTTTCCTTGGTGTGTCTGCTGAGTGGTCTTGGTAGGTTGCGGCGCTTTTTTGGTGTTTTTCTAGGCCAGACGGCTTGGGTAGGAATGAGCTTTCTGGTCCAAGACTGCTTGGTGGTGCCTTGTAGCGGTGGCAGTTTGATGGTAGGGAGGTTTTTGGCAGTGAGAAGGCTGGGCAGGTACTCCCTGAAGAGCCCCTGGTCCCCCCCAGCAAGAGTCATGGCCGTTGTGACAATTATGGCAATAATAATAATAATAATTCTTTATTCCAGACACAGAAGATAAATACATTATAAAATATTTTAATACAGTATGACCTAATGGTCCATATCACATACACTTCTTGTGAGAGCACAGGTAATATACACAAAAATATATTAATAAAGAAACAGTAAAATAAAATATACAGTAGGCCTATTTACAGAATGGCATAATAAAGCCCATATCACATTTTGTCACAATATAACACAGGCTAATTAAGGCTATTGCTCAATGTTGGTTAACACCTATTGCACAGATCATTGCTCACAGTTCAATTAGACCTATATATTACAGCACATACTATGTGTGTAGCAGCTTATGCCAGTGAGATATAATACGGGATTCATAGATATGATCACTAAACCAAAGAGCTACGATCAGCGTGTTACTGGAGGATTGCAGTCGCTGCGAAAAGCTGTAAACCAGTCTCCTGATGACAGCCCGACAGCACTGCACATCCAACAGTGTGCACACCATACTAGTGCTTTCCAATGAACATTTTAAGTATATTATGATAGGATGTACACAGACCAATTATGGTGGCTCTCTTGTACTTCCACCACAAGTGGGCCGTGTACATAGAGGAACAATATGTCCGGAACAAAGTTACTTTAGTTTCCCAATTACACATGTGGAATTTCCTCAAGATGGTGTTACCACGTAAATATAGCTGTCTGCGCTGACGGCCGATATCTGCATCATCTGAGCAATCGTTTGAGATAATGTGTCCCAGGTATTTTATTTTGTTTACTTCTTGAATAATTTGATTATTGAGTGAGCAATTTGGCAGTTTACTTTTATACAGTAATTTTGATCTAAATATAAGAACAGCACTTTTCAGTGGGTTGAATTTAACACAATGTTTGCTACCAAAAGATTCACATATTTCAAGAAGTTTGCTCAGACCCGCAGAAGACGGTGCAATAATGACCAGATCATCAGCATACATGAGATGGTTGATGATTTTATTCCCACCATAACATCCAATCTGCTCTTTATTCAATTTATCACTTAATTCATCCATATATACATTGAATAAGTAAGGTGAGAGAATACTACCCTGTCTCACACCATTGGTTACTGTAAAGGAATCCGAAATAATGTTACCCCATCTTACATTAAATGTTTGATTGGCATACCAGTACTTCAAGATTCTCAGTAGGCCTATATAGTATGGCACTCCCCTTGTTGCTAATTTATCAAACAGGATATTGTGGCAGACTCTGTCAAATGCCTTACTAGCATCAAGAAAGCATGCAAAAATAGAGCTGTTCATTTTGATGTACCCATCCACTAGCTCCTTCAGAGTGTAGATGCACTGGTCCGTACCATGATTCTTTTTAAAACCAAATTGATTACTATTAGTTGAGATATACACTGAGATTCTGTCTAAAATTATTAACTCTAGTATCTTACTTACAATACTGGCAAGGGCAATAGGTCTATAGTTGTCTTTTGATGTGATTTTGCCAGCCTTGTCTTTAACCCTTCCTACCCGGGCTGTGTTACCCAATGACGGTCGCCCCTACCCGGGCGATATGGCCGAAAAACGTTTTTTTTTTTTTTTTTTTTTTTCTCTATGTGATTGAGGGAGGCAAAAGGCATAACTGCCTATAGCGAGTGCCTCCCCCATAGTTGAAAGAGTGACAGGGCCAAAATCAAGGGATGTTCGAGCCAAAATGCCTGGACACACAGAGTTTGAAGCAATTTAAGTCATAGGAAGAGGGAAAGACTGATTCTGGGAGAGAGTTCCAGAGCTCAGATGTTGAGTAGAAGAAAGTTTGAGAGTAATGTTTCACTCTTGGGTTGGAGAGTTGCACAGAGTAGGGGTGGGATTGAGTTGCAAGACGGGTACCACGTGCCCTACGTAAAGGAGGTGGTATGCACTGGGATAGCTCTGAGGAACACTGATTATTATAGTAGCGATAGAATAGCGAGAGAGATGCAACATTGCGGCGGAGAGAGAGAGATTGCAGAGAGTTGGTGAGTGGACGGGAGTTAATGATACGAAAGGCCTTCCTTTCAACTTTGTCTAGGAGAGCGGTGTGAGAGGAACCTCCCCACACATGTGAACAATACTCAATACAAGGGCGCACTATGCCCCTGTACAGAGCAAGAAGCTGTGCAGGGGAAAAGAACCCCCTAAGGCGGTTGAGCACACCCAGCTTCTGGGAGGCTGCCTTAGCAAGACTGGTAATATGGTCCTTCCAAATGAGAGCAGAAGAAAAAGAGACACCAAGAATATTGAGAGAAGATGAAGGGTTGATTTTTGTATTGTTGAAGAATAAGGGATAGTCCGCTGGGAGATCCTGACGGGTAGATAGATGGAGAAATTGGGTTTTGGAAGCATTAAAGTTAACAAGGTTTTCTCTGCCCCAATTGGAAATAGTATTTAGATCAGAATTTAAGAGTTCTATGGCTTCATTACGTTTGTCGTTGAGGGATTGCTGGCTGGGGCGTTCTGAAAAACTAATGGAGTAGTGTAAGGTTGAGTCGTCTGCGTATGAATGGATGGGAATTAAGGTACAGTTAAGGAGATCATTTATAAAAATTAGAAAGAGAATAGGAGATAGGACAGAGCCCTGAGGAACACCGGAGTTTATAGGGTGAGGAAGTGAACAATGGCCGTCCACAACCGCAGCTATGGAACGGCCGGAAAGGAAATTAGAGACAAAGGCACAGATGGAGGGATAGAAACCGAAGGAGGGTAGTTTAGAAATTAAAGATTTATGCCAGACTCTATCGAAGGCTTTCGATATGTCTAGTGCAATAGAAAAAGTCTCACCGAAGTCCCGAAAGGAGGATGACCAAGAGTTAGTAAGATATGAAAGAATATCACCAGTAGAGCGACCCTTAAGGAAGCCATACTGGCGATCTGAGAGCAGATTATGAGAAGAGAAATGCTTAAGAAATTTGGAAGCAAGAATAGTTTCAAAAACTTTAGAAAGACAAGAGATAAGAGCAATTGGACGATAGTTGGAGGGTTGAGAGCGGTCACCCTTCTTTGGGACAGGTTGAATGTGAGCAAACTTCCAGCATGAAGGGAAGACGTTAGAGGATAGACTGAGACGAAAGAGTTTGCCTAGGCAGGGAGTCAGCACGGAAGCACAGTTTTTGAGAACAACAGGAGGAACACCGTCCGGACCGTACGCCTTATTAGTGTTAAGCCCAGAGAGGGTAGAAAGTACATCTTTAGAAGAGATTAGGATATTAGGCATAAATAAGAGAAAGGAGGGCGGAGAGGGAGGAATAGCACCGGAATCATCCAAGGTGGAGTTTCTAGCAAAAGTTTGAGCGAAGAGTTTAGCTTTGTCAGAGGAAGAAGTGATGGTTGTGCCATCAGAGTGGGAAAGGGGAGGGAAAGACGAGGAAGAGAAATTGTTGGAGAGGTTTTTGGCTAGATGCCAGAAAGCTTGGGAAGAGCTAGAGTTGGATAGTTCAGTGCATTTATTATTGATGAAAGAGTATTTGGCAAGTCGAAGAACAGATTTGGCTTGATTCCGGGCAGAAACATATGAAGAATGAGAGTCTTGAGTTTTAAGGCGTCGGTACCGTTTGAATGCTTCCTCCTTATTGCGGACAGCAGTAGAACAGGCGTGAGTAAACCAAGATTTTTTAGCATTAGTCTGAGAGAAAGAGAATGGAATGTATGCTTCCATGCCCGATAGGATTACCTCGGTAATGCGTTCAGCACTCTCCGAGGGTCCTCGGCCATGGAAGCAGAAATCATTCCATGGGAAATCAAAGAAGTACTGCCGAAGAGCCTCCCAGTCGGCAACGCCAAAGTGCCACAAGCGCCGCCGGCTAGGAGGATCGGGTGGCTGTACTGGAGAGATAGGACAGGTGACAGAGATAAGTTTATGGTCGGAGGAGCCCAAAGGAGAGAAAAGATCGACAGTATAAGAAGAAGGGTTAGAAGTTAGAAACAGGTCAAGAATGTTGGGCCGATCTCCGATGCGATCCGGGATACGGGTGGGTTGCTGAACTAACTGCTCTAGGTCATTTAGGATAGAAAAGACGTAGGCTTGTTCACCAGGTGGATCAGTAGTGTGAGAGGAGAGCCATTGGCGGTGGTGAACGTTGAAATCTCCTAAGATGGAGATTTCTGAGAAAGGAGAAATGGATAGAATGTGTTCCACTGTAGAGTTTAGATAGTCAAAGAATTTAGGAAAGTTGGTAGAGTTAGGGGAAAGATAGACAGCACAGAAATATTTAGTAAGAGAATGACAGGAAAGTTTGAGCCATAAAGTTGAGAATTCAGAGGAGTCGAAATCGGGAACACGAGAGCAAGTGAGTTTGTTGTGCACATATGCACAACATCCGCCTTTGGCTTTGAAACTAGGATAGAGAAAGTAGGAGGATACAGAGAAGGGGTTGCTGGATGTTGCTGCAGACACCTGGGTTTCGGTGAGGAAGAGAAGATCAGGTTTGTAGGAGGAGAGATGGTGCTCAACAGAGTGAAAGTTAGAGGAAAGTCCGCGAATGTTGCAGAAATTAATAGAAAGAGTAACAGGCCGAGGTCCAGGTAATTGTGTGGGATCGTCAGGGGATGGTCGGTCGGGTGAGGGGGCATTTATGGTCCCCCCCCCTGGGGACTCCGAGGCTGGGCTAAAATTCATCATTTTGTGTTTTTTTAACTTTGGTGTGGAGGAATGAAGTGTGGTGTGCATGTTTAGTGTAGTGAAGTGGATAGGAGGAGGAGGTGTTTGTGAGAGCTAGCTGGATTGCTCTCAGTGTAAATGAGGCACAAAGAAAATCAGTAAGAGAGGCCAAGCAAATGAAACAGGAGTTCCAGCGACTCTTTATCACATGCCTATAACCTCACCTGGGTCTAGCCCTGATCGATTGGTGCCTACAATCTCCCCACCAATAGGCCTAGGCTAGGCCTAGGTCTAGGCCTAGGCTACCGTATTTATGTTTATTTTCACTGCTAGAACTTTCCCACTCATCTATAATCGTAGTGCGGTTTTCAATCTGTATTTTGGCATTGAGTAGAGCTCTGTAAGTCAACTGGTTCAGTTGTGATGACGATTTCAGTGGAGCCAATATTGCAGAGATGTTGCCAATATGGGGGCTTTTTAGACACTAATTTCGTCATGACGTCAGAACAATAACATTGAGGAGTCTTCTCCTTCTTGTTTTCGGAGGTGCGGTGACGAACGCTTGGGTTTGTTTACATACGTCGTACGCACGGCGTTCGGACCAAGCTTAATTAGGCTATTAAGCTCATGCCTTAGATAAGGCATACCGGGTATTTGCCCTTCTTTCGTGCTGTCCTTACCTAAGGCAGACCGGGTAGGAAGGGTTAATTACTGGTATCAAGCTAACGGACGTCATAGATTCTGGTAGCAACCCATGGATTAGAAAGCTGGTAAAGCACCTGCTGAGTTTCTCCAAGAGGAGAGTGGAGGAATACTTAAAATGTTCAGCATATATACCATCAAAACCACAGGATTTGTTAGCATCTAGCCTACTTATTTCAGCCTTGATTTCTTCACTCGTAACTTTAATTGCGTCATACTTTTCTTCTTTCTTACACTCTGTAGTAGCAGCAAGGTATTTCCTTGGTGCCCAACAGAGTTAAACAAGGTTTGGTAATGTGTTTTTCCAAAGATTGGTATGTTATTAGTACCAGAGATCCCATCTACACTAACAGGAAGAGGTGTGCAGCTATTATGCATTTTTTTAATATCCTTCCAGAAGGCCATTGTGTCTTTGCTAGCAAAGTTTTTTGGCCAATGCTTCTCTTCTTAACAAGTTTTCATTATTTTTTATATATCTGATTGCATACTTGCATCTAGCCTTTAGTCTGGTGAACATGTCAAAAATAGGTCTCTGCCTCGGCTTGTTATGATCCAGCCATACACTACGAGCATCTCGGGATGCCTGGTATAGTTCTGAAACATGGTCATTCCACCCAGGTTTGTTAAAAGAGTAATTTTTGTTATGCTTGTGAAATACTATGTCACTAGCCTTAGTAAGACAAGATATAATATTATTATACAGTAGGCCTACAGCTGACTGACCTCTTCTCGATGACTACCAGTAACACAATTGGGGTCTTCACAGGTAATGGCATCCTCCCTGCCAGGAACAAGCTCAGAAAGGAGAGTGTGTGTTAAAGTGCAAAATTGCTCACACTCCTCCTCGTCAAGCCCGCCCCATAGCAGTTTTGGATTTACACTATTGTTTGACTCGGTTAATTCTGACGCTCTTTCCAAACTAGCTGTTAAGGTCAATGGGATATGATCTTCATCTGTATAAGTATACTGAATTTCCATATTTGATATCATATCATGGAAATCAGCACTAGCTACGGTATGATCTAGCCAAGACGTTGAGCCCCATGCTGCACTGACACATGTGCAACTACTATGAGGGAGCATGAGCTGAGAAGAGATAATTAGATCATGCTCACCACAGAAGTTAGTCATATGACTAGCAAACAGAGAGTTACTCATGTCCTTCAGATTAGCATTCCAGTCCCCTATTACAGAGTAGCAGGTGGTATTTAGTTCTTGTAAAAGAGCACTTAGCTCTCCAAGGCATTCCAGGTATTGTTCTTAATTTTCATTACATTGGTAGGGCAAGTACACACTAAGAATAACTACTTTCCGTTGGTTATCTTCTATTTCTATACCTGTACACCATGATAAATTTGTTACAAGTGGTTTAACTCGGCTGTCTAAAGAGTCTCTCCACAAAATAGCTACTCCTCCCGGTGGGTGACCTGCTACTAAACCATGCATAGCATCGGTTGTCGAGGCCCCAAACCCATGAAAATTATCACAGATAGTACTGAGGTTACCTAAATCCTGTTTAAAATACCAAGTCTCCTGCAGGCACACAATATTACTGGTATTAAGCACGTCTACTACATCAGGGCGGAGGAGAAGTCCTCTGTTGGTTTTAGGGAGCCCCCTACAGTTATAGGTAGCAATACGCAAATTGTTGTGAGATGAAGTAGACTTTATATCCATGATTAAGAGTTGTTGGGAGGGTGGATTACCGTGGTTATAAAGTCCTCACTTGTTGGTACCGGTACCGGTACCCTACGTTCTCTCCACCAGTACACCGATGCTTCCTCTGGCCAAAGTTCTTCATCCATAAACACCTCGATGGTACACCATGACCTGAAGGGAGGTAGTCGAAAACATTGTTTAAGTTGTCCTTCTTTGTCTTCATCCAAGCGTGTCTGGAGCCTTTCATGGTTGCCCCATCAGGCCCAGTTATGTTGGTTGCCTCCTCTCCTTGCTTTCCCCTACCCACGGTGAAAATTACCTCCTCACTGGTGTTAAGAGAGGGTGTGGTGTGGTTAGGATTAGGGGTGGATATGTTGGATCTATGAATAAAATAGTCCTTTCCAGTAGATCTGCAGGTGATGAAGCCATATCCATTTTTGGTGTTGAACCATTTCACGATTCCAGGACGAGTGGTAGCGCATCCTGAAGCCATGATTGGAGAGAGCGAGATGTTGCCTCTACCAAGGTTGTGAGAGCCGTGACCCCCTGGGGGTGTGAGTTTAATTGGAGGAGGTACAGGGGTGTTCAAAAAGGTGTGTACAGACTTGTTCATATGGTTATCAAGCATCTCTCTGATATGGTTGTATTTAGATTCTCATAATTTATAAGATACATTTGGTTCATATAGTTATGGGGTCCCTCTTTCTATAATGTTTATTTGTATGGGAAATGATGTCTTGCTCGTATGAGGTTTTCTGTTTCACGGCGTTATATTTTATTCTTATTTATTTGTTTACATATTATATTTATATTTGTATAGGATTTTTTTTGTCCTAAAAAAGTTGGGAATATAGCACCTTCTTGGGGGTGGTCTGCCGGGGTTCCTTTCTTGCTAGTTTGGGGCTCTCTGTCTCTATTTTTGCGAGGCGGCGGTAGTCCTTTGTTGTTTGTTTCTTTGGCCTTGACACTACTATCGGCGTGGTGTGCTTGTCTCTCTTCCTTATTTCTTTCAGGTTCTGGTTCTTTCTTTTCTGGTTTCTTTTGTCCTTGGTGGTTTCTCTTTTCTTCTGTTTCAGGTCCAGGTCCTTTCTTTTCTGGTTTCTTTTGTCCTTGGTGGTTTCTCTTTTCTTCTGTATTTCACTTAAAAAAAAAAAAAAAAAACGATGTTTAAAGTCAATTTTTTTTCTCTGACTCTTAAGAGTCTTTCCGCAGTCCGCCGGGGGAACTCTTAAGAGTCTCCCGGTAGTTCCCGGGTTAAGAGCGCTTTGCTCACGATGTTTGGCAATCGTAGATAGGCGGGTCGTTTGAACGGCGAGCCTTGAGTTCAAAGATTGGCCATTACTTTTATAAGGCGCATCGTTAATGATTCCGGGGCCACTAAATTTATAATGTAAAACTTGCAAAATAAACAAACCAAAACATATACGAACACAGTAAAAAGACAAAACAACGAATCAAAATCGCTATATGGAAACAACGCTGAAGTAAAATAATTATTTATAAATAAAAGAACACAATCCACCACATAGGGTGTACATCACTACATGAGCAAGTTAATCTGGTTCCCAAGCAAACTAATCGCACACATACCAACGCACTGTAGTCACGTTCAAGGAATTAGTCAATTTGGGAAGTCGGGGACGTTCTGGTAAATTTGACTAAACTCTGTATGAATAAAGAAACTACATTAAGTGTCAAATGTTATATTAAAATCAAATTTGAAACTTTACAAGATAATAACAATAGTACAAAATACAAATATAACTCCCTAACAATAGTGCTATCGGGTAGGTACCTGTAAGCATAGCATGCTGCAAGTGATCCCTAACAATTACTACCCTACAAATAACCTACATTTATTGTACAAATAAACTAAGGAAATCGCAAAAGCAAGCAATTAATCCTATCGACAATGATTATATATAATATAATAAATATACCGTATATACTGTATATATATATATTTTTGTTTTTAAATTTGAAGAAGGCACAATAGATTTAAACAAAAGAGTACTCTTTTAACAATTACAATCAATTATAAAAAATAATAATAATAACAATAGAAAATTATAAACAATTAATATATACAGACAAAACGTAAGCAGAGGCTTTAAGCGAAACTTCAAGTTAATAATGCTTGATTAAAATTATTGATATCAAATTTTAAAATACAGTCACAATAATTGACCTTAAAAAGATTAAATTTATGCAACAATTAATTTACTTGCAACAAAACCTCTGTCTACTAAGAGTCTGTATAGAAACCTAGCTCTATCCCAAAAGTCTTCTACTCTGGTACAAATTTTACAAAATCTTATTAGCTGGGAATAAAAACAATTATAAGTTATTTTACTATCAATACTAATATTAGGGAAAGGAAATTTTATTACGTTAAAATTAAAATCATCAACTTTGTGGTATATTTTAAGTGTGCAGTGTTCATTAACAATCTGTATATTTATATCAAGAAAATTTTCAACATCATCATTTACGTTACCTTATGTGAGGGGGATGGAATTTGGATAAATTTGTTTAGCGACTTGATTAAAATTTAACATATTACAAACAAGAATATCATCAATATATCTACTATTATTACTTAACAATTTAGCAAGTGCTAATTTTTCTGGGATGTTATTTTTCTTGCTACTGTCAACTAAGTTTTTCATAAATTTAAATTCTAAAGCAAGCAAGAATAAGTCTGCAATTAAAGGGCTAGCATTTCCACCCATAGGAATTCCTAATATTTGTTTGAAAATGTAGGGCCCGAATCTAACATAAGTATTGAAAAGGAGGAATTTAAGGGCATCTTTAAGTTTAGTTCTATCAAAATATACTGAACCAGTGGGATCAAAGCTAAGTGACGCATTAAAATATGAATTAACATTTATGTAATGATTACGACTACTTTCAAATCTGTCAAAATGCAAATCTATAATAAAGCAAAGTTCTGAAAATACTAAATCTAAAGGCAAATTGGTATACAAAGTTGAAAAGTCGAAGCTATGTACTGAGGTAACTTTCTGCATGGTATTAAGTTTATCAATAACTTCTACTGAATTGTCCACTCCAATAATAGTTAATGTCAGTTCTATTCTTGATGGTATCACAATATCGTTTATGAGTACTTTTAATGTATTTTAAGCAATGTACGACTTGTTTTGACAAAGTTTTAGTGGTAGCAAATTTTGCTCCGGCAATAAAGCGATATGTATAAGGTCTTTTATGAAATTTGGGTAACATGTATAATTTAGCAATGTATTTATACTTATCAGAAAGTTTAATATCAAAGGTTATATTTTTATTAGTATGTTCATTAATTAAGTTATCAACAATTAGATTTTCTTGAATTTCATAAACAGAATTACCACAAATATTTGTATCTAATATATTACCTTTAATGCCTAGTTCTTTTTTCATGTTTTCTAGATACAATTTCTTACATATGAAGCTATAGTTATTACTGGCTTTATCTACTGTAGTGATTACAAAGTGTTTATGCAAATTTATTAAATCAATTTTAAGCTTATCATAATTATAGTTTACAAAATCAGAAAGATTAAATTTATTTTTTAAAGAGAACACTTTTATTTCTAATTAATTTAATTAATAATTTTGACCATGCTTCTAGCTCCCTCGCATCGCAGCGCTTTGATTTTAACAATTTATCTTTTAATCTATTAACTGAAAAAAACAATATCTTTTAAAATTTTGTCAAATGTTACTTTATCATTCCCTATTCTATATTTAAAACTTTTTTGACATAGCTCCGCTAATTTGTCGTTTGCAAAATGTTTAACTATTTCTACATCACCTGTTAATATATGACCTATCGGACTATAAATGAAATTTCTTAATGCATTACGTCTGATAGCTGGCATGTCCATGACTCTTTGACATACGCATTTATTATTATTGAAAATATAATTTTCTGAAAGATTCTCTAAAACTTTATTATAATTACAAATAATAGACCCAACAGGTCGCTCATATGAATAAACTATTATTGGTTTGAAATCTTTATATCCATCCGTCAACTTGGACTTAACTTTTTTAGAATTTATTAGACTGTTAACATTAATTTAGTCTAAAATTTTAGAGGAATAAGTCAAAGTGGATATAAATTTATCTTTACTAGAGTTATCCATTGATTTTTTAGAATTAGCTCTAATACATCCCATAAAAGCAAATACTGTATTTTTAAATTTATTTGTGAAATAATTTTTATTGTTTAGAATATTTTCTATCAAAGGAGCAAAACTTTTCTTTTGTAGGCCTTTTAATGAATCTTTTAATTTTTTAATTCCGAAATTTAGATATAATGAATACAAATTATTAACAATCAGGTTTATATCAGACCTATTTTTCTCTTTGTTTAATGAATTTAGCTTTCGATTACCATGTCTACATGGTCTTCTGTTTCTAACGGGGAAGTTAAAGTAAGGGTTATTAAAATCGTATTTAAAAAAAAATGTATACAGTATGTTGCCTACCCCTTTAATTTGATTATTAAGTTCAAATGGATAGATAGCCTAGTCATTAATTTTCCAATCCAATAATTTTCTCTATCTAAAAGATCTTGATCTTCTTTAACAATTTCAATAATTTTGTATTTATAATCTAATTTGGTACAATCTGTGTTGAAATGCTTATATAAAAGAATCTTGGAGCCAATGCCGTTCTTTACTCCAGCTCTATGTCCATAGGCTCTTTCTCTCAACTCATTCTTCGTCTGTCCAACATACTGTATACCACATTTATCACATGTTATCAAATATATAACTTGCTTTACTTCACATGGAGAAGTTACATTATCTAAAGAATTTAGGAACAACAAATTTGTATTCGTAATGTAACTTTTAATAAAATTGTGATGTTTAAAATCAAATTCGTTCGTGCAGAGTTTACATTTACAATCGTCAACAAAAGGACGCCGGTTATATTCTTTATTTGTACTTATTTGAATTTAGTTTTTGTTGATCGGGTGCAGAGGTATTAAAGGGTTAATCATATATCAAAAGTTCGTGGCCGGTCCGGGTTCGTCAACAATACAAGTACAGGAAGGGACAGTACGTGGGGCATTAGGCCCGCAGTACCAAACGTTCCCTTCCCTCGAAGGTATCCTTCCTTTCAAAATTCGTAGTATAGAAACATTCTTTGGGATTTGTTTGGCTGAGCGAATGCTTTCGTAAACGGTCGCCGCGACCGTTTACGTCCAATATTATTGGAATCTGAAGAGGACCTTCGACCCTTCTCTTCGATGGTCGTCGGATCCCTTCGTTTGCTAATTGAATTTTATTATTTGTATTATTGTTTCAATTCGTAAATTAAAGGTTACAGAAGACATTTTTTAATGCAAATCAATTGCATAATGTACGAAACTATTAATATATATTAATATGGGTTACAATTAGCACATTTCCAAAGACTTTCGATATATCTTCAATGACGATGTTGAACTTGACAGGAGCCGTTGTACCTGAGGCCTATGTCGGCCAGCCTTGACAACTTGTAGATCGCTTCATCAGATTTTATTCGCCCAATTACTACCCAGGTAAGGAAATTCACGACATTCCATTATACTTGCTTGTATTTTTGGCTTGGAATCCTCATTTGGTGACTATTATTATCTATCTATTTGAGGCATATTTCCTGAAATAAGTCTTGCAATTGACGAGGATGAGTGTGAATGGGATCTGCCGTGTGTGGGCCTGTCAGCTCTGCAGACTAGTTATATATGTTCATTTATGGAAGTATTTAAAGTAGGCCTAGGCCTAGCCCAATCAGGGAGAACATGTTAGTCCCTATTTATAGCCTACTTTAGTAGGGTAGGCTAGGCCTATATTTTTTAATCCAATAGGCCTAGCCTATGTTAAAATAGCCAACAATAGGGTACCTAGATTAACAAGTCCCAGATATTGAAAGAAAAAGTGGTAAAAATTGAAGAGACCTTGGACAGCCTTTTTACCTAACCTAACAAAAAATAATTATAGGCCTAGGCCTAGTTAGAAGGCTATCCGAGGTCTCTTCAATTTTTACCACTTTTTCTTTCAATATCTGGGACTTGTTAACCTAGGTACCCTATTGTTGGCTATTTTAACATAGGCTAGGCCTATTGGATTAAAAAATATAGGCCTAGCCTACCCTACTAAAGTAGGCTATAAATAGGTACCCTATTGTTGGCTATTTTAACAGGCTAGGCCTATGGATTAAAAAATATAGGCCTAACCAGCCTACCCTACTAAAGTAGGCTATAAATAGGGACTAACATGTTCTCCCTGATTGGGTTAGGTCTAGGCCTACTTGAAATACTTTCATAAATGAACATAAGATAACGAGTCTGCAGAGCTGACTGGCCCACACACGGCATATCCCATTCACACCCATCCTTGTCAATTGCAAGACTTATTTCAGGAAATAGGCCTAGGCTATGCCTCAAATAGATAGATAATAATAGTCACCAAATGAGGATTCCAAGCCAAAAATACAAGCAAGTATAATGTAATGTCGTGAATTTTCTTACCTGGGTAGTAGGCTAATTGGGCGAATAAAATCTGATGAAGCGGTCTTAAGGACCTATCCATATGGAAGCATACAACAGGAGTTGTGATTAGATGATACAATATTATATAACCGGTACCTATGTAGGCCTATGTAAGAATTGCAATAAATTATGTGAAATATATTGTTCATTCTTTATGCAGTGCCTATAATTGTCCAAGCATCATATATTTAGTCATTTATAAAAGTAAACCTGCCTACTAGACTTTCTGTTTTGGTACCGTATAGTTCTGTAGACAGGGCAGGTGTCAATTTGATGCAGAATAAGTATTGAAAATAAATGGTTTTCTATATTAGCCTAGTCAAAGGGGGTGATCACATTACTATTAACTTGAAACCCGAAACTTTATGATATTGCTGCACTCCCACTGAATGGTACTGGATTAAAACCTGGCACTTTTCATGTAGCAGAACTGTACAGTATAAAACTTGGGGCAAATTGGTGCAGCTGTGGTAAATAACCCCATAAAGTATACAGTACTCGGTACCTACTAAGTGATCTGTATAGGATTCACTATTCTGAACTTATACATAAAGGTATTTGTTTTTGAGGGAATACATAAGAGTTGAGACAGGCGAAGCCAGGGTCAAATTGGTGACGAGGCTACGGTAAGATTAGGAGTAGTGGGCGTACCACTACCGACATACAGCATAAATGATAAATTATCTATAAAACATTAACCTAACCTAACCTAGTACTACATGAATACTAGGTTAGGTTAGGTTAGGTTAATGTTTTATAGATAGGCTACAATTATGCTGTATGTTGGTAGTGGTACGCCCACTACTCCTAATCTTACCCAGGCTACTGAAATGGAGCCACAGGCCTAGGCCTCTTCCAGAAAAAACATCTGTGAGTATTAGGCTATGGTAATATTCAGTTGAGAAACTCTGCCTCATAAAGCTAAACTAACTCAACCCAATCCCACAATCGGATTGCTACAATACTTATACTGTGCCTAACTTAGCTAATGTAACTAACCTTACAGACCCCATGCTGGCAATATATAAGATGACAATTAATTCCTGGGGTGGCTTAGGGGGGAAAAGCTCCCCTTCAACCTATTATTGTATCCCACGGCAGTCAAAATATAAAGGAGTGTGCGAGTAATGTAAACAAGGAAGGCGACACGTTTGAATACTACCGTACATCCTTCCCCCAACTTTTAGAAGCCGATTTGCTTCGGCTGGCTTCTGAAATTTACGGGATAGTCCTATACTCAAAAGGAGTATCGCTAGGCTACACTACTTCAAGAAACCTATCATAGGCCTATTCTAAATTTGTAGGTTAGGTTAACTCAGAAATCGCTTTCCCCATTAGCTAACCTAACCTTGACTATATTAATTTGCCAACAATTTTGCATTGTTTAAAGAGTAGGCTACATGTTGATTAAATATGCAAGTCCCATGGAGATTAAAAAATAATATTTAGCCATGAAATCTTTTTCTATAATTAGGCTAGGATAGGTGACTATCCCTAGATGTCTAAAGCCGATGAGAACAATTGTGTGATCCAAACACTTTCCCTGCTAAATTTTTGGAAAAACTCGGGAGAGTCAGAGCTTACCTCGCTTGGATAGCTAGAATAGATTAGTTTTATTAGGTTACCATGGTTATTATAAACTAAATAATCCACTAGCCTCTCATGCCTAACCAATCGTCCAAAATCCAACCCCGGTAACCTCTTGAGGTTAGGCTAGGCCTACCCTGTTTTCAGTAGTTTTAATATATCAAGATAATTACTTAACAATATAGGTCTAGGCTAAATTCTCATCAAAATTGCTCATAGCCTATGTCCAATTTAAGCATCTCTTACTATGAAATGGAGGACTCAAAGCTTTACCTTTTCCATTTGGGAAGGGTCAGCCAGGGATAGATAGCCTATGGCAATTTACAGCCCACTATCCTAGATCTGGCCCTTTTTGAGTTAGAGATAGGCTAGGTTAGATTTCACGATTTATGGCCATAGATCTACTTGGAACAGGTGAACAGAGCTAGGCTTGAATATAACAGAAAAGCTTGCCTGATATTAGGTTATAACCAAGCCACTTTTCCAGAGAGCCAAGCACAACCCAATTATTCAGCGAAAATCCATACCACAACCCCATGGCTATTCCTAAACTAAAAAAATTATTGGTGGTTGAAGGGAAATTAGGCTAGAGAAATTTAATGGTCCTCTGGGGAAGCACTAGGGCCTAGGCTCAGTGGCGTCATTTCATCTTTTCTTTGGGGGGGGGGGCAAAGGCTGATTATGAGGCCATACCTAATTACAATGGGGGGGGGGGGGAACGAAGCGAGCCTAATCAGCTGTTTGGGGGGGGGGGGGGGGGGGGGGGGGGGGGCGCTGTAAGCCCCCCCCCCCCCGGATTTTTTTCGAAATGTGTGCATTGCTAGGAGCATTTTGAAGCTATATGCCAAGCTATATTGAGGAAAATAAAGCAATATATATATATAATAGGTAAAGCTAAGTATAGGCCTATTGTGTTACGTTAATGTTATGCCCTGTTTTTCTACAGGATTAACTTGGGTAATGTGAGTTCTAACTGACTGGGTATAGAAGGCTGCATGCACAAAACAAGGTATGAGGAATAGAGAACACAAAATAAACACTCGGTAACAAGACACACGATCACGTTTATTAATGTACATACTTCTATAGTTTCCTTGATGATGATTAATGTGAAGCATAAGAAGGTATGAATACTCTTACAAGACAATGATAGCTAGAATTGAACAACACTAGCATAAGTGGATCTGGATGGAGCCTAGTCTCCCACTTCCAACGTTCAGGTATTAATCTTCTGATCACTGGCTTTATTCACAAGTTTATATACTGGAGACCATCAATGTTACTTATAGATTCATATTCACTGTTAGATTTATTACTGGTAGCTCTGGTGCACAAGTAGTAGTTCACAGACTAGATTAGACACGCGTATTTTAGAGCACGGGAATTCTAGTAACCTCAGGGGGTACTGATCTAAGTTTTATATTCTGATATCAGAAACACATAGAACGCAAATCAGTGGGCGAATATCAGATATCACTAGGGTTTCACTTATATTTAATAATATCTGGATATATGGGTAATTACGAGAGTTAATATCGCCTGTTATTTAATAAACACTGATACGCTTAGCACTTCCTAATTGAATGGTTATATATGAATTGTACTGGGGCAAAGATATAGCCACTTCGTAGAAATATTAATAAGTGAGTCTCTAAATAGTACTGTAACACTGTAGTACTAATAGAGTGAATCTTGGGTAGTATTTGATTGGTCTGGTCCTGGTTATCTTGCGTCCGTGATGTTGGGGGCTAACGACTGGTTCCGCGGCCGTCCAGGTGGTCCATATGTAGGAAGTTCTCAAGACGGATCTCTTGGCGATCGTTGCTGGTTACACTCTTATATCCCCACTGGTTTATGTGAAGGTTATAAGGTGCACGTACATTATTTACGTGGACAGATTCTTTTATCTCAATCTGCCGGCTCTGGAACTCAATTCTCAGGAACAAAACAAGGGCAGAGCTAGAGGTCAACTTAAGGGACCAGCCACTGGTTGGTGTCTATCTTTCAACTGATTTTACTGGTGGCTGGAGCTTGATTTATAGGTTCGGTTTTGGACCCTGTAGGCCATAGGGATCTCGAGTTTTGATGGACTTATTTGAGCTCTCAATTGATACGGGAACTAGGTAAGGTGGTGATTACTGTTGTGGCACATGGCTGTATGGAGCATTCATAATGTGATATAACTGAGCCTTAGTAAGAGGTACTATTTTTGCTATACTGGAAGTATTTAGGGGAGAGTGTTACGACTGGGGTTCAAATATATCAGGGCTCTTATTCATTGGACTAGTAATGGCATAAATGTTACAACGGAAAGCGCTAGCTCCAACCTCTGATGTATATTCCCAGTGAACAAAGAACACAAATACTCTACAGAGTTCTATATGCAATAATAGGCTATCAAACTCTCAATAAATGTGTGTCTACTCTAGGCTTAATGTTATGTGAAAACAGCCTATTACTACCTATAACCGAAGGTGCTTGGTTATGGTATGCAAAGTAAGGTGGTAAGAGAAGTTACAGCTTACGTTACTTTAATCAATAAATGTCAGGCACTCCTGCATGAAAGAAAGTGCACTAAAGTCCTTCAACACTAACAAGGAATCTTCTTTAAATGTTAGATGCTATAAAGATGCTCGTATCGGAAATGGAACCCAAAAAGACAGGCAGCGGAACAATGCTCGTGCAGGCTATGCACACAAAAAGGCAGAATATATATAATGCCGTCGGAGCCAAGAATATCCTAAACACAACAACAATAATAATAATCGCCATGACAATGCAGTATTCCTATCAACAAAAAGAGCCTAAGTCGTTTGTGTCTCAATACATCAAACTAGGCTGCGAAATGCTTGTGTAATCATAAATGGGTATGCATAAAAAGAGTAATTAGGTTAATATACTTAATGTCTACTGTGACTGATAAAGTCTAGCTAGAGTCAATGATACGAGATACTGGTGCGCATGGCATGCCGCATAGCCTAGTGCAAATCTCAAGTCTGTGCGTCAAATATTACGTTATAGGGAAGGGTAGCTCTCTTGAGAAACCTTAATACCGAAGTATTAAGCGTTCTCCTGGCGTACCTCAAAGACAAACAACGAGCTTAGAACAGTGCAGAATGGTATAGGCAAAAAACACTCATTCGTGCATGCTCTACTCTCAATGGCACACAGACTAGAATTTACTCAATCAACTCCAGTTCTCAGGTATGTCGTGCCGCTTTTAACTGAATAGAGCTAAAATCACCCTAAAAACTAGGCTAGTTAAGATTGAATTGACAAAAATAATATTCTCTCTAAAAATATTTTCTGAGATTGGACACTAAAGTGAATTGGTCTTGTACGGTGGAGACACGAAACGGGGTTTAGAGCCTCTATAACTAGGCTATCTACACGAGACGTAGTAGACATATAATAGAGCTAAAATCACCCTAAAAACTAGGCTAGTTAAGATTGAATTGACAAAAATAATATTCTCTCTAAAAATATTTTCTGAGATTGGACACTAAAGTGAATTGGTCTTGTACGGTGGAGACACGAAACGGGGTTTAGAGCCTCTATAACTAGGCTATCTACACGAGACGTAGTAGACATATAATAGAGCTAAAATCACCCTAAAAACTAGGCTAGTTAAGATTGAATTGACAAAAATAATATTCTCTCTAAAAATATTTTCTGAGATTGGACACTAAAGTGAATTGGTCTTGTACGGTGGAGACACGAAACGGGGTTTAGAGCCTCTATAACTAGGCTATCTACACGAGACGTAGACATATAATAGAGCTAAAATCACCCTAAAAACTAGGCTAGTTAAGATTGAATTGACAAAAATAATATTCTCTCTAAAAATATTTTCTGAGATTGGACACTAAAGTGAATTGGTCTTGTACGGTGGAGACACGAAACGGGGTTTAGAGCCTCTATAACTAGGCTATCTACACGAGACGTAGTAGACATATAATAGAGCTAAAATCACCCTAAAAACTAGGCTAGTTAAGATTGAATTGACAAAAATAATATTCTCTCTAAAAATATTTTCTGAGATTGGACACTAAAGTGAATTGGTCTTGTACGGTGGAGACACGAAACGGGGTTTAGAGCCTCTATAACTAGGCTATCTACACGAGACGTAGACATATAATAGAGCTAAAATCACCCTAAAAACTAGGCTAGTTAAGATTGAATTGACAAAAATAATATTCTCTCTAAAAATATTTTCTGAGATTGGACACTAAAGTGAATTGGTCTTGTACGGTGGAGACACGAAACGGGGTTTAGAGCCTCTATAACTAGGCTATCTACACGAGACGTAGACATATAATAGAGCTAAAATCACCCTAAAAACTAGGCTAGTTAAGATTGAATTGACAAAAATAATATTCTCTCTAAAAATATTTTCTGAGATTGGACACTAAAGTGAATTGGTCTTGTACGGTGGAGACACGAAACGGGGTTTAGAGCCTCTATAACTAGGCTATCTACACGAGACGTAGTAGACATATAATAGAGCTAAAATCACCCTAAAAACTAGGCTAGTTAAGATTGAATTGACAAAAATAATATTCTCTCTAAAAATATTTTCTGAGATTGGACACTAAAGTGAATTGGTCTTGTACGGTGGAGACACGAAACGGGGTTTAGAGCCTCTATAACTAGGCTATCTACACGAGACGTAGACATATAATAGAGCTAAAATCACCCTAAAAACTAGGCTAGTTAAGATTGAATTGACAAAAATAATATTCTCTCTAAAAATATTTTCTGAGATTGGACACTAAAGTGAATTGGTCTTGTACGGTGGAGACACGAAACGGGGTTTAGAGCCTCTATAACTAGGCTATCTACACGAGACGTAGTAGACATATAATAGAGCTAAAATCACCCTAAAAACTAGGCTAGTTAAGATTGAATTGACAAAAATAATATTCTCTCTAAAAATATTTTCTGAGATTGGACACTAAAGTGAATTGGTCTTGTACGGTGGAGACACGAAACGGGGTTTAGAGCCTCTATAACTAGGCTATCTACACGAGACGTAGTAGACATATAATAGAGCTAAAATCACCCTAAAAACTAGGCTAGTTAAGATTGAATTGACAAAAATAATATTCTCTCTAAAAATATTTTCTGAGATTGGACACTAAAGTGAATTGGTCTTGTACGGTGGAGACACGAAACGGGGTTTAGAGCCTCTATAACTAGGCTATCTACACGAGACGTAGTAGACATATAATAGAGCTAAAATCACCCTAAAAACTAGGCTAGTTAAGATTGAATTGACAAAAAATATTCTCTCTAAAAATATTTTCTGAGATTGGACACTAAAGTGAATTGGTCTTGTACGGTGGAGACACGAAACGGGGTTTAGAGCCTCTATAACTAGGCTATCTACACGAGACGTAGTAGACATATAATAGAGCTAAAATCACCCTAAAAACTAGGCTAGTTAAGATTGAATTGACAAAAATAATATTCTCTCTAAAAATATTTTCTGAGATTGGACACTAAAGTGAATTGGTCTTGTACGGTGGAGACACGAAACGGGGTTTAGAGCCTCTATAACTAGGCTATCTACACGAGACGTAGTAGACATATAATAGAGCTAAAATCACCCTAAAAACTAGGCTAGTTAAGATTGAATTGACAAAAATAATATTCTCTCTAAAAATATTTTCTGAGATTGGACACTAAAGTGAATTGGTCTTGTACGGTGGAGACACGAAACGGGGTTTAGAGCCTCTATAACTAGGCTATCTACACGAGACGTAGACATATAATAGAGCTAAAATCACCCTAAAAACTAGGCTAGTTAAGATTGAATTGACAAAAATAATATTCTCTCTAAAAATATTTTCTGAGATTGGACACTAAAGTGAATTGGTCTTGTACGGTGGAGACACGAAACGGGGTTTAGAGCCTCTATAACTAGGCTATCTACACGAGACGTAGTAGACATATAATAGAGCTAAAATCACCCTAAAAACTAGGCTAGTTAAGATTGAATTGACAAAAATAATATTCTCTCTAAAAATATTTTCTGAGATTGGACACTAAAGTGAATTGGTCTTGTACGGTGGAGACACGAAACGGGGTTTAGAGCCTCTATAACTAGGCTATCTACACGAGACGTAGTAGACATATAATAGAGCTAAAATCACCCTAAAAACTAGGCTAGTTAAGATTGAATTGACAAAAATAATATTCTCTCTAAAAATATTTTCTGAGATTGGACACTAAAGTGAATTGGTCTTGTACGGTGGAGACACGAAACGGGGTTTAGAGCCTCTATAACTAGGCTATCTACACGAGACGTAGTAGACATATAATAGAGCTAAAATCACCCTAAAAACTAGGCTAGTTAAGATTGAATTGACAAAAATAATATTCTCTCTAAAAATATTTTCTGAGATTGGACACTAAAGTGAATTGGTCTTGTACGGTGGAGACACGAAACGGGGTTTAGAGCCTCTATAACTAGGCTATCTACACGAGACGTAGACATATAATAGAGCTAAAATCACCCTAAAAACTAGGCTAGTTAAGATTGAATTGACAAAAATAATATTCTCTCTAAAAATATTTTCTGAGATTGGACACTAAAGTGAATTGGTCTTGTACGGTGGAGACACGAAACGGGGTTTAGAGCCTCTATAACTAGGCTATCTACACGAGACGTAGTAGACATATAATAGAGCTAAAATCACCCTAAAAACTAGGCTAGTTAAGATTGAATTGACAAAAATAATATTCTCTCTAAAAATATTTTCTGAGATTGGACACTAAAGTGAATTGGTCTTGTACGGTGGAGACACGAAACGGGGTTTAGAGCCTCTATAACTAGGCTATCTACACGAGACGTAGACATATAATAGAGCTAAAATCACCCTAAAAACTAGGCTAGTTAAGATTGAATTGACAAAAATAATATTCTCTCTAAAAATATTTTCTGAGATTGGACACTAAAGTGAATTGGTCTTGTACGGTGGAGACACGAAACGGGGTTTAGAGCCTCTATAACTAGGCTATCTACACGAGACGTAGACATATAATAGAGCTAAAATCACCCTAAAAACTAGGCTAGTTAAGATTGAATTGACAAAAATAATATTCTCTCTAAAAATATTTTCTGAGATTGGACACTAAAGTGAATTGGTCTTGTACGGTGGAGACACGAAACGGGGTTTAGAGCCTCTATAACTAGGCTATCTACACGAGACGTAGTAGACATATAATAGAGCTAAAATCACCCTAAAAACTAGGCTAGTTAAGATTGAATTGACAAAAATAATATTCTCTCTAAAAATATTTTCTGAGATTGGACACTAAAGTGAATTGGTCTTGTACGGTGGAGACACGAAACGGGGTTTAGAGCCTCTATAACTAGGCTATCTACACGAGACGTAGTAGACATATAATAGAGCTAAAATCACCCTAAAAACTAGGCTAGTTAAGATTGAATTGACAAAAATAATATTCTCTCTAAAAATATTTTCTGAGATTGGACACTAAAGTGAATTGGTCTTGTACGGTGGAGACACGAAACGGGGTTTAGAGCCTCTATAACTAGGCTATCTACACGAGACGTAGTAGACATATAATAGAGCTAAAATCACCCTAAAAACTAGGCTAGTTAAGATTGAATTGACAAAAATAATATTCTCTCTAAAAATATTTTCTGAGATTGGACACTAAAGTGAATTGGTCTTGTACGGTGGAGACACGAAACGGGGTTTAGAGCCTCTATAACTAGGCTATCTACACGAGACGTAGACATATAATAGAGCTAAAATCACCCTAAAAACTAGGCTAGTTAAGATTGAATTGACAAAAATAATATTCTCTCTAAAAATATTTTCTGAGATTGGACACTAAAGTGAATTGGTCTTGTACGGTGGAGACACGAAACGGGGTTTAGAGCCTCTATAACTAGGCTATCTACACGAGACGTAGACATATAATAGAGCTAAAATCACCCTAAAAACTAGGCTAGTTAAGATTGAATTGACAAAAATAATATTCTCTCTAAAAATATTTTCTGAGATTGGACACTAAAGTGAATTGGTCTTGTACGGTGGAGACACGAAACGGGGTTTAGAGCCTCTATAACTAGGCTATCTACACGAGACGTAGTAGACATATAATAGAGCTAAAATCACCCTAAAAACTAGGCTAGTTAAGATTGAATTGACAAAAATAATATTCTCTCTAAAAATATTTTCTGAGATTGGACACTAAAGTGAATTGGTCTTGTACGGTGGAGACACGAAACGGGGTTTAGAGCCTCTATAACTAGGCTATCTACACGAGACGTAGTAGACATATAATAGAGCTAAAATCACCCTAAAAACTAGGCTAGTTAAGATTGAATTGACAAAAATAATATTCTCTCTAAAAATATTTTCTGAGATTGGACACTAAAGTGAATTGGTCTTGTACGGTGGAGACACGAAACGGGGTTTAGAGCCTCTATAACTAGGCTATCTACACGAGACGTAGACATAATAGAGCTAAAATCACCCTAAAAACTAGGCTAGTTAAGATTGAATTGACAAAAATAATATTCTCTCTAAAAATATTTTCTGAGATTGGACACTAAAGTGAATTGGTCTTGTACGGTGGAGACACGAAACGGGGTTTAGAGCCTCTATAACTAGGCTATCTACACGAGACGTAGTAGACATATAATAGAGCTAAAATCACCCTAAAAACTAGGCTAGTTAAGATTGAATTGACAAAAATAATATTCTCTCTAAAAATATTTTCTGAGATTGGACACTAAAGTGAATTGGTCTTGTACGGTGGAGACACGAAACGGGGTTTAGAGCCTCTATAACTAGGCTATCTACACGAGACGTAGACATATAATAGAGCTAAAATCACCCTAAAAACTAGGCTAGTTAAGATTGAATTGACAAAAATAATATTCTCTCTAAAAATATTTTCTGAGATTGGACACTAAAGTGAATTGGTCTTGTACGGTGGAGACACGAAACGGGGTTTAGAGCCTCTATAACTAGGCTATCTACACGAGACGTAGACATATAATAGAGCTAAAATCACCCTAAAAACTAGGCTAGTTAAGATTGAATTGACAAAAATAATATTCTCTAAAAATATTTTCTGAGATTGGACACTAAAGTGAATTGGTCTTGTACGGTGGAGACACGAAACGGGGTTTAGAGCCTCTATAACTAGGCTATCTACACGAGACGTAGTAGACATATAATAGAGCTAAAATCACCCTAAAAACTAGGCTAGTTAAGATTGAATTGACAAAAATAATATTCTCTCTAAAAATATTTTCTGAGATTGGACACTAAAGTGAATTGGTCTTGTACGGTGGAGACACGAAACGGGGTTTAGAGCCTCTATAACTAGGCTATCTACACGAGACGTAGACATATAATAGAGCTAAAATCACCCTAAAAACTAGGCTAGTTAAGATTGAATTGACAAAAATAATATTCTCTCTAAAAATATTTTCTGAGATTGGACACTAAAGTGAATTGGTCTTGTACGGTGGAGACACGAAACGGGGTTTAGAGCCTCTATAACTAGGCTATCTACACGAGACGTAGTAGACATATAATAGAGCTAAAATCACCCTAAAAACTAGGCTAGTTAAGATTGAATTGACAAAAATAATATTCTCTCTAAAAATATTTTCTGAGATTGGACACTAAAGTGAATTGGTCTTGTACGGTGGAGACACGAAACGGGGTTTAGAGCCTCTATAACTAGGCTATCTACACGAGACGTAGTAGACATATAATAGAGCTAAAATCACCCTAAAAACTAGGCTAGTTAAGATTGAATTGACAAAAATAATATTCTCTCTAAAAATATTTTCTGAGATTGGACACTAAAGTGAATTGGTCTTGTACGGTGGAGACACGAAACGGGGTTTAGAGCCTCTATAACTAGGCTATCTACACGAGACGTAGTAGACATATAATAGAGCTAAAATCACCCTAAAAACTAGGCTAGTTAAGATTGAATTGACAAAAATAATATTCTCTCTAAAAATATTTTCTGAGATTGGACACTAAAGTGAATTGGTCTTGTACGGTGGAGACACGAAACGGGGTTTAGAGCCTCTATAACTAGGCTATCTACACGAGACGTAGTAGACATATAATAGAGCTAAAATCACCCTAAAAACTAGGCTAGTTAAGATTGAATTGACAAAAATAATATTCTCTCTAAAAATATTTTCTGAGATTGGACACTAAAGTGAATTGGTCTTGTACGGTGGAGACACGAAACGGGGTTTAGAGCCTCTATAACTAGGCTATCTACACGAGACGTAGTAGACATATAATAGAGCTAAAATCACCCTAAAAACTAGGCTAGTTAAGATTGAATTGACAAAAATAATATTCTCTCTAAAAATATTTTCTGAGATTGGACACTAAAGTGAATTGGTCTTGTACGGTGGAGACACGAAACGGGGTTTAGAGCCTCTATAACTAGGCTATCTACACGAGACGTAGACATATAATAGAGCTAAAATCACCCTAAAAACTAGGCTAGTTAAGATTGAATTGACAAAAATAATATTCTCTCTAAAAATATTTTCTGAGATTGGACACTAAAGTGAATTGGTCTTGTACGGTGGAGACACGAAACGGGGTTTAGAGCCTCTATAACTAGGCTATCTACACGAGACGTAGTAGACATATAATAGAGCTAAAATCACCCTAAAAACTAGGCTAGTTAAGATTGAATTGACAAAAATAATATTCTCTCTAAAAATATTTTCTGAGATTGGACACTAAAGTGAATTGGTCTTGTACGGTGGAGACACGAAACGGGGTTTAGAGCCTCTATAACTAGGCTATCTACACGAGACGTAGTAGACATATAATAGAGCTAAAATCACCCTAAAAACTAGGCTAGTTAAGATTGAATTGACAAAAATAATATTCTCTCTAAAAATATTTTCTGAGATTGGACACTAAAGTGAATTGGTCTTGTACGGTGGAGACACGAAACGGGGTTTAGAGCCTCTATAACTAGGCTATCTACACGAGACGTAGTAGACATATAATAGAGCTAAAATCACCCTAAAAACTAGGCTAGTTAAGATTGAATTGACAAAAATAATATTCTCTCTAAAAATATTTTCTGAGATTGGACACTAAAGTGAATTGGTCTTGTACGGTGGAGACACGAAACGGGGTTTAGAGCCTCTATAACTAGGCTATCTACACGAGACGTAGACATATAATAGAGCTAAAATCACCCTAAAAACTAGGCTAGTTAAGATTGAATTGACAAAAATAATATTCTCTCTAAAAATATTTTCTGAGATTGGACACTAAAGTGAATTGGTCTTGTACGGTGGAGACACGAAACGGGGTTTAGAGCCTCTATAACTAGGCTATCTACACGAGACGTAGTAGACATATAATAGAGCTAAAATCACCCTAAAAACTAGGCTAGTTAAGATTGAATTGACAAAAATAATATTCTCTCTAAAAATATTTTCTGAGATTGGACACTAAAGTGAATTGGTCTTGTACGGTGGAGACACGAAACGGGGTTTAGAGCCTCTATAACTAGGCTATCTACACGAGACGTAGACATATAATAGAGCTAAAATCACCCTAAAAACTAGGCTAGTTAAGATTGAATTGACAAAAATAATATTCTCTCTAAAAATATTTTCTGAGATTGGACACTAAAGTGAATTGGTCTTGTACGGTGGAGACACGAAACGGGGTTTAGAGCCTCTATAACTAGGCTATCTACACGAGACGTAGACATATAATAGAGCTAAAATCACCCTAAAAACTAGGCTAGTTAAGATTGAATTGACAAAAATAATATTCTCTCTAAAAATATTTTCTGAGATTGGACACTAAAGTGAATTGGTCTTGTACGGTGGAGACACGAAACGGGGTTTAGAGCCTCTATAACTAGGCTATCTACACGAGACGTAGACATATAATAGAGCTAAAATCACCCTAAAAACTAGGCTAGTTAAGATTGAATTGACAAAAATAATATTCTCTCTAAAAATATTTTCTGAGATTGGACACTAAAGTGAATTGGTCTTGTACGGTGGAGACACGAAACGGGGTTTAGAGCCTCTATAACTAGGCTATCTACACGAGACGTAGTAGACATATAATAGAGCTAAAATCACCCTAAAAACTAGGCTAGTTAAGATTGAATTGACAAAAATAATATTCTCTCTAAAAATATTTTCTGAGATTGGACACTAAAGTGAATTGGTCTTGTACGGTGGAGACACGAAACGGGGTTTAGAGCCTCTATAACTAGGCTATCTACACGAGACGTAGACATATAATAGAGCTAAAATCACCCTAAAAACTAGGCTAGTTAAGATTGAATTGACAAAAATAATATTCTCTCTAAAAATATTTTCTGAGATTGGACACTAAAGTGAATTGGTCTTGTACGGTGGAGACACGAAACGGGGTTTAGAGCCTCTATAACTAGGCTATCTACACGAGACGTAGACATATAATAGAGCTAAAATCACCCTAAAAACTAGGCTAGTTAAGATTGAATTGACAAAAATAATATTCTCTCTAAAAATATTTTCTGAGATTGGACACTAAAGTGAATTGGTCTTGTACGGTGGAGACACGAAACGGGGTTTAGAGCCTCTATAACTAGGCTATCTACACGAGACGTAGACATATAATAGAGCTAAAATCACCCTAAAAACTAGGCTAGTTAAGATTGAATTGACAAAAATAATATTCTCTCTAAAAATATTTTCTGAGATTGGACACTAAAGTGAATTGGTCTTGTACGGTGGAGACACGAAACGGGGTTTAGAGCCTCTATAACTAGGCTATCTACACGAGACGTAGTAGACATATAATAGAGCTAAAATCACCCTAAAAACTAGGCTAGTTAAGATTGAATTGACAAAAATAATATTCTCTCTAAAAATATTTTCTGAGATTGGACACTAAAGTGAATTGGTCTTGTACGGTGGAGACACGAAACGGGGTTTAGAGCCTCTATAACTAGGCTATCTACACGAGACGTAGTAGACATATAATAGAGCTAAAATCACCCTAAAAACTAGGCTAGTTAAGATTGAATTGACAAAAATAATATTCTCTCTAAAAATATTTTCTGAGATTGGACACTAAAGTGAATTGGTCTTGTACGGTGGAGACACGAAACGGGGTTTAGAGCCTCTATAACTAGGCTATCTACACGAGACGTAGACATATAATAGAGCTAAAATCACCCTAAAAACTAGGCTAGTTAAGATTGAATTGACAAAAATAATATTCTCTCTAAAAATATTTTCTGAGATTGGACACTAAAGTGAATTGGTCTTGTACGGTGGAGACACGAAACGGGGTTTAGAGCCTCTATAACTAGGCTATCTACACGAGACGTAGTAGACATATAATAGAGCTAAAATCACCCTAAAAACTAGGCTAGTTAAGATTGAATTGACAAAAATAATATTCTCTCTAAAAATATTTTCTGAGATTGGACACTAAAGTGAATTGGTCTTGTACGGTGGAGACACGAAACGGGGTTTAGAGCCTCTATAACTAGGCTATCTACACGAGACGTAGTAGACATATAATAGAGCTAAAATCACCCTAAAAACTAGGCTAGTTAAGATTGAATTGACAAAAATAATATTCTCTCTAAAAATATTTTCTGAGATTGGACACTAAAGTGAATTGGTCTTGTACGGTGGAGACACGAAACGGGGTTTAGAGCCTCTATAACTAGGCTATCTACACGAGACGTAGACATATAATAGAGCTAAAATCACCCTAAAAACTAGGCTAGTTAAGATTGAATTGACAAAAATAATATTCTCTCTAAAAATATTTTCTGAGATTGGACACTAAAGTGAATTGGTCTTGTACGGTGGAGACACGAAACGGGGTTTAGAGCCTCTATAACTAGGCTATCTACACGAGACGTAGTAGACATATAATAGAGCTAAAATCACCCTAAAAACTAGGCTAGTTAAGATTGAATTGACAAAAATAATATTCTCTCTAAAAATATTTTCTGAGATTGGACACTAAAGTGAATTGGTCTTGTACGGTGGAGACACGAAACGGGGTTTAGAGCCTCTATAACTAGGCTATCTACACGAGACGTAGTAGACATATAATAGAGCTAAAATCACCCTAAAAACTAGGCTAGTTAAGATTGAATTGACAAAAATAATATTCTCTCTAAAAATATTTTCTGAGATTGGACACTAAAGTGAATTGGTCTTGTACGGTGGAGACACGAAACGGGGTTTAGAGCCTCTATAACTAGGCTATCTACACGAGACGTAGTAGACATATAATAGAGCTAAAATCACCCTAAAAACTAGGCTAGTTAAGATTGAATTGACAAAAATAATATTCTCTCTAAAAATATTTTCTGAGATTGGACACTAAAGTGAATTATTGGTCTTGTACGGTGGAGACACGAAACGGGGTTTAGAGCCTCTATAACTAGGCTATCTACACGAGACGTTGTAGACATATAATAGAGCTAAAATCACCCTAAAAACTAGGCTAGTTACGATTGAATTGACAAAAATAATATTCTCTCTAAAAATATTTTCTGAGATTGGACACTAAAGTGAATTGGTCTTGTACGGTGGAGACACGAAACGGGGTTTAGAGCCTCTATAACTAGGCTATCTACACGAGACGTAGACATATAATAGAGCTAAAATCACCCTAAAAACTAGGCTAGTTAAGATTGAATTGACAAAAATAATATTCTCTCTAAAAATATTTTCTGAGATTGGACACTAAAGTGAATTGGTCTTGTACGGTGGAGACACGAAACGGGGTTTAGAGCCTCTATAACTAGGCTATCTACACGAGACGTAGTAGACATATAATAGAGCTAAAATCACCCTAAAAACTAGGCTAGTTAAGATTGAATTGACAAAAATAATATTCTCTCTAAAAATATTTTCTGAGATTGGACACTAAAGTGAATTGGTCTTGTACGGTGGAGACACGAAACGGGGTTTAGAGCCTCTATAACTAGGCTATCTACACGAGACGTAGTAGACATATAATAGAGCTAAAATCACCCTAAAAACTAGGCTAGTTAAGATTGAATTGACAAAAATAATATTCTCTCTAAAAATATTTTCTGAGATTGGACACTAAAGTGAATTGGTCTTGTACGGTGGAGACACGAAACGGGGTTTAGAGCCTCTATAACTAGGCTATCTACACGAGACGTAGACATATAATAGAGCTAAAATCACCCTAAAAACTAGGCTAGTTAAGATTGAATTGACAAAAATAATATTCTCTCTAAAAATATTTTCTGAGATTGGACACTAAAGTGAATTGGTCTTGTACGGTGGAGACACGAAACGGGGTTTAGAGCCTCTATAACTAGGCTATCTACACGAGACGTAGGCATATAATAGAGCTAAAATCACCCTAAAAACTAGGCTAGTTAAGATTGAATTGACAAAAATAATATTCTCTCTAAAAATATTTTCTGAGATTGGACACTAAAGTGAATTGGTCTTGTACGGTGGAGACACGAAACGGGGTTTAGAGCCTCTATAACTAGGCTATCTACACGAGACGTAGACATATAATAGAGCTAAAATCACCCTAAAAACTAGGCTAGTTAAGATTGAATTGACAAAAATAATATTCTCTCTAAAAATATTTTCTGAGATTGGACACTAAAGTGAATTGGTCTTGTACGGTGGAGACACGAAACGGGGTTTAGAGCCTCTATAACTAGGCTATCTACACGAGACGTAGACATATAATAGAGCTAAAATCACCCTAAAAACTAGGCTAGTTAAGATTGAATTGACAAAAATAATTCTCTCTAAAAATATTTTCTGAGATTGGACACTAAAGTGAATTGGTCTTGTACGGTGGAGACACGAAACGGGGTTTAGAGCCTCTATAACTAGGCTATCTACACGAGACGTAGTAGACATATAATAGAGCTAAAATCACCCTAAAAACTAGGCTAGTTAAGATTGAATTGACAAAAATAATATTCTCTCTAAAAATATTTTCTGAGATTGGACACTAAAGTGAATTGGTCTTGTACGGTGGAGACACGAAACGGGGTTTAGAGCCTCTATAACTAGGCTATCTACACGAGACGTAGACATATAATAGAGCTAAAATCACCCTAAAAACTAGGCTAGTTAAGATTGAATTGACAAAAATAATATTCTCTCTAAAAATATTTTCTGAGATTGGACACTAAAGTGAATTGGTCTTGTACGGTGGAGACACGAAACGGGGTTTAGAGCCTCTATAACTAGGCTATCTACACGAGACGTAGTAGACATATAATAGAGCTAAAATCACCCTAAAAACTAGGCTAGTTAAGATTGAATTGACAAAAATAATATTCTCTCTAAAAATATTTTCTGAGATTGGACACTAAAGTGAATTGGTCTTGTACGGTGGAGACACGAAACGGGGTTTAGAGCCTCTATAACTAGGCTATCTACACGAGACGTAGTAGACATATAATAGAGCTAAAATCACCCTAAAAACTAGGCTAGTTAAGATTGAATTGACAAAAATAATATTCTCTCTAAAAATATTTTCTGAGATTGGACACTAAAGTGAATTGGTCTTGTACGGTGGAGACACGAAACGGGGTTTAGAGCCTCTATAACTAGGCTATCTACACGAGACGTAGTAGACATATAATAGAGCTAAAATCACCCTAAAAACTAGGCTAGTTAAGATTGAATTGACAAAAATAATATTCTCTCTAAAAATATTTTCTGAGATTGGACACTAAAGTGAATTGGTCTTGTACGGTGGAGACACGAAACGGGGTTTAGAGCCTCTATAACTAGGCTATCTACACGAGACGTAGTAGACATATAATAGAGCTAAAATCACCCTAAAAACTAGGCTAGTTAAGATTGAATTGACAAAAATAATATTCTCTCTAAAAATATTTTCTGAGATTGGACACTAAAGTGAATTGGTCTTGTACGGTGGAGACACGAAACGGGGTTTAGAGCCTCTATAACTAGGCTATCTACACGAGACGTAGTAGACATATAATAGAGCTAAAATCACCCTAAAAACTAGGCTAGTTAAGATTGAATTGACAAAAATAATATTCTCTCTAAAAATATTTTCTGAGATTGGACACTAAAGTGAATTGGTCTTGTACGGTGGAGACACGAAACGGGGTTTAGAGCCTCTATAACTAGGCTATCTACACGAGACGTAGACATATAATAGAGCTAAAATCACCCTAAAAACTAGGCTAGTTAAGATTGAATTGACAAAAATAATATTCTCTCTAAAAATATTTTCTGAGATTGGACACTAAAGTGAATTGGTCTTGTACGGTGGAGACACGAAACGGGGTTTAGAGCCTCTATAACTAGGCTATCTACACGAGACGTAGTAGACACACAACTGAGCTAAAATCACCCTAAAAACTAGGCTAGTTAAGATTGAATTGACAAAAATAATATTCTCTCTAAAAATATTTTCTGAGATTGGACACTAAAGTGAATTGGTCTTGTACGGTGGAGACACGAAACGGGGTTTAGAGCCTCTATAACTAGGCTATCTACACGAGACGTTGTAGACATATAATAGAGCTAAAATCACCCTAAAAACTAGGCTAGTTAAGATTGAATTGACAAAAATAATATTCTCTCTAAAAATATTTTCTGAGATTGGACACTAAAGTGAATTGGTCTTGTACGGTGGAGACACGAAACGGGGTTTAGAGCCTCTATAACTAGGCTATCTACACGAGACGTAGACATATAATAGAGCTAAAATCACCCTAAAAACTAGGCTAGTTAAGATTGAATTGACAAAAATAATATTCTCTCTAAAAATATTTTCTGAGATTGGACACTAAAGTGAATTGGTCTTGTACGGTGGAGACACGAAACGGGGTTTAGAGCCTCTATAACTAGGCTATCTACACGAGACGTAGACATATAATAGAGCTAAAATCACCCTAAAAACTAGGCTAGTTAAGATTGAATTGACAAAAATAATATTCTCTCTAAAAATATTTTCTGAGATTGGACACTAAAGTGAATTGGTCTTGTACGGTGGAGACACGAAACGGGGTTTAGAGCCTCTATAACTAGGCTATCTACACGAGACGTAGTAGACATATAATAGAGCTAAAATCACCCTAAAAACTAGGCTAGTTAAGATTGAATTGACAAAAATAATATTCTCTCTAAAAATATTTTCTGAGATTGGACACTAAAGTGAATTGGTCTTGTACGGTGGAGACACGAAACGGGGTTTAGAGCCTCTATAACTAGGCTATCTACACGAGACGTAGACATATAATAGAGCTAAAATCACCCTAAAAACTAGGCTAGTTAAGATTGAATTGACAAAAATAATATTCTCTCTAAAAATATTTTCTGAGATTGGACACTAAAGTGAATTGGTCTTGTACGGTGGAGACACGAAACGGGGTTTAGAGCCTCTATAACTAGGCTATCTACACGAGACGTAGACATATAATAGAGCTAAAATCACCCTAAAAACTAGGCTAGTTAAGATTGAATTGACAAAAATAATATTCTCTCTAAAAATATTTTCTGAGATTGGACACTAAAGTGAATTGGTCTTGTACGGTGGAGACACGAAACGGGGTTTAGAGCCTCTATAACTAGGCTATCTACACGAGACGTAGACATATAATAGAGCTAAAATCACCCTAAAAACTAGGCTAGTTAAGATTGAATTGACAAAAATAATATTCTCTCTAAAAATATTTTCTGAGATTGGACACTAAAGTGAATTGGTCTTGTACGGTGGAGACACGAAACGGGGTTTAGAGCCTCTATAACTAGGCTATCTACACGAGACGTAGTAGACATATAATAGAGCTAAAATCACCCTAAAAACTAGGCTAGTTAAGATTGAATTGACAAAAATAATATTCTCTCTAAAAATATTTTCTGAGATTGGACACTAAAGTGAATTGGTCTTGTACGGTGGAGACACGAAACGGGGTTTAGAGCCTCTATAACTAGGCTATCTACACGAGACGTAGACATATAATAGAGCTAAAATCACCCTAAAAACTAGGCTAGTTAAGATTGAATTGACAAAAATAATATTCTCTCTAAAAATATTTTCTGAGATTGGACACTAAAGTGAATTGGTCTTGTACGGTGGAGACACGAAACGGGGTTTAGAGCCTCTATAACTAGGCTATCTACACGAGACGTAGTAGACATATAATAGAGCTAAAATCACCCTAAAAACTAGGCTAGTTAAGATTGAATTGACAAAAATAATATTCTCTCTAAAAATATTTTCTGAGATTGGACACTAAAGTGAATTGGTCTTGTACGGTGGAGACACGAAACGGGGTTTAGAGCCTCTATAACTAGGCTATCTACACGAGACGTAGTAGACATATAATAGAGCTAAAATCACCCTAAAAACTAGGCTAGTTAAGATTGAATTGACAAAAATAATATTCTCTCTAAAAATATTTTCTGAGATTGGACACTAAAGTGAATTGGTCTTGTACGGTGGAGACACGAAACGGGGTTTAGAGCCTCTATAACTAGGCTATCTACACGAGACGTAGTAGACATATAATAGAGCTAAAATCACCCTAAAAACTAGGCTAGTTAAGATTGAATTGACAAAAATAATATTCTCTCTAAAAATATTTTCTGAGATTGGACACTAAAGTGAATTGGTCTTGTACGGTGGAGACACGAAACGGGGTTTAGAGCCTCTATAACTAGGCTATCTACACGAGACGTAGTAGACATATAATAGAGCTAAAATCACCCTAAAAACTAGGCTAGTTAAGATTGAATTGACAAAAATAATATTCTCTCTAAAAATATTTTCTGAGATTGGACACTAAAGTGAATTGGTCTTGTACGGTGGAGACACGAAACGGGGTTTAGAGCCTCTATAACTAGGCTATCTACACGAGACGTAGTAGACATATAATAGAGCTAAAATCACCCTAAAAACTAGGCTAGTTAAGATTGAATTGACAAAAATAATATTCTCTCTAAAAATATTTTCTGAGATTGGACACTAAAGTGAATTGGTCTTGTACGGTGGAGACACGAAACGGGGTTTAGAGCCTCTATAACTAGGCTATCTACACGAGACGTAGACATATAATAGAGCTAAAATCACCCTAAAAACTAGGCTAGTTAAGATTGAATTGACAAAAATAATATTCTCTCTAAAAATATTTTCTGAGATTGGACACTAAAGTGAATTGGTCTTGTACGGTGGAGACACGAAACGGGGTTTAGAGCCTCTATAACTAGGCTATCTACACGAGACGTAGTAGACATATAATAGAGCTAAAATCACCCTAAAAACTAGGCTAGTTAAGATTGAATTGACAAAAATAATATTCTCTCTAAAAATATTTTCTGAGATTGGACACTAAAGTGAATTGGTCTTGTACGGTGGAGACACGAAACGGGGTTTAGAGCCTCTATAACTAGGCTATCTACACGAGACGTAGTAGACATATAATAGAGCTAAAATCACCCTAAAAACTAGGCTAGTTAAGATTGAATTGACAAAAATAATATTCTCTCTAAAAATATTTTCTGAGATTGGACACTAAAGTGAATTGGTCTTGTACGGTGGAGACACGAAACGGGGTTTAGAGCCTCTATAACTAGGCTATCTACACGAGACGTAGTAGACATATAATAGAGCTAAAATCACCCTAAAAACTAGGCTAGTTAAGATTGAATTGACAAAAATAATATTCTCTCTAAAAATATTTTCTGAGATTGGACACTAAAGTGAATTGGTCTTGTACGGTGGAGACACGAAACGGGGTTTAGAGCCTCTATAACTAGGCTATCTACACGAGACGTAGACATATAATAGAGCTAAAATCACCCTAAAAACTAGGCTAGTTAAGATTGAATTGACAAAAATAATATTCTCTAAAAATATTTTCTGAGATTGGACACTAAAGTGAATTGGTCTTGTACGGTGGAGACACGAAACGGGGTTTAGAGCCTCTATAACTAGGCTATCTACACGAGACGTAGTAGACATATAATAGAGCTAAAATCACCCTAAAAACTAGGCTAGTTAAGATTGAATTGACAAAAATAATATTCTCTCTAAAAATATTTTCTGAGATTGGACACTAAAGTGAATTGGTCTTGTACGGTGGAGACACGAAACGGGGTTTAGAGCCTCTATAACTAGGCTATCTACACGAGACGTAGACATATAATAGAGCTAAAATCACCCTAAAAACTAGGCTAGTTAAGATTGAATTGACAAAAATAATATTCTCTCTAAAAATATTTTCTGAGATTGGACACTAAAGTGAATTGGTCTTGTACGGTGGAGACACGAAACGGGGTTTAGAGCCTCTATAACTAGGCTATCTACACGAGACGTAGACATATAATAGAGCTAAAATCACCCTAAAAACTAGGCTAGTTAAGATTGAATTGACAAAAATAATATTCTCTCTAAAAATATTTTCTGAGATTGGACACTAAAGTGAATTGGTCTTGTACGGTGGAGACACGAAACGGGGTTTAGAGCCTCTATAACTAGGCTATCTACACGAGACGTAGACATATAATAGAGCTAAAATCACCCTAAAAACTAGGCTAGTTAAGATTGAATTGACAAAAATAATATTCTCTCTAAAAATATTTTCTGAGATTGGACACTAAAGTGAATTGGTCTTGTACGGTGGAGACACGAAACGGGGTTTAGAGCCTCTATAACTAGGCTATCTACACGAGACGTAGACATATAATAGAGCTAAAATCACCCTAAAAACTAGGCTAGTTAAGATTGAATTGACAAAAATAATATTCTCTCTAAAAATATTTTCTGAGATTGGACACTAAAGTGAATTGGTCTTGTACGGTGGAGACACGAAACGGGGTTTAGAGCCTCTATAACTAGGCTATCTACACGAGACGTAGACATATAATAGAGCTAAAATCACCCTAAAAACTAGGCTAGTTAAGATTGAATTGACAAAAATAATATTCTCTCTAAAAATATTTTCTGAGATTGGACACTAAAGTGAATTGGTCTTGTACGGTGGAGACACGAAACGGGGTTTAGAGCCTCTATAACTAGGCTATCTACACGAGACGTAGTAGACATATAATAGAGCTAAAATCACCCTAAAAACTAGGCTAGTTAAGATTGAATTGACAAAAATAATATTCTCTCTAAAAATATTTTCTGAGATTGGACACTAAAGTGAATTGGTCTTGTACGGTGGAGACACGAAACGGGGTTTAGAGCCTCTATAACTAGGCTATCTACACGAGACGTAGTAGACATATAATAGAGCTAAAATCACCCTAAAAACTAGGCTAGTTAAGATTGAATTGACAAAAATAATATTCTCTCTAAAAATATTTTCTGAGATTGGACACTAAAGTGAATTGGTCTTGTACGGTGGAGACACGAAACGGGGTTTAGAGGCTCTATAACTAGGCTATCTACACGAGACGTAGACATATAATAGAGCTAAAATCACCCTAAAAACTAGGCTAGTTAAGATTGAATTGACAAAAATAATATTCTCTCTAAAAATATTTTCTGAGATTGGACACTAAAGTGAATTGGTCTTGTACGGTGGAGACACGAAACGGGGTTTAGAGCCTCTATAACTAGGCTATCTACACGAGACGTAGACATATAATAGAGCTAAAATCACCCTAAAAACTAGGCTAGTTAAGATTGAATTGACAAAAATAATATTCTCTCTAAAAATATTTTCTGAGATTGGACACTAAAGTGAATTGGTCTTGTACGGTGGAGACACGAAACGGGGTTTAGAGCCTCTATAACTAGGCTATCTACACGAGACGTAGACATATAATAGAGCTAAAATCAAGGTAGGAAGGAAAACAGTAAGGGTGATGTGGCTACGAGAATGCGGAGAATGCTAGCCGAGAAGGCAAGAGAGGAGTCGAAAGATGGAGGGAGGTAACGAAGTACTTCAATGACGTTGCTAAATGTAAGGCCTGAAGAGCCAGCAAAACATACGCTGGTATATGGTATGGGAGGGAGAAGAAGAGAAGTAGTGGAGAGAGAAGAGAGACAGATAGTGGAGGGAGGAGGAGGAGTATAGGTGGGAGAATCAGGAGGTCAGTAAGTGTGGGAAAGCGCATGAAAATAGTGAGAGATTGGGGAAAGCACACAGGTAACAGGATGGAGTTTTGAGTGGAGTGGGGGGGCCAATGTTGCGGTATGGCTTTTGTGCGCTAGTGCATCGATCATGGGGTTATAGGCAAAATGTGAAAACTAGCATGGGAGAAGGGGAGTGCACCCGATGACTGGAAGACTGGCATAATAGTCCCCCTATATAAGGGCAAAGAGGAAAGAGGAGTGTGTGGTAACCACCGAGGAATATGTCTTCTAAGCGTAGTAGGGAAGGTATACAGTAGGGTAGTGATTGAGAGAGTGAGAGTGAGAATGGAGATATGGATAGGCGACGAGCAGGGAGGTTTTAGGAAGGGAAGAGGATGTGTAGATCAGAGTTTTACCCTGAATTGTGTTGTGGAGAAATATCTGGAGAAGAAACTAAAGGTGTATGTTGCCTTTATGGACTTGGAGAAGGTCTATGACAGAGTGGATAGAGAAGGTTTGTGGAAAGTACTTAGAATATACGGAGTAGATGGCAAGTTGCTGAAAGCAGTGAAGAGCATGTATGAGGGTGCAAAGGCGGCAGTACGTGTGGAGAGTGAGCAGAGCGAGTTCTTTGACCTGATTGTTGGGTTGAAACAGGGGTGTGTGATGTCCCAGTGGTTGTTTACTGTATTATATGGATGGAGTCATGAAAGAAATACTATCAAGAGCAGTGAATGTTGATGTATCGCTGAAAAGGGAGGGAATTGAGTGGAAGCTACCTATACTGCTGTTTGCGGATGATACAGTTCTGATGAGTGATAATGAATGGGAGTTGAAGGGTCTGGTAAATGAGTTTGGAACAGTGTGCGAAAAACGGAATTTGAAGGTAAATGCGGGGAAGAGCAAGGTTATGGTCTTCGAAAGGGGTGAAGTCACAGAGTGTGAGGTGAAGCTGAACGGTCAGGCTATGGAGATCGTCAACTCTTTTAAATATCTGGGCAGTGTGTTGAGTAAAGATGGGACTATGGATGAAGAAGTGCGGGAGAGGGTACAACAGGGGAAGAGGGTTGTAGGAACGCTGAAAGCAGTAACAAGAAATAGTGGTCAGTATGGAAGTGAAGAAGTCCTTGCATGACAGTGTGGTAATCCCGACACTGACTTACTGAAGCGAAGCATGGACGTTGGTTGAGAGACTCAGACCAAGAGTGAGAGCAGTGGAAATGAATTACCTAAGAAGTGTGTGCGGAGTTACATGGAGGGATAGACAGACTAATGAGGAAGTAAGAAGGAGGTGTGGTGTGGAGGTAGATGTGCTGGAAAGTGTGAAAAGGAAAAACTTGAGATGGTTCGGCCATATGTAACGTATGGAAAGCGAGAGAATGACTAAGAGGGTGTACGAGAGCGAGGTGGAGGGACAGAGAGGGAGAGGTAGACCGAATGAGAGGTGGAAGGATGGAGTGAGAAAGTATATGAACGAAGGCGGTGCTGGTTGGGGGGAGGGGCGTCGACTGACCGGGGACAGAGGTGCATGGGGGCGGTTCGTTCGTGGCCACCCCTTCGGGGATCGCGGCGTCAGGCAATAGATAGATAGATAGATAGATAAATAAATTAAGCAATAATAAATAATTAATACATTATATAATAAATAATGTAATACATATACTTGCTCCCAAAAAGAATGCCGGGTTACGCGCTCGTGTAAACACCACCTTTCTTAAATACGGTGAACGGATATAGAAAAAAAAAGAAAAAAAAAGAAAAAAAAAAGAAAGAAAACAAGTCATACGTAATCAAAGTCATACGAGAGATGTCATCTCTATCCTAGAATAATAGGTAAATCAACTCACAAACTTCCACACCACACACACACACACACTACACACACAACCAACCACACACACACACTACCAACCACACACAGACACACACCTACACACCCACGCACACACACACACACACACACATACACATAAGAAAGAAAAGGTTGTGTTTTTTTTTGTGGTTTTCTGTGCGGGTTATCACTGTGTAAACAAACTGACAGTGACACATTATTTCCATTCCAGCCTCTGGCTGTAATTCTTTATAATCTGTTTGCTTTTATTATCAGCAGTTACATAGGAACTAGGCGAACAGTAAACCTAGTACATAATATTGATCTCGTCAAACAGCTCTTATATAACCTCATGTTTTGGTCCTTTGTATATTGTAAGATAATATACAAGTTAGAGTTAAGCTAAAAACTGTTCCTCTGTACATTTTCAGCCTACGGCTGCAATTATCAATAAACCGTTTATTTTTATTAATTATTAATTACACAATCCCTCTCCCACACACACACACACACACACACACACAGACGGCGAAGCTAACTACGCATTTGACATACAAAATTAGTTTGACCATGTGGAATATATCAAGATGATTAATGCGATTGCTATTATCTCAACCATGGCACTAGAGGGTTAAGAGGCTGTACGTCTCTCATGTTTATCTCAACCACGGCACTAGAGGGTTAAGAGGCTGTACGTCTCTCATGTTTATCTCAACCATGGCACTAGAGGGTTAAGAGGCTGTACGTCTCTCATGTTTATCTCAACCATGGCACTAGAGGGTTAAGAGGCTGTACGTCTCTCATGTTTATCTCAACCATGGCACTAGAGGGTTAAGAGGCTGTACGTCTCTCATGTTTATCTCAACCATGGCACTAGAGGGTTAAGAGGCTGTACGGCTCATGTTTATCGCCACCACGGCACTAGAGGGTTAAGAGGCTGTACATCTCTCATGTTTATCTCAACCATGGCACTAGAGGGTTAAGAGGCTGTACATCTCTCATGTTTATCTCAACCATGGCACTAGAGGGTTAAGAGGCTGTACATCTCTCATGTTTATCTCAACCATAGGACTAGAGGGTTAAGAGGCTGTACGTCTCATGTTTATCTCAACCATGGCACTGGAGGGTTAAGAGGCTGTACGTCTCTCATGTTTATCTCAACCATGGCACTAGAGGGTTAAGAGGCTGTATGTCTCTCATGTTTATCTCAACCACTGCACTAGAGGGTTAAGAGGCTGTACGTCTCTCATGTTTATCTCAACCATGGCACTAGAGGGTTAAGAGGCTGTACGTCTCTCATGTTTACCTCAACCACGGCACTAGAGGGTTAAGAGACTGTACATCTCTCATGTTTATCTCAACCATGGCACTAGAGGGTTAAGAGGCTGTATGTCTCTCATGTTTATCTCAACCACTGCACTAGAGGGTTAAGAGGCTGTACGTCTCTCATGTTTATCTCAACCATGGCACTAGAGGGTTAAGAGGCTGTACGTCTCATGTTTATCTCAACCATGGCACTGGAGGGTTAAGAGGCTGTACGTCTCTCATGTTTATCTCAACCATGGCACTAGAGGGTTAAGAGGCTGTATGTCTCTCATGTTTATCTCAACCACTGCACTAGAGGGTTAAGAGGCTGTACGTCTCTCATGTTTATCTCAACCATGGCACTAGAGGGTTAAGAGGCTGTACGTCTCTCATGTTTACCTCAACCACGGCACTAGAGGGTTAAGAGACTGTACATCTCTCATGTTTATCTCAACCATGGCACTAGAGGGTTAAGAGGCTGTATGTCTCTCATGTTTATCTCAACCACTGCACTAGAGGGTTAAGAGGCTGTACGTCTCTCATGTTTATCTCAACCATGGCACTAGAGGGTTAAGAGGCTGTACGTCTTGTGGGCTCAACCATGGCACTAGAGGCTGTACGTCTCTCATGTTTGTCTCAACCATGGCACTAGAGTGGGTTAAGAGGCTGTACGTCTCTCATGTTTATCTCAACCATGGCACTAGAGGGTTAAGAGGCTGTACGTCTCTCATGTTTATCTCAACCATGGCACTAGAGGGTTAAGAGGCTGTACGTCTCTCATGTTTATCTCAACCATGGCACTAGAGGGTTAAGAGGCTGTACGTCTCTCATGTTTATCTCAACCATGGCACTAGAGGGTTAAGAGGGTGTACGTCTCTCATGTTTAGCCCCATTACTTTTGAGGTTTTTAGACGTTTACCTTATTAGTTTGCCTATTTTAAGACCTTTCGCCCCATTACATTGTAAATTGTAAGACGTTGTGTTCCATTTAGGTGTCGATTTCTTTCTGGCGAGTGATTGTGAGCCTGCAATTTAGGAGGAACCGGCCAGGATATTTTTCTACCGAAAAATGTACAAAATTATCTAGAGGGGGTATTTCTATCTATCTATTTATTGTATCTATTGTAGTGTTTGCCATCTGTAAGTGGCTCCAATGAGCGGGCTATCCTTCGGTATTATGCATAAGTTATATTCCCCTAGACAGGTTGCCGACCAAGGCTGACGAGTCCCACCCCCCCGGATTTTTATTAGGTTGTCTCCCCTAAATGGGTTGCTGACCAAGGCTGATGAGTCCCATCCACTCGGATTTTCATAAGAATGTCTTACTTAGATGGGTTGTAGACGAAGGCTTACAAGTCCTATCCACCCTTCGAGATAAATTTGTACATTTTTCGGTAGAAATATTTCCTGGCCGTTTCCTCCTTCGGGCATAATTTTTAATGCTTGATGGAGATCTAAGGAGGAACCCTAAAATATAAATAAAATATAATAAAATACAAATATATATATTAATAAATATATAAATCATAACAGTCTCCCGCATAAAACTCCTCAAGTAGCTATGAGTTCAATGCCATTATTTTATGTGCCAACGACCACAAAGCGATTTGTATTAATCTTGTGAAGACTGTCCTGTGAAGACAAAGGGGTTTTATAAGGGGTCTCGACAGGAAATTACCAGAGAGACTAATTGATTTTGATTTTGCCCCGAGGGGCGAGTTTATTGAGCAGCGCCCCCCATCCTGTGAGGGGACAACCACTAGTAAGGCGATACATACTGCTCAAAGAGCCATTATTCCACTGAAACAACAGCATCGTCGTCTGGTTACATTCATATTTGTGTTTATAAGTCAGGTTGGCATTATTCAGATGCGTTATTATAGTTTCCTCATTTAATTGTCACATGGTCTGTATATACGTATTTCATTAAAAAAAAAAAAAAAAAAAAAAAAAAAAAAAAAAAAAAAAAAAAAGCAAGCAAGCAAGCAAGCTTGTAGTGACTGAATTATTAATTGACAGGTTGTAAATAATAGCACTACAGAACTAGTGCAATCGTTATGAGGAGACTATTCATATTTTCATTACATCAATGATTATTGAGATCATAGTTAGCTGAATACAATTATTACAAAAATAGGCAATGGTATAAATCAACATAATTTAATACAGGCGGACATAATCATGATCGGGTTCGTTGTGCACTGGGAGCTAAGGTGTCTTGAGATCGCCTCGTACCCATACACAACGAACGTATTATAGTCTGCATGGTTGGTATCTAATTGAATATACTTAGTGGGTATTTCAAGAATGTCAGGGGGTAAGGAAATGTGATTTGTATATTAGAAGGACTGTGATTAACGAGACGTGTAACATGTGGAGGGAGGTGGTAGAAAGAGAGGGATCTCGTTGGGGGTGGAAGTTTCGCTCCCAGGAATTTTCGTTCCTGTGGTATTTCAATAATAATAATACAATAATAATAATAATAAGGGGACAACCACTGGTAAGGCAATACATACTGCTCAAAGAGCATTATTCTACTGTAGCAACAGTATCGTCGTCTGGTGTTATTATAGTTTCCTCATTTGATTGCCACATATGCTGTATATACGTGCTCATGAAAAAAAAAAAAAAAAAAAAAAAAAAAAAAAAAAAAAATGACTGAATTATTAATTGACAGGTAAATAATAGCACCACAAACCTAGTGCAATCATAAGAGGAGGCTATTCAATGTTTTCTTACATCAATGGTTATTGAGATCATAGGTAGCTGAATACAATTATTACATACAAGATGTGACTAATATTTCGAACTACATTAATTATTATGCAATAATAGTACCACAAATATATTACAATCATATGAGGGACACTTCACATTCTTCATTACATCAACGGTTATTGAGGTCATAGTTAGCTGAATACAAGAGTCACATACATAATGTGACTAATATTACCAACTACCGAAGTTATAATGGAATTATAGTAATACAAATATTTTACAAAGATGAGTTACATGGTTGAGAGACTAATTGTGTTTACGTGAGAAGGGAAGCCGGGGGAACCAATACCAGGAGAGATCGGACACACACACACACACTCACTCTCACTCTCACTCTCACCATCTCTCTCACTCTCACTCTATTTATCTATCTATCTATCTACAGTACCGATATCTATCTAGCTATCTATTAGAGAGAGAGAGAGAGAGAGAGATTGTGTGTGTGTCTGTGTGTGTGAGTGATGGAGAGGGATTGTGTGTGTGAGAGAGAGAGTGTGCGTGTATGTAAAGGCTATGAGTGCAGGCTTGTGATTATTGTTTACCTCTTTGATGAAGCACCATAAACCATGTGTGTGTGTGTGTGTGTGTGTGTGTGTGTGTATATGTGTGTGTGTGTCTGTGTCTGTGAGTGATGGAGAGGGATTGTGTGTGTGAGAGAGAGAGTGTGCGTGTATGTAAAGGCTATGAGTGCAGGCTTGTGATTAGTGTTTACCTCTTTGATGAATCACCATAAACCATGTGTGTGTGTGTGTGTGTGTGGGTGTGTGAGTGATGGAGAGGGATTGTGTGTGTGAGAGAGAGAGTGTGCGTGTATGTAAAGGCTATGAGTGCAGGCTTGTGATTAGTGTTTACCTCTTTGATGAAGCACCATAAACCATGTGTGTGTGTGTGGGTGTGTGTGTGGGTGTGTGAGTGATGGAGAGGATTGTGTGTGTGAGAGAGAGAGTGTGCGTGTATGTAAAGGCTATGAGTGCAGGCTTGTGATTAGTGTTTACCTCTTTGATGAAGCACCATAAATCATGTGTGTGTGTGTGTGTGTGTGTGTGTGTGTCCTAAGGTGTATAACGAATTACCCAAAGAAATTAGAAATAAATACTACCCAAAACTGGAAATGTTTAAGAAGGATTTGAATCACTTCCTCGCCTCAATAGACGACCAACCAACTCTACCTCACTATCACCTCCGTGCTGCCAGCAACAGCATCATTGACCAGCTGGCGCAGATGGGATGTACAGTAAAAAGGAGTACAAAGGAGTACAAAGGAAATCAAGCAACAACAGATCTAGTGACCCTTCTAGGTTGCTTGTCCTCCAAAACACTGAGGATCAAGTGTCCAAACAGTGGTTTAGAGTGGGTAAGGGAACATTGGAAAGGGAATTACTGCCCTGGAACTAATATCCGTGGCAGGATTAGGAAGTTAGTAGAGGACATATGGGTTAGTAACTGAGGGGGGGACAAAATAGAGTTATTCATTTACAAACGCAGTCAGTCGCGGGTTTGATGCGAGATATTTGTCTAGGCGGAGTTTAAATGAATCAACGGTGATGCAGTCTATAACGTTTCGGGGAAGCCCATTCCACAAGTTGACAACTCAATTGAAGAAGAAGTTCTTAGATTCGTGTGAGTTAAAAGATTTACCAATAATTTTGCAACCGTTTCCCCGCGTGTAATTAGATTGGTCGATAGTGAAGTACTTACTACAGTTCATATTGTCGATGCCTTTGATGATTTTGAACACTTGAATTAAGTCACCTCTTAATTTGCGCTGGGTTAAAGGAAATAGATTTAATTCTCTAAGACGCTCTTCGTATGGTTTGTTCTTTAGGCTAGGTATAATTTTGGTAACTCTACGTTGAACTCGTTCTAGCTTGTTTATATCTTTTTGGTAATAAGGGCACCAGGATTGAACGCAGTATTCCAGTGGCGTCACCACAACGGTGTGGACCACGGGGCGATAGCTGTCAGCCCTCAACTACAACCACAGGAACCACAGGTGTGTGTGTTGGGGTGTGAGTGTGTGTGTGTGTGGGTGGGTGGGTGTGTGTGTGTGTGTTGGGGGAGGGGGATGGTGTGAGAATCTTGGGACTCGCATTAAGATATTTTAACAGTGTATTTAGATCAAGTTATTTATAATGTAGGATTATATATCTTCTGTATGGTATGTACGTTACCCTCCTTTATCTGTGTGTACCTACCCATGTGTGTGTTGGTTCATGTGTACGGGTTGCGTGATTGTATATACGTACATACAAGGTCTATGTAGACCTTGCGTACATACACCCTAGTCCACCCTTACCGTATGCGGGTATGGTGATTCCGTGTGTGTGTGTTTGTGTGTGTGTTATAATTGCCCCCCTCCCCTCTCCCTCCTCCTTCCCCTTCTCTCGCTCTCACTCACACTCTCACAGTCACACACACAAAAACACACACGCAACAAAATATAAATAGTAATGAAAATATAGAATAAACACACACACACGCGCGCGCTCTCTCTCTCTCCCTCTCTCCCCCCCCCACCCCTCTTTCCCTCCCTCCCTTCCCCCTCTTTCTCGTGTATAACCCTAACAGATTATGGCACTGGAGAGGGAATGGCTCTCTCCTGGCCCCCTTGCGGTTTAACGGGTCATTTTACAGTTCCGTGGGTTGTTTGCATTCATTAACCCCTTCTGTACCGGCGACGTCTTTTTAATTTTATTCTAGCTATATCTAGGCGATTTTGTGCCGTTGAAGAGGGATCTGTGGTATTAAATAGGGTTAAGTGAGATAGTTCAAAACCTGTTCATTGCTGGAGGCCCTTTTTAAACTGAAATACAATAGTCTAATAGCCGCAAGAATAAAATAGTCTAATAGCCGCAAGAATAAAATAGTGTAATAGCCGCAAGAATAAAATAGTCTAATAGCCGCAAGAATAAAATAGTCAGTCTAATAGCCGCAAGAATAAAATAGTCTAATAGCCGCAAGCATAAAATAGTCTAATAGCCGCAAGAATAAAATAGTCTAATAGCCGCAAGAATAAAATAGTCTAATAGCCGCAAGAATAAAATAGTCTAATAGCCGCAAGCATAAAATAGTCTAATAGCTGCAAGAATAAAATAGTCTAATAGCCGCAAGAATAAAATAGTCTAATAGCCGCAAGAATAAAATAGTCTAATAGCCGCAAGAATAAAATAGTCTAATAGCCGCAAGAATAAAATAGTCTAATAGCCGCAAGCATAAAATAGTCTAATAGCCGCAAGAATAAAATAGTCTAATAGCCGCAAGAATAAAATAGTCTAATAGCCGCAAGCATAAAATAGTCTAATAGCCGCAAGAATAAAAATAGTCTAATAGCCGCAAGAATAAAATAGTCTAATAGCCGCAAGCATAAAATAGTCTAATAGCCGCAAGAATAAAATAGTCTAATAGCCGCAAGCATAAAATAGTCTAATAGCCGCAAGAATAAAATAGTCTAATAGCCGCAAGCATAAAATAGTCTAATAGCCGCAAGAATAAAATAGTCTAATAGCCGCAAGCATAAAATAGTCTAATAGCCGCAAGAATAAAGTTAAAAAGACGGCACCTGTACAGAATGGTTAAAAGTGGCGACGTATTTATGTACACGATATATATTTGCGTTCTGTTGAGTCTGTTTGGGATTGGAAGGTTTAATTTGAAATGTCGCTGGAGAAAATAGAGAGAGAGAGAGAGAGAGAGAGAGTGGGGTGGGGGGGGGGGGATTGGGGAAAGACAGAGAAAGACAGAGCCACGTGTTGAACGCTATTACCTGTGTCCTAGTTTATATCTTTCATTCCCTGACAGTCGCTTGTATCCCAGAAAATGTCCAACCCCAAGAATGTTAGTCGAGCCCAATGATATGTGTTCCTTGACGCGTGTGAAAGATGATGTGCTGTCACCAAGGCTTCCCAATATGATGTGTTGTCCCCAAGGCTTCCCAATATGATGTGCTGTCACCAAGGCTTCCCAATATGATGTGCTGTCACCAAGGCTTCCCAATATGATGTGCTGTCACCAAGGCTTCCCAATATGATGTGCTGTCACCAAGGCTTCCCAATATGATGTGCTGTCCCCAAGGCTTCCCAATATGATGTGCTGTCACCAAGGCTTCCCAATATGATGTGCTGTCACCAAGGCTTCCCAATATGATGTGCTGTCCCCAAGGCTTCCCAATATGATGTGCTGTCACCAAGGCTTCCCAATATGATGTGCTGTCACCAAGGCTCATGATGTGCTGTCACCAAGGCTTCCCAATATGATGTGCTGTCACCAAGGCTTCCCAATATGATGTGTTGTCCCCAAGGCTTCCCAATATGATGTGCTGTCACCAAGGCTTCCCAACATGATGTGCTGTCACCAAGGCTTCCCAATAACTACACGTTACCGGTGGGGAGGTGGCCGTATTGATATGCTTATTTATTATCTATTTATTATTTTTTGTTTCCTCCCTAAACCTCCATTAACCTGTAAAAAAACACCCCATAGACCCCCCTTCAAGATCAATTTGTAAATTTTTCTGTAAAAAAAATGCCGGTTATTATTAAAATTACAGGCTCGCTACCGCTCGCCAGGAAAAAAATGACACCCAAATGACACCCAAATGACACCCAAATGACACCCAAATGACACCCAAATAACACCCAAATGACACCCAAATGACACCCAAATGACACCCAAATAACACCCAAATGACACCCAAATGACACCCAAATAGCACGAAAGGTGTTAATATTGACAAAGAAATGGGGGTAAAGTCTTAAAATCGCCAAACTAATGGGCCGAACGTCTTAAAATTTAAAAACCAATGGGGCTAAACACGAGGGAGAAGGGGGCCAGAAAAACCATCCCATCCCCCTTTATGGTGAGGAGTTCTGGTGTGGCGTGGTGGCTGGGGTGGGTAGGGTACTGCTGCTATGAAGCGTCTTATGCGATCGTGTCTCTTGTCTAGTGGGTATGGATTGGGATATTATGTGTTATAGTGGGCTCTTGGTGTATATAGTGGGTTATTATGTGTAATATAGTGGGTTATTATGTGTAATATAGTGGGTTATTATGTGTTAGTGGGATATTATGTGTTATAGTGGGTTATTATGTGTAATATAGTGTATATGGAATATAGTGGGTTTGTGATAGGGGGTTATTATGTGTAATATAGTGGGATATTATGTGTCATCTCGTGGGTTATTCTGGTCTTAGGGGGATTATATGTGTAATATAGTGGGCTCTTCTGTGGTCTATAGTGGGTTTGTAATATCGTGGGTTCTTATGTTATTCGTGTCTTCTGTGTTCTCGGGGGTTCTTATGTGTAATCTCGGGGGTCTTATGTGTCTTGTGGGTATTCTGGTATTCTATAGTGGTGGGTTCTTCTGTGTTATAGTGGGTTATTATGTGTATATAGTGGGTTATTATGTGTAATATCGTGGGCTTTATGTGTCCTCTCGGTTTCTGTCAAATCGGGGTTATATGTGTGTATAGTGGGTTCTTATGTGTAATATCGTGGGTATTATGTGGAATAGGGATTTCTGTGTTATGGGGGTTCTTATGTAATATAGTGGGCTCATGTGTAATATAGTGGGTCTTCTGTATTCTGTGTAATATAGTGGGTTCTTAGTGTTGCTAGGGGTTATTCTGTGTTATAGTGGGTATTTGTGTAATATAGTGGGTTCTTAGGTTATATAGTGGGTTCTTATGTGTAATATAGTGGTTCTGTGTCTCGTGGGTTATTATGTGTAATATAGTGGTTTTATGTGAATATAGTGGGTTATTATGTGTAATATAGTGGGTCTATGTTATATGTGGGTTATTATGTGTATCTCGTGGTTATTATGTGTCTCTCGTGGGGGTATTATGTGTATAGTGGGTTCTCTCGTGTCTCGTGGGTTTCTTGTGTAATATAGTGGGTTATTATGTGTAATATAGTGGTTCTGTGTTCTCGGGGGTCTCGTGTAATAAGGGGGTTTATTATGTGTCCTCTAGTGGGTTATGTGTATCTTAGTGGGTTATTAGTGTCTATAGTGGGTTATTATGTGTATATAGTGGGTTATTATGTGTATATAGTGGGTTTATGTGTAATATAGTGGGTTGTAGTTTTGGGTGATTATGTGTAATATCGGGGATATTATGTGTAATATAGTGGGTTATTATGTGAATATAGTGGGTTATTATGTGTATATAGTGGGTATTATGTGTATAGTGGGATATTATGTGTAATATAGTGGGTTATTATGTGTAATATAGTGGGTTATTATGTGTAATATAGGGGGTTATTATGTGTAATATAGTGGGTTATTATGTGTAATATAGTGGGATATTATGTGTAATATAGTGGGATATTATGTGTATTATAGTGGGTTATTATGTGTAATATAGTGGTGTGAATATAGGGTTATGTGTAATATAGGGTTATTCTGTGTATATAGTGGGTTATTATGTGTATATAGTGGGTTATTAGGTGTAATATAGGGGTTATTATGTGTAATATAGTGTCTATGTGCAATATAGTGGGTATTATGTGTATATTGGTATTATGTGTAATATAGTGGGTTATTGTGTGTGTATATTAGTATTGTGTGTATAGTGTATTATGTGTAATATAGGGGTTATTATGTGGAATATAGTGTATTCTGTGTATATAGTGGGTTATTATGTAATATAGTGGGATATTAGTGTATAGTGGTTATTATGTGTATATAGTGGGTTAGTGTATGTTGGTTATTAGTGGGTTATTATGTGTAAATAGTATTAGTGTATATAGTTATATTAATATAGTGGTTATTAGTGTAATATAGTGGGATTATGTGTATTATAGTGGGTTATATGTGTAATATAGTGGGTTTTTTGTATTTTTTTTTATTTTTGTGTAAATATGGGGGTTATTATGTGTAATATAGTGGGTATTATGTGTATTAGGGGGTTATTATGTGTATATTGGGGTTTGTGTAATATAGTGTTATTATGTGTAATATAGTGGGATATTATGTGTAATATAGTGGGTTATTATGTGTAATATAGTGGGTTATTATGTGTAATATAGGGGGTTATTATGTGTAATATAGTGGGTTATTATGTGTATATAGGGGGTTATTAGTGTAATAGTGTATATGTGTATTAGTGGTTATTATGTGTAAATAGGGGGTTTTGTGTAATATAGTGGGATTATTATGTGTATATAGTGGTTATATGTGTAATATAGTGGTTATGTGTAATATAGTGTTATTCTGTGTAATATAGTGGGTTATTATGTGAATTATAGTGGGATATTAGTGTATAATATAGTGGGTTATTTAAGTATGTGTATATTGGGGGTTATTATGGTTAATATAGGGGTTATTATGTGTAATATAGTGGGTTATTATGTGTAATATAGTGTTATTAGTGTATATGGTTATATGTGTATATAGTGTATTCTGTGTAATTAGTGGTTATTATGTGGATATAGTTATTATGAAATATAGGGGGTTATTATGTTGTATATAGGGGGTATTATGTGTAATATTAGTGGGTTATTATGTGTATATAGTGTGTTTTATGTGTAATATAGGGGGTTATTATGTGTAATATAGTGGGTTATTATGTGTATATAGGGGTTATTATGTGTATATAGTGGGATATTAGTGTAATATGGGGATATTAGTGTATAGGGGTTATTATGTGTAATATAGGGTTATTATGTGATATAGTGTCTTATGTGTAATATAGTGGGTTATATGTGTATATAGATATATGTGTAATATAGTGGGTTATTATGTGTAATATAGGGGTTATTAGGTGTAATATAGGGGTATTATGTGTATTCGGGGTATTATGGGTAATATAGTGGGTATTGTGTATATAGTGGGTTATTATGTGTATATAGTGGGATATTATGTGTTATATGGATATTATGTGTAATATAGTGGGTTTATAGTGTAATTATAGTGGGTTATTCTGTGTATATAGTGGTTATTATGTGTAATATAGTGGGTTATTATGTGTAATATAGTGGGTTATTATGTGTATATAGTGGGTATATGTGTTATAGTAGATTAGGTGTAATATAGTGGGTTATTATGTGTAATAGTGGGTATTAGGTGTATTATAGTGGGTTATATGTGTACTATAGTGTTATATGTGTAATATAGTGGGTTTATGGTGTAATTATAGTGTATTATGGTGTAATATAGTGTATTATGTGTAATATAGTGGGTTATTATGTGTATATAGGGGGTTATTAGTGTAATATAGGGGTTATTATGTGTATAGTGTATTAGTGTAATCTAGTGGGTATATTATGTGTAATATAGTGGGTATTATGTGTATATAGGCTAGTGGTAGGTATTATGTGTATATAGGGGTAGGTATTATGTGTAATATAGTGGGTATTATGGTGTAATATAGGGGGTTATTCTGTGTATATAGTGGGTTATATATGTGTAATATGGGGTTATATGTGTATTAGTGTTATATGTGTAATATAGTGGATATATGTGTATATAGTGGGTATTATAGTGTATATAGTGGGTTATTATGTGTAATATAGTGTTATTATAGTGTAATATTAGGGGGATATTATGTGTAATATAGGGGGATATTATGTGTAATATAGTGGGTTATTATGTGTAATATAGTGGGTTATTATGTGTAATATAGTGTATATTATGTGTACTCTGTGGGATATTATGTGTATATAGTGGGTATTATGTGTAATATAGTGTAATTATGTGTAATATAGGGGGTTATATGTGTAATATAGTGTTATTATGTGTAATATAGTGTTCTATGTGTATATAGTGGGATAGTGTAATATAGTGTATTATGTGTAATATAGTGGGATATTATGTGTAATATAGTGGGATATTATGTGTAATAGTGGGTTATTATAGTGTAATATAGTGTTATTATAGTGTAATATAGTGTATTATGTGTATATAGGGGGATATTATGTGTAATATAGGGGTTATTATGTGTATTATAGTGGGTTATTATGTGTAGGTATAGTGGGATATTATGTGTAATATAGTGGGTTATAGGTGTAATATAGTGGGTATTATGTGTAATATATGTGTGTTATTATGTGTAATCGGGGGATATTATGTGTATAGTGGGTATTATGTGTAATATAGTTGGTTATTATGTGTATATAGTGGGTTATTATGTGTAATATAGTGGGTATTATGTGTAATATAGGGTATTATGTGTAATATAGTGGGTATTATGTGTAATATAGTGTATATGTGTAATATAGTTATGTAATATGGGGGTTATCTTGGAATTAGGGGGTTATTATGTGTATATAGTGGGTTATTATGTGTATATATAGTGGGATTATGTAATATAGTGGATATAGGTGTATATAGGGGGTTATTATGTGTAATATGTTATGTGTAATATAGTGGGATATTATGTGTAATATAGTGGGATATTATGTGTAATATAGGGGGTTATTATGTGTAATATAGGGGGTTATTATGTGTAATATAGTGGGTTATTATGTGTAATATAGTGGGTTATTATGTGTAATATAGTTTTATGTGTAATATAGTGGTATTATGTGTAATATAGTTTATTATGTGTAATATAGTTTATATGTGTATATAGTTTATGTGTAATATAGTGGGTTATTATGTGTAATATAGTGGGATTATATGTGTATATAGTGGGATATTATGTGTACTATATGGGTTATGTTATATAGTGTTTATGTGTAATATAGTGGGTTATTATGTGTAATATAGTGGGTTATTATGTGTAATATAGTGGGATATTATGTGTAATATAGTGGGTTATTATGTGTAATATAGTGGGTTATTATGTGTAATATAGTGGGTTATTATGTGTAATATAGTGGGATATTTTGTGTAATTAGTGGGTTATTATGTGAATATAGTGTATTATGTGTAATATAGTGGGTTATTATGTGTAATATAGTGGGTTATTATGTGTAATATAGTGGGTTATTATGTGTAATATAGTGGGATATTATGTGTAATATAGTGGGATATTATGTGTAATATAGGGGGATATTATGTGTAATATAGGGGGTTATTATGTGTAATATAGTGGGTTATTATGTGTAATATAGGGGGTTATTATGTGTAATATAGGGGGTTATTATGTGTAATATAGGGGGTTATTATGTGTAATATAGGGGGATATTTAGAGGATTAAGGGCTTCCTGGACTTCGAACAATAATAAATTATAATGGCAGATTTTGCTTCTATTTTACCATTTTGGAGCAATATATTTTGGTTTGTCCCCTAGGCTAACAAACACATTATCCCAGCCTTCCTTCTAACTAAATGTATGCCCACCCACACCCTGTTTAACCTAATCATGTACAGTTTTCGTTAGATAAATGTCTTAGTTACGGGCTCGCTTTCTCTCGCCCACAAAACATTACCACCTGATTTTGGTGAAGCGCCTTATTATCGCCAAACTAATAGCGTGATACGTCTTCAAATCTCCAAAGTAATTGGGTGAAACAATGACTCACCTCAGACCAACTAGGGTTAGGTATGTGGTGGTGGGAGTTAGCGAGACAGACGGACTGTTAAAAAGCCGGACAGCCACAAACACGACGAAATTAAGCGAGCCCACCTCGTTTTGTTTTATTTTTCTCTCCCTCTATCTTTGGCTTGTATCCATTCGGCCCCATTCAGCCTACTCTTTTAAGACGTTTACCCCCATCCAGGTGGTCGAATACTTTTCCTGGCGAGCCAGCACGCTATATATATTTTTGTTTGGACAGCAACGTTGTTAAATTTGTAAATTTTTCCGATAAGAAAAAATTTCTCCGGCGA
>CM064530.1:32339011-32522248 GCA_032716605.1 Paralithodes platypus
TACTGGACCACAACCCACCTAACCAACAAGCTGCACAACGATCCGAACAGAATCGGACAAACCGTGGTTATTGGGAAAGGATAGATCACGCACACCAGGCCCAGCTGGTACACATTTCTGCCAACAAACCGTTCCAAGTCCTATCCCTAGACATCATGGGCCCGTTCCCTTCTTACGCTGGCAACAGCTATATCGTGACATTTGTAGACGTATATTCAAAAGTTCTAATAGCCTGCCCAGTTAAAGACCAGACAGCCACCACAGTCGCCACACTGCTTGCCACCGAAGGGTTCCCTATAGTCGGCCGTCCCCTTGCTCTAGTCTATCGGACAATAACCGCGAGTTTATTGGACACGTTTGGCAAACAATTCACCAAACAATGCGGTATTAAGATTAAACACTCATCCCCGTAATGGCCTCAAGGACATGCTAGCTGCGAACGCAGTCATCGCACCAATCCAACAACCAGTTCCGTACAAGAATGAGGTGCTCTTCATACACAGACTGGCCATCACAACAAAAAAGCTAAAAGATGATACAGTGGGGTAGTGAAAACCTGTCCTCTGGGGAAGACGGTATTTCCAGCCTCATGAACAGGTTTACGGTGTGGCCCCCCCTGTTGTAATGCCATTCCACCAACACGCTCCACCTTCCCTCCATACCACCTCCACAATTGAACCATTGCAACCAATCCTGCAAAACACCCTCCATACCGAACAGATCTGTCAAGGACACAAAAACTGATAACATCGATGACAAAACACCTTTTCGCCATCCATGACACCCGTAATGGTAGCCAACCTCCCTATCACCAACAAGTTAGGCCCTCGCTATGTCGGGCCCTACACAGTAATACAAGTTCCCAACTGGCCTTTCAAGTCACCATTACGACTATCACGGCGTTACTCAGCACGCTCCGAACTAGATTCGTCCGAGCGTTTTTAAACCTCTAAAGCCCCACAAGACCATTACCCCACCCCACACGTCCGACCCTAATTTTAACAACCCTACTTCACCCTCTCACTCAGGCTACGAATATTCCCATACAAAACCCTAAGGACCTAAGCCCTCCCAGCACAAACGGACAAATCGTTTTCTCAACATTACCACCAAACTAACCTCCACAAACCCCAAGCCCCCAATATCACACCCTCTTCCACCATGACAACTTCCTTCACTTCTGATAGTCAAGTTCCTCCCCAAATTATCCAAGTACAAAAACCTCCACCCACAACCCCGACCACAACAGAAAACCTCCCGTCTAGCCCTGACATACCTCCACCAGGCACCACAGTGAGAAAACCACAACCCCCACCCCAAAACCCAGTACACACACCAACCGCACCACACAATCTACCTCAGTAACCTCACGCTACAACTTACGCCCACGACCACACCTCGTTTAAAACCTCCAGAAAAACACAACCCTACTAACCAAGTTCCGTAGGGCTGCCAGAACCAACGACCTCATCCTCCTCATCTTCTTCTTGCTTTGTCGAATTCTCCCCCACAAAGGGAAAGAAGACGACTAATCACCAGCAAATCACCAACCTCATCCAAACAAAACACGCCCCTACCCCCAACCCTCCAACTTAAATCTACACTCCTTACCCACCGTCTAGCTCCCCCCGCATCCGCCACTTTCCCCTCCACGATCCCCACCACCCCACCCACACCACCGACCAACCTCCTCATCTCACCGAACCCCCAACCAACCAACCCTAAGGAAACCCCCCCCCCCACCAAAAGTTCACCCCCGGAGAAAACCCCCATCATGTTCATTTACCTATAAAACGTGCATCCCCTCACTATAAAACATCGTTCGAGCGGCACTCAAGTCCCACGACAAACATCTACCTTCCACCAGGTCCGCCAGAGGTAGAATAATCACACAGCACCCATCAGATTTTAAAAGACAGGGATACAAAAATAAACACCACGTTCTGACACTAAGGACCCAAGCCACACAACACACACACCACCCCTCCTTTCACCCACCCACACATCCTTCACCCACCTTACCTTAAACCGATCTTGCGCATTGCCTCACTATATATTCCCAAACCTTACAAACAATGCCCAAGCAAAACCAAATAAAATCCCAGACTCACATTCCCCCTTCATCCCAAGCTCTGTTGTCACGCTGGTTGTGAATCCCCTTTCGGTTAGTAACCCCATTCACCACACTAAAACAGACTTCCTGTCAGATCCACACACCTCACTCCGACCCCCACGGTGGGAAATGCTACAAACATTCATACGAAAGGTTATAAGTTAAAAAAACCCCCAATGGGACAATTAGGGCCGTGTACCACAACCCCACACCAAGCACAGGGCAGCCGCCCGCCACAACACAGCAAGGACCACATTCTTTACAGGTATACATTGACCTCGCAAAACGAAACCTGACCATCGCTCTCGTGTTTGGTGGAACTTTCTAAATACCCTGGAAAACGGGACCCATGCATCACTATGCTTCTTTTTACGTCACCCTTGAGGCTCGAGGACGAGCCTATAATGAAGGAGGGGAAGTAAAAGTGCCCCAGAACATAGAAGCCCACCACAGAAGCCACGAGCGAACACCACACAGAAGAAAACACCCAAACGGAAAGGTCCACAGAACGAAAGGACAAGCTGGACCGAGCCAGCACATTTCAGACAGGCCCAAGCCCGCAGGGCTAAGCAGCTCCAGGCTAGGCACCCAGTACCTTTCTAAACTGACCATTTTCCACACCTCACGTAACACCTAACCCCCTCGTGTCCATACACTCCTAACTACAAAAGATGATGAACAGGAATATTGTTCATTTCATATTAAATAACACCCATGCCCTGTCCCGGCGTTGAGGCCAATGCCAACACATCAGACAGCCATAAATTATATCTATGTATGTTCTTACATCGAGAAGTAGATTGTTATATATCTTAGAAGTTAAAACACCCACGAGTGTCCCTTGACCTCGTATATCATCTTCCATGACGAGTATAGATATATGTAACTCGTGCTCAGTCGCCCCTTGCATTGTTCCTCTAGTAACTAAGTCTATAATATTAACTGCCACCAGCATTGATGCGCCATAGCGGCACTGTCCTTGTGTCGTATTGTGCCAAGTACAGATCAACCAGGTTTCATCACCTTATTAGGACGACGACTATAATGTCATCGTTCATCGATGTATGCAATACTTAGGTTAAGTATTTTATCCGCCATTGTGTTCACCTTTTTCCATTTACTTTCCACAATTGTCATACGTCTTCCCCTTGCCTCCTCGTATCCACAGTCCACACTACGCCAATTTACTTCGTGTCATACACCTCTTACCCCAACCAGAGATTGTATAAGATAACTGGTTACCAGTATCTGTCATAAGTACCCCGAAACAATAACTAAGTACCCCTACGAACTGCGCTCTTGTTGGTTATTTATATTTAATAGAAAACGCTGTTCCCAGGGTCAACTAATTGTATCCATAACGCTCGGTCTGATCACATAACTCTATCTTTTCCAGACTCATATACCACCCCATAGTTGCATCCCCGGTAGCATTTGGCTAACGTATTCTACTGCCTTTTCAAACTTCCATATCAATGGCAGCCTAATGCCACCCACACGCCCAGGGACCTTAGGGGCAAATTTCCCTGTAGCCCTTGAACTCCCCCCCCTCTAATTAAGACACCCGCGCTTCTCGACTCGTGTCCGACCTAGCCTCTCTATCATACCTCTTGAAGATCCTTGAATTGTCCGTTGCTAACGCTCTCCAACCTTTTATATATATACTCCTATCCAGCCTACCTTCACTTAGTAGGCCAGAAAAACATTAGAACTTTACTAGCCCCTTGCATTGCCATCTATTCTCTTACAACCCCAGACAACCCTGCACCCAATGGTCGTCGGTGCGAGGCTAGCCGCCCCGCCAGTAACTAACTTCTATTGCCATACTTCCAGATAAATGTGGCAGAGTTAGCAACCCAGTCTCCACCACATCCAGCAAACCCTACAATTAACAACCAGCCGAGTAAAACCAGCTAGCTAAGGCACCTTCGGTTTTGGTATTAAGGACACCCAAATCTGTCTCATACACAGAGGGTTATTACAAACACTGGTGGATGGCAAGCCCCTAGCCACAGCCGCCGGACGACTATCACAGAGATGAGGGCGCCAAGCTCCCCCTTTTTGCCCACCCGAGGAGGGAGACCCCCACCCCCGCGGAGGTATACCTGGCCCCTGTTTGACTTTCGAGTCATTGCCAGGTAGCACAGGAATTCTTCCTATCAATGAACTAACCATGCATGACTAACACCTTTACTAACCTCTATTTACTCACAATAAACCATTTACCTTTCTTGCATGCTCTGGTCACTAAATTAGCACCTCAGCTATACCATAGAATGAAGATTGCACAATCTATGAGAGACGCTCCTATCACAGCTGTCCCCATCCTCCTCGCAAAGTAGATCCAGTCTCCCTCCCCTAAATACTTCCAGTATAGCCAAAATAGTACCTCTTACTAAGGCTCAGTTATATGAAAATATAAAGGCTTCCTATAGCCCTGTGCCACAACCGTAAATACCATCTTACCTAGTCCCCTATTCTATTGAGAGCTCAATTAAGTCCATAAGACTCGAGATCCCTACTGTCTACAGGGTCCAGAACCGAGCCTATAAATCTAACTCCCGCCCCCAGTCAAATCAGTTGAAAGCTAGACACCAACCAGTGGTCACTACCCTGCAGTTTACCTCTAGCTCTGCCCTTGTGTTGTTCCGGAGTTGAGAGATTCCAGATCCGGCAGACTCCGTGGCAGAAAAGACTGATAGAAGCATCTGTCCATGTCAAGTCCTAACGTGCACCTTATAACCTTCACACAAATTCGTGGGTATATAAGTGTGTAGCCAGCAACGATCGTCAAGAGATCCGACTTGAGAACTTCCAACATTTTGGACCATCTGGACGGCCGAGGAACCAGTCGTTAGCCCCCAACATCACCGGAAGCAAGATAACCAGGACCAGATCTACCCATACTATTCAAGATTCATGTTGCTAGTACTAATTGTTATAGTACTAGCTTGATACTCACTTATTAACTTTCTATAAAGTGGCTAAGACCTTGCCCAGTGTAATTCATATTTAACCATTCCATTTGGGACGTACTAAGCGATCAGTGCTCTTTAATTAACAGGCGACCTTGACTCTCGTAATTACCTTAGTCAGATATTAAAAACTCTAGTGATATCTAACGTTCGCACACTGATTTGTGTTCTACGTATTTCTGCCATAAGAATATATAACTTAGTTCAGTACCCCCATGAGGTTACTAGAGATTCCGTGTTCTACAATATACGCGTGTCTAATCCTAACTGTGAGCGGCTACTTGGGCACGCGTCCAGCCAGCAAGAGGTCAAATCAGTGACATTGAATTATACGAATATATTGAGGTCTTCCAGTAAAATAAAAACTTGCTAATTAAACCGTGATCAGAAGAATATACCTGGAACGTTGGATGTGGGAGACTAGGCTCCATCCAGATCCGCTAATGCTAGCAGTTCCCTTCTTTTATTTGTTTGTGCGAAAATTACTATCTTTCTATGCTCTTTATTTATTTACTTCAATAAACGTGAACTTGTGTCGTGTTACCGTGTGTTTATTTTGTGTTCTCTATTCCTCAGATCTTGTATTGTGCATGCAGCCTTATATACACAGTCATTCAGAACTCACATTACCCAAGTTAAACCTGTAGAAAAACAGGGCATAACAGAGACCAACACAAACACAAGCACGAAGGAAATAGAGGATAATATATAGCCCAGGGTACAAACCTAGATTATTCTTATATGACAATAACATATGATTAGAGGTAGGCCTACAATGTTACATCATTCATGGATAGGTTATTATATAACAACAAGATCGAGGATCCTCTAGGTGTCTCAAGGGGGAAGATCTTTGGCAGGCTCCGACGGTCCTTAATTGAAGGTGCGGCTGCATTGTTTTCCTGATGACGTCTCCGTGGTGGTGTCCTGCCGTGTGACGGTTGCAGAGTTGGCGAAGAATTCCTGGGGGGTCTTCTGAAGATCTGCGAGGTTGAAGTCTTATACGAATACGAGCCGTTTCACCAGTGTCATACACTCTCGTATCGTAGGACTTAAGTAGGGAGTCGTTTCACCAGTGTCTTACGCCCTCCACTTCGAGTACTGACTTACTACAGGTATCTCTGGAAGAACTTTGATGTTGGATCTTCGGTTATACAAGTACGAGTCGTTTCACCAGTGTCTTAAAGCTCTCGTATCGCAGGACTTACGTAGGGAGTTGTTTCACCAATGTCTTACACCCTCCACTATGAGTGTCTAACCCAGACTTCCTACAGGGAGTGATGGAAGAACTTTGATGTTGGATCTTTGGTTTAAACGAGTACGAGCACCACTGTATTACGCTCTCGTATCGTGGGACTTACTGTAAGTAGGGAGTTGTTTCACCAGTGTCTTACACCCTCCACAATTGAGAAGGAACGAACTGGGAAAATTGACTGTGGAATAAGGAATGAACAGGGAAAAATGAAATGTCCTTATTCAATATCGGCCAAACTGTCAAAAACGAATTGGGAATTCGGAATGAACTGGGAAACCAGTAATTTCAATATTCCCTACACAGGTTGGATAACCCAAATTTGCCCAACAGAATATATACTAATAACTTCGTTTTCTTCTAATATGCGTCCATAGAAGACGACTATAATGGGTAACTAATTTTTTTTTTTTTTTTAGAGTAATAATATTGTTTGGTACCGTTTTTGAACAGTAATGTTATTCCCACATCTGTGCCCATTTGTGACTTGATTACTGTTCGGTTGCCTCCATTTTTTCACAGAATTAGACCAAACGAACTGGGAAAATGGAAATGGGATAAACTAACTGTGAAAATGAATGGACTAAGGAATGAACTGGAGAAGGAAATGTCTATATTCTTAATTCGCCCGCACTGTGAAAAACGAATAGTGAATAAGGAAATAAACTGGGAAATCGAATAGTGAATAAGGAATGAACTGGGAAAAAAAATTCCTTATTCACTCGAACTGGGTTAAAATGAAATTTCCTATTCACTATTCACCCGCACTGTGAAAAACGAATTGGGAATAAGGAAAGAACTGTGAAAAAACGCATAGTGAATAAGGAAAGAACTGGGAAAATCGAATAGTGAATAAGGAATGAACGTGGAAAAAAATTCCTATTCACTATTCGCCCGAACTGGGAAAAATGAAATTTCTTATTCACTATTCGCCCGCACTGTGAAAAAGAATTGGGAATAAGGAAAGAACTGTGAAAAAACGAATAGTGAATAAGGAAGAACTGTGAAAAAACGAATATATAAAGGAATGAACTGGGAAAAAATTCCTTGTTCACTATTCACCCGAACTGTGAAAAAACGAAATGGGAATAAGGAAAGAACTGGGAACAAAATTGGGGATACAGAATGAACGGGGAAACCAGTAATTTCAATATCCCTACACAGGTTGGATAACCCAAATTTGCCCAACAGAATATATACTCCAATAATTCGTTTTCTTCTAATATGGGTCCATAGAAGACGAAACTAGCGGTAACAAAGTGTTTTTTTTTTTTTTTTTTTTTAGAGTATAATATTGTTGGCGTACCGTTTTTGAACAATATGTTATTCCCACTTCTGTGCCCATTGACTGATACTGTTCGGTGCCTCCATTTATTCACAGAATTAGACCAACGAACTGGGAAAATGGAATTGGGAATAAACTATAAAATGCCCCAGAACAAGAAGCCCACCACAGAAGCCACGTGCGAACACCACGCAGAAACACCCAAAGGAAAGGTCCACAGAACGAAAGGACCAGCTGACCGAGCCAGCCATTTCAGACAGGCCCAAGTCCGCAGGGCTAAGCAGCTCCAGGCTCTGCACCCATTTACCTTTTCTAAACTGACCATTTTCCACACCTCACGTACACTAACCCCCTCGTGTCCTACACTCCTACAAAGATGATGAACAGGAATATACATTCATATTAAAAACACCATGCCCTGTCCCGACGTTGAGCCAATGCCAACAATCAGACAGCCATAATTATATATATGTATGTTCTTACATCCGAGAAGTAGATGTTATATATCTTAGAAGTTAAAAACACCCACGCTTGTCCCTAGACCTCGTATATCATTTTCCATGACGAGTATAGATATATGTAACCTGTGCTCAGTCGCCCCTTGCATTGTTCCTCTAGTAACTAAGTCTATAATATTAACTGCCACCAGCATTGATACGACATAGCGGCACTGTCCTTGTGTCGTATTGTGCCAAGTACAGATCAACCAGGTTTCATCACCTTATTAGGACGACGACTATAATGTCATCGTTCATCGATGTATGCAATCCTTAGGTTAAGTATTTTTATCCGCCATTGTGTTCACCTTTTTCCATTTACTTTCCACAATTGTCATACGTCTTCCCCTTGCCTCCTTCGTATCCACAGTCCACACTACGCCAATTTACTTCGTGTCTTACACCTCTTACCCCAACCAGAGATTGTATAAGATAACCTGGTTACCAGTATCTGTCATAAGTACCCCGAACAATAACTAAGTACCCTACGAACTGCCGCTGTTGTTGGTATATTTATATTTAATAGAAAACGCAGTTCCCAGGGCCAACTAATAGTATCCATAACCCTCGGACTGATCACATAACTCTATCTTTTCCAGACTCATATACCACCCCATAGTTGCATTCCCCGGTAGCATTTGGCTAACGTATTTTACTGCCTTTTCAAACTTCCATATCAACTGCAGCCTAATGCCACCCCCACCCCCCCACACCTTAGGGTCAAATTCCCCTATAGCCCCCCTGCATTCCCCCCCCTCTCATTATAAGACCCCGCACTTCTCTACTCTTGTCCGACCTAGTCTCTCTCTCATACCTCTTGAAGTTCCTTGAATTGTCCGTTACTAATGCTCTCCAGCTTTTTATATATATACTCCTATCCAGCCTACCTTCCCTTAGTAGGCCAGAACATTAGAACTTTACTAGCCCCTTGCATGCCATCTATTCTCTTACAACCCATTCACAACCCTGCACCCAATGGTCGTCGGTGCGAGGCTAGCTGCCTCGCCAGTAACTAACTTCTATTGCCATACTTCCAGATAAATGTGGCAGAGTTAGCAACCCAGTCTCCACCACATCCAGCAAACCCTACAATTAACAACCAGCCGAGTAAAAACCAGCTAGCTAAGGCACCTTCGGTTTTGGTATTAAGGACACCACATCTGTCTCATACACAGAGGGTTATTACAAACACTGGTGATATGGCAAGCCCCTAGCCACAGCCGCCGGACGACTATCACAGAGAGAGGGCGCCCAGCTCCCCCTTTTTGCCCACCCGAGGAGGGAGACCCCCACCCCTGCGGAGGTATACCTGGCCCCTGTTTTGACTTCCGAGTCATTGCCAGGTAGCACAGGAATTCTTCCTATCAATGAACTAACCATGCATGATTAACACCTTTACTAACCTCTATTAACTCACAATAAACCATTTACCTTTCTTGCATGCTCTGCTCACTAAATTAGCACCTCAGCTATACCATAGAATGAAGATTGAACAATCTAGTGAGACGCTCCTATCACAGCTGTCCCCATCCTCCTCGCAAAGTAGATCCAGTCTCTCTCCCCTAAATACTTCCAGTATAGCCAAAATAGTACCTCTTACTAAGGCTCAGTTATATGAAAATATAAAGGCTTTCCTATAGCCATGTGCCACAACAGTAAATACCATCTTACCTAGTCTCCATATCTATTGAGAGCTCAAATAAGTCCATAAGACTCGAGATCCCTACTGTCTACAGGGTCCAGAACCGAGCTATAAATGTAGCTCCCGCCCCCAGTCAAATCAGTTGAAAGCTAGACACCAACCAGGGGTCACTACCCTGCAGTTAACTTCTAGCTCTGCCCTTGTGTTGTTCAGGAGTGAGATTCAGAGCCGGCAGACTCCGTGGCAGATTTGGATAGAAGGACCTGCCCACGTATTTGAGAACTTCACACATATGGGCCCCCTGGACGGCCGCGGAACCAGTCGTTAGCCGCCAACATCATTGACGCAAGATAACCAGGACCAGACCCATCAGACACTACCCAAGATTCCCTTTAGCAGTACTACATATTACTGTGCTGTTTAGAGATTCACTAATTAATATTTCTACGAAGTGGCTATCTCTTTGCCCCAGTATAATTCATATAACCATTCAATTAGGAAGTGCTAAGCGTATCAGTGTTCATTATTTAACAGGCGATACTAACTCTCGTAATCAACCATATGCCCAGATATTATTACCTAGAAGGAAACCCTAGTGATATCTGAAGGTTCGCCCACTGATTTGCGTTCTATGTATTTCTGAGACAAGAATATAAAACTTAGATCAGGACCCCCTGAGGTTACTAGAATTCCCGTGCTCTAAAATACGCGTGTCTAATCTAGTCTGTGAACTACTACTTGTGCACCAGAGCTACCAGTAATAAATCTAACAGTGAATATGAATCTATAAGTAACATTGATGGTCTTCGGTATATAAACCTGTGGAATCAAAGCCAGTGATCAGAAGATTAATACCTGAACGTTGGAACGTTGGGCTCCATCCAGATCCACTTATGCTAGTGTTGTTCAATTCTATAATATTGTCTTACACAAGTATTCTGCAGTGGTATACCAATAAACGTGATCGTGTAACTTGCTACCATGTGTTTCTTTGTGTTCTCTATTCCTCATATCTTGTATTGTGCATGCAGCCTTATATACCCAGTCAATTAGAACTCACATTACCCAAGTTAAACCTGTAGAAAAACAGGGCATAACATTGGTGGCAGCGGTGGGATTACGACCAACAAAATGAACTCTTATTCATCGCATTGTTAAACATCCTCCCACCCCACATCACCGCCCATCTCGACCCGTATGGCTTATTCGAAGAACATATGCTCTCCATCAGAGAAGAATGCCTACGCAGTTCGATGAATCCCCTATCCAACCCTTCAGCCCCTATCCAAGACTCCGTGCACCCTTCCAATATTACTTCCGGTGAAAGTCCAACCCCAGTGCACTCTTCCTTGCCTCTATCCTCTCCGACCATCCCTAAATTTTCCCCTGCCCAGCCATCCACCAACGATCATCTTCCATCAATTGTGTTACCCCATAAAACCCCACACTCGACTCGCCCTCTCATGTCAAACAAACTCACCAGTCCCAGATAACCTCTAACCAGACCGAGACTGCCACCAAGAAAATTCCCCAAACTCGTCCTGTTAACAACCCCAAATCAGTACATCACTCCTCCCTCAATAACCCATCTCCTATGCCTAACTCTGCCCCCACTAATCCTCCCCAGTCCCACATAACCTTTAACCAGACCGAGACTGACACCAAGAAAATTCCCCAAATTCGTCCTATTAACAACCCCAAATCAATACATCAGTCCTCTACCAATAACCCCTGTTCTACACCTAACTCTTCCCCCACCAACCCGCCGCAGTCCCCCCAACAAATCCCGTTTCCTAACTCGCTCACCTCTCACCACCCTGACCCTCCCACATGCGCCGTTAATCCTCCCCTCACGCGTGACGACCTAGGGACCCAACTATGTTCCCCCCCTTCCCCCAGAAATGCTCAGCTATTCCCCCACCAACAAAATTTCCCTTGTGACAGTTTTCCGTCAGTAGCTCCCTTCCACCCCCCCACAATTCACACCCCTAATAAACTTCAAAACCCCACACTTGACTCACCCCCTCATGACAGACAAACCCACCAACCCCGGATAACCTCTAAACAAACCGTCACTGCCACCGACACACCCCACCACTCTGATCCTCCCACACGCGCCGTTAACCCCTCCCTCACGCGTGACCCCCACCAAAGTGGTTTCCCCCCCCTCATGCGTACCGAACACCTGCTCACCAGTCGGTCCCCCACCATCATGAGCCCAGCTAAACTTTCAACGTGTCCCCTTTCACCGTTACCCCACCCGCCCCAAATTCCACCCCCAAAGATTCCGCTCGACAAAATACCACTCCCATCCCAATCCAACCACAAAACTTTTTCCACCTTGGCTAAACCCCAAAATACTCTCTCTCTCGCCCCAAACAACATAATCAACCTCTCAACTTCAACCACTCCTCGAAATCCCATCCTTGTCTCTCCCGAAAATAAAATCAGTCCAAATTCAACCCCTCTCAAACCACAACCCTGCCTGCCCAGACCCCCCCCCACCATCTCCCTATCAAATCCCCACACCCCAAACCTCCAAACCACCCGATCATAGTAAACTCTCAACCTTCAGCCTGACTCACCCTTCCCCAAACCCCACTCACGACCACAACTCTCTACACAATTCAACCCCTCCCCAGCACCAACCTCTTCCGCAACAACAACCCCGACTCGACCTGCCCGTTTCATCTTTAAAACCCCCCTATCACTACCCCCGACCGAAACCACTTAGACCCCCCCTCCAAAACTGGCCCCGGGCCAGCATTCCTAACGACAAGAACTAACGGTATATCCACCCCGCCCTTCCAAAGTGAAAGTGAAACCCCAAGGTCAAAGCCACAACCACCACCCCCCCCCCCCCCCTATTACCAGACCGTCACCCAGACTAACGGCGACCCTAAATACCCCCCCCCCTGATGATGATGAGGATATTATTGTACTAAATTGTTTTGATTGTTTTCAATTCCTAAGCGATTGGGCATGATTCTATAAATTTACATGTTTTCCATATACTGTATATATTATTTTTTTCCCCTTAGTCATACTACTTTTCTTGTTAACCTACACTTTCTGACTATCTTTTAAATTTGCTTTATACATTGTTAAACACTTTACCTCTTCTTAATTTCCTGCGTTCTTAATTATGTTCTTTCTTAAATTTACATGTTTTCCATATACTGTATATATACAATTTTTCCCTTAGTCATACTAACTTTCTTGTTAACCTACACTTCTCTGACTATCTTTTAAATTTGCTTTATACATTGTTAAACACTTTACCTCTTCTTAATTTCCTGTGTTCTTAATTATCTGTTCTTTCTTAAATTTACATGTTTTCCATATACTGTATATATATATATACTATATTATTATTTTTTCCCTTAGTCATACTACTTTCTTGTTAACCTACACTTTTCTGACTATGCTTCTTTTTACTTCACCCTTGAGGCTCGAGGACGAGCCTATAATGAAGGAGAGGGAAGTAAAATGCCCCAGAACAAGAAGCCCACCACAGAAGCCACGAGCGAACACCACACAGAAACACCCAAAGGAAAGGTCCACAGAACGAAAGGACCAGCTGACCGAGCCAGCCATTTCAGACAGGCCCAAGCCCGCAGGGCTAAGCAGCTCCAGGCTGCACCCATTTACCTTTTCTAAACTGACCATTTTCCACACCTCACGTACACTAACCCCCTCGTGTCCTACACTCCTACAAAGATGATGAACAGGAATATACATTCATATTAAAAACACCCATGCCCTGTCCCGACGTTGAGCCAATGCCAACACATCAGACAGCCATAATTATATCTATGTATGTTCTTACATCCGAGAAGTAGATGTTATATATCTTAGAAGTTAAAACACCCACGCTTGTCCCTAGACCTCGTATATCATTTTCCATGACGAGTATAGATATATGTAACCCGTGCTCAGTCGCCCCTTGCATTGTTCCTCTAGTAACTAAGTCTATAATATTAACTGCCACCAGCATTGATACGACATAGCGGCACTGTCCTTGTGTCGTATTGTGCCAAGTACAGATCAGCCAGGTTTCATCACCTTATTAGGACGACGACTATAATGTCATCGTTCATCGATGTATGCAATCCTTAGGTTAAGTATTTTTATCCGCCATTGTGTTCACCTTTTTCCATTTACTTTCCACAATTGTCATACGTCTTCCCCTTGCCTCCTTCGTATCCACAGTCCACACTACGCCAATTTACTTCGTGTCTTACACCTCTTACCCCAACCAGAGATTGTATAAGATAACCTGGTTACCAGTATCTGTCATAAGTACCCCGAAACAATAACTAAGTACCCCTACGAACTGCCGCTCTTGTTGGTATATTTATATTTAATAGAAAACGCAGTTCCCAGGGCCAACTAATAGTATCCATAACCCCTCGGACTGATCACATAACTCTATCTTTTCCAGACTCATATACCACCCCATAGTTGCATTCCCCGGTAGCATTTGGCTAACGTATTCTACTGCCTTTTCAAACTTCCATATCAACTGCAGCCTAATGCCACCCCCACGCCCAGAGACCTTAGGGTCAAATTCCCCTATAGCCCCCCTGCATTCCCCCCCCTCTCATTATAAGACCCCACACTTCTCTACTCTTGTCCGACCTAGTCTCTCTCTCATACCGCTTGAAGATCCTTGAATTGTCCGTTACTAACGCTCTCCAGCTTTTTATATATACTCCTATCCAGCCTACCTTCCCTTAGTAGGCCAGAACAACATTAGAACTTTACTAGCCCCTTGCAGGCCATCTATTCTCTTACAACCCATTCACAACCCTGCACCCAATGGTCGTCGGTGCGAGGCTAGCTGCCTCGCCAGTAACTAACTTCTATTGCCATACTTCCAGATAAATGTGGCAGAGTTAGCAACCCAGTCTCCACCACATCCAGCAAACCCTACAATTAACAACCAGCCGAGTAAAACCAGCTAGCTAAGGCACCTTCGGTTTTGGTATTAAGGACACCCACATCTGTCTCATACACAGAGGGTTATTACAAACACTGGTGATATGGCAAGCCCCTAGCCACAGCCGCCGGACGACTATCACAGAGAGAGGGCGCCCAGCTCCCCCTTTTTGCCCACCCGAGGAGGGAGACCCCCACCCCCGCGGAGGTATACCTGGCCCCTGTTTTGACTTCCGAGTCATTGCCAGGTAGCACAGGAATTCTTCCTATCAATGAACTAACCATGCATGACTAACACCTTTACTAACCTCTATTAACTCACAAAAACCATTTACCTTTCTTGCATGCTCTGATCACTAAATTAGCACCTCAGCTATACCATAGAATGAAGATTGAACAATCTAGAGAGACGCTCCTATCACAGCTGTCCCCATCCTCCTCGCAAAGTAGATCCAGTCTCTCTCCCCTAAATACTTCCAGTATAGCCAAAATAGTACCTCTTACTAAGGCTCAGTTATATGAAAATATAAAGGCTTTCCTATAGCCATGTGCCACAACAGTAAATACCATCTTACCTAGTCTCCATATCTATTGAGAGCTCAAATAAGTCCATAAGACTCGAGATCCCTACTGTCTACAGGGTCCAGAACCGAGCCTATAAATCTAGCTCCCGCCCCCAGTCAAATCAGTTGAAAGCTAGACACCAACCAGGGGTCACTACCCTGCAGTTAACTTCTAGCTCTGCCCTTGTGTTGTTCAGGAGTGAGATTCCAGAGCCGGCAGACTCCGTGGCAGATTTGGATAGAAGGACCTGCCCACGTATTTGAGAACTTCACACATATGGGCCCCCTGGACGGCCGCGGAACCAGTCGTTAGCCCCCAACATCATGGACGCAAGATAACCAGGACCAGACCCATCAGACACTACCCAAGATTCCCTTTAGCAGTACTACATATTACTGTGCTGTTTAGAGATTCACTAATTAATATTTCTACGAAGTGGCTATCTCTTTGCCCCAGTATAATTCATATAACCATTCAATTAGGAAGTGCTAAGCGTATCAGTGTTCATTATTTAACAGGCGATACTAACTCTCGTAATCAACCATATGCCCAGATATTATTACCTAGAAGGAAACCCTAGTGATATCTGAAGGTTCGCCCACTGATTTGCGTTCTATGTATTTCTGAGACAAGAATATAAAACTTAGATCAGGACCCCCTGAGGTTACTAGAATTCCCGTGCTCTAAAATACGCGTGTCTAATCTAGTCTGTGAACTACTACTTGTGCACCAGAGCTACCAGTAATAAATCTAACAGTGAATATGAATCTATAAGTAACATTGATGGTCTTCGGTATATAAACCTGTGGAATCAAAGCCAGTGATCAGAAGATTAATACCTGAACGTTGGAAGTGGGAGACTAGGCTCCATCCAGATCCACTTATGCTAGTGTTGTTCAATTCTATTATATTGTCTTACACAAGTATTCTGCAGTGGTATATCAATAAACGTGATCGTGTAACTTGCTACCATGTGTTTCTTTGTGTTCTCTATTCCTCATATCTTGTATTGTGCATGCAGCCTTATATACCCAGTCAATTAGAACTCACATTACCCAAGTTAAACCTGTAGAAAAACAGGGCATAACAAACTAACTGTGAAAAATGAATAGTGACAATAAGGAATGAACTGGGAGAAAGGAAATTACTATATTCTTTATTCGCCCGCACTGTGAAAAACGTATAGTGAATAAGGAAAGAACTGGGAAAATCGAATAGTGAATAAGGAATGAACTGGGAAAAAAATTCCTTATTCACTATTTGCCCGAACTGGGAAAAATGAAATTTCCTTATTCACTATTCACCCGCACTGTGAAAAACGAAGTGGGGATAAGGAAAGAACTGTGAAAAACGCATAGTGAATAAGGAAAGAACTGGGAAAATCGAATAGTGAATAAGGAATGAACTTGGAAAAAAAAATCCTTATTCACTATTCGCCCGAACTGGGAAAAATGAAATTTCCTTATTCGCTATTCGCCCGCACTGTGAAAAACGAATTGGGAATAAAATACCACAGGAACGAAAATCCTGAGAGCGAAACTCCCACCCTAACGAGCCACAGGAACGAAAATCCTGAGAGCGAAAACCCCACCCCCAACGAGATCCACGGTCCCATTTCCATCCCCAATTTAGTCTCTCTCTCTCCAAATTCATTCCACATATTATACGTCTCTCAATCACAGTGTCCTAATATACAAACCACAATACTTTACTCACAGACATTCTTGATGTACCACCTAAGTATGTATTTAATTATGTAACCACCATACAGGCTATAATACTTGCATTGTGTAGGTTCGAGGCGATCTAAAAGACACCTTAGCTTCCATTTCACACCAAATCAGATCGTGATTACGTCAGCCCTGTATTTAGTTATATAACAATCATAGTCCCCCCAAATTCTAGCAATTATATGTCTCTAACCTCCCGTTGTTTTATCCACTAACTATATATATTCCCAACCTTCCTCATACCACCTCCATTTCACTAGACAAAATACCTAGGAGTAATTCCGAGATTAATTATGAAATTACACTAGACAGCCCCATAACTCACTGAGATCCACATTGCTAATTTATTGATGTACCAACTCCCTAATGTTAACATAATTTAGGGAACTTGTAAAAAGAGAAGACACCTATCTTCGTTCCCCCATTTTTAGCAGTTAGCTGTACATAACCTCACGTTGCATTGTTCGTCTGTCAATTTGTGTCCCTTGCCAGTTCTTGTATTGATTTATGCCTGTTGATTTAGATAAGTTAATTACGAGTTATGTAACAACCTTTAACCACGACGCTATACACCCGATAACCCTATGCCAGTTATTGTATTGATTTAAGCCTGTTAATTCGGATAAACTCACTATGACCAATCTGCAGACGATTATCAGGAGAGATGCAGGAAAGCTACCTCGTATCTCTCTCTCCATGACGAGTATAGATATATGTACCCCCGTGCTCAGTTGCCCCCTTGCCTTGTTCTTCTAGTAACTAAGTGTATATATAATATTAACCGGAGTATGCCACCAGTATTGATACAACATAGCGGCACTCTCCTTGTGTCGTATTGTGCCACGTGCATACCAAACCGGTTTTCATAATCTTATTAGGACGACGTTTATAATGCCGTCGTTTATGCATGTATTCACTCCTTAGGGTAACTATCTGTTATCCACGATGTTTTCTCTTTTCCACTTAACTCCGCATGTTACACACCTCTTAAAAAAAACCAGTCTTCTTTAATACAAACCACATGACTTTCCTCCTAGACATTCTTGATGTACCAACTAAGTATGTATTTCATTAGATAACCACCTTGTGGGTTATAGTACTTTCATTTGTGTAGGTGCGAAGGCGAGCTCAAAACGCCTTCGATTTCCAGTCCACAACGAACCCGATCATGATTATGTCACCCCTATAATTAATTATGTAACCCACATACCAACCCCATGCTCAGCTGTTCCTTTCTTTTGTAGTAACTAAGTATATAGATATGTACCCCCGTGCTCAGTTGCCCCTTGTCTTGTTCTTCTAGTAACTAAGTATATATATAATATTAACCGGAGTATGCCCACCGATATTGATACGACACTGTCCTAGTGTCGTATTGTGCCACGTGCATACCAACCCGGTTTCATCATCTTATTAGGACGACGGCTATAATGTCGTCATTCATGCATGTATTCAATCCTTAGGTTAATTATCTTTTATCCGCCATTGTGTTCCTCTCTTCCATTTATTTTTCCACAATTGTTATACATCTTCTAATCACCTCCTCCGTATCCACAATCCACACAACTCTGTTTTGCTTCGTGACCCTATGCTCAGTGGTACCCTGTTTTGGGTCATCCTGTCCTCTTATCCTTCATGCCCCGCTGCACACACCACCCTACCTGTTCGATCATAGGGAAATGCCACCCCTATGTCCAGCGCATTAAGGGTCACTGCCCTAGGTCACGAGCGGCGCGGCGCATAGCCTCAAACCACCCCCTTTACAATTCACAACCCTCCCCTTGTAAAGACGCCATAAGAACGTTATAACATGCCGACTCAGTTCGTTCACTAACCTCAACAAATGGAAGGTAAGGACCTATCCTTGTACCCCCCTTAACTATCCTCTAACTCCCTAGCCCCACTCACAACCTGAACCAGAACAATAGCCGGCGCGAGACTAGGACGAACCCCTCTCGTCCCCCCTTAAAAATGTAAATTTCCCCATGACTTGCATTTTCACAAAACCACTATTCTTAACACCCACGAGTGATCCTCGTACATGAAAACTAGATGTAGTGATCAACCCTAACTAGGAAGATACCTCCTGACAACCTGAACTCATATCTCAAACCAATTAACGTAAGAACTCTCGATAACCATATTCAGGGAGCGGCCTGCCCCCCCGACCCCATGGGGACCCCACCGACCCCCGCGGAGAATTACCCTGACCCGCAAGCCAGCAAATTCTTGCCAAACAACAGGTGAGTTTCCAACAGGTTATGACCTACAAATTTAAATACCTATCCAAATACCATCCTATCCCATCCTTAACCAAAACCAAAATCTTCCTTATCCCATCCTAGATTACGAATAGCATGTCAGCTAGACCAGAGAAGGATATTTAGGTGAATTGATGAATAATACCTCCCAGCCTATTCACGTAGGGCGCCAGCAAAGTAGTCCCTAAAAACCTTCACCAAATCCGCCTAAATAACTCTACTAGTACCTCATACTAGAGTTAAGATATCCACGATCATAAATCAGATAACAAGTTACTTACCGCCACATTAAAGACCCCCCTCCCTAACCCCCTAAGTTCACCAGAATAAATTAACTACTTTCATAGCACTGACATCCAATAATTCTAGAACATTCCTGAAGCTTCCTTGACCTGCCTATAAATAAGACACAGAGATAACAGTCGGGCAGTTGAATATTAGAGCCCAAAAGCAACGGCTGGCCACACTGCGTTGGCGTCTAGTCTTCCCTCCCCCCCTCAAGATTCACGATAGTTCGGCGCTCCGTAATCTGTGCAACTCTGTGAGGAAGTGATTTAACCCTTTACGAATGTTTTATTGCGATCGGGACTACCGGCAGTAATATTATATTGGTAGACAACAAATTCACAAATTATTGATTGTTTCATTAACTTCTGATAGTGCACCACCCGCTACTTGAGTTACGAACGATCATAACTCATAACTGATCTAAGGCAGAAAGATCTTGTTATGTTAGAAGGGATTATGCGAGAAACTCTTGAGTGAGGACTCTGCAAGAATAACTCCTTGGCAACAATCGACTGTCTTACCCCATCAGCAATTGTTGCCAAAAAGGTGCACAACCGCCCGCAAGAAGCCCATCTGCAAAACCTTCTCTACACTACCGGACAGCTTGGACGGCCCCAGAGCTACTGTTAACCCCCAACATCACTAACGCAAGATAACCATGAAAACTCCATCACATTGTATCTTCACAGAGTACCAGTGTTACGGTGCTATTAACTATCAACCATCCAGTGTATTCGATTGTGTCTCAACTTTCTCTGATGTTAGGAAACAAGTGATTATGCTAGTACACATTAATATATATCAGTGAAATTTAGCTTAGGCGAACTGACTCCCGTAATTATTCTTGCCATCAGGTTTAACCTGATTCGCCCTCACTGATATTTTCGGTCCGAAGTATCACCTAGACAAGTGAACATCCTAGACCAGTGCAACTAGTTACAGTTATCCCTTTACGTTTATTCTTGGGCAATAACCACATTACTTATACTTTCATCCTTGATTAACCCGGGAACTGCGGGAAGACTCTTAAGAGTTACCCCAGCGGACTGCGGGAAGACTCTTTAGAGTCAGGGAAAAAAAAATCCATTTAAAACACCCCCCAAAAAAATGTTGTTTTTGTTTTTATTTTTTTATTTATTTTTATTTTGTATTGCCCCTGGGACATGCCAAATATCAATCCTCCACCTCCCCTCCTTCCCCACTTTCCTCCCCTCCTTCAGTTATCACCTATTTTCCCTGTTATTCCCTTATTCTGTGCTAACATTAGCGAGTTGCAAGCAGGGCATTGTCATCACTGTTAGCAAGCGAGTGCAAGAGAGAGAGAGAGAGTATCGATCGACAGTCTCTCTCCAGAGGTGGAGAAAAGTGGTGGGAAGTGAGGTTGCCTCAGCCATACATTATGTAACTCCCGGCCTGTATCGCCGATTTTGACCATCCAAACGCTGTTTCCACTTGTTTTATTGTTGTAACAGGTTAATACCTTTATAATCAACCTATAATAGGCACATATGGATAAGTATTAATGCTATTTATGGTAAAATAAAGATGTTAGTGATGGGAACAGCTCAAATACATCAGCACAGGAGTGTGGTGTCTCATACCCCCCATGCGCACTTCAGAGGTTAAGAGTCATATTACCAGAGAGAGTTAACAAAGCGAAATACCTAACCTGTGTGATTCATGTACCCTACGTATCATAAAGCAATGTTATCAGAAGAATAATGCCTGAACGTTGGAAGTGGGAAGTATGTCTCTATCCAAATCCGCGATAAGTGCTGGGAGATTGTAATAAGTCCAATAACCTACCTGAGTGCTCGAACATCTATTGTTCGTGGAATTCTATTACGTACCTTCTACCTGAGTGTTATTGAGAATTAAGCTGTATTACAAACCATTTATCCGAGATTATCTATGTCCTCTGTTGATTCTCTTTATGTATTTTGCAAGAAATCCAATAACCCAGTCTTGCAGAACTCACCTATACCAAGTTAATCCTGTATAAAATCAGGGCATAACATTGGCGGCAGTGGTGGTTCTTGATTCGGATAGAAGATTTCATTGCATTGCATTTTCTTGAAGCAGTAGAGGCATGGTAACATCGAAAAATGGCAGCCTATTCTCACATTCCCATTCCGAAATACGATGGGAAGACTTACGACATAGAAACATACATGGACATTGTGAAACCAGTGCTAGATTTGGCGTATAACACGGACCGTGCAAAAATAGCCGTCCTCTTAACGCACTTGGGAAAAGCCGTTTCCCTCGTTGCCCCACAGGTAACCCCTGAACTCACCTGGGATCAATTTAGACCCATTGTAATCGATGCCATTAGGCCATCACTAGGTATTTTCGTCGCCTTTGCAAAAATTAAAGACATAAAGTTCGAAGGCGATTTAGATGCCACAATTGCCTCCATTCGCCAGCAAGTAAGAGCTGCATTCCCTGCTCTTCCCGTGGAGCAACAAAATCAAATTCTCTCTGTCTACCTCGTGCAAGTGTTACCCTTTTCCATCCTACAACACTTCACTGTGCATGACCCCGTTGATTTCCCAAAAGATCTAATCACCATACGAAAGTTTTTAGCGGCCCAACCCAAGACCAACACCCTAGCTGTCATCAAAAATCCCCCCCCCCCTCAGAAATCAACTGCACGTTTTTCACGCCCACCCAGAAAGAATCAGAATAAAGCTCCTCCTCCCTCACCTCCACCACTGTACATGATGTCACTCCGCGACGCCACCCCACCACCCCCCTCAAATTTTCCCCCACATAAAAGAACACGCTTCCATCTCTCTACCTCATCCAACCCCTCCTCAACCTCTAAAATTTTTCCTTCCCCTGCATCTCAAATTTCCACACCCCAATACATACATTCAATCCGCCCATTCCATTCATCATATCCCAACCACCGAAATCAAAAGAAACCAGCACCAACTCTGTCCACTCTCAACAACCCCACCATTTTACACAGCAAAACACCTCATCATAAACGCTCCCCCACCTCGCATCCTCCATCACTTAAGAATAACCACAAATCTCCTTCTGCTGCCATATCTACACCCAACCCCCACCCTGTTTCCCACCATGCTGCCACCCCACCTTTGAGTTCCCTCATCGCCCCAACCGCAAATCTCGACGAAATCCCGTATAACGGAAACCTAGACGCCACTCTTACCAACCTAGATAGATGTGTAAGAAATGCGAATAACGACCGAACAAAGGAACGACAAGAGCACCAAATTCTCCAAGCATTATTCAAGATCCTTCCCTTGTACATCTGGCATCATTTCCTCATCCACGGCCAGACAACCTTCCGACAGGACATCCATACCATCAGGGAAATGTTGAAGCCACACTATCGAACCCCTGCCCTGATTCCTCAACCATCTGCGAACCAAAGGTCACCTCACCTCCCTTTATCCTTTCCCTCACCTTCCACACCTAACCTCACTCTCCACCCTATCCACCAGACTTCCTCCACCAAATCCGTTCCACCCTTGCCAGAAAGTACCTGCTCCACCCCACCTCTCCCATCCTCACCACCCATCTCCGTTATCACCTGCAACAAACCCCTCAAACTCGTGGACCCCATTCAGAACTCAAAATCACCGCCGTGCATAACCCCTACCTCCTCTTCCCCCCATACCTTACCCCCCTCTTCACCATTACCCCATCTGCCCCAAATTCCACCCAAAGATCCTGCTCGACAAAATACCACGCCCATCCAAATCCAACCACAAAACTTTTTCCACCTTGACTAACCCCCAAAATACTACCCTCTTTCTCGCCCCAAACAACATATCAACCTCTCAACCTCTCCTCGAAATCCCATCCACGTCTCTCCCGACAATAAAATCAGTCTAAATTCAACCCCTCTCAAACCACAACCCTGCCTGCCCAGACCCCCCCCACCATCTCCCTATCAAATTCCCACACTCCAACCCTCCAAACCACCCGATCATCGTAACTCTCAACCTCCAGCCTTACTCACCCTTCCCACAACCCCACTCACGACCACAACTCTCTACACAATTCAACCCCTCCCCAGCACAAACCTCTTCCACAACAACAACCCCAACTCGACCTGCCCATTTCACCTTTAACCCCCCCCCCCTATCACTACCCCCGACCGCAACCCTTCAAGCCACCATCCATATCTCACGACCACAACTCTCTACACAATTCAACCCCTCCCCAGCACCAACCTCTTCCGCAACAATAACCCCGACTCGACCTGCCCGTTTCACCTTTAACCCCCCCCTATCACTACCCCCGACCGCAACCCATCAAGCCACCATCCAAAACTGCCCCCGGGCCAGCTCTCACCCAGACCCACATTCCTAACGGCAGACCTAACGGTATATCCACCCCTCCCTCCCAAATTGAAAGCGAACCCCCAAGGTCAAAGACACAACCACCACCACCACCCCTTCCAATAAACCAGACCTTCACCAAGACTCACGGCGACCCTAACTAATCCAGCCCCCCTGATGATGATAATGATGTTTATTGTACTGGATTTTCCATGGGATTTTGTTTTGTCTTGATCTCAATTCCTAAGCGATTGGGCATGATTCTATAAATTTACATGTTTTTCATATACTGTATATATTATATATTTGTTTTCCTTAGTAGTACTCCCTTTCTTGTTAGCCTACACTTTTCTTACTATCTTTTAAATTTGTTTTATACATTGTTAAACACTTTAGCTTTTCTTAATTTTCCTGTGTTCTTAATTATCTGTTCTTTCATCAAGTTCTTTTATTCTCTTTTCTCTCCTTTTCCAACATCTATGTATTTTCTTCTCTCGTTCCTTTCTTTCTTGAATAGTAACTCTCCTATTAGTTTTCAGTGTCTAGGATATATGGCCTGAGTAATCTTGTTATTTTTTTTCCTAATTTCATTATATTATTCACATTCCAGGATAAAATGTTTTAAGTTTTTGTCTCTCTTTTCCGCGCAGTCTGCTGCTAGTCGGGATGACAGTAATCTTCGTCCTCAGCGGCAGGCTGCCATTTCCCTCCAACCTAACCCCTTCACCGACCTGACCTGGCCCCCTAAACAAACCTATGTACTCCAACCTTGAGGTACGAGGTCGTACCTCATATAAAGGCGATGGAAGTAAAATACCACAGGAACGAAAATCCTGAGAGCGAAACTCCCACCCTAACGAGCCACAGGAACGAAAATCCTGAGAGCGAAAACCCCACCCCCAACGAGATCCCCGGTCCCATTTCCATCCTCGATTTAGTCTCTCTCTCTCTCCAAATTCATTCCACATATTATTCGTCTCTCAATCACAGTCTCCTAATATACAAACCACAATACTTTACTCACTGACATTCTTGATGTACCACCTAAGTATGTATTTAATTATGTAACCACCATACAGGCTATAATACTTTCATTGTGTAGGTTCGAGGCGATCTAAAAGACACCTTAGCTTCCATTTCACACCAAATCAGATTGTGATTACGTCAGCCCTGTATTTAGTTATATAACAATCATAGTCCCCCCCAATTCTAGCAATTATATGTCTCTAACCTCCCGTTGTTATATCCACTAACTATATATATGCCCAACCTTCCTAATACCACCTCCATTTCACTAGACAAAATACCTAGGAGTAATTCCGAGATTAATTATGAAATTACACTAGACAGCCCCATAACTCACTGAGATCCACATTGCTATTTTATTGATGTACCAACTCCCTAATGTTAACATAATTTAGGGAACTTGTAAAAAGAGAAGACACCTATCTTCGTTCCCCCATTTTTAGCAGTTAGCTATACATAACCTCACGTTGCATTGTTCGTCTGTCAATTTGTGTCCCTTGCCAGTTCTTGTATTAATTTATGCCTGTTGATTTAGATAAGTTAATTACGAGTTATGTAACAACCTTTAACCACGACTCTATACACCCGATAACCCTATGCCAGTTATTGTATTGATTTAGGCCTGTTAATTCGGATAAACTCACTATGACCAATCTGCAGACGATTATCAGGAGAGATGCAGGAAAGCTACCTCGTATCTCTCTCTCCATGACGAGTATAGATATATGTACCCCCGTGCTCAGTTGCCCCCTTGCCTTGTTCTTCTAGTAACTAAGTGTATATATAATATTAACCAGAGTATGCCACCAGTATTGATATGACATAGCGGCACTGTCCTTGTGTCGTATTATGCCACGTGCATACCAAACCGGTTTTCATCATCTTATTAGGACGACGTCTATAATGCCGTCGTTTATGCATGTATTCACTCCTTAGGGTAACTATCTGTTATCCACGATGTTTTCTCTTTTCCACTTAACTCCGCATGTTACACGCCTCTTAAAAAAACCCAGTCTTCTTTAATACAAACCACATGACTTTCCTCCTAGACATTCTTGATGTACCAACTAAGCATGTATTTCATTAGATAACCACCTTGTGGGTTATAGTACTTTCATTTGTGCAGATGCGAAGGCGAGCTCAAAACGCCTTCGATTTCCAGTCCACAACGAACCCGATCATGATTATGTCACCCCTATAATTAATTATGTAACCCACATACCAACCCCATGCTCAGCTGTTCCTTTCTTTTGTAGTAACTAAGTATATAGATATGTACCCCCGTGCTCAGTTGCCTCTTGTCTTGTTCTTCTAGTAACTAAGTATATTATATAATATTAACCGGAGTATGCCCACCGATATTGATACGACACTGTCCTAGTGTCGTATTGTGCCACGTGCATACCAACCCGGTTTCATCATCTTATTAGGACGATGGCTATAATGTCGTCATTCATGCATGTATTCAATCCTTAGGTTAATTATCTTTTATCCGCCATTGTGTTCCTCTCTTCCATTTACTTTTCCACAATTGTTATACGTCTTCCAATCACCTCCTCCGTATCCACAATCCACACTACTCTGTTTTGCTTCGTGACCCTATGCTCAGTGGTACCCTGTTTTGGGTCATCCTGTCCTCTTATCCTTCACGCCCCGCTGCACACACCACCCTACCTGTTCGATCGTAGGGAAATGCCACCCCTATGTCCAGCGCATTAAGGGTCACTGCCCTAGGTAACGAGCGGCGCGGCGCCTAGCCTCAAACCACCCCCTTTACAATTCACAACCATCCCCCTGTAAAGACGCCATAAGAATGTTATAACATGCCGACTCAGTTCGTTCACTAAACTCAACAAATGGAAGGTAATGACCTATCCTCTTACTCCCTAGCCCCACTCACAACCTGAACCAGAACAATAGCCGGCGCGAGACTACGACGACCCCCTCTCGTCCCCCCTTAAAAATGTAAATTTCCCCATGACTTGCATTTTCACAAAACCACTATTCTTAACACCCACGAGTGATCCTCGTACATGAAAACTAGATGTAGTGATCAACCCTAACTAGGAAGATACCTCCTGACAACCTGAACTCATATCTCAAACCAATTAACGTAAGAACTCTCGATAACCATATTCAGGGAGCGGCCTGCCCCCCGACCCCACGGGGACCCCACCGACCCCCGCGGAGAATTACCCTGACCCGCAAGCCTTGCCAAACAACAGGTGAGTTTCCAATAGGTTATGACCTACAAATCTAAATACCTATCCAAATACCATCCTATCCCATCCTTAACCAAAACCAAAATCTTCCTTATCCCATCCTAGATTACGAATAGCATGTCAGCTAGACCAGAGAAGGATATTTAGGTGAATTGATGAATAATACCTCCCAGCCTATTCACATAGGGCACCAGCAAACTTGTCCCTAAAAACCTTCACCAAATCCGCCTAAATAATAATAATAATAATAATAATAATAATAATTCTTTATTCCAGACACATAAGATAGATACAGTATAAATACAGTACGACCTAATGGTCCATATCACATACACTTCTCGTCAGAGCACAGATAATAATTATACACAAAGATATATTAATAAAGACACAATAAAATAAAAAATACAGTAGGCCTATTTACAGAATAGAGCACATATCACATTTTGTCACAATATAACACAGATAGGCTAACTAAGGCTATTGCTCAATGTTGGTTAACACCTATTGCACAGATCATTGCTCATAGTTCAATTAGACCTATATATTACATTACAGTACATACTATGTGTGCAGCAGTTTCTGCCAGTGAGATATAATACGGGATTCATAGATATGATCACTAGACCAAAGAGCTACAATCAGCGTGTTACTGGAGGATTGCAGTCGCTGCGAAAAGCTGTACACCAGTCTCCTGATGACAGCCCGACAGCACTGCACATCCAACAGTGTGCACACCATACTAGTGCTTTCATATTTAGAGAGACCAATGAACATCTTGAGTATATTATGATAGGATGTACACAGACCATTTATGGTGGCTCTCTTATACTTCCACCACAAATGGGCCGTGTACATAGAGGAACAATATGTCCGGAACAAAGTGACTTTAGTTTCCCAATTACACATGTGGAATTTTCTCAAGATGGTGTTACCACGTAAATATAGCTGTCTGCACTGACGGCCGATATCTGCATCATCTGAGCAATCGTTTGAGATAATGTGTCCCAGGTATTTTATTTTGTTTACTTCTTGAATAATTTGATTATTGAGTGAGAAATTTGGCAGTTTACTTTTATACAGTAATTTTGATCTAAATATAAGAACAGCACTTTTCAGTGGGTTGAATTTAGCACAATGTTTACTACCAAAAGATTCACATATATCAAGAAGTTTGCTCAGACCCGCAGAAGACGGTGCAATAATGACCAGATCATCAGCATACATGAGATGGTTGATGATTTTATTCCCACCATAACATCCAATCTGCTCTTTATTCAATTTATCACTTAATTCATCCATATATACTTTGAATAAGTAAGGTGAGAGAATACTACCCTGTCTCACTCCATTGGTTACTGTAAAGGAATCCGAAATAATGTTACCCCATCTTACATTAAATGTTTGATTGGCGTACCAGTACTTCAAGATTCTCAGTATATAGGATGGCACTCCCCTTGTTGCTAATTTATCAAACAGGATATTGTGGCAGACTCTGTCAAATGCCTTACTAGCATCAAGAAAGCATGCAAAAATAGAGCTGTTCATTTTGATGTACCCATCCACTAGCTCCTTCAGAGTGTAGATGCACTGGTCCGTACCATGATTCTTTTTAAAACCAAATTGATTACTATTAGTTGAGATATACACTGAAATTCTGTCTAAAATGATTAACTCTAGTATCTTACTTACAATACTGGCAAGGGCAATAGGTCTATAGTTGTCTTTTGATGTAATTTTGCCAGCCTTGTCTTTAATTACTGGTATCAAGGTAACGGACATCATAGATTCTGGTAGGAAACCATGGATTAGAAAGCTGGTAAAGCAACTGCTGAGTTTCTCCAAGAGGAGAGTGGAGGAGTACTTCAAATGTTCAGCATATATACCATCAAAACCACAGGATTTGTTAGCATCTAGCCTACTTATTGCAGCCTTGATTTTTTCACTTGTAACTTTAATTGTGTCATATTTTTCTTCTTTGTTACACTCTGTTGTAGCAGCAATGGTATTTCCTTGGTGCCCAACAGAGTTAAACAAAGTTTGGTAATGTGTTTTCCAAAGATTGGCTATGTTATTAGTACCAGAGATCCCATCTACACTAACGGGTAGAGGTGTGCAGCTATTATGCATTTTTTTAATATCCTTCCAGAAGGCCAATGTGTCTTTGCTAGCAAAGTTTTTGGCCAATGCTTCTCTTCTTAATACATTTTCATTGTTTTTTTATATATCTGATTGCATACTTGCATCTAGCCTTTAGTCTGGTGAACATGTCAAAAATGGGTCCCTGTCTCGGTTTGTTATGATCCAGCCATACACTACGAGCATCTCGGGATGCCTGGTATAGTTCTGAAACATGGTCATTCCACCCAGGTTTGTTAAAAGAGTAATTTTTGTTATGCTTGTGAAATACTATGTCACTAGCCTTAGTAAGACAAGATATAATATTATTGTACAGCTTGCTGACTTCTTCTCGATGACTAGCATTAACACAATTGGGGTAAATAACTCTACTAGTACCTCATACTAGAGTTACGATATCCACGATCATAAATCAGATAACAAGTTACTTACCGCCACATTAAAGACCCCCCTCCCTAACCCCCTAAGTTCACCAGAATAAATTAACTACTTTCATAGCACTGACATCCAATACTTCTAGAACATTCCTGAAGCTTCCTTGACCTGCCTATAAATAAGACACAGAAACAACAGTCGGACAGTTGAATATTAGAGCCCAAAAGCGACGGCTGGCCACACTGCGTTGGCGTCTAGTCTTCCCTCCCCCCCTCAAGATTCACGATAGTTCGGCGTTCCGTAATCTGTGCAACTTTGTGAGGAAGTGATTTAACCCTTTACGAATGTTTTATTGCGATCGGGACTACCGGCAGTAATATTATATTGGTAGACAACAAATTCACAAATTATTGATTGTTTCATTAACTTCTGATAGTGCACCACCCGCTACTTGAGTTACGATCGATCATAACTCATAACTGATCTAAGGCAGAAAGATCTTGTTATGTTAGAAGGGATTATGCGAGAAACTCTTGAGTGAGGACTCGGCAAGAATAACTCCTTGGCAACAATCGACTGTCTTACCCCATCAGCAATTGTTGCCAAAAAGGTGCACAACCGCCCGCAAGAAGCCCATCTGCAAAACCTTCTCTACACTACCGGACAGCTTGGACGGCCCCAGAGCTACTGTTAACCCCCAACATCACTAACGCAAGATAATCAGGAAAACTCCATCACAGTGTTACTTCACAGAGTACCAGTGTTACGGTGCTATTAACCTAAGAAGTGCGCATGGGGGGTATGAGACACCACACTCCTGTGCTGACATATTTGAGCTGTTCCCATCACTAACATCGTTATTTTATCATAAATAACATTACTACTTATCCATATGCGCCTATTATAGGTTGATTATAAAGGTATTAACCTGTTACAACAATAAAACAAGTGGAAACAGTGTTTGGATGGTCAAAATCGGCGATACAGGCCGGGAGTTACATAATGTATGGCTGAGGCAACCTCCCTGCCCTCCACCCCTCCCCTTGTCTGGAGAGACACTGTTCCGCAATAGTCTCTCTCTCGCTCTTTCCCACGCTTGGTAACAGTGATGACAACGCCCTGCTTACCAACTCGCTAATGTTAGCACGAAAATATACCACAGAATAAGGGAATAACAGGGAAAATAGGTGATAACTGAAGGAGGGGAGGTGGAGGAGTGATATTTGGCATGGCCCAGGTGAAAAAAAAAAAGAAAAAAAAAAAAAAAAATGGGTGTTTTAAATGGATTTTTTTTCCCTTACTCTTAAGAGTCTTCCCGCAGTCCGCCGGGGGAACTCTTAAGAGTCTCCCTGCAGTTCCCGGGTTAATTATCAACCATCCAGTGTATTCGATTGTGTCTCAACTTTCTCTGATGTTAGGAAACAAGTGATTATGCTAGTACACATTAATATATATCAATGAAATTTAGCTTAGGTGAACTGACTTCCGTAATTATTCTTGCCATCTGGTTTAACCTGATTCGCCCTTACTGATATTTTCGGTCCGAAATATCACCTAGACAAGTGGACATCCTAGACCAGTGCAACTAGTTACAGTTATCCCTTTACGTTAATTCTTGGGCAATAACCACATTACTTATACTTTCATCCTTGATTAAGAGTCATATTACCAGAGAGAGTTAACAAAGCGAAATACCTAACCTGTGTGATTCATGTACCCTACGTATCATAAAGCAATGTGTTCAGAAGAATAATGCCTGAACGTTGGAAGTGGGAAGTATGTCTCTATCCAAATCTGTGATAAGTGCTGGGAGATTGTAATAAGTCCAATAACCTACCTGAGTGCTCCAACATCTATTGTTCGTGGAATTCTATTACGTACCTTCTACCTGAGTGTTATTGAGAATAAAGCTGTACTACAAACCATTTATCCGAGATTATCTATGTCCTCTGTTGTTGTTGTTGTTGTTGTTCCCCAGGCTGCCTGGCCGAACAGCCCCGAGGTCCCGAGCAAGGCCAAGGCCATAGAGCGCCCCCACAAAACCCTCCCTGCTTACCACTAACAAAGCCCGGGTGACCGAAGCCACTCTAAGGCAGGGAGCTGAGGAGGGCGCGGAAACGCCCGTGAAACCAAAGCCCCACCCAAGGCCCTGTGCCCCTCAGCAATAATGAAGGGAAAGTTGAGGGGCAAGGGAAAAATGTGACGCTTTGGCTCCCAATCTGCCAACTTTTAGGTTGGCAGTAGGGAGGTCGATCCACGGAAAAGACGCCGTCACTTGAGATCTAGAAGATATATAAGTAAGAGGAACAGTCAGAGTAAGCTATGGGTATGGCAGAGATCGCTCAGCTCTCACTCTGATAGACCAGCCCATCACCACATGACTAGAACCCAATCCTCTCGGCATCAGCTAGGAAAGGCCCTAGAAAGCCGCCTTTGGCGGAGGGATAGCTCCCCTATTTCAACTCCTTTCGGAGTTGGGCACCCGCCCTATGTCCTCTGTTGATTCTCTTTATGTATTTTGCAAGAAATCCAATAACTCAGTCTTGCAGAACTCACCTATACCAAGTTAATCCTGTATAAAATCAGGGCATAACAGGGAATAAGGAAAGAACTGTGAAAAACGAATAGTGAATAGCGGCTCGCTTGGTGTAGTGACTAGCGTCTCGGACTTCCACCCAGAAGGCCCGGGTTCGCGCCCACGCTCGGCGCAGTAAAGATTTTTCACAAGCACTGAGTCGTTACCATCCCTCATGAGCAAAGGGATGGGGTAGTAGTACAGGACCCCAATGGAAATACGCCTAATCGGCCTTATTGAGCTATCCTTAGCTAGCTTAGCATGCACTAGCTTTAAGAACTATTATTATTATTATTATTATTATTAATAAGGAAAGAACTGTGAAAAAACGAATGAATATAGTGAATAAGGAATGAACTGAGAAAAACATTCCTTATTCACTATTCGACCGAACTGTGAAAAACGAAATGGGAATAAGGAAAGAACTGGGAACAAAGAATGGAGAATACGGAATTAACTGGGAAACCAGTAATTTCAATATTCCCTACACAGGTTGGATAACCCAAATTTGCCCAACAGAATATATACCCTGAATAATTTCGTTTTCTTCTAATTTGCGTCCATAGAAGACGACATTAGCGGTAACTAAAGTAATTTTTTTTTTTTTTTTAGAGTAATAATATTGTTTGCGTACCGTTTTTTAACAATAATGTTATTCCCACTTCTGTGCCCATTTGTGACTCTGATTACTGTTCGGTTGCCTCCATTTATTTCACAGAATTAGACCAAACGAACTGGGAAAATGGAATTGGGAATTAACTAACTGTGAAAAATGAATAGTGACTAAGGAATGAACTGGGAGAAAGGACATTTGTTATGCCCTGTTTTTCTACAGGATTAACTTGGGTAATGTGATTTCTAATTGACTGGGTATAGAAGGCTGCATGCACAAAACAAGGTATGAGGAATAGAGAACACAAAATAAGCACACGGTAACAAGACACACGATCACTTTTATTGATGTACACACTTCTATAGTATTCTTGATGATGATTAATATGAAGCATAAGAAGATATGAATATTCGTACAAGACAAATGATAGAATTGAACAACACTAGCATTAAGTGGATCTGGATGGAGCCTAGTCTCCCACTTCCAACATTCAGGTATTAATCTTCTGATCACTGTCTTTGTTATGCCCTGTTTTTCTACAGGTTTAACTTGGGTAATGTGAGTTCTAAATTGACTGGGTATATAAGGCTGCATGCACAATACAAGATATGAGGAATAGATAACACAAAGAAACACATGGTAGCAAGTTACATGATCACGTTTATTGATATACCACTGCAGAATACTTGTGTAAGACAATATAATAGAATTGAACAACACTAGCATAAGTGGATCTGGATGGAGCCTAGTCTCCCACTTCCAACGTTCAGGTATTAATCTTCTGATCACTGGCTTTGATTTCACAGGTTTATATACCGAAGACCATCAATGTTACTTATAGATTCATATTCACTGTTAGATTTATTCCTGGTAGCTCTGGTGCACAAGTAGTAGTTCACAGACTAGATTAGACACGCATTTTTAGAGCACGGGAATTCTAGTAACCTCAGGGGGTACTGATCTAAGTTTTATATCCTTGTCTCAGAAATACATAGAACGCAAATCAGTGGGCGAACGTTAGATATCACTAGAGTTTTAATATCTGAATAAGGTAATTACGAGAGTCAAGGTCGCCTGTTAATTAAAGAGCACTGATCGCTTAGTACGTCCCAAATGGAATGGTTAAGTATGAATTACACTGGGCAAGGTCTTAGCCACTTCGTAGAAATATTAATTAGTGAATCTAAAACAGCACAGTAATATGTAGTACTGCTAAAGGGAATCTTGGGTAGTATCTGATGGGTCTGGTCCTGGTTATCTTGCGTCCATGATGTTGGGGGCTAACGACTGGTTCCGCGGCCGTCCAGGGGGGCCATATGTGTGAAGTTCTTCAATACGTGGGCAGGTCCTTCTATCCAAATCTGCCACGGAGTCTGCCGGTTCTGGGATCTCACTCCGGAACAACACAAGGGCAGAGCTAGAAATTAACTGCAGGGTAGTGACCCCTGGTTGGTGTCTAGCTTTCAACTGATTTGACTGGGGGCGGGAGTTAGATTTATAGGCTCGGTTCTGGACCCTGTAGACAGTAGGGATCTCGAGTCTTATGGACTTAATTGAGCTCTCAATAGATATGGGGACTAGGTAAGATGGTATTTACTGTTGTGGCACAGGGCGATAGGAAGCCTTTATATTTTCATATAACTGAGCCTTAGTAAGAGGTACTATTTTGGCTATACTGGACGTATTTAGGGGAGAGAGACTGGATCTACTTTGCGAGGAGGATGGGGACAGCTGTGATAGGAGCGTCTCTCTAGATTGTTCAATCTTCATTCTATGGTATAGCTGAGGTGCTAATTTAGTGATCAGAGCATGCAAGAAAGGTAAATGGTTTATTGTGAGTTAATAGAGGTTAGTAAAGGTGTTATGCCCTGTTTTTCTACAGGTTTAACTTGGGTAATGTGAGTTCTAAATTGACTGGGTATATAAGGCTGCATGCACAATACAAGATATGAGGAATAGAGAACACAAAGAAACACATGGTAGCAAGTTACATGATCACGTTTATTGTTATACCACTGCAGAATACTTGTGTAAGACAATATAATAGAATTGAGCAACACTAGCATAAGTGGATCTGGATGGAGCCTAGTCTCCCACTTCCAACGTTCAGGTATTAATCTTCTGATCACTGGCTTTGATTTCACAGGTTTATATACCGAAGACCATCAATGTTACTTATAGATTCATATTCACTGTTAGATTTATTACTGGTAGCTCTGGTGCACAAGTAGTTTCACAGACTAGATTAGACACACGTATTTTTAGAGCACGGGAATTCTAGTTACCTCAGGGGGTACTGATCTAAGTTTTATATCCTTGTTTCAGAAATACATAGAACGCAAATCAGTGGGCGAACGTTAGATATCACTAGTTTTAATATCTGAATAAGGTAATTACGAGAGTCAAGGTCGCCTGTTAATTAAAGAGCACTGATCGCTTAGTACGTCCCAAATGGAATGGTTAAGTATGAATTACACTGGGCAAGGTCTTAGCCACTTCGTAGAAATATTAATTAGTGAATCTAAAACAGCACAGTAATATGTAGTATTGCTAAAGGGAATCTTGGGTAGTATCTGATGGGTCTGGTCCTGGTTATCTTGCGTCCATGATGTTGGGGGCTAACGACTGGTTCCGCGGCCGTCCAGGGGGGCCATATGTGTGAAGTTCTTCAATTCGTGGGCAGGTCCTTCTATCCAAATCTGCCACGGAGTCTGCCGGTTCTGGGATCTCACTCCGGAACAACACAAGGGCAGAGCTAGAAATTAACTGCAGGGTAGTGACCCCTGGTTGGTGTCTAGCTTTCAACTGATTTGACTGGGGGCGGGAGTTAGATTTATAGGCTCGGTTCTGGACTCTGCAGACAGTAGGGATCTCGAGTCTTATGGACTTAATTGAGCTCTCAATAGATATGGGGACTAGGTAAGATGGTATTTACTGTTGTGGCACAGGGCGATAGGAAGCCTTTATATTTTCATATAACTGAGCCTTAGTAAGAGGTACTATTTTGGCTATACTGGACGTATTTAGGGGAGAGAGACTGGATCTACTTTGCGAGGAGGATGGGGACAGCTGTGATAGGAGCGTCTCTCTAGATTGTTCAATCTTCATTCTATGGTATAGCTGAGGTGCTAATTTAGTGATCAGAGCATGCAAGAAAGGTAAATGGTTTATTGTGAGGTAATAGAGGTTAGTAAAGGTGTTAGTCATTCATGGTTAGTTCATTGATAGGAAGAATTCCTGTGCTACCTGGCAATGACTCGAGAGTCAAAACAGGGGCCAGGTATACCTCCGCGGGGGTGGGGGTCTCCCTCCTCGGGTGGGCAAAAAGGGGGAGCTGGGCGCCCTCTCTGATCTAGTCGTCCGGCGGCTGTGGCTAGGGGCTTGCCATATCACCAGTGTTTGTAATAACCCTCTGTGTATGAGACAGATGTGAGTGTCTTTAATACCAAAACCGAAGGTGCCTTAGCTAGCTGGTTTTACTCGGCTGGTTGTTAATTGTAGGGTTTGCTGGATATGGTGGAGACTGGGTTGCTAACTCTGCCACATTTATCTGGAAGTATGACAATAGAAGTTAGTTACTGGCGGGGCGGCTAGCCTCGCACCGACGACCATTGGGTGCAGGGTTGTGAATGTGTTGTAAGAGAATAGATGGCATGCAAGGGGCTAGTAAAGTTCTAATGTTGTTCTGGCCTACTAAGTGAAGGTAGGCTGGATAGGAGTATATATATAAAAGGTTGGAGAGCGTTAGTAACGGACAATTCAAGGATCTTCAAGAGGTATGAGAGAGAGGCTAGGTCGGACAAGAGTCGAGAAGCGCGGGTGTCTTAATGAGAGGGGGGGGGGAGAGTTCAAGGGCTACAGGGAAATTTTGCCCCTAAGGTCCCTGGGCGTGGGGGTGGCATTAGGCTACAATTGATATGGAAGTTTGAAAAGGCAGTAGAATACGTTAGCCAAATGCTACCGGGGAATGCAACTATGGGGTGGTATATGAGTCTGGAAAAGATAGAGTTATGTGATCAGTCAGAGGGTTATGGATACTATTAGTTGGCCCTGGGAACTGCGTTTTCTATTAAATATAAAATACCACCCACAGCGGCAGTTCGTAGGGGTATTTAGTTATTGTTTCGGGGTACTTATGACAGATACTGGTAACCAGGTTATCTTATACAATCTCTGGTTGGGGTAAGAGGTGTAAGACACGAAATAAATTGGCGTAGTGTGGGCTGTGGATACGAAGGAGGCAAGGGGAAGACGTATGACAATTGTGGAAAGTAAATGGAAAAAGGTGAACACAATGGCGGATAAAAATACTTAACCTAAGGATTGCATACATAGATTTATGGGGCGATGGGTCTTCAGAAGCTTAGTCTGGCAAGACAAGATGTTAGGGAATGTTAATATTAATACTTAGTTACTAGAGGAGCAATGCAAGGGGCGACTGAGCACGGGTTACATATATCTATACTCGTCATGGAATATGATATACGAGGTCTAGGGACAAGCGTGGGTGTTTTAACTTCTAAGATATATAACATCTACTTCTCGGATGCAAGAACATACATAGATATAATTATGGCTGTCTGATGTGTTGGCATTGGCTCAACGTCGGGACAGGCATGGGTGTTTTTAATATGAATGTATATTCCTGTTCATCATCTTTGTAGTTAGGAGTGTAGGACACGAGGGGGTTAGTGTACGTGAGGTGTGGAAAATGGTCAGTTTTAGAAAAGGTAAATGGGTGTGTCCTGGAGCTGTCTAGCCCTGCGGGCTTGGGCCTGTCTGGAATGGCGGGCTCGGTCAGCTGGTCCTTTCGTTCTGTGGACCTTTCCTTTGGTGTTTCTGTGTGGTGTTCGTTCATGGCTTCTGTGGTGGGCTTCTCGTTCTGGGGCATTTTACTTCCCTCTCCTTCATTATAGGCTCGTCCTCGAGCCTCAAGGGTGAAGTAAAAAGAAGCATCGTCAGAAAAGTGTAGGTTAACAAGAAAAGTAGTATGACTAAGGGAAAAAAAATAATATATACAGTATATGGAAAACATGTAAATTTAAGAAAGGGCAGATAATTAAGAACACAGGAAATTAAGAAGAGGTAAAGTGTTTAACAATGTATAAAGCAAATTTAAAAGATAGTCAGAAAAGTGTAGATTAACAAGAAAAGTATTATGACCAAGGGAAAAAAAAAAAATACTATATACAGTATATGGAAACATGTAAATTTAAGAAAGGACAGATAATTAAGAACACAGGAAATTAAGAAGAGGTAAAGTGTTTAACAATGTATAAAGCAATTTTAAAAGATAGTCAGAAAAGTGTAGGTAACAAGAAAAGTAGTATGACTAAGGAAAAAAAATAATATATACAGTATATGGAAAACATGTAAACTTATAGAATCATGCCCAATCGCCTAGGAATTGAAAAAAATAAAAAAATCAAGTACAATAATATCTTCATCATGAATGAATGAATGAATGAAAAAATTATTTAATGGGAAGTGAAGCTAGGAATCTAGGTCAAGAGTGGTAGGGAGGCTGGACTGTGGACGAGCCGGCATGACCCAACTCCTCTACCAATCCTGATTTTAAGTGAATAGTGGGGTGGATCTACCGTTAGTTCTTGTCGTTAGGAATGTGGGTCTGGGGGCGAGCTGGCCCGGGGCCAGTTTTGGAGGGGGGGTCTAAGTGGTTTCGGTCGGGGGTAGTGATAGGGGGGTTTTAAAGATGAAATGGGCCGGTCGAGTCGGGGTTGTTGTTGCGGAAGAGGTTGGTGCTGGGGAGGGGTTGAATTGTGTAGATAGTTGTGGTCGTGAGTGGGGTTTGGGGAAGGGTGAGTAAGGCTGAAGGTTGAGAGTTTACTATGATCGGGTGGTTTGGAGGTTTGGGGTGTGGGGATTTGATAGGGAGATGGTGGGGGGGGTCTGGGCAGGCAGGGTTGTGGTTTGAGAGGGGTTGAATTTAGAGTGATTTTATTTCCGGGAGAGACATGGATGGGATTTCGAGGAGTGGTTGAAGTTGAGAGGTTGATTATGTTGTTTGGGGCGAGAGGGAGAGTATTTTGGGGTTTAGCCAAGGTGGAAAAAGTTTTGTGGTTGGATTGGGATGGGAGTGGTATTTCGTCGAGCGGGATCTTTGGGGGGGGAATTTGGGGCGGGTGGGGTAACGGTGAAGAGGGGGAGGTTGATAGTTTAGCTGGGCTCATGATGGTGGGGGACCGACTGGTGAGCAGGTGTTCGGTACGCATGAGGGGGGGGGAATCACTTTGGTGGGGGTCACGCGTGAGGGGGGGATTAACGGCGCGTGTGGGAGGATCAGAGTGGTGGTGTGTGTCGGTGGCAGTGACGGTTTGCTTAGAGGTTATCTGGGGTTGGTGGGTTTGTCTGTCATGAGGGGGTGAGTCAAGTGTGGGGTTTTGAAGTTTATTAGGGGTGTGAATTGTGGGGGGGTGGAAGGGAGCTACTGACGGAAAACTGTCACAAGGGAGATTTTGTTGGTGGGGGAATAGCTGAGTATTTCTGGGGGAAGGGGGGGAACATAGTTGGGTCCCTAGGTCGTCACGCGTGAGGGGAGGGTTTACGGCGCGTGTGGGAGGGTCAGGGTGGTGAGAGGTGAGCGAGTTAGGAAACGGGATTTGTTGGGGGGACTGCGGCGGGTTGGTGGGGGAAGAGTTAGGTGTAGAACAGGGGTTATTGGTAGAGGACTGATGTATAGATTTGGGGTTGTTAATAGGACGAATTTTGGGAATTTTCTTGGTGGCAGTCACGGTCTGGTTAGCGGTTATCTGGGGTTGGTGGGTTTGTTTGACATTAACAGGACGAGTTTGGGGAATTTTCTTGGTGGCAGTCTCGGTCTGGTTAGAGGTTCTCTGGGACTGGTGAGTTTGTTTGACATGAGAGGGCGAGTCAATTGTGGGGTTTCGAAGTTTTCTAGGGGTGTGAATTGTGTGGGGGTGGAAGGGAGCTACTGACTGAAAACTGTCACAAGCTACCGACGGAAAACTGTCACAAGGGAAATTTTGTTGGTGGGGGGATAGCTGAACATTTCTGGGGTCATGTGGAAAATATGTTTTGGTAGGCCTACATAGGTAGGCATAGCTAGAATACGGCTCTTGTTGGGGGGGCTGCTGAGGGTTGGTGGGGGGAGAGGTCGGTAAACTGTCACAAGGGAAATTTTGTTGGTGGGGGGATAGCTGAACATTTCTGAGGTCATGTGGAAAATATGTTGTGGTAGGCCTACATAGGTAGGCATAGCTAGAATACGGCTCTTGTTGGGGGGGCTGCTGAGGGTTGGTGGGGGGAGAGTTCACTGGAGTTGGACTTTCACCGGAAGTCATTTTGGAAGGGTGCACGGAGTCTTGGATAGGGGCTAAAAGGTTGGATAGGGGATTCATCGAACTGCGTAGGCATTCTTCTCTGATGGCGAGCATATGTTCTTCGAATAAGCCATACGGGTCGAGATGGGCGGTGATGTGGGGTGGGAGGAGGATGTTTAACAATGCGGTGAATAAGAGTTCATTTTGTTGGTCGTAATCTTCATAGCTATACGTGGTCCTCACATATCTGTAGAGTTGTATGAGGGTCACATTTATATCCCCTTCATACTTGATCTCGTCGACTTTTATTATTTTGGGGGCGACGGGGGAACCCAAAAGTGGATCTAAAGTCCGGATCACGAAGGATCGAAACTGGTTCCAGGTACTCTCTGGCGTATTCTGTTTCACCATTTGGTGAATAAATTCTTTAAAAGTAGGCTTATCAACAAGTTGGGAAACGGCTTCTCCCAACTGTACAACATGCAAAATTGCCATGGCGATTTTTTCGCGGTCATTATGAAGTACCACATCGTACACTGGCTTTATTATGTCTAAGTAACTGGTGATATCATATGTGTTTACATCATACTTGGGAATGTGTGCGAGTGGCTGAAGATTTCGCGATGTTGCCATGCTTCTACTGTTCCAAACTTGCAGTGTAATGCAACCTTTTATCCGAATCAAGAACCACCGCTGCCGCCAATGTTATGCCCTGTTTTTCTACAGGTTTAACTTGGGTAATGTGAGTTCTAAATTGACTGGGTATATAAGGCTGCATGCACAATACAAGATATGAGGAATAGAGAACACAAAGAAACACATGGTAGCAAGTTACATGATCACGTTTATTGTTATACCACTGCAGAATACTTGTGTAAGACAATATAATAGAATTGAGCAACACTAGCATAAGTGGATCTGGATGGAGCCTAGTCTCCCACTTCCAACGTTCAGGTATTAATCTTCTGATCACTGGCTTTGATTTCACAGGTTTATATACCGAAGACCATCAATGTTACTTATAGATTCATATTCACTGTTAGATTTATTACTGGTAGCTCTGGTGCACAAGTAGTAGTTCACAGACTAGATTAGACACACGTATTTTTAGAGCACGGGAATTCTAGTTACCTCAGGGGGTACTGATCTAAGTTTTATATCCTTGTTTCAGAAATACATAGAACGCAAATCAGTGGGCGAACGTTAGATATCACTAGTTTTAATATCTGAATAAGGTAATTACGAGAGTCAAGGTCGCCTGTTAATTAAAGAGCACTGATCGCTTAGTACGTCCCAAATGGAATGGTTAAGTATGAATTACACTGGGCAAGGTCTTAGCCACTTCGTAGAAATATTAATTAGTGAATCTAAAACAGCACAGTAATATGTAGTACTGCTAAAGGGAATCTTGGGTAGTATCTGATGGGTCTGGTCCTGGTTATCTTGCGTCCATGATGTTGGGGGCTAACGACTGGTTCCGCGGCCGTCCAGGGGGGCCATATGTGTGAAGTTCTTCAATACGTGGGCAGGTCCTTCTATCCAAATCTGCCACGGAGTCTGCCGGTTCTGGGATCTCACTCCGGAACAACACAAGGGCAGAGCTAGAAATTAACTGCAGGGTAGTGACCCCTGGTTGGTGTCTAGCTTTCAACTGATTTGACTGGGGGCGGGAGTTAGATTTATAGGCTCGGTTCTGGACTCTGCAGACAGTAGGGATCTCGAGTCTTATGGACTTAATTGAGCTCTCAATAGATATGGGGACTAGGTAAGATGGTATTTACTGTTGTGGCACAGGGCGATAGGAAGCCTTTATATTTTCATATAACTGAGCCTTAGTAAGAGGTACTATTTTGGCTATACTGGACGTATTTAGGGGAGAGAGACTGGATCTACTTTGCGAGGAGGATGGGGACAGCTGTGATAGGAGCGTCTCTCTAGATTGTTCAATCTTCATTCTATGGTATAGCTGAGGTGCTAATTTAGTGATCAGAGCATGCAAGAAAGGTAAATGGTTTATTGTGAGGTAATAGAGGTTAGTAAAGGTGTTAGTCATTCATGGTTAGTTCATTGATAGGAAGAATTCCTGTGCTACCTGGCAATGACTCGAGAGTCAAAACAGGGGCCAGGTATACCTCCGCGGGGGTGGGGGTCTCCCTCCTCGGGTGGGCAAAAAGGGGGAGCTGGGCGCCCTCTCTGATCTAGTCGTCCGGCGGCTGTGGCTAGGGGCTTGCCATATCACCAGTGTTTGTAATAACCCTCTGTGTATGAGACAGATGTGAGTGTCTTTAATACCAAAACCGAAGGTGCCTTAGCTAGCTGGTTTTACTCGGCTGGTTGTTAATTGTAGGGTTTGCTGGATATGGTGGAGACTGGGTTGCTAACTCTGCCACATTTATCTGGAAGTATGACAATAGAAGTTAGTTACTGGCGGGGCGGCTAGCCTCGCACCGACGACCATTGGGTGCAGGGTTGTGAATGTGTTGTAAGAGAATAGATGGCATGCAAGGGGCTAGTAAAGTTCTAATGTTGTTCTGGCCTACTAAGTGAAGGTAGGCTGGATAGGAGTATATATATAAAAGGTTGGAGAGCGTTAGTAACGGACAATTCAAGGATCTTCAAGAGGTATGAGAGAGAGGCTAGGTCGGACAAGAGTCGAGAAGCGCGGGTGTCTTAATGAGAGGGGGGGGGAGAGTTCAAGGGCTACAGGGAAATTTTGCCCCTAAGGTCCCTGGGCGTGGGGGTGGCATTAGGCTACAATTGATATGGAAGTTTGAAAAGGCAGTAGAATACGTTAGCCAAATGCTACCGGGGAATGCAACTATGGGGTGGTATATGAGTCTGGAAAAGATAGAGTTATGTGATCAGTCAGAGGGTTATGGATACTATTAGTTGGCCCTGGGAACTGCGTTTTCTATTAAATATAAAATACCACCCACAGCGGCAGTTCGTAGGGGTATTTAGTTATTGTTTCGGGGTACTTATGACAGATACTGGTAACCAGGTTATCTTATACAATCTCTGGTTGGGGTAAGAGGTGTAAGACACGAAATAAATTGGCGTAGTGTGGGCTGTGGATACGAAGGAGGCAAGGGGAAGACGTATGACAATTGTGGAAAGTAAATGGAAAAAGGTGAACACAATGGCGGATAAAAATACTTAACCTAAGGATTGCATACATAGATTTATGGGGCGATGGGTCTTCAGAAGCTTAGTCTGGCAAGACAAGATGTTAGGGAATGTTAATATTAATACTTAGTTACTAGAGGAGCAATGCAAGGGGCGACTGAGCACGGGTTACATATATCTATACTCGTCATGGAATATGATATACGAGGTCTAGGGACAAGCGTGGGTGTTTTAACTTCTAAGATATATAACATCTACTTCTCGGATGCAAGAACATACATAGATATAATTATGGCTGTCTGATGTGTTGGCATTGGCTCAACGTCGGGACAGGCATGGGTGTTTTTAATATGAATGTATATTCCTGTTCATCATCTTTGTAGTTAGGAGTGTAGGACACGAGGGGGTTAGTGTACGTGAGGTGTGGAAAATGGTCAGTTTTAGAAAAGGTAAATGGGTGTGTCCTGGAGCTGTCTAGCCCTGCGGGCTTGGGCCTGTCTGGAATGGCGGGCTCGGTCAGCTGGTCCTTTCGTTCTGTGGACCTTTCCTTTGGTGTTTCTGTGTGGTGTTCGTTCATGGCTTCTGTGGTGGGCTTCTCGTTCTGGGGCATTTTAAAAGGTGTTAGTCATTCATGGTTAGTTCATCGATAGGAAGAATTCCTGTGCTACCTGGCAATGACTCGAAAGTCAAAACAGGGGCCAGGTATACCTCCGCGGGGGTGGGGGTCTCCCTCCTCGGGTGGGCAAAAAGGGGGAGCTGGGCGCCCTCTCTCTGATATAGTCGTCCGGCGGCTGTGGCTAGGGGCTTGCCATATCACCAGTGTTTGTAATAACCCTCTGTGTATGAGACAGATGGGAGTGTCTTTAATACCAAAACCGAAGGTGCCTTAGCTAGCTGGTTTTACTCGGCTGGTTGTTAATTGTAGGGTTTGCTGGATATGGTGGAGACTGGGTTGCTAACTCTGCCACATTTATCTGGAAGTATGGCAATAGAAGTTAGTTACTGGCGGGGCGGCTAGCCTCGCACCGGCGACCATTGGGTGCAGGGTTGTGAATGTGTTGTAAGAGAATAGATGGCATGCAAGGGGCTAGTAAAGTTCTAATGTTGTTCTGGCCTACTAAGTGAAGGTAGGCTGGATAGGAGTATATATAAAAGGTTGGAGAGCGTTAGTAACGGACAATTCAAGGATCTTCAAGAGGTATGAGAGAGAGGCTAGGTCGGACAAGAGTCGAGAAGCGCGGGTGTCTTAATGAGAGGGGGGGGGGGGGGGGAGTTCAAGGGCTACAGGGAAATTTTGCCCCTAAGGTCCCTGGGCGTGGGGGTGGCATTAGGCTACAATTGATATGGAAGTTTGAAAAGGCAGTAGAATACATTAGCCAAATGCTACCGGGGAATGCAACTATGGGGTGGTATATGAGTCTGGAAAAGATAGAGTTATGTGATCAGTCAGAGGGTTATGGATACTATTAGTTGGCCCTGGGAACTGCGTTTTCTATTAATATAAAATACCACCCACAGCGGCAGTTCGTAGGGGTACTTAGTTATTGTTTCGGGGTACTTATGACAGATACTGGTAACCAGGTTATCTTATACAATCTCTGGTTGGGGTAAGAGGTGTAAGACACCAAATAAATTGGCGTAGTGTGGGCTGTGGATACGAAGGAGGCAAGGGGAAGACGTATGACAATTGTGGAAAGTAAATGGAAAAAGGTGAACACAATGGCGGAGAAAAAATACTTAACCTAAGGATTGCATACATAGATTTATGGGGCGATGGGTCTTCAGAAGCTTAGTCTGGCAAGACAAGATGTTAGGGAATGTTAATATTAATACTTAGTTACTAGAGGAGCAATGCAAGGGGCGACTGAGCACGGGTTACATATATCTATACTCGTCATGGAAAATGATATACGAGGTCTAGGGACAAGCGTGGGTGTTTGAACTTCTAATATATAACATCTACTTCTCGGATGTAAGAACATACATAGATATATTTATGGCTGTCTGATGTGTTGGCATTGGCTCAACGTCGGGACAGGGCATGTTTTTAATATGAATGTATATTCTTATTCATCATCTTTGTAGCAAGGACAGTGCCGCTATGTCGTATCAATGCTGGTGGCAGTTAATATTAGACTTAGTTACTAGAGGAACAATGCAAGGGGCGACTGGGCACGGGTTACATATCTATACTCGTCATGGAAAATGATATACGAGGTCTAGGGACAGCGTGGGTGTTTTAACTTCTAAGATATATAACATCTACTTCTCGGATGCAAGAACATACATAGATATAATTATGGCTGTCTGATGTGTTGGCATTGGCTCAACGTCGGGACAGGCATGGGTGTTTTTAATATGAATGTATATTCCTGTTCATCATCTTTGTAGTTAGGAGTGTAGGACACAAGGGGGTTAGTGTACGTGAGGTGTGGAAAATGGTCAGTTTTAGAAAAGGTAAATGGGTGTGTCCTGGAGCTGTTTAGCCCTGCGGGCTTGGGCCTGTCTGGAATGGCGGGCTCGGTCAGCTGGTCCTTTCGTTCTGTGGACCTTTCCTTTGGTGTTTCTGTGTGGTGTTAGTTCATGGCTTCTGTGTTGGGCTTCTCGTTCTGGGGCATTTTAGTCTTTATTCACAAGTTTATATACTGGAGACTAAAATGCCCCAGAACGAGAAGCCCACCACGGAAGCCACGAGCGAGAACAACAAAGAAACGGGAACAGAAACACCCGAAGGAAAGGCCCACAGAACGAAAGGACCAGGTGAGAGCAGACGCCCCATAGATCAGCGTGAGAGAAGAAAGAAGGAGAGAAGGCACCAAGCCAACCAGTTCAGACAGGCCGAAGCCCACAGGGCTAAGCAGCTCCAAACCACACCTGCCTATCGCTTCTAACCACTGACCCTTCCCCACCTTGCGTATCCACTACCCCTCGTGTCCTACACCTCTTACCCGCCAGACTCTACCTACATGATGATGAACATGAATACACCTTAATTTAATACACCCATGCCCTGTCCCTAAGTTAAGATATCAATATCAACATACCCTAAAATACCTTGTCTTGCCAGACTAAGTTTCTGAAGACAAACCGACCCCATAAATCTATGTATGTTCTTCCATCCGAGAAGTAATATGTTAACCCCCATGTCATAATTGATAAGAAACTATAATACCCACGGGTACACCATCGTGCAACCATTACGCCTGCCCTATCTTGCCAGATCTCACGACTGAAGATGCCGCGAGCAATCCAGTAACTATATTCCTGCACAGACGAGATGGTATAGGAAATTCCATTGTTCCTGTATTGCCCAATTCTACTCCATGTTCATCAAACCAGGGAATCTTATGTAAGAACCCCTGCTCCCCCCCCCTAGATTAAGTACACGGTGATACCCTCGGGTACACCACTGTATATATAACCATTATTCCTGTAAGACCTAGACAGAGATAATGACTGAAGATGTTAGCAACCATGCAGTAACTCTAATTCTTACCCCAACCAGAGACTGTATAGATAACCCTCTTTTACCATTGTCTCGACGCATATCTACCACGAAACAATAACGAAGCTACCCCTACGAACTGCCGCTTTCTTTGGTATATATTTCATAGAAAACGCAGTTCCCAGGGACAACTAGATCAGCAAGAAATCGTGTCAACTAATAGTGTCCATAACCCATCGTATTGACGAGTAATAATACACTATGTTTTTCTCTACTTTTATCCACAGTCAAGCACACACCTACAGCTAACCTCATCTTCCCCACAGTCCACATGATTCTATAATTTCCAGACTCATATACCACCACCTATTGCTCATCCCCGGTAGCGTTTGATTAACCTACCTTCCCTGTCGTTAACCCCCAGTCTAAGATACCAACTGTAGCCTAATGCCACCCCTACGCCCAGAGACCTTATGGTCAAACTTCCACGTAGCCCCCCTTAACCCTCTCCCTCTCGTTAACCCCCCACGCTCCTCGACTCCCTCCTCACCTAGCTTCTCCACCATACCCCCGGAATATCCTTAACTTTTCCGTTACTAACATTCTCAAACCTTTTGTATATATACTCCTATCCAGCCTACCTTCCCCCAGTAGGAAGGAACACCATTAGAACTTTACTAACCCTTTGCATGCCATCTATTCCCTCACAACCCATTTACAACCCTGTACCTAATGATCGTCAGTGCGAGGCTAGCCGCCTCGCCAGTGACTAACCTCTATTGCCATACTTCCAGATAAATGTGGCAGAGTTAGCAACCCAGTCTCCACCACATCCAACAAACCATGCAATTAACAACCCAACCAATTAAACCAGCTGATCAAGGCACCTTCGGTTTTGGTATTACGAACACCCACATCTGTCTCATAAACAGAGGGTTATTACAAACACTTGTAATATGGCAAGCCCCCAGCCACAGCCGCCCAGACGACCATCACAGAGAGAGGACGCGCGCCTACCCCTTTCACCCACCCGAGGAGGGAGACCCCTACCCCTGCGGAGGTACACCTGACCCCTGTTTTGACTTCCGGGTCATTGCCAGGTAGCACAGGAATTCTTCCTATCAATGAACTAACCATGTATGACTAACACCCTTACTAACCTCTATTAACCCACAATAACCCATTAACCTTTCTTGCATATCCGATAACCAAATTAGCACCTCAGCTATACCATAAAATGAAGACTGAACATTCTAAGAGAGACGCTCCTATCAAAGATGTCCCAAACCTCCTCGCAAAGTAGATCCAGTCTCTCTCCCCTAAATACTTTCAGTATAGCCAAAATAGTACCTCTTACTAAGGCTCAGTTATATCACATTATGAAGGCTCCATACAGCCATGTGCCACAACAGTAATCACCACCTTACCTAGTTCCCGTATCAATTGAGAGCTCAAATAAGTCCATCAAAACTCGAGATCCCTATTGCCTACAGGGTCCAAAACCGAACTTATAAACCGAGCTTCAGCCCCCAGTAAAATCAGTTGAAAGATAGACACCAAACAGTGGCGGGTCCCTTGTGTTGACCTCTAGCTCTATCATTGTTTGTTCCTGAGAATTGAGTTCCAGAGACTGCAGAGTCCGTGGCAGATTTAGATAGAAGGATCTGTCCACGTAAAAGAAATCTACGTACACCTTATAACCTTCATACAGACCGGGAAGCTGAGCGATCGACGTGAGATGCGCTTGGCGTTAATTCCGATCCAGATTGACAGGAAGATCCTAATATCTGTGATTCAGGTCTAGAAACCAGAGGGTATATAAGAGTGTAACCAGCAACGATCACTAAGAGATCCGTCTTGAGAACTTTCTACATATGGACCATCTGGACGGCCGCGGAACCAGTCGTTAGCCCCCGACATCACGGACGCAAGATAACCAGAACCAGACCAATCAAATACTACCCAAGATTCACTCTATCAGTGCTACAGTGTTACAGTGCTATTTAGAGACTCACTTATTAATATTTCTATGAAGTGGCTATATCTTTGCCCCAGTATAATTCATATATAACCATTCAATTAGGAAGTGCTAAGCGTATCAGTGTTTATTAATTAACAGGCGATATTAACTCTCGTAATTACCCATATATCCAGATATTATTACATAGAAGTGAAACCCTAGTGATATCTGATGTTCGCCCACTGATTTGCGTTCTATGTGTTTCTGATACAAGAAGATAAAACTTAGATCAGTACCCCCCTGAGGTTACTAGAATTCCCGTGCTCTAAAATACGCGTGTCTAATCTAGTCTGTGAACTACTGCTTGTGCACCAGAGCTACCAGTGATAAATCTAACAGTGAAAATGAATCTATAAGTAACATTTATGGTCTCCAGTATATAAACTTGTGAATAAAGCCAGTGATCAGAAGATTAATACCTGAATGTTGGAAGTGGGAGACTAGGCTCCATCCAGATCTACTTAATGCTAGTGTTGTTCAATTCTATCATTTGTCTTGTACGAGTATTCATATCTTCTTATGCTTCATATTAATCATCATCAAGAAAACTATAGAAGTGTGTACATCAATAAAAGTGATCGTGTGTCTTGTTACCGTGTGCTTATTTTGTGTTCTCTATTCCTCATACCTTGTTTTGTGCATGCAGCCTTCTATACCCAGTCAGTTAGAACTCACATTACCCAAGTTAATCCTGTAGAAAAACAGGGCATAACATTGGTGGCAGCGGTGGTTCTTGATTCGGATAAAAGGTTGCATTACATTGCAAGTTTGGAACAGCCAGAAGACGATAACATCATGGCACACCGTTCTCACATCCCCATCCCACATTATGATGGGAGACTTACGAGATCGAAACGTTCATGGACATAGTGAAACCCATACTTGACCTAGTTTACACCACGGACGCAGAAAAGATAGCTGTGACATTAACGCACGTGGGAAAAGCTGTTTCACTGGTTGCCTACCAAGTGCACCCTGCTCTCACATGGGACGAATTTCGGCCAATAGTGATAGAGGCCATTAAGCCTTCGTTGGGCGTTTTCGTGGCCCACACCCGTATCCAAGACACTAAATTCGAACGCGATCTAGATGCCACAGTGAATAAGATCGCCCAACATATCAAAGTGTCTTTCCCCACATTGACCAGAATCCAGCAAGAACAGCAGATTCTGGTCAACCTTGTATCAATATTGCCCTCAGCAGTAAAGGATCATTTCCGTGTGCACGATTTCGTCGGATATTAAAAAGATCTCATCACGATCCGACGTATTTTGGCCGTGCGCATAGAAACACCCACTCAAATCGCTGTAATCAAGAGGTTCCCCACACACCCGCAGCACCTCGACAACCAAAACCCCAAGGCTCAAACCTTCAACTCCAAGAATGCCTACCCATCCTCATCCTTCCACAACAAACCTACCTACCCTTCCGGCAAGCCCCAACCCAGTAGGCTCCGGTTCCAACCTACCCAGCCACGCAGAATCTTCAACCGGAACAAAACCTACAACACCTACCAAAGTAAGAACCCTACATTAGTGATTATCAACCCCTATGATTTCCCTGCCTGTAGTGCTAAGTGTGCCCTCCATCAAATTCGTGACTCTGCCAAACCTCGCCCCTTTACTCCTCGCATTTCTGTAAGTTGGGACAAGAGGAAGAAATGGAGGAAATGCACACCGAAGACATAGCCCATATCATGACCTCAGACGATACCGAGGAAACCCTGGAGGAGGTAGATACCGACTCCCAGGATTTTTAAAGTATCCCCCGCCCACGATGGCCTCGGCGGAGGATGCCATAACTGATCGCAATGCCCCCATTTACTACATGGACAAAATCAAGGACATTCCTGTCCGCTTGTTAATCGACACAGGAGCTGCTAAGTCATGTTTGTTCAAGTCTTATTATGATCAACACCACCGACTATTTGGCCCCTTGTTACCTACCAAATCAGAACTAATCTCAGCTGCTGATACCTACTTAAATCTCCTAGGAGACACTTTGTTATCACTCGTTCACAGTATTTTCCTCCCACTGTAAACATTACGATGGTTTCCTTGGACTTGATCCCCTTCAAAAACTCCAGGCCCAGGTTGACTGCGGCCAGAGGCGGATCTCATTCCAAAATAAAATCCAACCCAAAGCCTCTGACAAACCAATCACGCAGAAACCAGTTCACAAAAAGAAAAAACACCTCCACCCTCAACAAACTCTGAGTCAAGATTACCAAGTTGCAGCTAGCACTAAGGTAACTCCTAACCCCCCCCCCCCCCTTGCCCCGAGTTCTCTCAAAATATCACTCATTCCGTTGAAAAAATGCCTCAACAAACGAAAGAAGACAAGTCCAAGCAACTCAATGATGTAAACCCCCCCATTTCTCCTAACTCTGTCCAGGATCAATCCTCCCATGTTTCCAGGACAGACTCTTATGTATGTAAAAACCATTCTACCAAATATTTATGTACACATGTTTCCAGGGAAAATGCCGACCTATGTACCCAACAATGTTTTCCCCATGCCCCCAGAAATGCTCAGCTATTCCACAACCAAAAAAATTTCCCTTGGGACAGCTTTCCACCCCCACACAATTCACACCCCTAAAAAACTTCAAAATCCCACACTTGACTCACCCCCTCATGACAGACAAACCCACCAATCCCATATAACCTCTAAACAAACCGTCACTGCCACCGACAAAACTCCCCAAATTCGTCCTTTTAACAACCACAAATCAGTACATCAGTCCTCCACCAATAACCCATGTTCTATACCTAACTCTTCCCCCACCAACCCTCCGCAGTCCCACCAACAAATTCCGTTTTCTAAATCACTCACACCTCACCACTCTGATCCTCCCACACGCGCCGTTAATCCCCCCCTCACGCGTGACCCCCACCAAAGTGATTCTTCCACCCCCCCCCTCATGCGTACCGAGCACCTGCTCACCAGTCGGTCCCCCACCATCATTAGCCCAGCTGTAGTTCAAGATAAATGTCAAATTCCCCCCCGCCATCAAAAATGGGTTAACCTTCGACCCATACCCCAAACTCACATGATATTTTCCCCCACTACCACGTCCACCAACCCCAATCATTGCCTCCTACAACCCGCCATCATTTCCGCTCGCATAAACCACATTCTATTGGCCAATATCTCTGAAGAATCCCTGACATTACCAAAAGGCCTCATCATAGGAGACCTCAAAACATTTGATGACCTCCCCATAGATTCCAATGAAACCCCTACCAGTCTCAAATTACCCCCTCTCCCTGACACATTATCCGACCACCAAAAACACAGCATGTACGAACTATTGCTAGAGTTCAGTGACGTATTTGCCCAACAACCCACTGAAATAGGACAGACCGATGTTGTACAACACATCATTAACACCACAGGCCCCCCCATAAGACAACCATCCCGTAGAAAAAATCCCATTCAACGCCAGGAAGAGGAACGCCAAGTCCAAGAGATGTTAGAGGCCGGAATTGCTACCCCGTCCATCAGCCCCTGGTTGTCCTAGTAAAAAAGAAAGAAGGGTCAACCCGTTTTTGCGTAGATTACAGGAGATTGAATGACGTAACCATTAAGGACGCTACGCCATTACCCAGGATAGACGATTCCCTTGACTCCCTATACAGATCCAGATGGTTCACTACCCTCGACTTGCAAGCAGGGTATTGGCAAGTGCCCATCAAGGCAGAGGACCAAGAAAAAACAGCATTCTCCACTAGTGGTGGCCACCACTACGAATTTAACGTCCTACCTTTTGGCCTCTGCAACGGACCCGCCACTTTCTCCCGTTTGATGGAAGCAGTATTACATGGCCTTACCTGGGAAACCTGCCTAGCGTATCTAGACGATATCATTGTGTACTCACAAACCTGGGAAGAACACCTCCTCAGGTTGAAACAAGTTCTTCAAAGAATCCGAGCCGCCGGGCTGAAATTGAAACCCTCAAAATGCGAGATTGCACGAAATAAGGTAGATTTCCTCGGCCACGTAATATCTGAACATGGCATTGCACCACACCCCAAGAAACTTCAAGCCATACAAAACCAACCCCCACCCACCACCGTTAAAGGAGTACGTTCTTTTCTAAGTTTAGCCACATACTACAGACGTTTCGTCCCACACTTTGCCGCAATAGCCAGACCTCTCCACCAACTCACCCACTTGGACACCACATTCACCTGGACACCTGAAAGAGACCTCGCTTTTAACACTTTGAAACAAAAGCTGATCCAAGCCCCTATTGTCACTTTCCCTGATTACCATAAACCTTTCAATCTTTATACCGACGTATCTCTGTACGCCATTGGTGCAGTTTTAGCTCAAGTAAGAGACGGAGAGGAACATGTGATAGCGTATGCCAGCTCCACACTCAACCAAGCCCAACAGAATTATGCAGCCACCAAGAGAGAGTGCCTAGGGATCATTTGGGCACTCAACCACTTCGGGTCATTTGTGTTGGGCGCGAAACTAGATATAATAACCGACCATCAATCTTTGCAATGGTTGCGTAGGTGCGAAACCAACTTAGCCATCTTGGTACGCTGGAGAGAGACACTAGAGGACTACGATTTTACAATACAGTATCGTCCAGGTAAACTTCACACCAATGCAGACGCCCTGTCACGTTTGCCAGTACCGAAAGACCCCCCCACCAACCTAGCCGCCTTACAAAACACTGAGCTCTTACATACCCCCATCAACCAACATAATTCCCCCCCAGCCCCCTCACTAATTCAATCTTGGGAATCAAGGATCAGACCACCCTGGATACCGTTAAATATCTTCAAGAAACTGACTCGCTGGGGAGATCAACTTGCCACAGACTCCGGTCACATAGTCCTAGACCCCACCATTGCCCACGACTACATGATTGCCATCCACGAGGGAAACGGCATACACCTTGGACAAAAGAAAATGTTAAAAATCTTCGCGGATCAGTACTGGACCCCCAACCCCTCCAAGATTGCACAACGCGTGACAGAATCCTGCAAACCTTGTTTATTGGGGAAGGATAGATCACGCACCCCAGGCCCAGCTGATACCATTTCTGCCAACAAACCGTTCCAAGTCCTATCCCTCGACATCATGGGCCCGTTTCCTTCTTACGCTGGCAACCGCTATATCGTCACATTTGTTGACGTATATTCAAAATTTTAATAGCCTGCCCAGTTAAAGACCACACAGCCACCACAGTCGCCGCACTGCTTGCCACAGAAGTGTTCCCTATATTCGGCTTTCCCCTTGCTCTTTTATCCGACAATGCCCCCGAATTTAGTGGACACGTTTGGCACCAGTTCACCCAACAATGCGGTATTAAGATCAAACACTCATCCCCGTACTGGCCTCAAGGAAATGCTATATGCGAACGCAGCCATCGCACCATCAACAACCAGTTACGTACCAAAATGATTGCTCTTAACACCTCAGACTGGCCATCACAGATAAAAATTATACAATGGGGCATGAACACCTGTCCCCGAGAAGACGGTATTTCACCTCATGAACGTGTTTACGGCGTACCCTCCCTGTTACTGCCATTCCACCATCACGCTCACCTCCCCTCCAACACCTCCACAATTGACCCATTGCAACATCTGCAAAACACCCTCCATACCGCCCAAACCTGTCAAAACTCCAAAAATGATAACCCCGATGATAAAAACTCTTTCGCCATCCATGACACCGTAATGGTAGCCAACCTCCCTGTCACCAACAAATTAGGCCCTCGCTATGTCGGACCCTACACCATCATCAATGTCCGAAATGCCTATCAAGTCATCATTGATTATCACGGCGTGACTCGCACGTTCAGAAATAGATTCGTCCGAGCATTTAAACCTCTAAAACCACAAGACATTACCCCACCCCACATGTCCGACCCTGAATTGAACACCCCTACTACCCCTCCCACTCAGGCTATAAATGTTCCCCTACAAACCCCTAAAGGCCTAAACCCTCCAGCACAGAACCTGCCGATCATTCCTCAACATATCCCACAAACTAACCTCCCCAAACCCGAAGCCCCCACTATCACACCTTCCTCCACCATGACCAATTCCTTCACTTCTGATAGTCAAGTACCTCCCCAAAATATCAAAGTACGAAAACCTCCACCCACAACCCCGACCACAACAGAAACCCTCCCGTCTAGCCCTGAAGTACCTCCACCAGGCACCACAGTAAGAAAACCACCACCCCCACCTAAAACCAAGTACACACCCAACCGCACCACACAATCTACCCCAGTCACCTCACGCTACAACTTACGCCCACGACTGAAATCCTTTAAACCCTCCAGAAAACACACCCTGATAACAAAGTTCCGTAGAGCTGCCAGACCACTATCCTCCTCCTCCTCTTCTTCTTCGTCGAATTCTCCTCCACAAAGGGAAAGAAGACGAATAATCACAAGCAAACACCATCACCCCTCTAACTATATTCCAAAAATAACCACCCCCACCCTCCCACGAAAGCAAATACCTTCCCCTTCAACCTCATCCCCTCTCAACCCCCACCTCATCACCCCGAATGACCTTCTAGATCTGCCCCCCGACCAAACTCCCACAAAACCAACTATTTCCACCATCAAATCACCAACCCCACCAAAGAACGCACCCAACACACTTTCCTACCCCCAACCCTCCCAATTAAACCTCCACTCACTACCCACTCGTCTAGCCCCCCCCGCATCCACCCCTTTCCCCTCCACTATCCCTGCGACCCCACCCACGCATCAACCAACCTCATCATCTCATAAAACCCCCAACCAACCTCCCCCTAAAGACTACCCTATGCCAACAAACCAACCCCTCCTCACCCACCACGTCTACCACACAAGTATCTCCCAACCAAAGCCCCTCCAAAATGACGTACCCGACCTCCACACCCCCACTTAAATCCCCCCACAAAGTCGCCTCTCCGAGAACCCCCATCAATACCCCCACCCAATCCTCTCCCATTCCTCCTACCACCCTCACTCGACAAAAACCTCCACACGCATCTACCTCTCAAATAACCCCCTACATCACCCCCACTAAATGTCCTCCACCTGTAAAGCGTTCTTCCCCTCAATATAAAACATCGTCGAGCGACTCAAGTCCCACTACAAAAATCTACCTTCCCACCAGAACCTCCAAAGGTAGAATCATCAACAGACCCATCAGATTTGAAGAGAGTTATGTAAAAACAAAACCCCTTTCTTCCACTAAAAGCCCAAGCCACACAACACACACACTCCCTCTTTCTCACACACCTCCATCACGCACCTTACCTAAACCAATATTGCACATTGCCTCCATATATTTTCCCAGCCTGCAACACCACCCAAGACAACCCCAAAAAGCCCAGACTCATATACCCCCTTCACCCCCAGCTCCGCCTTCACGCGTTAGTCCCTCCCCTTCAGTTGTTAATCCCTTCACCACACTGAAGAGGCCTCCTGTCAGTCCCACACACCTCACTCAATACCTTACCTCCACCATGAACACATCCACACCATTCGTCGCTCCCGTCCCTACCCCCACTGAGGACGAATGCACACCGATCATAAGACGTATTAAATTAAAAACGTCCACAGGACGCTTAGCCCGTCTACAACGGCCACATCAAGCCCGGGCAGCCACCCTCCACAACACCGAAGACACATTCCTACAGGTCTACATAGACCTGCACAAGAAACCTGACCCTCGCTCTCTTGCCTGGTGGGACCTTCTACACACCCTCCAAATGACCCACCATGACTATACTTCTCTTTACTTCACCCTTGAGGCTCGAGGACGAGCCTACAACGAAGGAGAGGGAAGTAAAATGCCCCAGAACGAGAAGACCACCACGGAAGCCACGAGCGAGAACAACAAAGAAACGGGAAAAGAAACACCCGAAAGAAAGGCCCACAGAACAAAAGGACCAGGCGAGAGCAGACGCCCCATAGATCAGCGTGAGAGAAGAAAGAAGGAGAGAAGGCACCAAGCCAACCAGTTCAGACAGGCCAAAGCCCACAGGGCTAAGCAGCTCCAAACCACACCTGCCTATCACTTCTAACCACTGACCCTTCCCCCACCTCCCGTATCCACTACCCCTCGTGTCCTACACCTCTTACCCGCCAGACTCTACCTACATGATGATGAACATGAATACACCTTAATTTAATACACCCATGCCCTGTCCCTATGTTAAGATATCAATATCAACATACCCTAAAATACCTTGTCTTGCCAGACTAAGTTTCTGAAGACAAACCGCCCCCATAAATTTATGTATGTTCTTCCATCCGAGAAGTAATATGTTAACCCCCATGTCATAATTGATAAGAAACTATAATACCCACGGGTACACCATCGTGCAACCATTACGCCTGCCCTATCTTGCCAGATCTCACGACTGAAGATGCCGCGAGCAATCCAGTAACTATATTCCTGCACAGACGAGATGGTATAGGAAATTCCATTGTTCCTGTATTGCCCAATTCTACTCCATGTTCATCAAACCAGGGAATCTTATGTAAGAACCCCTGCCCCCCCCCCCCCCCACCTAGATTCATTTTCACTGTTAGATTTATCACTGGTAGCTCTGGTGCACAAGTAGTAGTTCACAGACTAGATTAGACACACGTATTTTAGAGCACAGGAATTCTAGTAACCTCAGGGGGGTACTGATCTAAGTTTTATATTCTTGTATCAGAAACATATAGAACGCAAATCAGTGGGCGAACATCAGATATCACTAGGGTTTCACTTCTATGTAATAATATCTGGATATATGGGTAATTACGAGAGTTAATATCGCCTGTTAATTAATAAACACTGATACGCTTAGCACTTCCTAATTGAATGGTTATATATGAATTATACTGGGGCAAAGATATAGCCACTTCATAGAAATATTAATAAGTGAGTCTCTAAATAGCTCTGTAACACTGTAGCACTGATAGAGTGAATCTTGGGTAGTATTTGATTGGTCTGGTCCTGGTTATCTTGCGTCCGTGATGTTGGGGGCTAACGACTGGTTCCGCGGCCGTCCAGATGGTCCATATGTAGAAAGTTCTCAAGACGGATCTCTTAGCGATCGTCGCTGGTTACACTCTTATATACCCTCTGGTTTCTAGACCTGAATCACAGATATTAGGATCTTCCTGTCAATCTGGATCGGAATTAACGCCAAGCGCATCTCACGTCGATCGCTCAGCTTTCCGGTCTGTATGAAGGTTATAAGGTGTACGTAGATTTCTTTTACGTGGACAGATCCTTCTATCTAAATCTGCCACGGAGTCTGCAGGCTCTGGAACTCAATTCTCAGGAACAAACAATGATAGAGCTAGAGGTCAACACAAGGGACCAGCCACTGTTTGGTGTCTATCTTTCAACTGATTTTACTGGGGGCTGGAGCTCGGTTTATAGGTTCGGTTTTGGACCCTGTAGGCAATAGGGATCTCGAGTTTTGATGGACTTATTTGAGCTCTCAATTGATACGGGAACTAGGTAAGGTGGTGATTACTGTTGTGGCACATGGCTGTATGGAGCCTTCATAATGTGATATAACTGAGCCTTAGTAAGAGGTAGCCTACTATTTTGGCTATACTGGAAGTATTTAGGGGAGAGAGACTGGATCTACTTTGCGAGGAGGTTTGGGACATCTTTGATAGGAGCGTCTCTCTTAGATTGTTCAGTCTTCATTCTATGGTATAGCTGAGGTGCTAATTTGGTTATCAGAGTATGTAAGAAAGGTTAATGGGTATTTGTGGGTTAATAGAGGTTAGTAAGGGTGTTAGTCATACATGGTTAGTTCATTGATAGGAAGAATTCCTGTGCTACCTGGCAATGACCCGGAAGTCAAAACAGGGGTCAGGTGTACCTCCGCAGGGGTAGGGGTCTCCCTCCTCGGGTGGGTGAAAGGGGTAGGCGCGCGTCCTCTCTCTGTGATGATCGTCTGGGCGGCTGTTGCTGGGGGCTTGCCATATTACAAGTGTTTGTAATAACCCTCTGTTTATGAGACAGATGTGGGTGTTCATAATACCAAAACCGAAGGTGCCTTGATCAGCTGGTTTAATTGGTTTGGGTTGTTAATTGCATGGTTTGTTGGATGTGGTGGAGACTGGGTTGCTAACTCTGCCACATTTATCTGGAAGTATGGCAATAGAGGTTAGTCACTGGCGAGGCGGCTAGCCTCGCACTGACGATCATTTGGTACAGGGTTGTGAATGGGTTGTGAGGGAATAGATGGCATGCAAAGGGTTAGTAAAGTTCTAATGGTGTTCCTTCCTACTGGGGGAAGGTAGGCTGGATAGGAGTATAGATACAAAAGGTTTGAGAATGTTAGTAACGGAAAAGTTAAGGATATTCCGGGGGTATGGTGGAGAGGCTAGGTGAGGAGGGAGTCGAGGAGCGTGGGGGGTTAACGAGAGGGAGAGGGTTAAGGGGGGCTACGTGGAAGTTTGACCCTAAGGTCTCTGGGCGTAGGGGTGGCATTAGGCTACAGTTGGTATCTTAGACTGGGGGTTAACGACAGGGAAGGTAGGTTAATCAAACGCTACCGGGGGATGAGCAATAGGTGGTGGTATATGAGTCTGGAAATTATAGAATCATGTGGACTGTGGGGAAGATGAGGTTAGCTGTAGGTGTGTGCTTGACTGTGGATAAAAGTAGAGAAAAACATAGTGTATTATTACTCGTCAATACGATGGGTTATGGACACTATTAGTTGACACGATTTCTTGCTGATCTAGTTGTCCCTGCGAACTGCGTTTTCTATGAAATATATACCAAAGAAAGCGGCAGTTCGTAGGGGTAGCTTCGTTATTGTTTCGTGGTAGATATGCGTCGAGACAATGGTAAAAGAGGGTTATCTATACAATCTCTGGTTGGGGTAAGAATTAGAGTTACTGCATGGTTGCTAACATCTTCAGTCATTATCTCTGTCTAGGTCTAACAGCAATAATGGTTATATATACAATGGTGTACCCGTGGGTATTATAGTTTCTTATCAATTATGACATAGGGGTTAACATATTACTTCTCGGATGGAAGAACATACATAGATTTATGGGGGCGGTTTGTCTTCAGAAACTTAGTCTGGCAAGACAAGGTATTTTAGGGTATGTTGATATTGATATCTTAACTTAGGGACAGGGCATGGGTGTATTAAATTAAGGTGTATTCATGTTCATCATCATGTAGGTAGAGTCTGGCGGGTCAGAGGTGTAGGACACGAGGGGTAGTGGATACGCGAGGTGGGGGAAGGGTCAGTGGTTAGAAGCGATAGGCAGGTGTGGTTTGGAGCTGCTTAGCCCTGCGGGCTTCGGCCTGTCTGAACTGGTTGGCTTGGTGCCTTCTCTCCTTCTTTCTTCTCTCACGCTGATCTATGGGGCGTCTGCTCTCACCTGGTCCTTTCGTTCTGTGGGCCTTTCCTTCGGGTGTTTCTGTTCCCGTTTCTTTGTTGTTCTCACTCGTGGCTTCCGTGGTGGGCTTCTCGTTCTGGGGCATTTTAAAATTTCTATATTCTCTATTCGCCCGCACTGTGAAAAACGAATAGTGAATAAGGAAAGAACTAGGAAAATCGAATAGTGAATAAGGAATGAACTGGGAAAAAAATTCCTTATTCACTCTTCACCCGAACTGGGAAAAATGAAATTTCCTTATTCACTATTCACCCGCACTGTGAAAAACGAATTGGGAATTAGGAAAAACTGTGAAAAATGCATAGTGAATAAGGAAAGAACTGGGAAAATCGAATAGTGAATAAGGAATGAACTTGTAAAAAAAATCCTTATTTACTATATATTCGCCCGAACTGGGAAAAATTAAATTTCCTTATTCGCAATTCACCCGCACTGTGAAAAACGAATTGGGAATAAGGAAAGAACTGTGAAAAACGCATAGTGAATAAGGAAAGAACTGGGAAAATCGAATAGTGAATAAGGAATGTACTTGGAAAAAAATTCCTTATTCACTATTCGCCCGAACTGGGAAAAATTAAATGTCCTTATTCACTATTCACCCGAACTGTGAAAAACGAATTGGGAATAAGGAAAGAACTGGGAAAAAAGAATTGGGAATACAGAATAAACTGGGAAACCAGTAATTTCAATATTCCCTACACAGGTTGGATAACCCAAATTTGCCCAACAGAATATACACCCCAAATAACTTCGTTTTATTCTAATATGCGTCCATAGAAGACGAAATTAGCGGTAACTAAAGTAATATATATATATATTTTTTAGAGAAATAATATTGTTTGCGTACCTTTTTTGAACAATAATGTTATTCCCACTTCTGTGCCCATTTGTGACTCTGATTACTGTTCGGTTGCCTCCATTTATTTCACAGAATTAGACCAAACGAACTGGGAAAATGGAATTGGGAATAAACTAACTGGGAAAAATAAATAGTGAATATAAGGAATGAACTGGGAGAAAGGAAATTTTTATATTCTCTATTCGCCCGCACTGTGAAAAACGAATAGTGAATAAGGAAAGAACTGGGAAAATCGAATAGTGAATAAGGAATGAACTGGGAAAAAAAATCCTTATTCACTATTCGCACGAACTGGGAAAAATGAAATTTCCTTATTCACTATTCGCCCGAACTGTGAAAAACGAATTGGGAATAAGGAAAGAACTGTGAAAAACGAATAGTGAATAAGGAATGAACTGTGAAAATCGAATAGTGAATAAGGAATGAACTGGGAAAAAATTCCTTATTCACTATTCACCTGAACTGGGAAAAATGAAATTTCCTTATTCGCTATTCGTTCGCACTGTGAAAAACGAATTGGGAATAAGGATAGAACTGTGAAAAACGAATAGTGGTAAGGAATGAACTGAGAAAAATGAATAGTGAATAAGGAATGAACTGGGAAAAAAAATCCTTATTCCCAATTTGTTTTGTATGGTAAATTAACTACATTTGTTATATTCTCTTAATTAATTAGGCCTGCATTACGTGTTCTCATAAATAATATATATATTATTTGTGAAGACGTAAAAGATAGAAGATAATTAAGTAAATAGATGTGAAAAGTGCAATTGGATAATATCCCGAATTTGAGACTAGCTATTTTAATCTGAACTGAACTGAGGAGGCAGCTTTATTTGGGTAGAGGGGATCCAGGGTGGGGGTCTTTCGACAGGGAGGCCTGAGGGGCAGGCTAGACAATTTAAGAGGACAGCAAGGGTTGTAGTAGGAGATGATATCATAAGTAAAGTTCATAACCATGTCAAGTTAGAGGCTGTGGGCAGTAAGAGCATGTGCCTAGAAGGGAAGGGAAACAAAGACATAGTGAAAGAGGCAATACAATGCGGGGAAACACTTGAAGAAGGGCTCCTGATCATTCAGGCAAGTGGAAAGGGCCTAGCAGAAAACAGTGCAGAGGAGACAGTTAAGTATATCATTGAAGGAGTAAATAGGATAAAAGAAAACAAGACAAAACTGTGGGTGGGGGTTGTGGGAATAGTTAGGAGACCTAAAGAGAGCATGACCTATGAGATGCACAGAAGAGAATTAAACAGGAAGTTAGGAGAAGAGATGGGAAAACTGAAGCTAGAATATTTCAAAAAAAAGATATTGGGGTGAGTTTCATGGACCTAGACAGCGACCTGACAGGAGACAAATTTGTGAAAAATACAGTACACCTGAACACGGAAGGGAACCGCCGGTATGGAAAACGAATGCTAGAGTGGGTACGTGCAACTAAGCTACTGCAAAGGCAGCGGTATAGGCCTAGACACATGAGAGAAGGGGTAGCAGAAGCTGGGGAGGGAAATGGGGACGATCACAGGGCGGAAGAGGGAGCGATTGGTGTGAGTGAAGCTGTGGAAGGATATGAGGTTGAAAACAGGGTGGAAGAGAGAGCGATTGGGGTGAGAGAGGTTGCAGCTGACACTGGGGAGGGAAGTGGGGTTGTAAACAGGGAGGAAGAGGGAGCGGTTGGTGGGGTGGAGGTAGGACCCAACTCTGAGAACCCAGGAAACAGTACCAGTAACTGACTAAATCCCAGTGTCGGAAAAGGCATAAGATTCGGATGCATAAATGTAAACGGATGGGGAGTTGGAAAACTGGAAGATATGTGCAAGGAGATAAACAAATGGAATATGGATATAGTGGGGGTAACGGAGACACAACTGCGGGAAAGGAACGAAATGTGTACAGAAACGCACAAAATGATTGGGAAAGGACGGAGTAAGTGGAAAAAGAAAGGTGGGGGGGGTGGGAATAATAGTGAAAAACGGGTATTGATATGGAGGAGGTAAATGTTGGTGACTCGGAAATGAGCGAGGATATCATGGCGTGGAACCTGAGCTACAGAGTAAGAGGAAAGAGTGAGAGGATTCTGCTAGTAGTGTGCTACATGACGGTGGAAGGCCCAAATGCAACACAAGACAACGATAGGAAATATGGAGTGGTGAAAGCACTAATACACGAAAGGATGGAAGAGCAGGTGATTGTGATGGGAGACATGAATGGCCATATTGGCAACCTAGGCGAGGAGATAAATAACAATGGCCAGCTGCTACTAGACTTCGCTGAGGAGAACAATATGGAAATTCTAAACCAAACAATAGCTGAGGGTAGAGTAACTTGGAGTGGAAGATGGGGTGAGTCAGCAATTGATTATATCCTGGTGAATGAGAGAGCAAGAAACAGGTACAGTATATGTGGGTGGACGAGGAGCGTAAAGTAGAGATAATGAGTGACCACAATGTGATGATGATGGAATATATGTGCATGAGAGAAGGGAGGGTTGAGGTCCCTAGGGACCAAGGAACAGGGTGGAAGCTCAAGAGCACAGATTGGGTACTATTCAGGGAGGATTTGGAGCAAGAGACATGGAGAAGCGAGGGGAGTGTAGAGGAACTGAATGAAATGCTAGTTAAAACTGTAAGACGAGTGGCCTTACAACGGGTAGGAAGAAGAAAGACAGGCAGAAGCAAAAGAGTGCGGAAAAGGTGGTGGAGTGATGAGATAGATAATGCAAGAAAAGAGAGGAAGGAATGTAACTGGAAGTGTAGAAGACAGAGGAAGAACAAAGACAACAGTGAGAACGAGAGGCAAGAGTACAATTGAAGCCTGGGAGGAGTACAAGAAGAAACAGAAGACAGTGAAACACATTATCAGAAAGGCGAGAGCGAAAACAGAAAAGGAAATGGTAGATGAACTAAGAGCAAAGAGAGAGGAAGGGGGCAGAGAATGGTATGCTTTCCTGAGAGGTGACCAAGTCAGAGAGAGAGTGAATGTAGAAGAGCTAAATGTAAATGGTAGATTAATAAGGGAAAACACAGAGAAGGCACGAGCGATAAAAGAATTCTGGGAGAATATAGGCGGTGCAAATGAAAGGGAAGACAGAAATGAAGTGTATCTGGAAATAGAAAGAAAGATAAACGAGAATATGGATGAGGAAATAAGCAGAGATGAGATAGCTAAGTATGTAAAAAGGTTGAAAACAGGAAAGGCTGCGGGGCTGGACGATATCCCATATGAGTTCTACAAAGAAGGGGGAAAGGGAGTGATAGAAGGTATGTATATACTGTTTAAAAAGATATGGAATGAAGAGAGAGTCCCTAGCAAATGGAATGAAAGTAGAGTGACCCTGCTACATAAGGGCGGGCACAAGAGCAAGAGTGAGCTAAAAAAACTATCGCCCAATCAGTCTGACTGACACAGTGGGGAAGGTGTTCTGTGGGATCATGAACGAGAGGTTAAAGAGATATGTGAGAGGAATAAGGTGATGGGAGAAGAGCAAAATGGGTTCAGGAAAGACAGAAGAGGTGAAGACAACATGTTCGTGATAAGGGAGGTGATAGAGAAGTGGAATAAAAGTGGAAAGAAGGGATACATAGCGTTCCTGGACATAGAGAAAGCATACAACAGGGTGAATAGGTATAAGATGAGTAAGGTGTTGGAGAAGGTGGGAATGAGCAAGAAGGTAGTGACCATAATAAAGAGTATGTATGAGAGCACAAGAGGGAAATACAGTCTGCGAGACATCGAGACGGAATGGGTGAAGAGCAAAAGAGGAGTGAGACAGGGCTGTGTACTATCACCGTGGCTATTTGGGATGTATACTGAGGAGTTGGCAGTGAGAGTTGGGAAGACGGGAATAGGGATCAATGTGGGAGAGAGGGTACTGAACATATTGATGTACGCCGACGACGTGGTAATTATGAGCGAAAGTAAAGAAGACCTGCAAACTCTGCTAGATGTGGTGACTAAGTACGGTGAGGATTTCAATGTTAATTTCATTAGCGAAAAGAGTCAAGTGCTTGTGGTGAATGGAGGCGCAGAAGACGAGGATGAAACCTGGTCGCTTGGTGGTAGGACAATAAGGAGAGTAAGGAAATATAAATACCTGGGAATGATAATGGACGAGAAAGGGTGCGATAGAACCAAGAATGCGAGGTTGTCAAGAGCGAATCAGAGGGTGGGAAGGCTGGGCAGTGTAGCGAGGACAAGAGCAAATAAGTATGAAGTGGTAAGAGGAGTATGGAAGGGAATGGCTGTACCGAGTTTGATGTATGGGCTAGAAACCATGAAATGGACGGCGAATGACCTGGCGAAAATGGAGGTGACCCAAAACAAAATTGGTAGAATGGCCCTGGGTGCAAACAAGCTCGCGGCAGTGGAGGCCGTGAGAGGAGAAGCAGGGTGGAGCTCCTCCGCCGAAAGAATAGCGAAGGGAACGCTGAGATACAGGGTGAGACTGGAAAGAATGGACGAGAACAGATGGGCACGGAAGGTGTATGAATGGACAAAGGAGGAGAGCAACTCGAATAGGATGTGTGATAAGAAAATAGAGGAGCATGGGATGCGTGGAATAATGATGGGTGAGAGTATGAGAACGTGGAGCTCAGGGAAGTGGAAAAATGAGATAAACACGCGTGTCCAAGATAAGGGTAGGGACGAGTGGATGGAAAGAATGAGGCAAAAGAGTTCACTAGACTGTTATATGGCAAAAAATAGTCCAAGAAGTGAACTTTTCTATGATGGTAGTATGGGGAGTGAGTTGCTGTTCAAGGTGCGAACTAAATTCCTGGAGGTGAACAACCGGACATACAGGTGGAACAATGAGGGTAGTAGGATCTGTAGAATGTGCGACGGGGGACGGGATGAAACCATCGAGCACATACAGCTAGAATGTGACAAGTACGGGAGGGAAAGAGAAATTATGATCAGTGCAGTGAGACAGGAAGTAGGAGAGGTACAGTGGAACGGGTTGATAGAAGTTATGCAATGGGACCCTCTGCATATGGTGCTATTCCTGCTAGGTCTAACCACGATAGATAAGTGGAATAACACAACCATTGAGAAGGTAAAGGGCTTCCTGGAGAGAATGTGGTTGAAGAGAAGCATATAGTGGTAACCTAGGCAATCTAAATGCCATCCCTGGAGAGAGAGCCGATCCTAAGGCCACACCTTTGATCCGTTCAGGGTGACTCTCACGCCAAGACCAAGCTTCAAAAGCATATTAATCAACCTTCATCGCCCTCAATTCTACTCTTAACTGGTGTTCTCACGCTACCTCAGAATGATGTAAACTGTGAAAGACAAACTAGCAAAATAGGCTAGCCTAAGTTTGGTCGGGAAATATGGAAAAACACGAGAATTGGAAGGCCACCAAATGGCTTCCCTCTGACTGAAATTGTTACACACAAGTTAATTTGACGTTAATTTGGAATAACAAAGTCTAAGATATCAGAAAACACTAAGCAAAGGTGCACATAATAAAGTTTTTACAGAACCCATTGATAATGGGGATATTTGACTGGTTGTAGGCACTTGGTAGGTGAGGGGTGTTTGATTGACCCAGCCTAGGGTAGGCTCGAGTTCACGAATATGTCAATCACAGTCATACATCCTACATTACACACCAAGTACTCCTAATTCTGAATAATCAATGCCTTACAATGCTATAAACCTTATTTACGAACCTCTGAATGGAGGGAAAGGAAGCCTAAGTCCGGAGAAGAAGCGGGGAATGATGACAGAGTCTAGAGGTTGTGGTCACAACGTAGCAGCTGGGTCACGGCAGTGAGAGTATTGACCACTAAGGAGTCTAAGGGTGACGTGGCTTGGGGAGGATAATGGCGGTATTGTACACAAGGGAGCATTACTCTAAATTCGAAAAGGAAAGACGTTTACATGGAATAACAAAAAGGGGGACAGGATAAATTAGGCTTGAAAGTATTTAGATAGATTTGAGAATATTAGTTCTCCTGATCTAGGCTAATTCCCTCTTTACATAGACAAGGGTTACTTAACCCTTATTAAAAGATACATTTCCCTTAAATATAGGGAAGAGTGAATGAAGGGGAAAAAGTCTTACAGTTAAGTCAAACCTTACAAAAGATACTAAAAGGGAAAGTACATCGTCTCCCTGTTACACACCAAAAGGGGGAAATACAATGTCTTCCCATTACACTACCCCCTGACAGCATTACACTCCCAGACAAACGGGTAGTCAGCAGGGGGGTCAATTTATAAGTGGCCACTTCATCATTGATGATGCGCCTTAACATTGTTTATGGTCAATCTTTGAACTCAGGCTTGCCTTTCAAACTTCCCGCCTAGGAGTGAGAACAAATACGATTGCCACACATCGTGAGCGAAATGCTCTTAAGTATAACAAAGCCACTCATGGACTCGTCCTATATGATGTGGGTACCACTACTAGAAAAAACTAGTAAAAAATAATCAATAATAATAAAAATAAACATGATCCAGCTATTGCGCTTCTCAGGCCTCTGCTGTCTCGGTCCCTCGAAGCGATCTTCTTCCTTTTTCTCCTAGGCGCCGACCGAGTCGGACGTGCGAGGTGTGCTCAGCCTCCTTCATTCTTCACCTGCCTAGTGACTGGTGAGTCTTTTCTCATATGTACATGCTATATGCTGGGGTCAGGGTAGCTTATATAGTAGGATAGGCTGTGTACACCTTTACCACTTGCCTTAGGAGACGGTTTTCCGGGTATTTGTCTTAAAGGTTAGTTTTTGTTTGGAGGAGTCCTTGTTGTGATAGAGCAAGGCTCCCACGTGCGTTTTTTTTTTTATCCTAGTTCATTCTTATTTAGTCTATCTTAGTCACGAGGCTTCTTTTAGTGAACCGGGGCCCGCTGTTCGGCACATTATATGGGTGTTCTGCAGTATTTCTCTACACCACGAGGGCATGTGGTTTAGATTGTCTCACTTAGCTGAGGGGTCTAGCACGGGAGCCATGACGCTTTTCAGCCTACGCTTCCTGATCGCTACGTGTTGGGTTTTGAAGTCTTCGCTGGATTGCAGGTTTGTGATATTGCTATGAGGATCCCTACTGTCTGCCCCAATCTAGCTGGCCTCCTGTAGGTTTTTTAGTTATGGCTAGGATGTTATTTATTGATTATTGAATTAATGTATAACTATGCCATAATGTGTGCACGTTGTGTTATCTGTTACTGGGAGGTATGGCCCTTCCGGTGGGATTGATTAAGTGAGACTTGTGACAACGTGCCTCTAGGTACTTCACGCGGTTTCCCCGCTGGGAAATTACCGGAAGCACCTAGAGTAAAGTTGATTTCATGTTATCCTTGTTTGGCACAGGTTAGGTTGGAATATTTTCTGTTTAGTATTGCCAGCGAACGTAAATTTTCGGGAGGCTGAAATTTTACTTTATATGTCTATGGGGGTCCCCCGGCTTGCCGACACCCTCAAGACATTCCCGCCTCAAGGCCTAATAGAATATGTTCGTAGCTTGGGACTAATCAGAACGTTATCCTGGTGGAGTACAGTGGGGAGCCACGTCCGCCGGGAAAAGATGGCTAAGCCGAATACGAACTCGCCCCTTCCTATCATGAGCATCTCTGTAATCTGTGTAGCTTATATCATGGCATTGTCCGCTGGGTTTTGAGAGGACATTAGATTCAATTAACATTGATTCTTGAAATTTTTCTCCCTCAGGTCGACACCCTGGACGTCTAGGAGGATAAGCATTCCCCCCCCTCCCGGCGGGAGGGAGCCATGGATCCGATTGGGTTTACGTTTTGTTCTGGCTCTCATTGTGCAAATTTAGCTGTAGTTGGACATCAATTTTGTGTAAAGTGCATCCCCTGCCTAGACAGATCACGTGGTCATTGGCTGGCCAAATCATGTCCTCAGTGTTCAGTGCTTAGAAACGGTTTCATCACTCACTCGGATGAGCAGTGTAAGACAATTTTGCTACATATCCAATCTGTGTTCGTAACTTATTGCAAGACAGTGGCACATAAATTTGTGCAATTAGATGATCTGTTGTTAGATGACTTACTTAAGCCAGTGCCTACCGCTTATGTTGCCAGTAGCTCGAGTGCGAGAAAGAAAGTTACCACTATTCGGAGCTGTGGTGGTCGAGTGGTGAGCACGCTCGCGTGTGAATCTGCAAGACCCGGGATCGAATCCCCGCCACGGCGGACATTTAGTGGGTGTGGTAGTACGTCCTAGCATGTTTCACATGCTTGCACCCAGTCAGGGGACATCCTGACGACGTATACAGACTAAACACACTTAACAAAGCCATTCCAACACCTTCCTCTCTCTCCAACACCCCTTCTCCCCTCTCAACACTCTTCTCTGAGCTAGTGCCTGTATAGAATCGTAAGATTCAGAGTCGTAAAGATTCCAGGACGAGCTCAATAACGGCGAATCCCCAGATTGGCCGTGGTCATTGCACCTAAACACATACAAAAGTTACAAAAGTTACTAATTCCGATACACCCAGTACTCGTGATGCTCCCTCCCGACAAACCAAATGACCCAAGACCTCGGACAGGACTTCGCCGGGGATGTCTGCTCCATCTTCCCGGCGTGATAGGTCCCGTTCTCCAATTGACACCCCAAGGTCTGCTTCCCCTCTTATACAACAAGAGTCCAAAAAGCACCGTCCAGATTTCGCCGCAGCTCTAGCTAAGGGAGACGATAAATCGAAGGACAAGAAGAGACACTCTAAACGGTCGTCGACGAATCCAGCTGAGCTGCCGCCTTCTAAACCGGAACCATCTTCGTCACAGCGAGACTCTTCCAAGGGCACTATCACCAGTGCCGCCGGCCTACAACACCATTTTACGATCCCCCACAGAGTACGGCAGGAACCCCAGCCTATTCCGGTACTAGGGATGAATCGAGGCAGCAGCGCACGTTCTACTCACGAAGAAGAAACTGGTTTGTCAGAACAAGACCCGTTCATTGAGCTCATGGACACCAACGATGTCCCGGATCTCGACTTGAAGGACATAGCTCAGCCTAGCGTTCCTGTCACACAAACACGAACACGTGACACTGATGTCCGGGCTGGCGAGTATCGGTTGGAGGCTTTACCAGCCCCCCCAGCCCTGCCACCGGGTGTCACATTGCAACACCATGATGCAGACCGCGAGAAGATCCCATCTGGCCAACGGACATCTTCTCGCATCTCAGGAACGCAGGGCTCAGATGTGTCTCAGCCGGCGTCCTCATCTGACCAGGAAGGCGGAGTTACAGTGACCAACGAAGAATTTCAGGAGTGGCGTTTATTTATAAAAAGTGTGAAGGAAGAGCGACAGGTTAGAGTGGCGGCACCTGTAACCCTGGCGGTGCGACCTCTAGGGCAAATTCAGGTTCAACCACAAGTTAGTTTTCAAAATCCTCCAGTACCAGTCAATCCGGTGGTCCCCACTTCGGGTTCCACAGCTATTTTGCCATCCAATATTAAATTATTGTCTGAATTAATTCTGCCTCCCCTTGATAGATCAATTCCGTCCAAGAAGAGCCCTATGCCCCTGTTATATGGACCTGACAAGTCCTGGTCAGTTCTTACGCCCACTCGCCCAGAGGTCGCGCAGCGGACGGTAGCAAGTGAGAGCCCGGTAACAGATCATTGGGTTGTGGAGGTGAGTGAGGGTAAGACGTTACGGGCTATGAATCAATCAGGTGATGTGTTAGATGTTATAATCAAAGCTATCCCTAGTCTTTATACTCCTGAATATTTTGTCTATGCACAGTCCCCGGCACTACCCTCAGCTTCAACTGGAAAATTATTTTCAGATTGGAACAAGTCTGACGGGTTAAACGATGTTAAAATTTTGCAAGGTATGACCCCAGAGTTAAAAACATTTCACTTTAGAGACGATTCAGGCACTTCAGTTATCCATATTGAGGGTGGGGAGTCAGGGCCATGGATTGCGCGGGGACAGGAAGCCCAGCTGTTTGCCAGCACCATAACAAGTAAGAGCAGTCATCAGCTCCCGCCGGAAGACAATCATTGGTTTTCCATGCCCGTCGGCAAGGCGGAAGGAATACCACAAAACATTTTAGACTGTTTGGGTGCTCCTAAATAAACATTATGTTAGTTAGTAGAGCCGTTTTGTTCCCCTACAAAAGTACAAATCGATAAAGATTTTAAAATGCGGCAGAAAGCCTGGAGGTTAGCGTCCCAATACTTGCTCAGCCGCCAGCTTGCGGCTTCTTTAGCCAGGACGACTGAGTCGGTCACGGGCACTAACACCCATAAGGCACTATCTCTTACTAGGCGTCTCTTGCTCCAGAATTCGATTCAGTCTCTCGGCGATATCCGCACGGCTCTTTTTGAGGCGGTGCGGGTGCGTCAAGATCTGAGAGTCTATCTGGTAAAGCGACTCCTGGCGGAGATAAGGAAAAGGTTAATTTTATCTGATGTTTTCACTAAAACCCTTGCCTCCCCAGATGCTTGGCGCACAGTTAATTACTTATTAGACTCTCACAATGTCACTGCTTCCAAGCCGAAGAGTGAGCCTGCTTTTAAACACAAGTACAGTAAGAGTTCCTTTCGTGGTCAATCCCAGTCAAATCAGTCAACAAAGACTCATCCAACCCCTGGAAGCAGTGGCACATCGAGACGCTGCGGTCAGTTCAGGGGTTGTTGTTGTTGTTGTTGTTGTTCCCCAAGCTGCCTGGCCGAACAGCCCCAAGGCCCCGAGCAATTCCAAGGCCATAACCGAGTGCCCCCACAGAACCCTCCCTGCCGACCACAATAAAGCCTGGGTGACCGAAGCCACTCCATGGCGGGGAGCTGAGGAGGGTGCGGAAACGCCCGGGAAACCAAAGCCCCACCCAGGGCCCTGTGCCCCTCAGTAATTATGAAGAGAAAGTTGAGGGGTAAAGGAAAAATTTGACACTTTGACTTCCAATCTTGGTAAATTGGGAGGTCAATCCACGGAAGAGACCTAGATCTAGAAAAGATCTAGATCTATGAGATCTAGAATATATATAAGTAAAAGGAACAGTCAGAGTAAGCTATGGGTATGGCAGAGATCGCTCAGTTCTCACTCTGATAGACCAGCCCATCACCACATGACTAGAACCCAATCCTCTCGGCATCAGCTAGGAAAGGCCCTAGAAAGCCGCCTTTGGCGGGGGGATAGCTCCCTTATTTCAACCCCTTTTGGGGTTGGGTAGAGATAGGTGGTTCAGGGGTCAAACAAGAGGCAAATCTAGCGGCAATGATAGCAAAGCCTCTCATCCCATTAACACTAAGTCAGAGTCACAATCCTCCCAATCTTAAAAAAACTCAGACATCACGCAGCTCTCTCACTCTCGGTGCCACACCAAGGCAAGTCAGATCTGAGAGTAGCTCTGCCGGACAATACCAGTCTTCAATTGCGTCTTGTGACTGGCAGTTTCCGGGATTGTTACCGGGCATGGCCCCGAGACACATGGGCAAGGACAGTGGTCCGGAAAGGCCTCTCATGACGCTGGTCCCGGCACCCTTGTTTACGTATTGTTTTCCTGCCACGGACATTAGTTCTAGGCTAGTAGTTCCCTTTCCAATGTTCCCTTACCCACTCTAAACCACTGTTTGGACACTTGATCCTCAGTGCTTTGGAGGACAAGCAGCCTAGAAGGGTCACTAGACCTGTTGTTGCTTGATTTCCTTTGTACTCCTTTGTATCCCCACAGAATTAACTAAAGTTTTATTAGAGGTGGGATCAGTCATCAACGAGATGGTTCTCAAACAGATCATTGTCCCCATTCCATCAAATTTGCCCGTGTTCACATCTCGGATATTCCTGGTGCCAAAGAGGGACAGTGCTCAGATGAGGCCGGTCATCGACTTGTCTTATCTGAACCTTCATATTCACAATCAGTCGTTCACGATGCTGACTGTGAATCGGATCAGGCTGACACTGGCGCCTCAAGGTTGGATGTGTTCCTTAGATCTCACAAATGCCTACTGGCATGTCCCTATCAACGAATGAATTCAAAAGTACCTAGCCTTGTGCCAAGGGGATCAAACGTTTGTTTTTCAAAGAATGCCTTTGGTTTAAATCTAGCACATCGTATTTTCACAAAGTTAGTCCGACAGGCTTTGCTACCATTGCTAAAACAGGGAATCATGGTGCAATCTCGACGATTGGTTAATTGTAGCTCCATCCAAAATAACTTGCCTTCAACATGTAAATCAAGTATTAACTCATGTCACAGCCCTGGGATTCAAGGTTTATTTGGCGAAATCCAACTTGAACCCCACGAGGGCCATCCAGTGGGTGGGTCTACTTTGAGACACCGAGTTACTCACTCTGAGTCAGAGCGAGGACAATCGCCAGAGGTTTCGGAGGAAACTCTTTCGGTTTCTCCACGCTCTGACCACCACAAGGAGAATCTGGGAGTCTCTGGTGGGGTCACTATACTGGATAATGTTGACGGTTCCGTTAGGCCGTCTCAAGGTAAAGCAACTTATTTTGGAGGGAAACAAGTGCTGTCCGCTGTTGCCAGCCGAAACACTATGGCGAATCCCGAAATTAATCCACAACCTGCTGGCAGTCTGGGTGAAGCCAGAAGTATTCAACTCCTCTTTGACATGGACAGCTCCTCCTCCGACGGTTTGGGTAGATACGGACGTGTCAGGTACCCTGGGTTGGGGGTATCAGTCAAATCTGGGTTATCAGGGTCAGGGTCTATGGTACAGGTACAATCATCTTCATATCAATGCTAAAGAGTTGATAGTCCTCCTATTAATTTTGTCTTAAAGGAGCACAGCGTATACCTGGCGGGAAAGTCCTTGGCCTTCAGGATGGACAATCTGACTGCAGTCACATGCATTCAGAAGCAAGGGTCAGTGAGATCTCGAGTGTTACAAGGGTTGTTGGAAAAGATCTTTTGTCTAGCTGCAAGGCTAGAAATTTATCTTCATGCAACACATCTTCCCGGCGTAGCCAACGTATGGGCAGACGCTCTGTCTCGGGGACAGCACTCTAGTAGAATGGTCTCTCACACAAAACGTCTTTCAACAGATGATTGCAGAGCCATACCATCCACAAGTGGACTTGTTCGCATCAGAGACAAATCACAAGTTGCCTCAGTTTTTCACATGCCGGACTCAAACCCCGGCGGGAGGACCAGACGCATTTCTGTAGACTGGAACAAATGGACCTCCATTTATCTATTTCCACCACCAGACGCATCCTTAATGTGCAAAGTAGTTCACAAACTACGGGATTATCGGGGCATGGTCTCGATGATCGCGCCAATGTGGCCGGCCCAAGTATGGTACAACCGGTTGAAGACATGGTGCGAGAACCCATTGTCGCTCCCGATCTCGTGCTTCCACTTAGACACAATTGGAAACCTCAAGACCTCGCTGACTTTTGCCTTGTGGATTTTCAGAAGGCCAAGTGGCTAGCTCAGTTTGGGGAAAGCGTGACTCAAAAATTGATTAATATGTGATGATGCAGTTTTTACCACCATACACTCCCTGCTGAATAGCAAGGCTAGGGTGGGTGCCCTGATGAATCAGGGACTTAGTGAATAGTTGCCACAGATTGCTAGACCGTACCGTTCACCAACAGCACTGACGTCTGCCAATAACACACTGGCTGGCCCAAGGCTCGAACCGTCAACCTCACGGTTAGTAGGCGAACGCTTTACCAATCGAGCTACGGCCTGTATACCTTATCAACCCAAAGACAGTACCAATCACATTGGAAGGCCTTCACTACCTGGATCGTAGAAACTGACCAGCAACAGTCCTCAGTGGCTTTGATATTTAAATACTTAAATTATCTCTTTGAAATGCGTAAATTGTCAGTCGTCACATTAAGGAATCACCTCACGATTATTCGGACGCCTTTTTTCTATTTAACTGGCCTTTCTGTACCAGAGGCGGAGGAGAAGGAGTTCATGCGGCCTTGCTTTAGGCTTCGCCCTCCACCACGCCAACTCACACCCACCTGGTCTCTTGATTTAACCCTTGAAATGCTTCATTCATGTAGGTATTGTCACAATCCTCCCTTTGAGTTGAAACTAAAGAAGGCTATTTTTCTTATGGCCCTGGCCACGGGTGACAGGGTGTCTGAATTGGCGGCAATGAGTTCGGAGCCCTCTTGCTTAAGGTTCTCGAGGCGTAACATGAGTGTACATATTGCTCCTGCTTCTAATTTCATTGCAAAAAATGAGCATGCTAACCATGCATTTTCAGAATTTGAAGTTCCATCTCTTAAACAAGGCGATAGGCACCACTTGTTTTGCTCGGTGTTATATATGTTATATATGCAGGAATCTCGACCAACTCAGGCTGGGTCCCTCTGAGTCTCGCGGACAGGTAAACGTCTCCAAAAGCGGCAGTTAGCAGCCTTGTTAGTTGAAGTTATCAGAGAGAGTAATCCGGGTCACACGATATACGTAAATGGGCTGCTTTGCTCTGATTTCTACATAATTACTCCCTTGAGGATACGCAACAGACCAATTTATGGTCTTCTACTCATACATTTCTCACACATTACCTGTCCATGAAACTCATGAAACCTTCTCGACGATGTGTAGCTTTAAGGCAGTAAGTCTAGTTTTAAGCTGTATTTTTGTGTAAAAGGGGGGGGGGGGGAGTGTTCTAGCTAAGGCCTCCTATCTGCCTCCTATGTGATACAACATGATCGTGAGAGCAAGAGATTCATGTGATAACCCATTTCTAAGACTGAAGTAAGTCTAGTCAGGAAAATTATTTTTATACTTTATGTATGGCAATAGAGTATTTATTTATGCTCAGTAATCTTAAGATTATTTATATATGCATTGTAATTGAGTACCTGTTGTTACGGCTATATATATTTCGTACCTTTTATCAGTATTTACAAAGAGACTAATATTGATTTATTTATTGTCATAAACTAAATGTATAGTTTTATGTGTATAATATCCTACTGTCTATCCTAACATTCAGGTTATTATGCAACAGGCTAACCCTTAACCTGACAAGCGCGATATAGACGTAGGTGCTAGGGTAGTTATTTGTGCATTTCTAGCCCTGGATTCTGACAGAATTCGTTATATTTACAATATAAACCATTATTTGTTTTCGGTATGCTTTTATTTTACATATATGATGTATATATGAACCTTCAAGAGTGCTAAAATAAGTGGGAAAAGAATTTGGGTGGTGAAAAACGAAGATATTGGCCACCCGGTCATAATCTCAGGCGAGAGAGAGAGACAGGCAGCCTTCCCCTCTCGCTGTCTGGGAGTCAACTGAGAAGAGCGGGGCGGTGTGGCCGGTGTCTGGGTGTTGCATAACGATCTTTTATGCAACCCACTTGTGCTACATTATCGCGGGAGAGAAAAATAACCGATAAATGATGATAATAAGAGGAAAAATAGGTGATAATTGAGGAGGGGAGGGAGGGGGGAATAAGGTGGGGAAGGAGGGGAGGGGGGTGGGTGAGATTTACATGGATGAGTACTGGAGGGGAATTATCTCACCTAGAGACAAATTCCTTTGTTTTGATAGGCCCTTTTTTTTTATGGAAGGCTTTTTTTATGGTCCTGCTTCCGTGAGGCCTATCGCGTTCCCTATAGGAAGCCTTCCGTGAGGCCTATCGCGCTTGCCGGGTTAATAAACGCCGCCTGTAAACCCTTTATATTTTCTTATTAAACATTGATAGTTTTTGTTTTTTATTGACCGAAGTAATTTGTTAGTGGTTATGATATTCCTGATGAATGTGCCCCTCCAGACTTGTGACATCAGGCGCATTGTCAATGATGAAGGGGCCACTAATAAATTATAGGTTTGAGTCCCGAAGGAAAGAAGGAAAACCTAATATTTAGTAGTGGCCCCGGAATTATTGACGATTCTGGCCCTCCCTTCCATCCCCTTCCCATTCATCTGCTGTATTTTAGAGAGTCTTGATATATCAATAAAGGAAGAAGATAGCTTCAAAGGGACCGAGACGACGCGCACATTAGACAGCAGAGACCTGAGAAGCGCAATAGCTGAATTATGTTTATTTTTATTATTATTGATTGTTTTTTACTAGTTTTTTCTAGTAGTGGTACCCACATCATATAGGACGAGTCCGTGAGTGGTTTTGTTATATTTAAGAGCGTTTCACTCAAGTGTGGCAATCGTATTTATTCTCGCTCCTAGGCGGGAAGTTTGAAAGGCAAGCCTGAGTTCAAAAATTGGCCATAAACAATGTTAAGGCGCATCGTCAATGATTCCGGGGCCACTACTAAATATTAGGTTTTACTTCTTCCCTTCGGGACTCGAACCTATATTCTCAGCAGAGGATGCCACACCAACCTCACTCATCACAGCAGTCTAACCTGCCCTCTAATAGGCAATATCATAGACAAAACCCCTCTTAACAACAACAGTCGAGACAGTCTAAAACTTATTCAACCCCCCAAAACTAAGTATTTTCCAGTCTTCACTGACCACTTGGCTATCAAGCTGTCAGACAGGATCCTTCATGGCCAGGTACCCTGCTTGGCCTCAGGGCACCTGGGTTAGACGGATTGTCAAGAAAGGTCTGTTTTGGGGCTGGAACAGACGGCCATACATAAGACCATGTACCAATACAATACACATTCCCCAAAATGTCAAAGTACTAATAAAGGAAATGTTGCTTCAGAAAGTCCTAGTCACTATTCTTCCGCTTTACAAAGTATTTCCGTCACGTTTATTTCTAGTACCCAAGAGGGACAGTCTCAAATTCAGGCCATTGATAGACTTGTCAATTCTGAACAAATTTACTATAAACTACATCCATTTGACTCTGCAACCCAATGTGTGGCTGACGATCTTAGATCTGAAGGACGCCTAGTGGCATGTGCCAATAGCAAGACATTTCCAGAAGTTCCTGGCTATCCTTACGAAAACTCAGCTGTTATGTTCAGTCGCCTACCCTTCGGGTTGAACTTGGCCCCCAGGATATTCATGAAACTAGTGAAACAAGCCCTTCTGCCATTCAGTCAACAGGGCATAAATATTCTGTTCTATTTGGACGATTGGGTGGTAGTGGGACAGTCCCCACAACAATGCATAGAACACACGATGATAGTCATATGCGTCATGTAACAAACATGGGTTTCAGAGTCAACTTAATCAAATCAAATCTAGTACCAACTCAAATGGCAGAATGGGTAGGCCTCATTTGGGATACTTGTTCTTTAGCCATTCAACAAAGTCCATCAAATGGACATCGCCGCCAGAAGAAACTGATCAAGGCTCTGCATGCAAATTAGACTATCACAAGGAAAATTTGGGAATCCCTCATAGGCACGGTAAACTGGGTACAACTGGCAGTTCCCCTTGGAAGGTTGCGACTCAAACGTTTAATCCGGCTCGGCAACAAGTTTTTCCCGGTAAATCATCCTCACTTGCTGGTCCCTATTCCCCCTCAGATTCTCAAACCTTCTGGGTAAAGACAGAGATCAGTTTCTCGACAACTCATTGGTCGGAGCCCCCACCTTCCCTCGGGGTAGATACGGATGCAGCAGGATCCCTAGGATGGGGATACCAGTCATCCGAAGGTCATCATAATCATGGCGTTTGGACGTCCCTGATATTTATCTCATAATAAATGCCAAAGAGCTAGCAGTTCCCCTCTTCTTCCTCCGAGACCATGCTCACAAATTACAGCACAGGGCCTTATAGCTTTTCATATGGACAACACCCTCAGCAGTGCCCTGCATAAACAAAAAGGATCAACAAAATCTCTCACGCTCCAGATTTTGTCAGAATTTTTTTTTTCTAGCTCTTCAATACAAAATCTCAGTTCAAGCAACGTACCTCCCGGGAAAGGCGAACCTCTGGGCAGATGCCTTGTCCTGGGGCAAGAGTACTCTAATGGAATGGTCAATAAAACAGAATGCCTTCGACAGGCTAATTCTGCCTTATCGCCCTCAGATAGACCTATTTGCCTCAACTCAGTCGACAAAGCTCCCCTTGGCCAAATGCATTCTCGGTAGAGTGGAACAGGTGGTCATCGATTTACCTGTTCCCTCCACCAGACACAGCTTTGATGTACAAAGTCATTCATCAACTTCAGTTGTTTCAAGGACATGTCTGTCTCATAGCACCAGTTTGGCCAACTCAGATTTGGTTCAACCAACTATCCCTGTGGTGCCCAAATCCCATCCCCATTCCAATATCTCATTTCCACTTGGACCAAATTGGAAATCTTCAAACTTGTCTGAATTTAAGTTTATGGACGTTTACAAAGCTAAATGGTTGAATAATTATGGTCAAGGAGTCCATGTTAAATTATCCCAACAGTAGCCTATACTGCATGTACTCTTTGCCAATATGAGTCACATTGGCAGAATTTTACCACTTGGATACGAGAGTCTAATCAACAAGTCACCTCAGTTTGGCTAATCTTAACCCATTGACTGCAGGAGATGTTCCGGAACGCCATGGCAATTTATAGCAACTTACAGGCTTTTAAAGCCTCTTAAAGCCTGTAGAATCGAGTGTGCGGGACACTGAGGAGCATGAGCCATAATCTCGCGAGATATACAGCGCTGCCAAAGGCAAATGTAGCGCGACATTAGCGATAATTGCTAATTTTAGCGAATGTCTATGGTAGCGCTGCGGGTGAAGCCCGCGAGCTACGAAACTCATTTTGGTGTAATTTTGAAGCTATTTTCTTCTAGTTTTTGGCTGAATACATTTAATTTTATTCAAATACTTGCTTAATCAATCAGGAGTGCCTGAATGAGCCCAAATATGGCGGAACTATGCCCGCACCGTAGATGTTAAAATACCTAAATTATTTATTTGAAGACAGAAATTTGTCAGTTAATACCTTATGCAATCACTTACCAGCAATTAAAGAACCATTCTTTGACCTGACCTCAAACTCTCACTAAAGGATGAAGTTGGGTTTATTAAAGCTTGCTTTCGGCTTAGAGCTCTGACAAGACAGCTTCTTCCTCAATGGTCCCTGGACAAAGTTCTATTCCTTCTAAAAACTAGACCTTACATTCTTAACCCTGCTATTGACAAGCTGTTACACAAATGCGTCTTTTAAAGTCCCTTGCTACAGCTCACCGGGTTTCTGACCTGGCAGCCATGGCTAGGTCCTCTAACTGTCTTCAGTTTCACCGAAATAATAGTGCAGTAACTATTGCTCCTGCCGCAGATCTTATAGCTAAGAATGAGCGAGAAGACCATGTTTTTACTCCATTCACTATTGAGGCTTTAAAGAGAGGCAACAACCATCAGGAGTTGTGCCCACTTCTAGCTTTGTCTAACTATATTAAAGCAAGTTCACCTTTAAACCCCTCTAATTTCTGGATTTCTCCAAGTGACAAGTCAAGATTGACTAAACGACATCTTGCTTCGATTTTAGTTCATATTATTAAAACGGCCGAGCCTGGAGCAGTGGCTAGGGCTCATGACGTTCGCAAGTGGGCGACCACAGTCCGTTTTCTAAATAATTACTCTATTGAGGATATTAAACAAACAAAAGTTTGGGCTTCTCATCATACATTTTTGTCCAGATACTTGTCAGTTCACTTGAAGAGACCCACAGTACCATGTGTAGCCTTGAGACTACCCCATAGCCCGTGATTAGTTGTTTCTGAAATGTTAAGAAATATTATGTTATGTTGTAATGGCCAATATGTTTATTTGTGAGAGGTTCACCGGTTAGTTTTCTGTCACAATATGTGTTTTTGTTTAAAGAAGAGGGGTGGGGGGGATATCTCTATTGGAGAACCTCACTCAAAAGGTGATAACTTATGTGATGATTAGTAGATTAGGTAAAGCCAATATGACATCCTGTGAGGTGCATAGATTCCATGATTTTTTGTTTAAATCATGATAAAGATCATGTGCAGTTTATTTGATTATAGGCCTACATATGAATCTATCCTTTAGATCTGTGTTATATTTATCCTTTGATTTTACCTACTCTACTTATATTTCCTTAAGGCTTATTTAGATACCCCACCTTATTACTTTGTATTTTTAGTATGAATTCAGCGCTGGTTGATTTAGTGGTGGTTTCTTAGTCTTGACGTTGAGTATATGATGTCCGGGCCACCGGTCGTGGTATTCTTAGGCTCTCACGTCATTGACAGAGAGAACCACTATTAAATTACGGGTTTGACAACTCGAAGGGAAGGAAGGAAAACCAAATATTTAGTTGTGGTTCCGTAGTCAATGACGTAAACGGCCCTCCCTCCTCCCACTTCCCATGCACAACTTACTATTCAGTCTGAGAAATTAGCCACCTCGTGAGCGAGCTGGTGGGCATGCGCAGGGGAAGCCTGTACAACGCCACGCGTTATTGTGACGCTTCTGCATAGTAATCACGTGCGGGCATGCGCGCGCGTCGGCTGCCCAGCCGTTTAGAAACCGGCTGGTGGTAGGCCGGCCGGCAGGCTTTCCCTTACTATATATCCTACGACAATGTAACTAATGTCTGGGATATTCTTATGTTGTTTCACAGCTTGAAGCTGCCCTTATTCTTAACCAACGCATCTTAGTATATTTTATTCTCGATAGTTGATTGTTTCATTATAATATATAAGATGTAAGTCTAGTGAGAGCGGGAAGAGACGAGCGGGAGAGAGAGACCGGCTTGGGACGTTGCTTCGCGTGGAGAGACCAGCTTAGGACGAGCCTGAAGCGCTGCCACATGCATTTGATTGCAACGTTAGGCTTAGTTTCGACACGCACGGGGTAGAGGATTTTGACCCGGCAACTGTGTTGAGTGTTGCCAAGCCTGGGATGTATTCTGCATGCCTAGGGTGGGCTCCAGACTGATTCAAGACTCAGAGCTCACCTCATTGTCGTACCCTTCGGACCCCCTTGATATCTATCCCTCTCAACCCCACTTAGAAACGTTCTCTCTTACTTTGTATACCTTCTTTCCACTACTTCACCAATCTATTTAATTATCCCATCCCCTTGATAGACCTTATATCTATTATTGTATTAACGATGAGCTCTCAGATAACTAGATAGGATTTTGGGCCTTATGCAGGGATGTAATTGTTAATGAGACCTAGGAAGCTTTTTTGTTGTCTTATATTTGGTGGTTTCATGCTTGCTAGTGTGTTCTTGTGTCAGGTTAGCAGGGGCTAGACCGGAGGGGAGGCTTTTTGCGATCCTTTAAGTAAAGTCTGCTGGTGCGAGTCCCGTGGACCCGCACGACTTTACTAGGATACCCGTGGGAGTCTGGGGCATTTTCTTGTCTGTGTCCCTGTGTGTCTAGTGTTGTGTTGTGTGAGGGCCATTGCCTAGTCCACTCAGCACTGCGCTAGCACGTCTTGCTTTTGTTTTAGGGTCGCCAGGAGAGAGTCAGATACTTGCGATCTGAGTCTCTCAAGAGAGCACCCTTTCAATTAGAGTAATTTGGCGCACAGACCTGGGAACGTCCCTAGGCTAGAGCAGGTGGCTCAGCCCGGGTATCCGAAGCCTATATCCTTCCGGCTAGACCTCTGCCACCTGGCAGATTAACAGCTAGGGGTTTATTATCTCTGTATGCTTGTTATTCTGCACACAGTTTACCGTTTTTGTGAGCATTGTGAGTCAGGGTGTGGCTTAGAGACTCTGTCCGAGCAGGCTTGCCTGACTAAGAGTGAGAAGCACACCTGTATGTGGTTATGTTGCGAGTTGCTGCCTGTATTTAATTATACCTATGCCATTATACACTGTATGTCCTATCACTAGTATTTATTCCTGCTTATGAGTTAAGAGTTCTCTAAATCCGTAACGTACTTTCCTTGCTAAGCATCAGATCCTACAGTAGCCGCATGCAGTTTAGAAACCCGCATCTTGTCTACCTGTATGATGTTTTGAGGACTGTTTGCTTTCACTTTCTTTCACGCAGGGGTGATTAGTTGTATTAATTAACGTAACGTTAAATGTACTTTCTTCTAGTTTGTTATTAAATTGTTTCTGCAATTTAATTCCGTTATCTATCTTTTCCTTGAAGCTTTAAGTCAACTTAATTGTGTGATCTTTTATATAGCCTGCTTGTCTATCAGCAGTCTATAGTGCGTGCACCCTGTAACCGAGTCATAGCATACCTCGTTGTCCAGGCAGGACTCTTGACGGTTTAGGGTGGTTTGTTGCCTGGGTTTATAGATAAGGGTTGGATCTAGCGTTTTCCGTTGTTGCTTGTTGCCGCATACCTAGATCAATAGAAAGAGCCCAGTGTTTATATATCCCAGGACGTAACAAATGGTGACCTTGCCAGGATTTACTGAACAGAGGAATATAGTGGTCATTTGTTTTGAGATTCCTTATGATTAGAGGAATACAGTGGACATAGAGTTTTTTTTTGGAGCAACCAATATAACACATTAAAGACTTTAAATAACATTAGTATATACATACTTGCATAGGAGATAAGGCACATTCTATAACCGTGATAATTACTGCAGTACACAAACATGTCTAATACATCAGAACACAGTGATGGGTCAGGTCACGATACGGGCTCGGAGGGAGAAAGACCTGTGGAGTGGCTAGTCGATAGTGAGGAGGGTGCTAGAAGATTTTTAGAGGTGCCCCTTACCGCTGCCAGGGTGTTGAAGCTGAATAAGTATGGCTTAAAGTGTGTGGCAGGTCTTCAGGGTCACCAGGGTTTAAGTGGCATGAGGAAAGATCAGCTGAGGACTTTGATATTGGGTTTAGAAGGGAGAGACCTGGGTGGAGAGGCGACTGGGGGCCCCGGTCCCCAGCCCCCCCTCCACTCTAACCCCATATCAAACGTCAGGGTGCCTGAATTTAGTACATACCCCCAAGTTGATGGTCAATGGCAGCGTGGAATTCAATCACAGGGACCCTCTCCATTAAATGCAGCTTCTCCTCCTCAAGGGTTGACTCCAGATTTGTTGTTTCGGCTTGAGATGGCCAAGGTTGAGGCCGCCGAAAGACAGGTTAGTGTGCAGGCTGAGGTTGCTAGAGCTCAGGCTGAGGCTGCAGAGAGAACAGCTATACGAAAGGCTGAACTGCAGGCAGAGTCTACTAGGTATCGGTCTGACAGGGAGCTGGAGAGATCTCGAGTGGAGGTAACAGGGCGAAATATTGGGGGAGGTAACAGACATCGGGACCAATCATTGTCGCACCTGCTTAAACTAGTTCCTGTGTTCGATGAATTATGTGTGGCTGAGTTTTTATGCGATTTGAGAAGAAGTGTCAGGAACACCAGTGGCCTCAGGAAAAGTGGGCAGCATTAGTTTCATCAAGACTCCTAGGAAAGGGGCTAAAAGCGTATGATGCACTACCTTTAGAGTCCTGTGTAGTTTATGATGAGCTAAAGAAGGCTGTGAGAAGGCTGTGAGGCCTATGAGTTACAACCAGAAACTTACCGCTTGAAGTTTCGGGGTGTTACTAAGGGCAAGGATAGTACCTTCCTAGAACACGCCCGGGACTTGTCTGATGCACTACGACATTGGCTGCGTTCTGAGAGGGCAGCTACTTTTGAGGAGTTGAGTGAGCTGGTTCTCTTGGAGCAGTTCTTTAAGTGCACAGGCGGGGACTTAACATTGAATATAAAGGAAACAAATCCTAGAACTCTCCAGGAGGCAGCAGAAATGGCTGACCTCCGACTGTCATTAATTCGAGGGTGCGGAGCAGCAGCTAGGAGTGAGTCGGGTGCAAAGGATCGTACCCCTCCCCCTCCCAAGAATTTTGATACACATAAATACACAAAACCATCTAGCACTGACAATAAAACTGAACATAAATCAAATACCGTCCCGTATAAGAAGTCTAATGGTACCTCCCACTCCCAAGGGAAACCAAAGAGTAAAGAGTGCTTCGCATGTCACAAGGAGGGTCACTTTGCAAATGCTTGTCCGAACAAGCCACCAAACAAGGTTGTGTCATTGGCCCGCAGCATAGGGGTGTCGCCTATATCTTCTGAGTTTGCCAAGGGTAGTTCGTCAGAGGGTGGGACACAGCCTGTGTTCAAGAGTCCGGAAGGCTCGAACCCTGTCCGCGACGTCTTTGGGGGTCATAGAGGGCATGGTTTTGTGAGGTGGGCTGGCGAAAGGCGAGGAGTTAAGCTATTGCGTGATACGGGGGCTTCTCAGACCTTGTTAAAGAACTTTACTGGTAGACCGATTAACGCTGCTCGGGTGGTGGTAGTTCAGGGGATCAATGCTACGAAGTCCTACCCGCTGGTGCGGATGGAGCTGGAGGTGGGTGGTGTGGCGAAGGAGCTGGATGTAGCAATTGTAGAGAACTTGCCTGTTGGGGGCGTCGACCTCCTCCTCGGCAACGACTTTGCGGTGCCTGCTTCTAAGGTTTCACCCTTGGTCGTTGCCGAGAAGGCGGCCGACGTTAGTAGGGAGGAACAGGAGTGGGTTGAGAACTGTAGCGTACAAACCATGGCGTGTGTTGTGACGCGTTCTCAGACATCCGGAGCCTTGCAGCCACCACCTCAGTCTATCAAACCGCGGAGGAAAGGTCACAAGAAAACGGGAAGTGTTGGTCAATTGGAGAGTTTTGAGCCGGCAGTGTTTCTTGGTGACTCATTATTGGCACCTATGTTAGAGTCTGGAGAGGCCCCGGGGCCTGTCACCGCTAGTGCAGGTGCAGGGCAGGAAGAGACTCTGCGACAGCATCATTATGCACAGCGTGAGGAAAGGATGGCTCAGCGGGACATTGGAGGTGGAAATAAATTATTTAAGATGAACCTGGATAATCTCGCACCTGCTGATATATGTTCCTTGCAGCTGGAAGATCCTGAAGTCAGGGCGTGTGGTAATGGTGCTGTCGAACTGGAGAGCGATGGGGATGCGCAGCCTGGTGATTTTTTCTTGTCCGAGGGGATCTTGTATCGGAGACATCAGGATCCCAAGAAAAAGTGGGATGGCGGGTCAGGATTAGTGGACCAGTTAGTAGTACCGAGGGTGTGCCGTGAGAGCTTATTGAGATTAGCTCATGATGTGCCTTTGGCAGGGCACCTGGGGGCGCGTAAGACGGAGGCAGCTCTGAGCAAGCTTTTCTGGTGGCCTGGGTTAAAGGCGAGTGTCGTGTCATGGGTGTCACAGTGTCACACTTGTCAAGCTGTTGGGAAACCCAATCAGGCCATCCCGAGAGCCCCGTTACAACCCATCCCTGTCATTGGGCCGCCCTTCAGCAAAGTAGTTATTGATATGGTTGGCCCATTGCCCCCCACTAGTGCCGGCAATAAGTTTTTACTAACTGTAATGGATGTAGCAACACGGTATCCAGATGCTTACCCCATGCGCCACGGGATGGCTAAGACTGTTGTCAAAAACCTACTTGTCTATTTCTCTCATTATGGCTACCCTCAGGAGATCCAGTCTGATCAGGGATCCAATTTTACTTCTGCTCTGTTTAAGCAGACCATGCAGCAACATGGGATAGTGTCTGTGGTGTCATCTGCCTACCATCCCGAGAGTCAGGGAGTTTTGGAAAGGTGGCACTCGACTCTCAAGAGTATGTTGCGGTGTTATTGCATGGAAAATGGGAAGGACTGGGATCTAGGTCTCCCATACGTTTTATTTGCTGCGAGAGAAGTACCTGGGGAGAGCTTGGGATTTAGCCCGAACGAGTTGGTTTTTGGACACAGGGTCAGGGGGCCCCTCCACATAGTCAAGGAGATCTGGGAGGGAGTCACAAAGCCATGCTCGCTTCTAAAGTATGTTGTTGAAAGCCGTGAGAGAATGCTAAAGAGCCTGGAGGTAGCTGGTCAGAACCTTAAGAGTTCACAAGCTCAGATGGAGGACAGATACGACCAGAAGGTGAAGCTGAGGGAGTTTGAAGTAGATCAGGAGGTACTGATACTACTGCCTCTGGTGGGACACCCCTTGTCTGCCAAGTATTCTGGTCCGTATCGGGTTGTAAGGAAGGTTTCTGATCTCGACTATTTAGTAGCTACTCCTGATCGTAAGAAAAAGAACCAACTTTGCCATGTAAATCTGATGAAAGAGTATGTGAGGCGCCCCTCCGAGCCTCTCACTGTCCCGGTGTTGATCTGCAGCGATCGTGGTGGAGAAGGAGGAAGGGACAGTCAAGCTGCGGGGGAGGATAATTGGGATTGTCATGTTTCCGCGGATCAGTGGGCGGGGAATTCTAGACAAGTGGCTCACGAGTTGATATTGCACCTGCCTGAGTAACAACGTGTAGCTGTGCAGCACTTGTTTGATTCAAACCCAGCTGTTTTCGCGGAGCATCCTGGCCTCACAACTCAAGCGGTGCACGATGTCGATGTTGGGGACCACCCGCCCTTTAAATCAGTGCCATACCGTGTTCCCCCTATTAAATTACCAGCACTTAGGGAAGAGCTATATTATATGCTGAAACGTGGGCTGATTTCTGAGGGTGCAGTAAGGTGGACTTCACCAGTCACACTCTGCAGCCCAAACCAGATGGCAAGGTGCGGTTTTGTATAGATTTCCGCAGGTTGAATGGTTTAACCCCCACAAATGCCTACCCTCTCCCTCGCGTGGACGACAGTGTGGATAAGATAGGAAAAGCCAAGTTCCTCACTAAGATAGACCTTGTTAAGGGATATTGGCAAGTGCCCTTGTCTGAGCGAGCGCGAGAGGTGTGTGGGTTTGTGGTGGACGGTGCCACATATCGTTGCCATGTTATGCCATACGGGCTGAAAAATGCCCCTGCAACGTTTCAGAAATAAATGAACGACCTTGTAGCCGACATTCCCAACTGTACGGTGCACCTAGATGATGTCATAATATACGACGATGATTTTAACAGTCACTGTGCTCACATCGGACACCTTTTTAATAAACTGAATGAAGCAGGTTTGGTGGTAAACCTGGGTAAGTGCGATTTTGTCAAAGCCACAGTTTTGTACCTGGGGTTCGAGGTGGGGATGGGTCAGGTGTGCCCTCCACAGACAAAGATCAAAGCCATCGATCAGTCTAAGGACAAGAAGTTCCGGTGGTTTCCTGAGTGTGCAGAGGCGTTTTCCTTGGTGAAACACCTGTTATGTACCTACCCCATACTCAGGGCTCCGGACTTCAGCAGACCTTTTCAGCTGGCGACTGATGCCAGTGGCGTAGGGCCTGGGGCTGTCTTGTTACCGACAGATGATGAAGGTATCGAACATCCAGTGAGTTTTTACAGTAAAAAATTCAATAGTGCACAAAGGAATTACTCTGTAATTGAAAAAGAACTCCTGGCGATAGTGCTGGCGCTCAGGCACATCGATGTATATGTTCCTGCTTTCGGACCAGTCGTAGTGGTTTATACCGATCATCACCCTCTGAAATTCTTGAATCAGTTTCATAACCAGAATATGAGGCTGACCAGGTGGTCACTCATGCTTCAGGAGTATAATCTGGACATACGCCATATTGCCGGTTCTGATAACGTGATAGCGGATTGTCTATCAAGGGTGGATGATGTTGGTTAGACTGCCACAGGATTGAGGGTTGAGTGTGGAGGAAAATAGGCTGTCACTGTAGTTCAGCCGAAAAAAACAAATTAAAAAAGCAAAAACCTTATAAAAACTCTTTATTTTTTATAACGTGTAGAATTTTGTATAAGATGTTGTAGCAGTATCTAAGTTGAATGTTTTCGCTTATTGTAGCTGAGTTAGTTGAACTTGCTCGGTGGAGTGCAACAGTCTTTATTTTTTTTTTATATATAGTGCCTTGTGTCGCAACAGTGTGTGGTACTATGAGAAGCTTTCTGTTAGATATGAAGAACTTAGTCAAGGGTCTTATATCTTGGGGGAGGTGTGACGCTTCTGCATAGTAATCACGTGCGGGCATGCGCGCGCGTCGGCTGCCCAGCCGTTTAGAAACCGGCTGGTGGTAGGCCGGCCAGCAGGCTTTCCCTTACTATATATCCTACGACAATGTAACTAATGTCTGGGATATTCTTATGTTGTTTCACAGCTTGAAGCTGCCCTTATTCTTAACCAACGCATCTTAGTATATTTTATTCTCGATAGTTGATTGTTTCATTATAATATATAAGATGTAAGTCTAGTGAGAGCGGGAAGAAACGAGCGGGAGAGAGAGACCGGCTTGGGACGTTGCTTCGCGCGGAGAGACCAGCTTGGGACGAGCCTGAAGCGCTGCCACATGCATTTGATTGCAACGTTAGGCTTAGTTTCGACACGCACAGGGTAGAGGATTTTGACCAGGCAACTGTGTTGAGTGTTGCCAAGCCTGGGATGTATTCTGCATGCCTAGGGTGGGGTCCAGACTGATTCAAGACTCAGAGCTCACCTCATTGTCGTACCCTTCGGACTCCCTTGATATCTATCCCTCTCAACCCCACTTAGAAACGTTCTCTCTTACTTTGTATACCTTCTTTCCACTACTTCACCAATCTATTTAATTATCCCATCCCCTTGATAGACCTTATATCTATTATTGTATTAACGACGAGCTCTCAGATAACTAGATAGGATTTTGGGCCTTATTCAGGGATGTAATTGTTAATGAGACCTAGGAAGCTTTTTTGTTGTCTTATATTTGGTGGTTTCATGCTTGCTAGTGTGTTCTTGTGTCAGGTTAGCAGGGGCTAGACCAGAGGGGAGGCTTTTTGCGATCCTTTAAGTAATTTCTGCTGGTGCGAGTCCCGTGGACCCGCACGACTTTGCTAGGATACCCGTGGGAGTCTGGGGGCATTTTCTTGTCTGTGTCCCTGTGTGTCTAGCATTGTGTTGTGTGAGGGCCATTGCCTAGTCCACTCAGCACTGCGCTAGCACGTCTTGCTTTTGTTTTAGGGTCGCCAGGAGAGAGTCAGATACTTGCGATCTGAGTCGCTCAAGAGAGCACCCTTTCAATTAGAGTAATTTGGCGCACAGACCTGGGAACGTCCCTAGGCTAGAGCAGGTGGCTCAGCCCGGGTATCCGAAGCCTATATCCTTCCGGCTAGACCTCTGCCACCTGGCAGATTAACAGCTAGGGGTTTATTATCTCTGTATGCTTGTTATTCTGCCACAGTTTACCGTTTTTGTGAGCATTGTGAGTCAGGGTGTGGCTTAGAGACTCTGTCCGAGCAGGCTTGCCTGACTAAGAGTGAGAAGCACACCTGTATGTGGTTATGTTGCGAGTTGCTGCCTTTATTTAATTATACCTATGCCATTATACACTGTATGTCCTATCACTAGTATTTATTCCTGCTTATCAGTTAAGAGTTCTCTAAATCCGTAACGTACTTTCTTTGCTAAGCATCAGATCCTACAGTAGCCGCATGCAGTTTAGAAACCCGCATCTTGTCTACCTGTATGATGTTTTGAGGACTGTTTGCTTTCACTTTCTTTCACGCAGGGGTGATTAGTTTTATTAATTAACGTAACGTTAAATGTACTTTCTTCTAGTTTGTTATTAAATTGTTTCTGCAATTTAATTCCGTTATCTATCTTTTCCTTGAAGCTTTAAGTCAACTTAATTGTGTGATCTTTTATATAGCCTGCTTGTCTATCAGCAGTGCGTGCACCCTGTAACCAAGTCAAAGGATACCTCGTTGTCCAGGCAGGACTCTTGACGGTTTAGGGTGGTTTGTTGCCTGGGTTTATAGATAAGGGTTGGATCTAGCGTTTTCCGTTGTTGCTTGTTGCCGCATACCTAGTCCAATAGAAAGAGCCCAGTGTTTATATATCCCAGGACGTAACATTATGAATTCCTAGTACTGTACCTTACACTTTCTTCTTATTTTCATTTTCTAGGTGGTATCCTAATTGATGACGTTCCCTAGGAACTAAGTAAAGGTATCCCCCTAGGATGTTCTGTTTTATGTATTCGGGTTGCATTAAGCATTCTCCGGGCGCCCAATAGGTACCCGCGGAGCCCTTATATATAATATGGCTCTCACGTCATTGACTACGGAACCAGTACTAAATATTTGGTTTTCCTTCCTTCCCTTCGGGTTGTCAAACCCGTAATTTTTTCACTTGGCCTAGTTAATTTTTGAGTTATTGATTTGACTCCATTGGTTATTTTCCCATGTCAATATTTGTTAAGAGTGATTTCTATGCCTAACAAGAACAGATCCTAAAGTAATATCTGTTAGAAGTCATATATCACCACCCTCCTATTTTGATTAAACAGGCCTAAAAGTATGGACTGTGCATTGTTCACTCTTACTTCGGACAGGAATAAGCAACAATAATATAATATTATTATAAAATAGTAGGAGCCGAAAAACTAATGAAATATAGCCACGAATGTACGTCAAAAGTTCCCCTCCGTTTGTCCTAAGTTACCCCTGCTTTCTTGGCAATAATTTTTCACAAGAAATCACTGTACAGTATGTCCGATACCTGTCCGAAGTTTCCCAATTTTCGAGTATATTTCGTACATCATTTACGATAAGGATAGCTTTCTTATTATAAGGGTTAATTTGGGGAGAATAATAATATTTATTCAGTTAGCAATTTACAGAGTTGGTACCACATAGAATATTACAAAATATGACATGTACCAGCCTTGCATAATTCCAACTAAGGATAGCCCAATAAGGCCGTTAGGCGTATTTCCATTGGAGTCCTTGTGGGATTAGGTTAGCTGGGGAAATGGGGAGGAAAAAAAAAAAAAAAAAAAAAAACTTTAGAGAAAGTATTTCTAGGGGGTTATTTTAAGATACCTTACATCCTATAATAAATATCAGTAATCCGTAATCAGTAATCATTTCAGTTTGGTTTGTCTATCTCTTATGTCGTATTTAGTAGTAGACATAAGTTTGGTGCTCCCTTCTCGCAGCTGTCCGGTTCAGGTGTTCCTTCAGGCTACGTCTGAAGGAATACAGTGTTCTCTTTTCACGGACTGACTGGGGTAAGTCGTTCCAGTCTTTGATGGCAGTGAAGAAGAATGTTTGCTTACCCTGTCCTTGGATTCTCGGGACCTTAAAATTAATCATCTTGTTTCTTGTATTATGTCCACTCCTCTCATTTGCTTTAACAAAATCATTCTTTAGATACTCTGGTGCTCTGTCATAGAACATTTTGAAGGCATTAGTAAGCCTGATTTGTTTGGCCCTGTCAGAGACATTGAGCATACCTAGTGACTGAAGTTGTTCCTGGCCAACATGTGATCTGGGTCCTAGGTTCAGCATGAACCTAACCATTTTATTTTGAGTGACCTGAAGTTTGTGTTGTGCTGATTTAGATGATGCAGAGTACCAGGATGACACAGAATAGTCAAAATGACATTGAACAAGCGCTTGGCAGAGGGTCTTTTTGGTCACCGCGGGCAAGCATCCCACCTGTCTATACAGGTATTTTATCCGTGCTCTACACTTACTCAGGATAGATTCCAAAATAGTTTCACCTGACAAACTCGCGTCCAGTTTAAGTCCGAGATATTTAACTTGTGACACTGTTGTTATAGGAATATCATTACAGTTGACCGAGAAGCCCACAATGTCTTTCAGTTTGCGTTTTGTTCCACATAAGATGGCTTCCATCTTGCCCAGGTGAAGAGATAGTCTATTGTCCACTAGCCATTCACTACATGTTTCTAGTTCTTTTGAAAGTGAAGCGGCAATACTTATTGGGTCTTTTCCTGAAACCAGAAGCACGCTGTCGTCTGCATATAGTAATCATTTACATGAGACGCTCAGTTCCATGTCGTTCACATCACAGAGAAAGAGTAAGGGACCAAGGATGCTTCCCTGCGGGACCCCACAGTTAATTGGCATAGGATCAGATATATTATCATCAATTTTGACTCTTTGGGTTCTACCACTAAGATAAGATTTAAACCAGTTCACAGACCCTATGCCCATTGCTTGTAGTTTATTACATAGGATATCATGGTCTACTGTGTCAAACGCTTTTTGTAGATCAAGAAGAAACATACCGGTGTAGTTACCTTTAGACATTTCTTTACGAATGTGATCCGTTAAGTGGATGAGACAGGAGTCTGTCGAGTACATGCATCTGAAACCTGATTGAAACTTATAGAATAGATCATTTTGTTTGAGGTAGTGTTCAATTTGGGTGTATACCGCTCTTTCAAGGATTTTAGATACAATACATAATATGCTAACTGGTCTGTAGTTGCCAACTTCTAGTTTATTTCCTTTCTTAAATAGAGGGGTTACAATAGCTTCCTTCAGTTCAGCAGGTACAGTGTTGGTGTTAATTGACAAGTTGATGATGTGGGTTAGGGGGCCTGCTATACCAATGGCTCCATCTCGTAGAAATTTGGCAGGAATTTTGTCTGGTCCTGTGCTTTTATGTACATTTAGGTTAGACAGCTCGTCAAAAGTGTATTTTGGTGTAACATTTTGCAATCCAAATGTGTTCGGGTGTATGTCTTTATCTCTGTAGAAATTACGAAAAGGTGGCTGTTGTTGTCGTGTATTTATTGAGAGGGTGAGGTAGGTTCTGTGCAAGTGTGTTTGCTATGGAAGTGAAGAAGGAGTTGAAGTAGGTTGAAATTTGTCGTTTATCGTGGCAAACCTGATCATTAATGGTGAGAGCAATATTAGTGTTAGACGAATCCCTTGTCTTGTTGCTGTAGCCTGTTGTTTTTAGGTGCCTCCATAGTTTCTTTGGGTTATTCTGATATTCCTCTGCCTTATTGTGAAAATAATTAGTTTTCGCTGATTTCATTTTCCTACTTAGTTTATTCCTGGCCCTGTTGAACTCATGTTTCAGACCTTGATCCTGTCTATGTTTCGCAAGCCTTTTTAACAGATTGTCTCTGTGTTCCAGATGGTGTAGTATGTCATTGTTGATCCATGGGTCTGACCTTGTTTTAATTCGTATCTCTTTCAGAGGAGCTATTTCGTCTAGGATGTTTGTGATGATGGTTCTGAAGCCAACCCATGCGTCATTAACGTTTGTACTTCCAAACACTGGAGACCAGTCTGTATTCCATAAGATGTCCAGAAATGTTTCTTTATTGTAGTTTCTGAGTGACCTTATTTTGATAACCTTGTGATTCTCTAGGGTAATTTTTGTGGTTTTCCGTGTGCAATATGTGACGAAGTGATCACTTATGCCAGTCTGCATAACCCCTGATTGGGATATTTTGTCCTCTCTGTTGTTACAGTTTATGTGGTCTATTATTGTGGCAGTGTTCTCAGAGATACGTGTGGGGGTTGTGATGAGTTGTTTGTGATTGTGCATTGTCAGTATATGCCTATATTCTCGTACAAGCCTATTATTTCGTTGTTTGTAACACAGGTTAAAATCCCCAAGTATGATGGATTCATTCCGAGGGTCTGGCGATGACAAAGTTCGTTCAAATTTGGTCAAGAATTGTGTGTCGTCTGGTGGCCTATAGGTGACCCAATTGTGATGGGTCTTGTCCTCGGCAGGTGTAGGTCGATCCACAGAGCTTCGTGATTTTCTACATGGAGGTCGGTCCTAGTTGTGTGTGTGAGGTTGTTTTTTACATACAGACATACTCCTCCCCCATGCCTATTGCGATCATTCCTAACCATATTGAATCCTTGAATGTTTATTTCACCATCGTTTATACTTGAATCCAGCCAGGTTTCTGTGATTGCAATTATTGAAGCTTTGGCCTTATTAGCTAGCAAGTTTATTTCTGACAATTTATGGTACATTGATCTGGCGTTAATGTGGATAAGATGGAGCCCTTTGTTGGTGAACACTCTGTATTCATCTTTGATTTTGAATGTGTCCTGGCTGGATTCTGAGTTGTTAATACTTGGATCATTTACATTAATATTCGGTAATGAATGCAAGGCACACTTATTGCAAAGGAATTCCCGTTCTTCACTGTTGGTCTTCTTAGAGATGCACTTCATGTGAGCTACATGTTTACACTTTACACAGTTTTGGATCTTCTGACGTCGTGTTATGAGTGATTCACAAATAAAACAAATGGTTTCGCGATGTTGTACAGCTGAGTTCCTACATTTAACACATTCAACTTCGTTTCTACTGTTAACGTAAGTACATCGGTTATGAACAATTTCATTACAACTGTTGTATTGTGAAAGTGAACTCCTATTGTTGAAACCAATATTACAGACTATACATAGTTTTTTTTTACTGTTTATCATACGACTGGAGGTGTGGTTTGGTCCGCGTCGATCAGCTGTTTGTGCGGGAGAGGGCAGGGGAGGGGGCAGGGGATACTCGCGGTCGGGCTGTGGTTGTTTGCTGTTGTTGTTGTTGTTTTCATTGTCCGTTGATGCTGCTTCCCTGTTGATGTATTTGCGAGTGCTAACTGTTTTTATTGTTGTTCTTGTTGCATGTTGTGCTACTTGGGTCGCCGATATCTGTGGTATTAATGGTAATGCTGTGGGTAATGTAGTGTTGGTGGAGTGGGTAATTGCTAATTCCCTGCATTTATCGCATTCCACTTCTTTTCTGCTGGTAACATAAGTACATCGATCGTGTACTGTTTCATTACAAATACTACATTGTGATGTTGGACTCCTTTTGTTGAATCTAATATCGCACACTGTACATAGCTTCTTTTTATTGTTCGTCGTACGTCTGGCGGTGTGGTGATCAGCTGTGCTGCTGCTAGGGTGTGAGCGTGGGGGTTGGGGACTGTCTGTGGCTATGTCTCCCCCTATGACCCCTCCCAGCCCCACCTGTATTTGCTGTTTGATGATGTTGTCCTTATTCCTGGCTGCAAATGCTGCTCCATTGTTGATGTTGTTGCGACTGATACCTTTCTTCCTAGCTGCTCCGGTTACATGTTGAGCCACCGATATTGTTGGGTTGTGTTGTGGGTTGAATTGGTGCATGACGGGAGACTGGGTCGCCGACCGTGTTGGGTTGTGTTGTGGGCTGAATTGGAGCGTGACGGGAGGCTGGGGTACCTGTAGGCCCGGTTTGTAATAACAAATTTTTCTGCTAGGGACTGTTGAAATGACGGTGTCTGTCTTACTTGGTTGGTGGTGAGGTTTCTTCAGTGATGACCTCGGGCCGGGGTTGGTCTCTACATCTCCGCAGCTAATTAGAGTGTAGCACAATAGGTGTTGTAGCGAGGTTGTGCCAGAGTACTTGCCAAGCCGCTGTGTCTTCCCGATATATAAACTTGACCAGGCAGGAATGGTGACAGAAGGTTCACTTATGTGTGATTTATGTGTGACGAGGTCCCTCAATACTTGTTTAGTGTTGACCTGGTACACTACCGGTCCCCTCTGCACCTTTATATCGGCACAGCCCCTCTGTATGTTGAGGAGGAGGATACACAGGGAGAGAGCTATGCACGCACCCTTCACTCCTCTCGCCATCTTGGCGAGGCTTCCTGGATTAACCTCTGAAGTGCGCATGGGGGGTATGAGACACCACACTCCTGTGCTGACGTATTTGAGCTGTTCCCATCACTAAAATATTTATTTTACCATAAATAGCATTAATACTTATCCATATGCGCCTATTGTAGGTTGATTATAAAGGTATTAACCTGTTACAACAATAAAACAAGTGGAAACAGCGTTTGGATGGTCAAAATCGGCGATACAGGCCGGGAGTTACACAATGTATTGCTGAGGCAACCTCCCAGCCCACCACTTTTCTCCACCTCTGGAGAGAGACTGTCGATCGATACTCTCTCTCTCTCTCTTGCACTCGCTTGCTAACAGTGATGACAACTCCCTGCTACCAACTCGCTAATGTTAGCACGAAAATAGACCACAGGAAAAGGGAATAACAGGGAAAATAGGTGATAACTGAAGGAGGGGAGGAAACTGGGGAAGGATGGGAGGTGGAGGAGTGATATTTGGCATGGCCCAGGGGCAAAAAAAAAAAAAATAAATAAATAAATAAAAAAAAAAAAAAAAATCTGTGATTTAAATTGATTTTTTTCCCCTGACTCTTAAGAGTCTTCCCGCAGTCCGCCGGGGGAACTCTTAAGAGTCTTCCCGTAGTTCCCGGGTTAAGGAGCACTATCACCACACACCACTTGACATCGTTAAATCTCTATACAGGGTAATGTGTTTACAGTCTGAAGAAATTGTTAATAAACTTTTGAAAATTTCTATAGTTATCCCAGTTTATGGCAGTTTTTAACGCTGTCCACTCCCTTGATGGACAGGGCTATTGCGTGCCCTTGTTACAGGGATTTTACTGGACATTTGCCACAAATTGCTAGATCTGAGTGTCCAAACTCTTGACATTTACCAATGCCACGGGTGGGATTGAACTGCCGACCCTCTGATCAGCAATCAGACGTGCTACCAACCATGCCACTGCACAGGTAAATAATATCTATGGTATTAAAATGCCCCAGAACGAGAAGCCCACCACAGAAGCCACAAACGAACACCACACAGAAACACCAAAGGAAAGGTCCACAGAACGAAAGGACCAGCTGACCGAGCCAGCCATTTCAGACAGGCCCAAGCCCGCAGGGCTAAGCAGCTCCAGGCTGCACCCATTTACCTTTTCTAAACTGACCATTTTCCACACCTCACGTACACTAACCCCCTCGTGTCCTACACTCCTAACTACAAAGATGATGAACAGGAACATACATTCATATTAAAAACACCCATGCCCTGTCCCGACGTTGAGCCAATGCCAACACATCAGACAGCCATAATTATATCTATGTATGTTCTTACATCCGAGAAGTAGATGTTATATATCTTAGAAGTTAAAACACCCACGCTTGTCCCTAGACCTCGTATATCATTTTCCATGACGAGTATAGATATATGTAACCCGTGCTCAGTCGCCCCTTGCATTGTTCCTCTAGTAACTAAGTCTATAATATTAACTGCCACCAGCATTGATACGACATAGCGGCACTGTCCTTGCTACAAAGATGATGAACAGGAATATACATTCATATTAAAAACACCCATGCCCTGTCCCGACGTTGAGCCAATGCCAACACATCAGACAGCCATAATTATATCTATGTATGTTCTTACATCCGAGAAGTAGATGTTATATATCTTAGAAGTTAAAACACCCACGCTTGTCCCTAGACCTCGTATATCATTTTCCATGACGAGTATAGATATATGTAACCCGTGCTCAGTCGCCCCTTGCATTGTTCCTCTAGTAACTAAGTCTATAATATTAACTGCCACCAGCATTGATGCGACATAGCGGCACTGTCCTTGTGTCGTATTGTGCCAAGTACAGATCAACCAGGTTTCATCACCTTATTAGGACGACGACTATAATGTCATCGTTCATCGATGTATGCAATCCTTAGGTTAAGTATTTTTATCCGCCATTGTGTTCACCTTTTTCCATTTACTTTCCACAATTGTCATACGTCTTCCCCTTGCCTCCTTCGTATCCACAGTCCACACTACGCCAATTTACTTCGTGTCTTACACCTCTTACCCCAACCAGAGATTGTATAAGATAACCTGGTTACCAGTATCTGTCATAAGTACCCCGAAACAATAACTAAGTACCCCTACGAACTGCCGGTGTTGTTGGTATATTTATATTTAATAGAAAACGCAGTTCCCAGGGTCAACTAATAATATCCATAACCCTCGGACTGATTACATAACTCTATCTTTTCCAGACTCATATACCACCCCATAGTTGCATTCCCCGGTAGCATTTGGCTAACGTATTCTACTGCCTTTTCAAACTTCCATATCAATTGTAGCCTAATGCCACCCCCACGCCCAGGGACCTTAGGGGCAAAATTTCCCTGTAGCCCTTGAACTCTCCCCCCCCCTCTCATTAAGACACCCACGCTTCTCGACTCTTGTCCGACCTAGCCTCTCTCTCATACCTCTTGAAGATCCTTGAATTGTCCGTTGCTAACGCTCTCCAACCTTTTATATATATACTCCTATCCAGCCTACCTTCACTTAGTAGGCCAGAACAACATTAGAACTTTGCTAGCCCCTTGCATGCCATCTATTCTCTTACAACACATTCACAACCCTGCACCCAATGGTCGTCGGTGCGAGGCTAGCCGCCCCGCCAGTAACTAACTTCTATTGCCGTACTTCCAGATAAATGTGGCAGAGTTAGCAACCCAGTCTCCACCACATCCAGCAAACCCTACAATTAACAACCAGCCGAGTAAAACCAGCTAGCTAAGGCACCTTCGGTTTTGGTATTAAGACACCCACATCTGTCTCATACACAGAGGGTTATTACAAACACTGGTGATATGGCAAGCCCCTAGCCACAGCCGCCGGACGACTATCACAGAGAGAGGGCGCCCAGCTCCCCCTTTTTGCCCACCTGAGGAGGGAGACCCCCACCCCCGCGGAGGTATACCTGACCCCTGTTTTGACTTTCGAGTCATTGCCAGGTAGCACAGGAATTCTTCCTATCAATGAACTAACCATGCATGACTAACACCTTTACTAACCTCTATTTACTCACAATAAACCATTTACCTTTCTTGCATACTCTGGTCATTAAATTAGCACCTCAGCTATACCATAGAATGAAAGTGCACAATCTAAGAGAGACGCTCCTATCACAGCTGTCCCCATCCTCCTCGCAAAGTAGATCCAGTCTCCCTCCCCTAAATACTTCCAGTATAGCCAAAATAGTACCTCTTACTAAGGCTCAGTTATATGAAAATATAAAGGCTTCCTATAGCCCTGTGCCACAACAGTAAATACCATCTTACCTAGTCCCCATATCTATTGAGAGCTCAATTAAGTCCATAAGACTCGAGATCCCTACTGTCTACAGGGTCCAGAACCGAGCCTATAAATCTAACTCCCGCCCCCAGTCAAATCAGTTGAAAGCTAGACACCAACCAGGGGTCACTACCCTGCAGTTAACTTCTAGCTCTGCCCTTGTGTTGTTCCGGAGTGAGATCCCAGAGCCGGCAGACTCCATGGCAGATTTGGATAGAAGGACCTGCCCACGTATTTAAGAACTTCACACATATGGGCCCCCTGGACGGCCGCAGAACCAGTCGTTAGCCCCCAACATCACGGACGCAAGATAACCAGGACCAGACCCATCAGATGCTACCTAAGATTCCCTTTAGCAGTACTACATATTACTGTGCTGTTTAGAGATTCACTAATTAATATTTCTACGAAGTGGCTATCTCTTTGCCCCAGTATAATTCATATAACCATTCAATTAGGAAGTGCTAAGCGTATCAGTGTTCATTATTTAACAGGCGATACTAACTCTCGTAATCAACCATATGCCCCAGACATTATTACCTAGAAGGAAACCCTAGTAATATCTGAAGGTTCGCCCACTGATTTGCGTTCTATGTATTTCTGAGACAAGAATAGAAAACTTAGATCAGTACCCCCTGAGGTTACTAGAATTCCCGTGCTCTAAAATACGTGTGTCTAATCTAGTCTGTGAACTACTACTTGTGCACCAGAGCTACCAGTAAGAAATCTAACAGTGAATATGATTCTATAAGTAACATTGATGGTCTTCGGTATATAAACCTGTTAAATCAAAGCCAGTGATCAGAAGATTAATACCTGAACGTTGGAAGTGGGAGACTAGGCTCCATCCAGATCCACTTATGCTAGTGTTTTTCGATTCTATTATATTGTCTTACACAAGTATTCTGCAGTGGTATATCAATAAACGTGATCGTGTAACTTGCTACCATGTGTTTCTTTGTGTTCTCTATTCCTCATATCTTGTATTGTGCATGCAGCCTTATATACCCAGTCAATTAGAACTCACATTACCCAAGTTAAACCTGTAGAAAAACAGGGCATAACAGGTATATATATATATATATAAATAAAGAAATAAAGCTCCTTCACTACCATAGTCTGGCTATAGTATATATGAGGCACCTATTAATAGACTGAGCTATAAAAATAAATATACAGAGAAAAACGTGATCAGCATCATTATAGGTTTGAGTTCCGAAGGGAAGAAGGAAAACCTAATAAACCTAATGCCCCATGTACCAGATAATCGTGAGATCCCTTCGACGAAGGACTCTCACGTCGGATTCGCACGTGAAGGTGATACCGCCAGTTGCTTCCTTGTGCGAATCTCTCATGCGATGCCGTCGGACGTATGGTTGGTAAGCCTGTCAAACTCGCCGCGGTGCATTTCTTACGATTGGTATACCTGAAGAACGTTTTGTTTACAAATTACTGCCTCGGGCAGCCTCACGGGAGTACAGACCGAATCGAATCGTAATAAAGTGATGGTCCCTGGTGTATTATTTACCCAGTTTATTGCATTAATCTTATTATTCTGTATTTAGGACATTCTCAATTGACGAAAATAAGGTAGCCTAGGCAGGGGCGTCATTTGGGGGGGGGGGGGGGGGGGGGGGGGGGAACTTCCCCCCCCCCCAAGACTCAGCTGGCCCCCCCCCCCCAAGGTCTGGCTTGCCCCCCCATCCCCTGGTAAAGAATTGTCTGCCAAAACATTTCCTTCTGCCAATGAGATATTTTTTTCTGTTTTAAAACTAGTAAAAAACTACCTGAGAACAACCACTGGGGATGATTGCCTTTGTAGCTTAATGTTAATGGCCACTGAAAAGAGAATGGTGAAGTCATTATTTGATATGGAGGATCTGGTGGATGATTTTGCTCATCTGAAGCATCGTCGCTACCCTTTACTGTAAATACAGTTAGTTACAAGACAAGACATTAGATTGGATATTGGTGTGTCAAATATGTTTACTTATTGCATTATCATAATTTGAATGTATATCTATAAAGGAATTTCAGTAATCAGATTTTTAGTGTAGTAGCTGATGGAATTATAATTTGGTTAATAAGGCAAGAGTTATTTTATTCTTAGTATCTATATTGGTAAAAACCTATTTGTTTTGTTTGATTTTGTTTCAGCTTTCTGGAAGAAAAAAACACAATACAGTAATTACATACTGTGATAATATCTAGTTATCATGCATTTAAGGCCAGGAACGCAGGGCTTTGATCCGATGTACGTAGTGATAGGACTGATGGTATTGGCAATACCCCAAATCACCCCAAAATCATGTCCATTGGACCATTGCATGGGAGAGGGTGGGGATTGAGAACTATTGGTGCATATGAAATACAATATGAATGTAGATAAAATCAGAAGAGACTAGAGTATAATGTAAATCTGTTATCTTTATTATGAACAAAATGGTCAAGAAATAAATTTAGTAGCAGTCTCTACGTTTCCAACGTAGGGCTTATGATCTCAGCCGCTACCACAGCGGGCCGATTTATCGGTACTCACGCGAAGTAACCAAATAATCTCTAGAGTTGCACCTCAATTCACTACTAGGCACGTTGTACACACTCCGAGACGACTAAGAAGGAAGAGAAAGCGAAGGAGAGAAAGAATTGTTATAGTTACCCATTTAATCTAGCTGCTCTCCTCTAAGCCATGCTCCATGTTCTATGAGCCTGCACCAGGACCTGCCAAAGTATCAGTCACTTCGCGCCCACCGTCGATGTTACACGCCTTTTTTGTCTGTGCTTCGCGAGTGCCTGCTTTGCATCCCCTTCGCTTCAACTATTAGTGAGTGTGAGCCTTTTCAGGCTGTTGAGGTTTTAGAAGGATATGTTCAGTGATGTAGGCAGCACTTTATACGGATTTATGGCGTGTTTACTGGGTGTGCGCGTAGTGCTGGAGATGTGTTTATTTATTTGTTTTCTTCGGGGGTGTTTGGTCCGCAACGCCGCGTAGCGGTCGTTGTGTGTCGATTCTACCCTCGCTTTCGGGTTCATGTTCACTTTAACTACCCTTAACGTAACTTGGGGGGGGGGGGGATGCTTCCCGCTGGATGCATTGTGTTTCTTTCCCTTTGTGACTTTTTGTTTTATTGTTTTTTCATATGACTACGTGTCGATGTTTTACAAGACTTGAGCATGAGGTTTCTCTGGATTCTGCTTTTGTGTGAGCATAGGCCACACAGCCTTTATTCTCTCACAAACATGCTGCTTTGGTCTCAACTGACCTTTAGCCCTTCTGACTTGTTTATTAAACCTGTCCATAGTTGGTGGTCTTGTATTTCGTTCGCCTGTTCACGCTTTTGTCAGTTCCTTTTCGTTTCCCCGGGCCTACTTGGCTCGTGGATACGTGGTTCTGGTAAAAATGTCGGTCAAACCCTAGGCTTTCCTTCTTTTATTTTATTAATTTAACGTAATTGTGGGGCTTCTCGGGCAGTGTTTAGCTTTGTTACTAGGTTTTTTCACTCAGGAATTGACGCTGCCCTAGTGTTTTCTCTTTTATGTGAATTGCGTAACTAGGCTAGGCCTGTGTTTTTTAACTTGAGGTGACCACCGTCGGATTGGGCCACATAGTCCTGTCCTTCTGTTTTCCTCTTGTCTCTACTGACTTGCTGGTTGGTCTTCTACGCTCTTGTTTCAATTCTCATTATATTGTGTGTTTAAGCTAATCGGTTTTTTGCCTTGAGCTGCGCGCCGTTGGAATGATCCACACAGGTCCTTTCCTTCTGACTTCCTTTTGTCTCAACCTGCTGGGAGGTCTTGGTCTAATAGCTCTCGGTTAAATTCTCGTTTTTCTTACATTTACATGTTTCTGTTCTTCCCATGCTTGTGGTTACTTGATCACAATAAAGGGGGGGGGGGATGTCTGGAAACTGTACGCGATAGGGGCCCCGCTCACAGGGAGGATATGCTTGGACAAGTTGACTCGATTTGCGTGTTTACTCACGTTTTTTCGCCACACAGGCAAGGGTCTTCTGGTGTCCTCAGCTCCTTCATCTTTTTAAATCCGCCCTACAAGTGCCTTTATCTTTTTGATGTGCCCTGTGCCTGGTCAAGGCCTAGGCCACATAGCTTTTTCACTTGACTTGGTTTATGCGCCCTGTTCTGCCCCCTATTTCATGTACCTGGACATGGCTTCTTGGACAACGGCTGATTGGCTGTTTTTCCTATCCCTTATGTCATGTTCCTTGTGTCCTCCTTCTGTACCTGGTTCCCGCCCTACAGGCGGCCTCCTTGTATACTGGGTGGACCCACGGACCACCTGAAAAGTCCTAGGACTCGACCCAAAGTGGCGATGTCCTGTGTGTTTTGGATTCCCTCCCCGCCCCTATTTAAACTTATAGGGTACTGTTAGGTTGCTCACACTTGACCTTTTCCTTCCAGCTGGTGCCCGCTCTACTGCCGGCTGTCCCTACGCCGCCGCCACTTCGCCACCTCCTCCCTCCGCTCTCACAGAGGGTTCTCAGGTATTTCGGATGGGACAAATTTCCCCAAAATTTGGTTTGGACCTGTTCCCAGGGTTGGGCCTCGCTAAGGGGCTTGTCCCAGCCCTGGTGTTGAGGGTCTCCGGTGTGGGTGGTTTTTATTTGACTTTCCTGATATACTTACTACTTAGCTTCTTACTGGATATTGTCTTACTGAGTATTACATGCTGATTTGGCTATACTGCCTCATATTGCCTGTCTCACCTCCACTGGTGGGTAATGCTTCCCCCATTTTTCAGTGCTGTGATGCCGGCTCCTCCCTGCTCTCGGCCGACATGTCATGCCCTATACCTTGTCAAGGCCTAGGCCACATGGCTTTTTCACTTGACTTGGTTTTCAGCGCCCTGTTCTGCTACCTTTTTCCATTGTACCTGGACAGGACTCCTTGGACGACAGCTGCTTGGCTGTTTCCTCTCCCTTGTGTCCTCCTTCGGTACCTAGTTTCCGCCCTACAGGTGCCTCCTAGTATACTAAGTGGCCCCCAGGACCTCTGTAATGTATTAGTATACCATTAGTATACCTTCAAAGAAAACTGATGTAAACTATAAGTAACTGAAGGTAAGGATCCGACACCCTACAAGAAGAATTGAATCCCTTATTTATAGCTGTCGAATCCTTTATACAGAATCCAATACTATTATGATCAATGTTATGCATCAACAGTTTATTGTTTATACTCTGTGCTCTGTTCCCGCTTTCTTACAGTAAAGATGTAGTTTGCCTCACAGTATCATTTATCCCCTCTATTGACAAGTTTGCGACGAGTTGGAATGATATGGCCTACATGAATAACATACTGTATATGGCAGATAAAGTGACGGCTTCTGTATGATATAACCAACACTGGTATCCTCATATTACAGGTGAGTAATGACAACACAACAAATTGGCGACGACAAGTGGAGACGAGCTCAGCAGCACCCCGGAGCCTAGCCTAACCTAGTAGCATAGCCTACTCATCACTATGCCTCTGGATGTACCTCCCCCTACGGCATTCTCGGTAGCAGAGGACCCCTCATCAGTAGCACAGAGGTGGAAGAAGTGGAAGACAAGTTTCCATTTCTATATCACCGCCACTGGAGTCATAAACCTTGTACAGCAGAGAGCATTGTTACTCCATGCAGCAGGGTCTGAGGTTCAAGACATTTTTGAAACCCTGCCAGATCCAAAAGGTACTTTTGAGGAAACTACAAATGCTCTAGATACATATTTTTCACCACAGTTAAACTTTAGGTATGAAAGATTTCTATTTTCTCAAACTGTTCAAGGACCTCAGGAATCAACAGATGCTTTTGTTACTAGGCTTAGGAAATTAGCTTCTACTTGTGAATTTCATGATATAGATGATATCATAACAGATCAGGTTATAATTAACTGTGCATCTTCTGAATTAAGGAAAAAGTTACTCCAGGATCCCAAAGTAAAATTGGATAAAGTTCTCCATATTGCTAGATCACTTGAAGCAGCTAACCTACAGGCCAAAACAATAGAAAGTCCTGACAGTAGTAAACAGACAAGCCAGGTAAAAAATGTTTCAGCAGTCAAACAATTTAAAGGTCACAACAAGAATCCCAAGGCACATACAGGTACTAAAGCAAAGGCTTACCATAGTAGTCAACCAGTTAGGCCTACTAACACTAACAACCACAGTCATGATAACAAAGCTAAGCATTTTAAGCCATGTTATAGGTGTTGTAAGACAGATCATACTCCATGGGATAGAACAAAGTGTCCTGCCACAGACAAAACTTGCCACCAATGTGGAAAACTAGGTCATTTTGGTAAACAGTGCAGATTTAAAAAGATTAACTCAACTTCGGAGAGGTCAGAGCAACAGTCCGCAGACACAGGTGTTAGTCAGGCACAACAATGTTCTGATGATAATGATAACTTTGCTTTTAGGATTAACACTGTAAGTAAATGTAATGATAGGATCATGATGGATGTTTTTCTAAATGGAAAACCAGTAACCATGCAGTTAGACACAGCAGCTGACGTAACGGTAGTGTCTGAGGAAGTTGCTAAGGCTATTCCAAACATAAATATTCAACCTTGTACTAAGATATTAATGGACTATAATAATCAAGCTATTCAGGTTAAAGGAGCAGCCAACGTTGATGTGAGTTACGACCAGCAAGAGTTCAAGAGCTTACCCCTAACCATTGTTGAAGGTAAGAGGCCATCACTGTTTGGTCTAGATTGGTTGAAGCACATCCCATTAAATTTACAAAGTGTACTAAAAGTCAACTCTAACATTAACAAAGAAACAGCAGTAAATCATTTGTTAACAGGATTTCAAGATATCTTTGATGTTAATGTTGGGACAGTGAAGGGAGTGCAGGCCAGTTTGTCTCTTAAACCTGATGTAACTCCAAAATGATGTGCTCCTAGACAAATTCCTTTCGCACTAAAACCCGCGGTTGGACAGGAGATTGCAAGATTAGAAGCAAATGGGACTTGGGAGAGAGTTACTTACTCAACGTGGGCCACTCCTTTAGTTCCTGTAGTTAAGAGTGACGGAAGTATTAGGTTATGTGGTGACTACAAAGTAACACTAAACCCTAATTTACAAGTAGCTCAACATCCTCTTCCTAGACCTGATGATATGTTTGCAGCACTAAGTGGATGTAAAATCTTTTCTAAAATAGATCTTAGACAAGCATTTCAACAGCTCCAAATGGATGAAAAATCAAAGGAAATATGTACAATCAATACCCACTTAGGTCTGTTCCGCCCAAAGAGATTGCCTTACGGTGTTGCTAGCAGTCCAGCACTTTGGCAACAGACAATGGACAGAATTGTCCATGGTCTCTCAGGCACATTTTGTTTTGTTGATGACATATTAGTAGCAGGTAAAGATATAGAAGAACATCAGGCGAGACTAAAGGTAGTTTTAGAGAGAATCAGAGACAATGGACAGAGGATCCGCCAGGATAAATGTCAGTTTCAAGTATCATCCTTAGAATATTTAGGATTCAGAATTGATGACAAGGGTATCCACAAGACTAGTGAGAAAGTTACAGCAATCAGAGATGCCAAGGTGCCTGAGAATGTGGGTGAGTTACAATCGTTCTTAGGTTTAGTAACTTTCTATGGTAGGTTCATTCCTAATTTAGCCACTATAGCTAGTCCACTGTATCAGCTCACACAAAAGAATACCCAGTGGAACTGGACAGATTCTTGTGCAACTGCAGTAGAGCAGATAAAATCAGAGATTACATCTTCTAGATTCCTTACTCATTTTCAACCTGACTTGCCAGTGAAGTTGGTGTGTGATGCTTAATCAATAGGTATTGGTGCAGTACTTGCTCATGTCATGCCAGATGGTGTAGAAAGACCCATTGCATTTGCTTCCCGTGTTCTAAACAAAGCTGAAAGAAACTACTCCCAGATTGAGAAGGAAGCATTAGCTCTAGTGTATGGTGTAAAAAAGTTCCACATGTATTTGTATGGAAGAACACGATTCACACTAGTTACTGACCATCAACCTTTATTAGCCATTTTAGGACCTAAGGCGGGCTTACCCAGTCTAGTAGCCACCCGACTCCAATGATGGGCTATCACACTAGCTGCATACTCATATGATATAGAGTATAGGCCAACCGGTAAGATGGGAAATGCTGATGCCTTGTCACGTTTGCCAGTGGATAAAGCTCCATCTGACCATGACAGTACTATACTTCTAATTGAGAGTTACAACCTTCCTATCACAGCACAGACCATAGCTAAACACACAAAACAAGACCCAGTACTATCAAAAGTTCTACAAGCTTTAACTTCAAGTCGTAATTTAATGTCAGATCAGGGAGACTGCCATTCATATCTGTCAGTGTGGTCCGAGCTTACCACAGAGCAAGGTTGTATTCTTAGAGGTGCCAGAGTAGTGATTCCAAAATCTATGCAAAACCAGGTTCTCAAGGAATTCCATGCAGATCATCAAGGCATAGTAAGGTCTAAATCAATTGCCAGGAGTTATGTGTGGTGGCCTGGGATGGACAAATATGTTGAGAAACATGTGAGGGGATGCCCTAGTTGCTCAGCACAACAAAACGACCCCAGGCCAGCACGCATGCATCCATGGGAATTGCCTAGACATCCATGGCAACGTTTGCACATTGATTTTGCCGGCCCATTTTTAGGTCATACATATCTGATCATAGTGGATGCATACAGTAAATGGCCAGAGATAATTCCAATGCAGTCAACTACTTCACAAGCGACAATAAAGGCTTTAATGCCAGTGTTTGCCACGCATGGATTACCTGAGCGCATTGTGTCAGATAATGGCCCTCAGTTCTGTTCTGTGGAATTTCTTGATTTCCTAAAAGTGAATGGCATTCAACATACTAGGTCCGCTCCTTACCACCCAGCAACTAATGGAGAGGCAGAGAGGTTTGTTCAGAGTTTTAAACGCAACATGAAGTGCCGGGGAGCTATACCTTCCAATGTATTCACTTGCATCAGTAAATTTCTGCTAACCTATCGCACTACTGAACATGCCACTACTGGACAAACACCTTCAAATTTGCTGATGGGAAGGAGAGTCAGGAATAGAATGGATTTGATGATGCCAAACACTCAGATACATCTCAACAACCAACAGTGGACACAAATTAGAACAACAGGGTAAAGTTAGAAATTTCACTCCTTCATGTCCGGTCAAAGTTAGGATGTATAACACAGCACACAAGTGGTCTCCAGGTAAGATCACAAGACAGATAGGTAACATGAACTATGAGGTAGAAGTGGAAGGAAGGATTATGAGACGTCACATTGATCAACTACTACCAGACACAGTTAATTCTGACCAACCAATCATATCCACACCAGTACCAGTACAGCCACACACAGTTAACATTGATCAGCAGCTCACACGACACTCAGAATCTAATAACACACATGTGGATGGACAGACAAGTGAAGAAACAGATCACACTAACAAAGACACAGAGATCCCAGATAACACTAACCAAGACACAGAGATTCTAACAACTCGTAGGGTACTACCTAACAGGCAAAACCGAGGTGTTCCAAGAGAAAAGCTGGATCTGTAGGTTAAGTTAAAGTACTTAAGTTTTAAGATTTAAAAATGTAGATATGTTATGTTATAATTCTACAGAATCATCATTATTATTATGAGAGTACCCTACTGCATGTGTGCTTTTACTTTTCTCACAGGGGGAAGGAATGTAATGTATTAGTATACCATTAGTATACCTTCAAAGAAAACTGATGTAAACTATAAGTAACTGAAGGTAAGGATCCGACACCCTACAAGAAGAATTGAATCCCTTATTTATAGCTGTCGAATCCTTTATACGGAATCCAATACTATTATGATCAATGTTATGCATCAACAGTTTATTGTTTATACTCTGTGCTCTGTTCCCGCTTTCTTACAGTAAAGATGTAGTTTGCCTCACAGTATCATTTATCCCCTCTATTGACAAGTTTGCGACGAGTTGGGATAATATGGCCTACATGAATAACATACTGTATATGGCAGATAAAGTGACGGCTTCTGTATGATATAACCAACACTGGTATCCTCATATTACAGGTGAGTAATGACAACACAACAACCTCCTGAAAAGTCCTGGGACTCGACCCAAAGTGGCGATTGTCCTGTGTGTATTGGATTCCCTCCCTTTCCCTATTTCCTCTAATAGGGTTCTGTTGGGTTGCTCACACTTGACCTTTTTCCTTCCTGCTGGTGCCCACTCTCCTGCCGGCGAGACCTTCACCGCTTCGCCCCCTCCTCCCTCCGCTCTCCCGGAGGGTTCTCAGGTATTTTGGGTGGGGTCTTTTTTCCCCAAAGGACTTGGACCTGTTTACCCGGGTTGGGTCTTGCCAAATGGGCTTGTCCCAGCCCTGGTGTTTGTGGTCTACTGTGTTGGTGTCTTTTAATTGACTTTCCTTGCTACTTGGCATCTTCCTGAATATTGTCTTACTTGGGTTTCAACTGCTATTTTGGCTCTACTCCTCATACTTTTCCCCTGTCTCACCTCCACTGGTGTGTGACGCTCCCCCCCCCCATTTTTCGGTGCCGTACTGACGGCTCCTCCCTGCTTCCGCCTGACATGCTTTTGGTCGGGGGTGCTGCCTCCGCACGGCCTGCTACGCCAAGGATGTCTACGACCCCCGCCGATGTGCAGTTTGTCTCTCCGCCCTTCACCTCCTGGACGCACCCTGCTTCGGAGGAAGGCCGACGGGCCTAGATCGCCTCATAGGCGAGGATCTCCTGGTGTCCTCTGGCTCTTCATCTTTTCTAGAATTCCGCTATACAAGCAAATTTTCTACTTTTTGATGTACCCTGTATATCTGTATCTGGGAATCGGCCACATCGCCTTTTTTCTCGGTTATTGATGGAGTTGGTGCCCTGTCTCAGTTTGAATGTACATATGGTCCTGGATATGGCTACTTGGCTGATTTCCTATCCTCTGTGTCCTCCTGTGCTTCATTTCCATCCTACAGACGGCCTTCTAGTGTACTAGGTGGGGTCAGGGACCTGATGCCTAGTCCCAGGACTCTGCTCGTGTGGCGATTGTCCTGTGTGTCTTGGATTCCCCCTCCTATTTGTGCCGCTTAGGTGTCGGGTAGCTCACACTTGACTTTTTACTGCCAGGGGGGTTCGGCCTTGACTCCGCGTTGTGTTTACACGCGTTTTCCGCCAAACAGGCAGGGTGTCATCTGCCTCTTCCTCTTTCTATAGAACCTCGCTCCACAGGTGGGTTTTGTAGTCTTGGATGTACCCTGTGCCCTGTATCTGTCACCAGGAATCGGCCACGTGTCTTTTTCCTCTGGTTCTTTATGCCCTTTGCATTCATATGCACCCAGGGACCGGCTGCTTCGCTGGGTTTCCCCCCCTTGATGTGTCCTCTGTTAATTTCCTTCTGTGCCTCGAATCCGCTCCACAGTTGGCCTCTTGCTCCTAGATCGCCACAGAGCCTCGCTGACAGGTCCCAGGCCTCCGCTCACGTGGCGTTGGTCCTGTGTGTATTGGATTCCCTCCTTTCTTCATTGACCTTTTACCGTCCATCCCCACCGTGGCCTCCACTCTTGTGTCTGGCCTGCTGCTCCGCTCCTCGGACTTCACTGGGTTCTTCAGCCCTATGTTGCATTCGCTTTTCCTGCCCGGTCCAGGACGTTCGCCACTCATTGCCGTCGACTGGTTCGGGTGGTTTCTCTGCTCGTCAGCCCCTGCCGACGTCCACAGCCACCTCCTCCTGCCGGCACTTTTAAGTCCAGGACTGACGTTCCTGGGGGTGGCTTGGTAGGAGGCTTTCTTGCTTGTGCTAAGCGACACATGCTCCGCACGATGGGAGGTCGTGGCGAAGCCCTTGTCGTCCTCCTCCAACCATGCGAGTGGTGGTCCGTCGCTGGCAAGCAGCCCTGGGGCTTGGGCTCTGGGCCGGGCCGCGGGGGGCGTTGTATACGCTCCTCCCGTGGCCGTTCGTACCCGGTTTGCCGTTCCGTCCTGTGGGTGGACTCTGTTGGCAAGTTCCGGGACCCTCGTCCTCCGCTGCCTTGCTCGGACGGGAGGGGGACAGGCCGGAACGTGAGGCCCTCTCTCCGTTTTCGTCAGGACGGCCAGGTGGACGGGGGTTTGGCCATGGTAGTTCCTTTCTCCATGACACCTTAAAGGTGGGGGCTCATGGTTTGAGATAAACATGGAATGATAATCGCCAAGCTGTACATAATTATCTTGCAAAATGCAATGGCACTGAAATAATTATTAACAATGGTATAAAGGATTTTGTGGATCGTCTATACCAGGCCTGTGACGTCACACCAGTATAAGTCCACCATCCACTCTAGGATAAGGATACTGGTGTGACGTCACTATGACGTCACAGGCCCGGTATAGACGATCCGCAAAATCCTTAATACCATTGTTATTAATTATTTCAGTGACATTGCATTTTACAAGATAATTATATGCAAGTTGGCAATTATTTTTCCATGTTTACCTCAACCCATGAGCCCCCACCTTTAAGGGAGGCTATGCTCCGCACAATGCATTGCTCCTCCTGGCCCATACCCTCTCCCCTCAACCGGCCGTCTCATTGACTTGGTGGTGGGCCTGACGCAAAGCGCCCATACCGGCTTCTCCCGCCCCCACTTCCTGCGCTAGCAACGCCGGTCGTGGGCACGACGGGGTATAGTAGGGTCTGGCCTGGAGGTGGAGGTCTCAACCTCCTCTCGGGCGCCCTCCCCGTCATCGACGCAGTGTCTTAGGAGGTGGCCCAGGTACTCCGGTCCATGTATGGGGGAGGTGCCGTCGCGATAACATCTCCACACATTGTGTCCTGGCCACACTCGCTGTAGTCGTCCGTGTCACAGGCCTGGGGTTCACCATCGCTATTTCACATGACGGTCCTCAAACCTTCACAATGGGAGCCATGGAACCTCCACTGTGCTCCTGTTCCCCCGGGTCGGGTGTCCACGTCCACACTTGTCGTGTTCTGCCCGTTCTCGTTCACGAACGTGTTCTGGGTGTTTTCCCGGCTGGGATCTTTACCTTGGGCGGCACTGACCGTGCCTTTAGGCCAGCTCGGACTCGACTACCTTGTTCTACTGGTCCCCTAACACTTCCCTGTATCGCACCCCCTTTACTGGCTGTGGCCGGTACCGCGCTTGCTACATATGAGACTATCATACTGGGTTGCTCGGGGCTTGCTCGCAGAAGCGGTGCCCTGGCCTGCTCCCCCGGCGGCCATCTGGATAGCCACAGATGCGTCGTGTGAGGGGGGTGGGGCTCCCGATCTAACATGGGTCTTCGCCACCACGGCAAGTGGTCAGGGCTCTTCGCTTTCGCGTCCGGGCCATGATCCTGTTGGTCCCGTTCTTCTTCCTGCGGGATCGCTGTCTTGCCCTGGTGGGCTTGTCGGTGGCCTTTCGGTTGGTCTTCTTATCCGCTGATGCCTTCGGCACGGACTGGAGTGGTGGGTGACAGTCGGTGTCCACATTGCCTCCGCCCGTCGCACTCCTCATGTGCTACGTCCTCCACGGGCTGGGATTTTTCTGGCGCGGGGTTTGGTTGATCGTGCCCATGTGGCCGGCCCGTGCTTGGTACGCTCCGCTATACATACGTGTACTGGGTTCCCATCATTTGTCCGTTCACATGCATTGTACCGGCTCAGACGGGTTGCTTTTCGGTAGTTGGGGTGTACTGTAGGACGATCAGGTCCCACCTCACCACTGCCCCGCCCAGTCGTCCCTGTGGATGATGTTGGTGTGGTGCTAACCATGCCTCAGCACGACTCGCCGGAGTCCCCCCCCCTGCTGCACTTGCTCCTGCAGTCTCGGTTACTACACCAGCCTTAACAGTGTTCCAAAGAGACTGCACCTTCACAAGATCTCCTGTTGGTTAGACAATTGGCCTATGGAACACTAAAGTCCTGCCCCACCGCTGCTCAACATGTCAACTCTGTTGCCGCTGCATGTGTGTTGCCAAACGGCTGAAACAATGGTGTCCGTGTTCCGTTCCCCTCCCTGTCTCCGGCTTTCTCTTGGGCCGGGTTGGGGCCCTAGGGCCCTTGTTGGCATTTGTGTCATAAATGTTTGTGTGGCTGGGTGGTTGCCGCCTTTTGACCTCGGCTTGGCTGATATGCTTCATCGGCGCTGGCTGATGTCTCCGTGGAGGGCTTCAGTCATCTTGGATTGGGTTCCCTAACTGGCTCCGTGACGCTGGGTAGTGAGCACACAGCTCCCTCGGTTGCGTTTGTGTTCTGTTCCCTTCATCACTGGTTTGGGACACTCGCCGGCATGTACGGTCCTACATCTTTCGAGGCCGCCTGCCCGCTCTTGGGGTACCCTTAGAGGCCTTGACGGGGCTGGTGCTCCCTCACAAGGGGTGTCACCTTTCTGAAGACCTGCTTTCGGCTCCGTCCGGCTCCAAACCGTAGCCAGGGCCCCTTCCCTCGGGTTCGTCACTTTGACCCCTTCTGTTCGTTTTGTAGACTCGTATGGAACTTCTGCTATGCCAGATTCACGCCCTGTTGCTTCTGTGTGTGCCACTGTGCCGGGACGGGCTTCGGTGTGCATGCCTTGGATCACGTTCCGTCAACGTGTCCCCTGCTTCGTCATCCATCCTGCTTCTCTTCCTGCTGTCTTCGTCCCATACTGTATTTTCTTCCTTTCCCTGACAAAGGGGGGGGAGGGGGGAGGTCTTTTTTGTATGCTTGTACAAAGCCTTTCTTTCAATACATGTCTGTTTGGTATGGAGGATGTCGCTCTTACGGTTTTTACATTATGACTACACTGTCTACGGGTTTTACCTTGGTATGCTTATGCCGCATACCCATGTCTTGTACATGACGAATGTCGGATGTTGTCGTCAGCCGGCTATACCGTGCCATTTTGTTTTGTGAACACTTAACACCTGCCTTCACGTACGGTTTTCGCTCTTACACTTTTTCCGTTCCGACTCCACTGTCTCCGGGTTCTGTGTTGGCATACTTATGCCTCCTACCCGTGTCATGTACCTCCAGAGTGTCGTCTGATGGCGTCCGCCTGCTATGCCGTGCCTTGTGTTTTTGTGAATACTTTCCACTTGGCGTCACTTTAGGATTTCGCTCTTCCAGTTTTTACTTTCTGACTCAACTGTCTACGGGTTTTGTGTTGGTATGCTTCTGCCTCCTACCCATGTCGTGTAACTACAGAGTGTCATGTGGTGACGTCCACCGTCTCCTGTGTCTCTTCCTCCCGTACTGTATTTTCTTCCTTTACCTACAACAGGGGGGGGGGGGGGAGGGGGTTTGTATGCTTGTACAAAGACTTTCTCTTTCAATACTTGTCTGAACCGTACTGTCTGTTTAGTGTTACGGATGTAACTCTTAACCCGGGAACAGCGGGAAGACTCTTAAGAGTTCCCCCGGCGGACTGCGGGAAGAGTCTTAAGATTTATTTTTATTTTTTATTTTTTTGCCCTTGGGCCATGCAAAATATCAGTCCTCTACCTCCCCTCCTTCCCCACTTTCCTCCCCTCCTTCAGTTATCACCTATTTTCCCTGTTATTCCCTTATTCTGAGGTATATTTTCGTGCTAACATTAGCGAGTTGCAAGCAGGGCATTGTCATCACTGTTAGCAAGCGAGTGCAAGAGAGAGAGAGAGAGTATCGATCGACAGTTTCTCAGTGGCCTTGGGGGAAATTGGCGGGAAAGGAGGTTGCCTCACCCATACATTATGTAACTCGCGGCCTGTATCGCCGATTTTGACCATCCAAACGCTGTTTTCACTCGTTTTATTGTTGTAACAGGTTAATACCTTTATAATCAACCTATAATAGGCGCATATGGATAAGTATTAATTCTATTTATGGTAAATTGAATATTTTAGTGATGGAAACAGCTCAAATACATCAGCACAGGCAGACGTTTCTAATTACCCACATGCGCAGTTCAGATGTTAAGGTTTATTACATTTGGACTATACTGTCTACGGGATTTTGTATTGGTATGCCTATGCCTCATACCCATGTCTTGTACATAAGAGTGTCTTCGGAGGTCATCCGCATGCTGTGCCGTGCTGTTTGTTATTGCACTACTTTACAATTGACTTCACCTTTCCCATGTTGGTGTGCCATTCCAAGGTCGACATGACCTCTTCCTTTACCTGCCTGTGCATTTTAGACCCTAGACTGATACACTTGTATCATGTACTTTCTTAATATGCACCGTACTGTTACGCTCTTTTTCCTATAAACTGATTTGTTTATTTGTGTCTTTTCTTGGTCATCTACTTTTGCTAAGGCTTGGGGTTTTTAAGATTTCTTGGATGTCCGCCTCCAATTTGGGATTCAAGCCCTACGTTGGAAACGTAGAGACTGCTACTAAATTGGGAGGTTTGACGACCTCCCTTATAACCAAATAAGGAAAATCTCTTATTTGGTAGCAGTCTCGGAGTATCCAACGACAGAGTATCCCGCCCTCATGCCGATCCCCTGCCCATCCAATCTAAACTGATTACTTGATACCTCGATACTTTGGCAGGTCCTGGCGCAGGCTCATAGAACATGGAGCATGGCTTAGAGGAGAGCAGCTAGATTAAATGGGTAACTATAACAATTCTTTCTCTCCTTCGCTTTCTCTTCCTTCTTAGTCGTCTCGGAGTGTGTACAACGTGCCTAGTAGTGAATTGAGGTGCAACTCTAGAGATTATTTGGTTACTTTGCGTGAGTACCGATAAATCGGCCCGCTGTGGTAGCGGCTGAGATCATAAGCCCTACGTTGGATACTCCGAGACTGCTACCAAATAAGAGGTTTTCCTTATTTGGTTATAAGGGAGGTCGTCAAACCTCCCAATCTTTTACATTAATATATAACCATATTATGAAATTAACAAAACATAAAATTAATGAATCTTTTGTTTTCTTGACATCCACTTTTGGGACAAATGAAAAATATTTATTTGGTTACGGTTGGTTAGGTGAGTTATATCTGGTTTAGTAACTAAGCTCAAAATAGGCATTTTAACTAAAATACCACAGGAACGAAAAACCTGAGAGCGAAACCTCCAACCATAACGAGCCACAGGAACGAAAATCCTGAGAGCGAAACTCCCATCCCCAACGAGATCCCAGGCCCCTTTTCCATTCCCGATTTGGTCTCTCTCTCTCTCTCAATTCATTCCACATATTATACGTCTCTCAATCACAGTCTTCTAATATACAAACCACAATACTTTACTCACTGATATTCTTGATGTACCACCTAAGTATGTATTTAATTAGGTAACCACCATACAGGCTATAATACTTTCATTGTGTAGGTTCGAGGCGATCTAAGACACCTTAGCTTCCATTTCACGCCAAATCAGATCGTGATTACGTCAGCCCTGTATTTAGTTATATAACAATCATAGTCCCCCCCCCAATTCTATGTCTCTAACCTCCCGTTGTTTTATCCACTAACTATAGATTCCCAACCTTTAACCACGACTCTATACACCCGATAACCCTATGCCAGTTATTGTATTGATTTAGGCCTGTTAATTCGGATAAACTCACTATGACCAATCTGCAGACGATTATCAGGAGATGCAGGAAAGCTACCTCGTATCTCCCTTTCCATGACGAGTATAGATATATGTACCCCCATGCTCAGTCGTCCCCCCCTTGCCTTGTTCTTCTAGTAACTAAGTGTATATATAATATTAACCGGAATATGCCACCAGTATTGATACGACATAGTGGCACTGTCCTTGTGTCGTATTGTGCCACGTGCATACCAACCCGGTTTCATCATCTTATTAGGACGACGGCTATAATGTCGTCATTCATGCATGTATTCAATCCTTAGGTTAATTATCTTTTATCCACCATTGTGTTCATCTCTTCCATTTACTTTTCCACAATTGGTATACGTCTTCCAATCACCTCCTTCGTATCCACAATCCACACTACTCTATTTTGCTTCGTGACCCTATGCTCACTGGTACCCTATTTTGGGTCATCCTGTCCGCTGATCCTTCACGCCCCGCTGCACACACCACCCTACCTGTTCGATCGTAGGGAAATGTCACCCCTATGTCCAGCGCATTAAGGGTCACTATCCTAGGTCACGAGCGGCGCGGCGCCTAGCCTTAAACCACCCCCTTTACAATTCACAACCCTCCCCCACCTCGCGTATCCACTACCTCTCGTGTCCTACACCTCTTACCCGCCGGACTCTACCTACATGATGATGAACATGAATACACCTTAATTTAATACACCCATGCCCCGTCCCTAAGTTAGGATATCAATATCAACATACCCTAAAATACCTTGTCTTGCCAGACTACGTTTCTGAAGACCAACCGCCCCCATAAATCTATGTATGTTCTTCCATCCAAGAAGTAATATGTTAACCCCTGTCTTGCCAGACTAAGTTTCTGAAGACCAACCGCCCCCATAAATCTATGTATGTTCTTCCATCCGAGAAGTAATATGTTAACCCCCTAAAATACCTTGTCTTGCCAGAATAAGTTTCTGAAGACCAACCGCCCCCATAAATCTATGTATGTTCTTCCATCCGAGAAGTAATATGTTAACCCCTATTTCATAATTGATAAGAAACTATGATACCCACGGGTACACCATTGTATATATAACCATTATTCCTGTAAGACCTAGACAGAGATAACTACTGAAGATGTTAGCCACCATGCAGTAACTCTAATTCTTATCTCAACCAGAGATTGTATAGATAACCCTCTTTTACCATTGTCTCGACGCATATCTACCACGAAACAATAACGAAGCTACCCCTACGAACTGCCGCTTTCTTTGGTATATATTTCATAGAAAACGCAGTTCCCAGGGACAAGTAGATCAGCAAGAAATCGTGTCAAATAATAGTGTCCATAACCCCTCGTATTGACGAGTAATAGTACACTATGTTTTTCTCTACTTTTATCCACAGTCAAGCACACACCTACAGCTAACCTCATCTTCCCCACAGTCCACATGATTCTATAATTTCCAGACTCATATACCACCACCTATTGCTCATCCCCCGGTAGCGTTTGATTAACCTACCTTCCCTGTCGGTAACCCCCAGTCTAAGATACCAACTGTAGCCTAATGCCACCCTACGCCCAGAGACCTTAGGGTCAAACTTCCACGTAGCCCTCCTTAACCCTCTCCCTCTCGTTAACCCCCCACGCTCCTCCACTCCCTCCTAACCTAGCCTCTCCACCACACCCCCTGAATATCCTTAACTTTTCCGTTACTAACATTCTCAAACCTTTTGTATATATACTCCTATCCAGCCTACCTTCCCCCAGTAGGAAGGAACACCATTAGAACTTTACTAACCCTTTGCATGCCATCTATTCCCTCACAACCCATTCACAACCCTGTACCAAATGATCGTCAGTGCGAGGCTAGCCGCCTCGCCAGTGACTAACTTCTATTGCCATACTTCCAGATAAATGTGGCAGAGTTAGCAACCCAGTCTCCACCACATCCAACAAACCATGCAATTAACAACCCAACCAATTAAACCAGCTGGTCAAGGCACCTTCGGTTTTGGTATTACGAACACCCACATCTGTCTCATAAACAGAGGGTTATTACAAACACTTGTAATATGGCAAGCCCCCAGCCACAGCCACCGGATGACCATCACAGAGAGAGAGCACGCACCTACCCCTTTTCACCCACCCGAGGAGGGCGACCCCTACCCCTGCGGAGGTATACCTGACCCCTGTTTTGACTTCCGGGTCATTGCCAGGTAGCACAGGAATTCTTCCTATCAATGAACTAACCATGTATGACTAACACCTTTACTAACCTCTATTAACCCACAATAACCCATTAACCTTTCTTGCATACTCCGATAACCAAATTAGCACGTCAGCTATACCATAGAATGAAGACTGAACAATCTAAGAGAGACGCTCCTATCACAGCTGTCCCAAACCGCCTCGCAAAGTAGATCCAGTCTCTCTTGTGACGTTGACCACTCCGTTAGAACCGCATGGCTTATCCTACAGTGACTCACTAGGATCGCCAGGGCAGTGGATGGGGCTACAGTTTATGTATTAGAGTGTGCTTTATTTCATATGAAAGCTCGTGTCATGGGCAGTCCAGAAAGGCTCTTTGTTTTCGCCCATGTCAAGGCTTTATATATTTAATTGTAAAGTATATGTTTTATCATTAACTAGTAATGATGGGATCTGGGAGAGAGAGAGAGTAGAACAGAGTGAGAGGGGGCGCGCAGTGTTTTTTGTCCCGCTCGATGACGTCACGGCTGGCTGCCTCGCGGGGGTTGGTGGAGAGAGGCCCTTACCATGCTGCAAACTTTGTTAGTGGTTAGATGACTTGTAACCGCTTTTTTCCCACGCGGCTCGAGCTGGTGCGAGTATATATACAGTTCCTCGCCACTCTCTCCCTCAGATCTGGTTTCTAGAACACACCCATCTTTTTTCCCTTGCTATCTGTCCCCGCTCCGTACCTGAGAATCTTTTCCTCTGCCTATCTCTCTCATTTTCCATATCTTTCACCACCTTTTATTAATATTATACCCCCTCTGGTTAACTCTGCAAAATCAGCTTCATGCTGGCCAGTTGTATTGTGTGTTAAGGTCTGATATAGCCTATGTATGTTAGTTGTTAAGGTAAGTGGATCACGAAGCATTGGTTGGCATTTATATTGTTTAGTACTGCTTCCTTTAGTTATTAGTGTTCTGCTGGATTAGATAAAGCTAGAATAGGAGTCTGATATTATAGGTATTGTTTCCTATGAGTGCTGGCTTCAGTTAAAAGCGGCATGACATACCTGAGAACTGGAGTTGATTGAGTAAATTCTAGTCTGTGTGCCATTGAGAGTAGAGGGTTGGTGGAGAGAGGCCCTTACCATGCTGCAAGCTTTGTTAGTGGTTAGATGACTTGTAACCGCTTTTTTCCCACGAGGCTCGAGCTGGTGCGAGTATATTATACAGTTCCTCGCCACTCTCTCCCTCAGATCTGGTTTCTAGAACACACCCATCTTTTTTCCCTTGCTATCTGTCCCCGCTCCGTACCTGAGAATCTTTTCCTCTGCCTATCTCTCTCATTTTCCATATCTTTCACCACCTTTTATTAATATTATACCCCCTCTGGTTAACTCTGCAAAATCAGCTTCATGCTGGCCAGTTGTATTGTGTGTTAAGGTCTGATATAGCCTATGTATGTTAGTTGTTAAGGTAAGTGGATCACGAAGCATTGGTTGGCATTTATATTGTTTAGTACTGCTTCCTTTAGTTATTAGTGTTCTGCTGGATTAGATAATGCTAGAATAGGAGTCTGATATTATAGGTATTGTTTCCTATGAGTGCTGGCTTCAGTTAAAAGCGGCACGACATACCTGAGAACTGGAGTTGATTGAGTAAATTCTAGTCTGTGTGCCATTGAGAGTAGAGCATGCACGAATGAGTGTTTTTTGCCTATACCATTCTGCACTGTTCTAAGCTCGTTGTTTGTCTTTGAGGTACGCCAGGAGAACGCTTAATACTTCGGTATTAAGGTTTCTCAAGAGAGCTACCCTTCCCTATAACGTAATATTTGACGCACAGACTTGAGATTTGCACTAGGCTATGCGGCATGCCATGCGCACCAGTATCTCGTATCATTGACTCTAGCTAGACTTTATCAGTCACAGTAGACATTAAGTATATTAACCTAATTACTCTTTTTATGCATACCCATTTATGATTACACAAGCATTTCGCAGCCTAGTTTGATGTATTGAGACACAAACGCCTTAGGCTCTTTTTGTTGATAGGAATACTGCATTGTCATGGCGATTATTATTATTGTTGTTGTGTTTAGGATATTCTTGGCTCCGACGGCATTATATATATTCTGCCTTTTTGTGTGCATAGCCTGTCCAATGAATAAGAGCCCTGATATATTTGAACCCCAGTCGTAACAAATGGCGACCTTACCTAGGATTTGGTGAACCTACATTTATTAGCAGGGAACATTTGTTGTTTTGGGGAATATTTTGCGGGGATCAGCAAGAATATATATTTTTGTTTTGCAACATAGTATAGCTCTTGAGTATTTCCGAGAATTTTTGTGTGTATATTGAGGTATAAGAGTTTGGGGTGCTTCTTTTCTGAATATTGTGGTGAGAAATTTTTGAGAGCATCATGTCTTATACCGGATCAGAGGAGAATGGAGACACAGTACGTAATGTCGAAACTGAGGAACAGCAGCATGATGAAAGGGTTAATCGGGTGAACTGTGAGGAGGATGCTAGGATATTTTTGCAATGGCCTGTTACTGCCGAGCGGTTGGAGGGTATGGATCGGTACGGTCTTCAATGCCTGGCCACAGCTATCGGTCATGCGGTTACTAGCAGCATGACCAAGGATAACTTGATAACGTGTGTACTGGGCAGGGTGACTGGTGAACGAGATGGGTTGAGTGCTCAGAGCCCTTCGGCCATGCTTCCCCTACACTCGACTCCCAGCCATCCCAGTAGTTTGCCGACCCCGGGTACGCTTCCGCAGTTGGGTGGTGACTGGCAGGGTGGGTTGCCCTTGGGGGGACCACCGGTAATTTCAAACAGTGTAGCACCTTCACCTCCTCAAGGGTTAACTCCAGAATTATTGCTTCAGCTCGAATTAGCTAAGATCGAAGAGAGAAAGGCTATCAGGGTATGTGAGCTTCAGCAGCAAACAGAGCTAGCAAAAATCCAAGCGGATTTAGAGTCGACTAGGTACTGTGCCGACATGGATGTAGAGAAGTCGCGAGTAGAGACAACGGGACAGCGACTTGGGGCTGGTAACCGTGTTCATGAGCAGTCTCTCTCGCACTTATTGAAACTGGTTCCGGTGTTTGATGAGAGTGGTGTAACAGAATTTTTCACACGCTTTGAGAAGAAGTGCCAGGAACACCAGTGGCCAGAGAATAAATGGGCAGCACTTGTATCCTCTAGATTAATAGGCAAGGGTCTTAAAGCCTACGATGCGTTACCTTTGGAGTCGTGTATTGTGTATGAGGATCTCAAGGAGGCTGTCCTGAGGGCTTACGAATTGCAACCAGAAACGTACCGTTTGAAGTTCCGGGGTGTAACTAAGGGAAGAGATAGCACCTTTTTGGAACACGCCCGGGACTTGTCCGATGCTATGGGGCATGCTATGCTATGCTATGCTATGGCTCCGATCTGAGAAGGTAACAACGTTTGATGGAGTTAAGCAGTTAATGATGTTGGAGCAGTTCTTTAAGAGCACGGGCGGTGATCTAACTTTGAACTTAAAGGAGAAAAACCCAACAACTCTAGTCGAAGCAGCAGAAATGGCTGATCGACGGCTGTCGTTGATTCGGGGTTGCGGGTCCTCACAGAAGTACGATGTAAGTGCTAAGGACCGTTATCCTCCCCCTTCCCGTAGCAATGACACATTTAAACCAAAGAGCAATGAAACTAAAACTGAAGCCAAACCTACTGTGGGGGTCGGTTTTTACACCATACCCGAAAGAGGATTTATGGAGCTCCGATCTTACTCTCAACCATCTGAACAATTTAACCAGCACACCTAAACTTCGTTAAAAGCGGAAATAGCCTCACGAAAATATCATGCCCTGGTGGGGGCACGAACTCTCGACCCTTGGGTGTGAGGCAGGCACCTTACCAGTTAGACCAATAGAGATATCCCACTTGGTCTGTTCGGCTCAGGGTATTTCCGCATCCGAGGTCTGTTTTAGGCTAGCCTATTTTCACTGACTTTACACTACTTATGTGTAACGGGAAGAAATTGTACTTTCCCTTTTGGTATATGTTGTAAGGTTTGACTTAACTGTAAGACTTTTTCCCCTTCATTCACTCTTCCCTATATTTAAAGGAAATGTATCGTTTAAGAAGGGTTAAGTAACCCTTATCTATGTAAAGAGGGAAATAGCCTAGATCAGGAGGAGAACTAATATTCTCAAATCTATGTAAAATACTTTCAAGCCTAATTTATCGTTTCACCCCTTTTGTTATCCCATGTAAAAACCCTTCCTTTTCGAATTTAGAGTAATGCCCCCTTGGGTAAAAAGACCGCCAAATTCCTACCCAAGCGACGCCACCCTTTGTGGTCACCCTCCCCTTTTTTGGCGGGATCCCTGGCACTGGCCCTCGGCCCCTCACTGTCGTGACCCCAGGCCTACGAGAGAGACCTACCCCCCAGTCTCTGTCATCATTCCCCGCTTCTTCTCCGGACTTAGGCTTCCTTTCCCTCCATTCAGAGGTTCGTAATTAAGGTTTATAGTGTTATAAGGTATTGCTTATTCAGTTAAGTAAGTACTAGGTGTGTAATGTAGGAGATATTACTGTGATTGACAAATTCGTGAACTCGAGCCTACCATCGGGTTGGTCGACAGGCACCCCTCACCTGCCAAGTGCCTACAACCATTCAAATTTCCCCATTATCATTGTGTTCAGTAAAACTTTGTCTGTGCACCTTTGCTAAGTGTTATTCTGATATTTTAGACTTTGTTATTCCAAATTAACGTCAAATTAACTTCGTGTGTAATAATTTCAGTCAGAGGGACGCCATTTGATGGCCTTCCAATTCTTGTGTTTTTCCATAATTCCCGACCAAACTTAGGCTAGCCTATTTTGCTAGTTTGTCTTTCACCGTTTTACATAATCCTGAGGTAGTGCGAGAACACCAGTTAAGAGTAGAATTGAGGACGAAGTTGATTAAAATGCTTTTGAAGCTTGACCGCCATTTTAGGATTTAGACCATCTCGCATTTCGGAGAGACGACCAGGTTGAGTAAATTACTAATGTAGCAGTTGTATTGTATGTTTAGAACTTGTTCATTACTTTGAGTTTATAAAACCATGCATTTTGGTAAATATGATTGTATTTTAACGTGTAAATCAAGAAAGGACATTCGTTTGAGATCGTGTCCTTGAGTTTTGTTTACCTTTCGTGTCTCCGACGTTCCAAAGTTAGGCCTATTCAGTTAAGTATTTATAACTAGTCTCCTAGGCCTGGTTATTGGTCATTTTAATTTTTTTTACTGGGTATATAGTGTAAAGAGTTACTTGTTATCTTGATTTAGAGGTCCTCATTTCCCAACCCCAGTACTGTCAAATTTCGGACCCCCATTGGGTCGGGTTTATTTCAGATGATTATTTGTTCTTACCTATTGTTACTTAAAGTTAACTTGTGAAAAGGTCGTTTAGGTATGGGTACTTGCTGAATTATTATGGTAGGTTATATGATTTTACATTTTTAATTAGCCTAGGCTACCTAACTTTCACCTAATTGGAAGTACAGTAGGCTATTATTAATTATTGTGCTTTTTGAGTGTATTATGAGTATTGATTCCTATGATATAATTATGTTTGACATGGTCTAATGAACAGAGTTGCCTTGCAAGGGATGGAACGCTGTAGTGAGATTCTGGGCAGCTGATTTCAGGGGATAAGTTACTCGAGTTACAGTAGAAATAACGTTTAGCTTTGTTTGAGCCTTGTATAGCACCCTCCGTATTGAGCAGTCCAACCTGTTAAGTTTGACCATGACAATTACCTTTGATTTATGCCATTATTGTATTGATTTGACTCCATAGATATGCGGTGTAATTATGTATTCCCAATTGTGTGTAGAGTACTGCTGAGTAACATATGTACCTGTACTTAATGAGAGGATCTTTGGATGCCTTAAGAGATTATTTCGGTACAGTACTGTAATGTCATAATTTGATCTGTCATTGTATTTCTGTACTTATATTAGCTCATCTATTTTTATACATTAATAGGAATCCATGTATTTTTATATGTTTATATTAGCCTATATTTTTTTATATGTATTTGTTTTAGTATTACTGTGTTCCGTAATTAGGATATTGATTAACCCCATTATTAAGGGTTAGCTATATGTCAACCGAGGGTTAAGAATTATATTCGACTTACCAGGGAACCAGTTTGGGACGGAGTCGATGTGATGCTGAATTGCTGATGGCGGAGAATCGGAGATTCACCCCTCCCATTGGCTGAGTGCAGGATGCTGAACTCGTGTACTGTACGAGGGTTCAAGGACCGCAGGAAGACGTATGATTACCCCCTATACCCCAGGATACGGTAGGCCGAAGAGACGTAAAGGCAAGCCTGGCCGATACCGGTACCTAGCGGAATTGGGATGTATAATACTGAGAGGAATGGGGTGGATACAGACAGCAAGGTTCGAGTCCTACTCCTAGGTTAAGAGACTGTCCCAGTACGGTAATGGATTGGTCCCAGGTTAATGGTATAGAGATAATTAGATATGGTACCAATCATACCAATGTTAAGAGTTGTAAACGGTAAAATGTTCCTTAAATATTAATATCAAGCTTAAGATTACTGCAATATGTTTGTATCTATCCTCCCGTACCTATTTGGATCTAAATGTGTTGTCAGGATGGTAAATCGGAGCTGTCAGTATTAAATTGGTCTAAGAGTAGTACCAGTAGCCTAACCGAGAGTTAAAGTCTTGTCAGCCAACATTGAAGGTGAAGTTCTTGATTGGTCTTTGCTAGCCTCCGATTTATCCTACTGTCCTAATGTACCTGAATAATGAGCATGAGTCACGATTGCATAAAGAATAAGAAAACCATGGGGACGGCCAGTTCACCTGAAGGTGAGCGATCAAATAATTCGAATGAATTACCGTTCCCAAAAACATCCTTATGTGATATCTAGAAAGTAGAGAATATGCTAGGTCTCAGTGGGGTTTTTGTGGTTCTTTGGTGTTATCATCGTGTCGGAGTTGCAGCCTTTTCCCCTTCCTCGAAGGATGTTGGATGTGGGTCAACCAAACAGGGTTGTCCTCTCGTTAATTAGAATGCAATAACGGGTTTGTCGTCATCTCTTCCTTTCTTTCCTTGAGTACCTATTTTCCACCTTCGCAGCTTAATCTATCTTTTTCTGTCTTACTCTCTCTCTCTCTTGTTGGCAGCAGAAGAAGGGAAGTGAAGAAGGAGAGATACCCAATCCCTATCCTATCCCCACCCCCGTTACACTACCACCACACCGTATGTGAAAAGTCAGGGGCCTTTTACATCACAGTATAAGCCGAAACCGAAATTTATGTGTTTTAGGTGCCACCAGGAGGGTCATAAGGCAAATGAGTGCCCTAGTCGACCTCCGGCAGCCGTGTCTTTTGCTCACGGCATTGGAGTGTTCAAGAGGACATCGGAGTTTGTTAGAGGCATTTCTTCTGAGGTAAATACACTGCCAGTGCAGAAGGATCCGGAAGGCTTATTCCCTGTCCGTGATGCCTTTAGTGACCACAGGGGACTTGGTTGTGTGGAGTGGGGAGGTAGAAGACATGAGGTGAGAATTTTGCGTGACACTGGGGCATCGCAAACACTGTTGAGCAATTTCACTGGTAAACCTGTCAATACGGCGCGGGTGGTTGTGGTTCAGGGAGTTAATGCGACAAGGTCATACCCGCTTGTAAGAATGAAGGTGGAAGTTGATGGTGTGACTCGTGACCTGGATGTAGGAATTGTGGAGAAGTTACCTGTTGGGGGCGTCGACCTCCTTCTTGGCAACGACTTTGCGGGGCCTACTTATGAGGCTCCACCCTTAGTCGTTGTCGAGAAGCCGGCCGACGTGAGTAGGGAGGAGCAGGAGTGGGTTGAGAAGTGTCCGGTGCAGCCTATGGCGTGTGTTGTCACCGGAGATTCTGCATCCAGGGAGTCACATTCTGGTCAACAATCTTTAGATCAGCGGAGGAAGGGTACCGAGAAGGGGTTGGAAGTTGATGCGGTTGAGAGTTTAGTGTCAACGGACCTTCTCGGGGACTCATTATTAGGACCACATTTCGAGTCTGGAGAAGACCCAGTAACTGTTCCTGAAGGGGCAGGGGATGGGCTTAAAAAGACGAAAGAGTTGAAGGAGGACAGTGATGCACAGTCGGGAGATGTAGCAACAAGGTACCCTGACGCGTACCCTATGAGAAAGGGGTCGGCGAAGACGGTGGTCCGAAGCTTGCTAGTGTATTTTTCCCGGTATGGTTACCCGCAGGGGTTTCAGTCAGTCCGGGGACCCAACTTCACTTCTAGCCTCTTTGTACAAGCATGCAGCATGGGATTGTTGGGGTTGTGTCATCTGCATATCATCCGGAGAGCCAGGGTGTGTTAGAGCGATGGCACTCAGCCTTGAAATCTGTGCTTCGTTGTTGTTGCTTTGAGAGTGGGAGGGATTGGGATCTTGGCCTGCCATGTGTTTTGTTTGCTGTGTGGGAGGTACCTGGGGAGAGTTTGGGATTCAGCCCTAATGAGCTCGTCTTTGGCCACCGTGTCAGAGGGCCTCTCCATATGGTTGAAGAAGTATGGGAGGGCGCAGAAAAACCTTGTTCTATGCTCAAGTGTGTCCTCAACAGTCGAGAACGGATGTTGCGCAGTCTGGAGTTGGCTGGCCGTAATTTGACTAGCTCTCAGGCCCTCACGAAGGACAGGTACGACCTCAAGGTTGAACTCAGGGAGTTTCACGTGGGTCAGGAGGTGTTGATTCTACTGCCCCTTGTAGGTCACCCCTTATCCGCGAAGTACGCTGGTCCTTATAGGGTGGTGGAGGAGCTATCGGACCTGGTTTACTTGGTAGCCACTCCAGACAGACGGAAGCGCAATCAGTTATGTCATGATAATCCCGTGAAGGAGTATGGGAGGCACCCCCCTGAGCCTCTCACTGTGCCTGTGATGACGTTTAGCAGTCAAGGAGGAGAAGGAGAACGGGACAGTCAAGCTCAGGTGGAGGATAACTGGAAGGATAAGAAGTTCAAATGGGCGCCTGAGTGTGAGAAGGTGTTTAGAGAAGTAAAACACCTGTTGTGCACTCACTCGATCCTCAGGGCCCCTGACTTTAGCCTACCTTTCCAACTAGCAACGGAGGCTAGTGGTGTGGGGGCTGGTGCCGTCCTTGTGGAAAAGGGCGATGATGGGCTGGAGCATCCTGTTAGTTTCTGCTCGGAGAAGTACAATTCGGCCCAGGGGAGCTGCTCTGTTGTCAAGGAGGAGCTGCTGGCGGTTGTACTTGCTCTGAGGCATTTCGAGGTCTGTGTTCCAGCCTATGGTCTGGTCCTTTTAGTTTACCCAGATCATCAACCTCTCAAGTTCTTGGACCAGTTTCACAATCGGAATATGAGGCTGACCAGGTGGTCACTAAGGTTATTGGTATATAACCTGGACATACGCCATATTGCCGGTTGTGACAACGTGGTTGCAGATGGTCGTTCAAGGGTATATGATCCTGGGTAGAATGACACACGGGTAGCCTCCTGCTTTAGTTTGAATAGTATTTTGCGCTTGGTGCTTGTTGGCTCGCGGTTGTAGCCCAGCGTATTGGGTCGTAAAGCAGGAGTTGAGCGTTTGGTATAGAAGAAAAAACTAGGCTTGCCCCTATAGTGCAGCCGAAATAAACAAATTATAAACATAAAAATCAAATAAAAACTCTTTCTTTGATAGTTGAATTTTTTTAGTATGTTATAGCAGTAATTCTGAGTTGCACTCCTCTCAGACTGCTGGGCTAGAGAAGCTCGCTCTTGAGGAGCATAACTACATATAATTTAACCTATGGTGTTGGGGAGGGTTATAATTTTGAAAAATGTTTTGTTGAAGAACTGTGCCAGATATTTTACTGCCGCTGGGTGATAGGAAGTGGAGATATAGCATGGGTTCTAACCATCAGATTTTTGTGAGCCTTGGGGCCTCTGAGAAAAATCTTGGGGGGGTGTGACGTTGACCACTCCGTTAGAACCGCATGGCTTGTCCTACAGTGACTCACTAGGACCGCCAGGGCAGTGGATGGGGCTACAGTTTATGTATTAGAGTGTGCTTTATTTCATATGAAAGCTCGTGTCATGGGCAGTCCAGAAAAGCTCTTTGTTTTCGCCCATGTCAAGGCTTTATATATTTAATTGTAAAGTATATGTTTTATCATTAACTAGTAATGATGGGATCTGGGAGAGAGAGAGAGTAGAACAGAGTGAGAGGGGGCACGCAGTGTTTTTTGTCCCGCTCGATGACGTCACGGCTGGCTGCCTCGCGGGGGTTGGTGGAGAGAGGCCCTTACCATGCTGCAAGCTTTGTTAGTGGTTAGATGACTTGTAACCGCTTTTTTCCCACGCGGCTCGAGCTGGTGCGAGTATATATACAGTTCCTCGCCACTCTCTCCCTCAGATCTGGTTTCTAGAACACACCCATCTTTTTTCCCTTGCTATCTGTCCCCGCTCCGTACCTGAGAATCTTTTCCTCTGCCTATCTCTCTCATTTTCCATATCTTTCACCACCTTTTATTAATATTATACCCCCTCTGGTTAACTCTGCAAAATCAGCTTCATGCTGGCCAGTTGTATTGTGTGTTAAGGTCTGATATAGCCTATGTATGTTAGTTGTTAAGGTAAGTGGATCACGAAGCATTGGTTGGCATTTATATTGTTTAGTACTGCTTCCTTTAGTTATTAGTGTTCTGCTGGATTAGATAATGCTAGAATAGGAGTCTGATATTATAGGTATTGTTTCCTATGAGTGCTGGCTTCAGTTAAAAGCGGCACGACATACCTGAGAACTGGAGTTGATTGAGTAAATTCTAGTCTGTGTGCCATTGAGAGTAGAGCATGCACGAATGAGTGTTTTTTGCCTATACCATTCTGCACTGTTCTAAGCTCGTTGTTTGTCTTTGAGGTACGCCAGGAGAACGCTTAATACTTCGGTATTAAGGTTTCTCAAGAGAGCTACCCTTCCCTATAACGTAATATTTGACGCACAGACTTGAGATTTGCACTAGGCTATGCGGCATGCCATGCGCACCAGTATCTCGTATCATTGACTCTAGCTAGACTTTATCAGTCACAGTAGACATTAAGTATATTAACCTAATTACTCTTTTTATGCATACCCATTTATGATTACACAAGCATTTCGCAGCCTAGTTTGATGTATTGAGACACAAACGACTTAGGCTCTTTTTGTTGATAGGAATACTGCATTGTCATGGCGATTATTATTATTGTTGTTGTGTTTAGGATATTCTTGGCTCCGACGGCATTATATATTCTGCCTTTTTGTGTGCATAGCCTGCACGAGCATTGTTCCGCTGCCTGTCTTTTTGGGTTCCATTTCCGATACGAGCATCTTTATAGCATCTAACATTTAAAGAAGATTCCTTGTTAGTGTTGAAGGACTTTAGTGCACTTTCTTTCATGCAGGAGTGCCTGACATTTATTGATTAAAGTAACGTAAGCTGTAACTTCTCTTACCACCTTACTTTGCATACCATAACCAAGCACCTTCGGTTATAGGTAGTAATAGGCTGTTTTCACATAACATTAAGCCTAGAGTAGACACACATTTATTGAGAGTTTGATAGCCTATTATTGCATATAGAACTCTGTAGAGTATTTGTGTTCTTTGTTCACTGGGAATATACATCAGAGGTTGGAGCTAGCGCTTTCCGTTGTAACATTTATGCCATTACTAGTCCAATGAATAAGAGCCCTGATATATTTGAACCCCAGTCGTAACACTCTCCCCTAAATACTTCCAGTATAGCAAAAATAGTACCTCTTACTAAGGCTCAGTTATATCACATTATGAATGCTCCATACAGCCATGTGCCACAACAGTAATCACCACCTTACCTAGTTCCCGTATCAATTGAGAGCTCAAATAAGTCCATCAAAACTCGAGATCCCTATGGCCTACAGGGTCCAAAACCGAACCTATAAATCAAGCTCCAGCCACCAGTAAAATCAGTTGAAAGATAGACACCAACCAGTGGCTGGTCCCTTAAGTTGACCTCTAGCTCTGCCCTTGTTTTGTTCCTGAGAATTGAGTTCCAGAGCCGGCAGATTGAGATAAAAGAATCTGTCCACGTAAAATAAATCTACGTGCACCTTATAACCTTCACATAAACCAGTGGGGATATAAGAGTGTAACCAGCAACGATCGCCAAGAGATCCGTCTTGAGAACTTCCTACATATGGACCACCTGGACGGCCGCGGAACCAGTCGTTAGCCCCCAACATCACGGACGCAAGATAACCAGGACCAGACCAATCAAATACTACCCAAGATTCACTCTATTAGTACTACAGTGTTACAGTACTATTTAGAGACTCACTTATTAATATTTCTACGAAGTGGCTATATCTTTGCCCCAGTACAATTCATATATAACCATTCAATTAGGAAGTGCTAAGCGTATCAGTGTTTATTAAATAACAGGCGATATTAACTCTCGTAATTACCCATATATCCAGATATTATTAAATATAAGTGAAACCCTAGTGATATCTGATATTCGCCCACTGATTTGCGTTCTATGTGTTTCTGATATCAGAATATAAAACTTAGATCAGTACCCCCTGAGGTTACTAGAATTCCCGTGCTCTAAAATACGCGTGTCTAATCTAGTCTGTGAACTACTACTTGTGCACCAGAGCTACCAGTAATAAATCTAACAGTGAATATGAATCTATAAGTAACATTGATGGTCTCCAGTATATAAACTTGTGAATAAAGCCAGTGATCAGAAGATTAATACCTGAACGTTGGAAGTGGGAGACTAGGCTCCATCCAGATCCACTTATGCTAGTGTTGTTCAATTCTAGGCTATCATTGTCTTGTAAGAGTATTCATACCTTCTTATGCTTCACATTAATCATCATCAAGGAAACTATAGAAGTATGTACATTAATAAACGTGATCGTGTGTCTTGTTACCGAGTGTTTATTTTGTGTTCTCTATTCCTCATACCTTGTTTTGTGCATGCAGCCTTCTATACCCAGTCAGTTAGAACTCACATTACCCAAGTTAATCCTGTAGAAAAACAGGGCATAACATTAACGTAACACAATAGGCCTATACTTAGCTTTACCTATTATATATATATATTGCTTTATTTTCCTCAATATAGCTTGGCATATAGCTTCAAAATGCTCCTAGCAATGCACACATTTCAAAAAAATTGTGGGGGGGGGGGGGCTTACAGCGCCCCCCCCCCCCCCCCCCAACAGCTGATTAGGCTCGCTTCGTTCCCCCCCCCCCCATTGTAATTAGGTATGGCCTCATAATCAGCCTTTGCCCCCCCCCCCCCCAAAGAAAAGATGAAATGACGCCACTGAGCCTAGGCCCTAGTGCTTCCCCAGAGGAACATTAAATTTCTCTAGCTAATTTCCCTTCAACCACCAATAATTTTTTTAGTTTAGGAATAGCCATGGGGTTGTGGTATGGATTTTCGCTGAATAATTGGGTTGTGCTTGGCTCTCTGGAAAAGTGGCTTGGTTATAACCTAATATCAGGCAAGCTTTTCTGTTATATTCAAGCCTAGCTCTGTTCACCTGTTCCAAGTAGATCTATGGCCATAAATCGTGAAATCTAACCTAGCCTATCTCTAACTCAAAAAGGGCCAGATCTAGGATAGTGGGCTGTAAATTGCCATAGGCTATCTATCCCTGGCTGACCCTTCCCAAATGGAAAAGGTAAAGCTTTGAGTCCTCCATTTCATAGTAAGAGATGCTTAAATTGGACATAGGCTATGAGCAATTTTGATGAGAATTTAGCCTAGACCTATATTGTTAAGTAATTATCTTGATATATTAAAACTACTGAAAACAGGGTAGGCCTAGCCTAACCTCAAGAGGTTACCGGGGTTGGATTTTGGACGATTGGTTAGGCATGAGAGGCTAGTGGATTATTTAGTTTATAATAACCATGGTAACCTAATAAAACTAATCTATTCTAGCTATCCAAGCGAGGTAAGCTCTGACTCTCCCGAGTTTTTCCAAAAATTTAGCAGGGAAAGTGTTTGGATCACACAATTGTTCTCATCGGCTTTAGACATCTAGGGATAGTCACCTATCCTAGCCTAATTATAGAAAAAGATTTCATGGCTAAATATTATTTTTTAATCTCCATGGGACTTGCATATTTAATCAACATGTAGCCTACTCTTTAAACAATGCAAAATTGTTGGCAAATTAATATAGTCAAGGTTAGGTTAGCTAATGGGGAAAGCGATTTCTGAGTTAACCTAACCTACAAATTTAGAATAGGCCTATGATAGGTTTCTTGAAGTAGTGTAGCCTAGCGATACTCCTTTTGAGTATAGGACTATCCCGTAAATTTCAGAAGCCAGCCGAAGCAAATCGGCTTCTAAAAGTTGGGGGAAGGATGTACGGTAGTATTCAAACGTGTCGCCTTCCTTGTTTACATTACTCGCACACTCCTTTATATTTTGACTGCCGTGGGATACAATAATAGGTTGAAGGGGAGCTTTTCCCCCCTAAGCCACCCCAGGAATTAATTGTCATCTTATATATTGCCAGCATGGGGTCTGTAAGGTTAGTTACATTAGCTAAGTTAGGCACAGTATAAGTATTGTAGCAATCCGATTGTGGGATTGGGTTGAGTTAGTTTAGCTTTATGAGGCAGAGTTTCTCAACTGAATATTACCATAGCCTAATACTCACAGATGTTTTTTCTGGAAGAGGCCTAGGCCTGTGGCTCCATTTCAGTAGCCTGGGTAAGATTAGGAGTAGTGGGCGTACCACTACCAACATACAGCATAATTGTAGCCTATCTATAAAACATTAACCTAACCTAACCTAACCTAGTATTCATGTAGTACTAGGTTAGGTTAGGTTAATGTTTTATAGATAATTTATCATTTATGCTGTATGTCGGTAGTGGTACGCCCACTACTCCTAATCTTACCGTAGCCTCGTCACCAATTTGACCCTGGCTTCGCCTGTCTCAACTCTTATGTATTCCCTCAAAAACAAATACCTTTATGTATAAGTTCAGAATAGTGAATCCTATACAGATCACTTAGTAGGTACCGAGTACTGTATACTTTATGGGGTTATTTACCACAGCTGCACCAATTTGCCCCAAGTTTTATACTGTACAGTTCTGCTACATGAAAAGTGCCAGGTTTTAATCCAGTACCATTCAGTGGGAGTGCAGCAATATCATAAAGTTTCGGGTTTCAAGTTAATAGTAATGTGATCACCCCCTTTGACTAGGCTAATATAGAAAACCATTTATTTTCAATACTTATTCTGCATCAAATTGACACCTGCCCTGTCTACAGAACTATACGGTACCAAAAACAGAAAGTCTAGTAGGCAGGTTTACTTTTATAAATGACTAAATATATGATGCTTGGACAATTATAGGCACTGCATAAAGAATGAACAATATATTTCACATAATTTATTGCAATTCTTACATAGGCCTACATAGGTACCGGTTATATAATATTGTATCATCTAATCACAACTCCTGTTGTATGCTTCCATATGGATAGGTCCTTAAGACCGCTTCATCAGATTTTATTCGCCCAATTAGCCTACTACCCAGGTAAGAAAATTCACGACATTACATTATACTTGCTTGTATTTTTGGCTTGGAATCCTCATTTGGTGACTATTATTATCTATCTATTTGAGGCATAGCCTAGGCCTATTTCCTGAAATAAGTCTTGCAATTGACAAGGATGGGTGTGAATGGGATATGCCGTGTGTGGGCCAGTCAGCTCTGCAGACTCGTTATCTTATGTTCATTTATGAAAGTATTTCAAGTAGGCCTAGACCTAACCCAATCAGGGAGAACATGTTAGTCCCTATTTATAGCCTACTTTAGTAGGGTAGGCTGGTTAGGCCTATATTTTTAATCCATAGGCCTAGCCTGTTAAAATAGCCAACAATAGGGTACCTATTTATAGCCTACTTTAGTAGGGTAGGCTAGGCCTATATTTTTTAATCCAATAGGCCTAGCCTATGTTAAAATAGCCAACAATAGGGTACCTAGGTTAACAAGTCCCAGATATTGAAAGAAAAAGTGGTAAAAATTGAAGAGACCTCGGATAGCCTTCTAACTAGGCCTAGGCCTATAATTATTTTTTGTTAGGTTAGGTAAAAAGGCTGTCCAAGGTCTCTTCAATTTTTACCACTTTTTCTTTCAATATCTGGGACTTGTTAATCTAGGTACCCTATTGTTGGCTATTTTAACATAGGCTAGGCCTATTGGATTAAAAAATATAGGCCTAGCCTACCCTACTAAAGTAGGCTATAAATAGGGACTAACATGTTCTCCCTGATTGGGCTAGGCCTAGGCCTACTTTAAATACTTCCATAAATGAACATATATAACTAGTCTGCAGAGCTGACAGGCCCACACACGGCAGATCCCATTCACACTCATCCTCGTCAATTGCAAGACTTATTTCAGGAAATATGCCTCAAATAGATAGATAATAATAGTCACCAAATGAGGATTCCAAGCCAAAAATACAAGCAAGTATAATGGAATGTCGTGAATTTCCTTACCTGGGTAGTAATTGGGCGAATAAAATCTGATGAAGCGATCTACAAGTTGTCAAGGCTGGCCGACATAGGCCTCAGGTACAACGGCTCCTGTCAAGTTCAACATCGTCATTGAAGATATATCGAAAGTCTTTGGAAATGTGCTAATTGTAACCCATATTAATATATATTAATAGTTTCGTACATTATGCAATTGATTTGCATTAAAAAATGTCTTCTGTAACCTTTAATTTACGAATTGAAACAATAATACAAATAATAAAATTCAATTAGCAAACGAAGGGATCCGACGACCATCGAAGAGAAGGGTCGAAGGTCCTCTTCAGATTCCAATAATATTGGACGTAAACGGTCGCGGCGACCGTTTACGAAAGCATTCGCTCAGCCAAACAAATCCCAAAGAATGTTTCTATACTACGAATTTTGAAAGGAAGGATACCTTCGAGGGAAGGGAACGTTTGGTACTGCGGGCCTAATGCCCCACGTACTGTCCCTTCCTGTACTTGTATTGTTGACGAACCCGGACCGGCCACGAACTTTTGATATATGATTAACCCTTTAATACCTCTGCACCCGATCAACAAAAACTAAATTCAAATAAGTACAAATAAAGAATATAACCGGCGTCCTTTTGTTGACGATTGTAAATGTAAACTCTGCACGAACGAATTTGATTTTAAACATCACAATTTTATTAAAAGTTACATTACGAATACAAATTTGTTGTTCCTAAATTCTTTAGATAATGTAACTTCTCCATGTGAAGTAAAGCAAGTTATATTTGATAACATGTGATAAATGTGGTATACAGTATGTTGGACAGACGAAGAATGAGTTGAGAGAAAGAGCCTATGGACATAGAGCTGGAGTAAAGAACGGCATTGGCTCCAAGATTCTTTTATATAAGCATTTCAACACAGATTGTACCAAATTAGATTATAAATACAAAATTATTGAAATTGTTAAAGAAGATCAAGATCTTTTAGATAGAGAAAATTATTGGATTGGAAAATTAATGACTAGGCTATCTATCCATTTGAACTTAATAATCAAATTAAAGGGGTAGGCAACATACTGTATACATTTTTTTTTAAATACGATTTTAATAACCCTTACTTTAACTTCCCCGTTAGAAACAGAAGACCATGTAGACATGGTAATCGAAAGCTAAATTCATTAAACAAAGAGAAAAATAGGTCTGATATAAACCTGATTGTTAATAATTTGTATTCATTATATCTAAATTTCGGAATTAAAAAATTAAAAGATTCATTAAAAGGCCTACAAAAGAAAAGTTTTGCTCCTTTGATAGAAAATATTCTAAACAATAAAAATTATTTCACAAATAAATTTAAAAATACAGTATTTGCTTTTATGGGATGTATTAGAGCTAATTCTAAAAAATCAATGGATAACTCTAGTAAAGATAAATTTATATCCACTTTGACTTATTCCTCTAAAATTTTAGACTAAATTAATGTTAACAGTCTAATAAATTCTAAAAAAGTTAAGTCCAAGTTGACGGATGGATATAAAGATTTCAAACCAATAATAGTTTATTCATATGAGCGACCTGTTGGGTCTATTATTTGTAATTATAATAAAGTTTTAGAGAATCTTTCAGAAAATTATATTTTCAATAATAATAAATGCGTATGTCAAAGAGTCATGGACATGCCAGCTATCAGACGTAATGCATTAAGAAATTTCATTTATAGTCCGATAGGTCATATATTAACAGGTGATGTAGAAATAGTTAAACATTTTGCAAACGACAAATTAGCGGAGCTATGTCAAAAAAGTTTTAAATATAGAATAGGGAATGATAAAGTAACATTTGACAAAATTTTAAAAGATATTGTTTTTTCAGTTAATAGATTAAAAGATAAATTGTTAAAATCAAAGCGCTGCGATGCGAGGGAGCTAGAAGCATGGTCAAAATTATTAATTAAATTAATTAGAAATAAAAGTGTTCTCTTTAAAAAATAAATTTAATCTTTCTGATTTTGTAAACTATAATTATGATAAGCTTAAAATTGATTTAATAAATTTGCATAAACACTTTGTAATCACTACAGTAGATAAAGCCAGTAATAACTATAGCTTCATATGTAAGAAATTGTATCTAGAAAACATGAAAAAAGAACTAGGCATTAAAGGTAATATATTAGATACAAATATTTGTGGTAATTCTGTTTATGAAATTCAAGAAAATCTAATTGTTGATAACTTAATTAATGAACATACTAATAAAAATATAACCTTTGATATTAAACTTTCTGATAAGTATAAATACATTGCTAAATTATACATGTTACCCAAATTTCATAAAAGACCTTATACATATCGCTTTATTGCCGGAGCAAAATTTGCTACCACTAAAACTTTGTCAAAACAAGTCGTACATTGCTTAAAATACATTAAAAGTACTCATAAACGATATTGTGATACCATCAAGAATAGAACTGACATTAACTATTATTGGAGTGGACAATTCAGTAGAAGTTATTGATAAACTTAATACCATGCAGAAAGTTACCTCAGTACATAGCTTCGACTTTTCAACTTTGTATACCAATTTGCCTTTAGATTTAGTATTTTCAGAACTTTGCTTTATTATAGATTTGCATTTTGACAGATTTGAAAGTAGTCGTAATCATTACATAAATGTTAATTCATATTTTAATAATGCGTCACTTAGCTTTGATCCCACTGGTTCAGTATATTTTGATAGAACTAAACTTAAAGATGCCCTTAAATTCCTCCTTTTCAATACTTATGTTAGATTCGGGCCCTACATTTTCAAACAAATATTAGGAATTCCTATGGGTGGAAATGCTAGCCCTTTAATTGCAGACTTATTCTTGCTTGCTTTAGAATTTAAATTTATGAAAAACTTAGTTGACAGTAGCAAGAAAAATAACATCCCAGAAAAATTAGCACTTGCTAAATTGTTAAGTAATAATAGTAGATATATTGATGATATTCTTGTTTGTAATATGTTAAATTTTAATCAAGTCGCTAAACAAATTTATCCAAATTCCATCCCCCTCACATAAGGTAACGTAAATGATGATGTTGAAAATTTTCTTGATATAAATATACAGATTGTTAATGAACACTGCACACTTAAAATATACCACAAAGTTGATGATTTTAATTTTAACGTAATAAAATTTCCTTTCCCTAATATTAGTATTGATAGTAAAATAACTTATAATTGTTTTTATTCCCAGCTAATAAGATTTTGTAAAATTTGTACCAGAGTAGAAGACTTTTGGGATAGAGCTAGGTTTCTATACAGACTCTTAGTAGACAGAGGTTTTGTTGCAAGTAAATTGTTGCATAAATTTAATCTTTTTAAGGTCAATTATTGTGACTGTATTTTAAAATTTGATATCAATAATTTTAATCAAGCATTATTAACTTGAAGTTTCGCTTAAAGCCTCTGCTTACGTTTTGTCTGTATATATTGTTTATAATTTTCTATTTCTATTATTATTATTATTTTATAATTGATTGTAAATTGTACTTGTTAAAAGAGTACTCTTTTGTTTAAATCTATTGTGCCTTCTTCAAATTTAAAACAATATATATACGGTATATTTATTATATTATATATAATCATTGTCGATAGGATTAATTGCTTGCTTTTGCGATTTCCTTAGTTTATTTGTACAATAAATGTAGGTTATTTGTAGGGTAGTAATTGTTAGGGATCACTTGCAGCATGCTATGCTTACAGGTACCTACCCGATAGCACTATTGTTAGGGAGTTATATTTGTATTTTGTACTATTGTTATTATCTTGTCAAGTTTCAAATTTGATTTTAATATAACATTTGACACTTAATGTAGTTTCTTTATTCATACAGAGTTTAGTAAAATTTACCAGAACGTCCCCGACTTCCCAAATTGACTAATTCCTTGAACGTGACTACAGTGCGTTGGTATGTGTGCGATTAGTTTGCTTGGGAACCAGATTAACTTGCTCATGTAGTGATGTACACCCTATGTGGTGGATTGTGTTCTTTTATTTATAAATAATTATTTTACTTCAGCGTTGTTTCCATATAGCGATTTTGATTCGTTGTTTTGTCTTTTTACTGTGTTCGTATATGTTTTGGTTTGTTTATTTTGCAAGTTTTACATTATAATTTAGTAGTGGCCCCGGAATCATTAACGATGCGCCTTATAAAAGTAATGGCCAATCTTTGAACTCAAGGCTCGCCGTTCAAACGACCCGCCTATCTACGATTGCCAAACATCGTGAGCAAAGCGCTCTTAACCCGGGAACTACCGGGAGACTCTTAAGAGTTCCCCCGGCGGACTGCGGAAAGACTCTTAAGAGTCAGAGAAAAAAAATTGACTTTAAACATCGTTTTTTTTTTTTTGGCCCCTGGGCCATGCAAAATATCACTCCTCTACCTCCCCTCCTTCCCCACTTTCCTCCCCTCCTTCAGTTATCACCTATTTTCCCTGTTATTCCCTTATTCTGAGGTATATTTTCGTGCTAACATTAGCGAGTTGCAAGCAGGGCATTGTCAGCACTGTTAGCAAGCGAGTGCAAGAGAGAGAGAGAGAGAGTATCGATCGACTGTGTCTCAGTGGCCTTGGGGGATATTGGCGGGAAAGCAGGTTGCCTCACCCATACATTATATAACTCGCGGCCTGTATCTCCGATTTTGACCATCCAAACGCTGTTTTCACTCGTTTTATTGTTGTTTCAGGTTAATACCTTTATAATCAACCCATAATAGGCGCATATGGATAAGTATTAATGCTATTTATGGTAAAATGAATATTTTAGTGATGGAAACAGCTCAAATACGTCAGCACAGGCGGACGTTTCTAATTACCCCCATGCGCACTTCTTAGGTTAAATATAACAAAATAACTCACGTACTCGTCCTTATGATGTGGGTACCACTACTAGTTTTTTTTTTTTTTTTTTTTTTTTTTTAAGTGAAATACAGAAGAAAAGAGAAACCACCAAGGACAAAAGAAACCAGAAAAGAAAGGACCTGGACCTGAAACAGAAGAAAAGAGAAACCACCAAGGACAAAAGAAACCAGAAAAGAAAGAACCAGAACCTGAAAGAAATAAGGAAGAGAGACAAGCACACCACGCCGATAGTAGTGTCAAGGCCAAAGAAACAAACAACAAAGGACTACCGCCGCCTCGCAAAAATAGAGACAGAGAGCCCCAAACTAGCAAGAAAGGAACCCCGGCAGACCACCCCCAAGAAGGTGCTATATTCCCAACTTTTTTAGGACAAAAAAAATCCTATACAAATATAAATATAACATGTAAACAAATAAATAAGAATAAAATATAACGCCGTGAAACAGAAAACCTCATACGAGCAAGACATCATTTCCCATACAAATAAACATTATAGAAAGAGGGACCCCATAACTATATGAACCAAATGTATCTTATAAATTATGAGAATCTAAATACAACCATATCAGAGAGATGCTTGATAACCATATGAACAAGTCTGTACACACCTTTTTGAACACCCCTGTACCTCCTCCAATTAAACTCACACCCCCAGGGGGTCACGGCTCTCACAACCTTGGTAGAGGCAACATCTCGCTCTCTCCAATCATGGCTTCAGGATGCGCTACCACTCGTCCTGGAATCGTGAAATGGTTCAACACCAAAAATGGATATGGCTTCATCACCTGCAGATCTACTGGAAAGGACTATTTTATTCATCCAACATATCCACCCCTAATCCTAACCACACCACACCCTCTCTTAACACCAGTGAGGAGGTAATTTTCACCGTGGGTAGGGGAAAGCAAGGAGAGGAGGCAACCAACATAACTGTGCCTGATGGGGCAACCATGAAAGGCTCCAGACACGCTTGGATGAAGACAAAGAAGGACAACTTAAACAATGTTTTCGACTACCTCCCTTCAGGTCATGGTGTACCATCGAGGTGTTTATGGATGAAGAACTTTGGCCAGAGGAAGCATCGGTGTACTGGTGGAGAGAACGTAGGGTACCGGTACCGGTACCAACAAGTGAGGACTTTATAACCACGGTAATCCACCCTCCCAACAACTCTTAATCATGGATATAAAGTCTACTTCATCTCACAACAATTTGCGTATTGCTACCTATAACTGTAGGGGGCTCCCTAAAACCAACAGAGGACTTCTCCTCCGCCCTGATGTAGTAGACGTGCTTAATACCAGTAATATTGTGTGCCTGCAGGAGACTTGGTATTTTAAACAGGATTTAGGTAACCTCAGTACTATCTGTGATAATTTTCATGGGTTTGGGGCCTCGACAACCGATGCTATGCATGGTTTAGTAGCAGGTCACCCACCGGGAGTAGCTATTTTGTGGAGAGACTCTTTAGACAGCCGAGTTAAACCACTTGTAACAAATTTATCATGGTGTACAGGTATAGAAATAGAAGATAACCAACGGAAAGTAGTTATTCTTAGTGTGTACTTGCCCTACCAATGTAATGAAAATTAAGAACAATACCTGGAATGCCTTGGAGAGCTAAGTGCTCTTTTACAAGAACTAAATACCACCTGCTACTCTGTAATAGGGGACTGGAATGCTAATCTGAAGGACATGAGTAACTCTCTGTTTGCTAGTCATATGACTAACTTCTGTGGTGAGCATGATCTAATTATCTCTTCTCAGCTCATGCTCCCTCATAGTAGTTACACATGTGTCAGTGCAGCATGGGGCTCAACGTCTTGGCTAGATCATACCGTAGCTAGTGCTGATTTCCATGATATGATATCAAATATGGAAATTCAGTATACTTATACAGATGAAGATCATATCCCATTGACCTTAACAGCTAGTTTGGAAAGAGCGTCAGAATTAACCGAGTCAAACAATAGTGTAAATCCAAAACTGCTATGGGGCGGGCTTGACGAGGAGGAGTGTGAGCAATTTTGCACTTTAACACACACTCTCCTTTCTGAGCTTGTTCCTGGCAGGGAGGATGCCATTACCTGTGAAGACCCCAATTGTGTTACTGGTAGTCATCGAGAAGAGGTCAGTCAGCTGTAGGCCTACTGTATAATAATATTATATCTTGTCTTACTAAGGCTAGTGACATAGTATTTCACAAGCATAACAAAAATTACTCTTTTAACAAACCTGGGTGGAATGACCATGTTTCAGAACTATACCAGGCATCCCGAGATGCTCGTAGTGTATGGCTGGATCATAACAAGCCGAGGCAGAGACCTATTTTTGACATGTTCACCAGACTAAAGGCTAGATGCAAGTATGCAATCAGATATATAAAAAATAATGAAAACTTGTTAAGAAGAGAAGCATTGGCCAAAAAACTTTGCTAGCAAAGACACAATGGCCTTCTGGAAGGATATTAAAAAAATGCATAATAGCTGCACACCTCTTCCTGTTAGTGTAGATGGGATCTCTGGTACTAATAACATACCAATCTTTGGAAAACAGTAAAACACATTACCAAACCTTGTTTAACTCTGTTGGGCACCAAGGAAATACCTTGCTGCTACTACAGAGTGTAAGAAAGAAGAAAAGTATGACGCAATTAAAGTTACGAGTGAAGAAATCAAGGCTGAAATAAGTAGGCTAGATGCTAACAAATCCTGTGGTTTTGATGGTATATATGCTGAACATTTTAAGTATTCCTCCACTCTCCTCTTGGAGAAACTCAGCAGGTGCTTTACCAGCTTTCTAATCCATGGGTTGCTACCAGAATCTATGACGTCCGTTAGCTTGATACCAGTAATTAACCCTTCCTACCCGGTCTGCCTTAGGTAAGGACAGCACGAAAGAAGGTCAAATACCCGGTATGCCTTATCTAAGGCATGAGCTTAATAGCCTAATTAAGCTTGGTCCGAACGCCGTGCGTACGACGTATGTAAACAAACCCAAGCGTTCGTCACCGCACCTCCGAAAACAAGAAGGAGAAGACTCCTCAATGTTATTGTTCTGACGTCATGACGAAATTAGTGTCTAAAAAGCCCCCATATTGGCAACATCTCTGCAATATTGGCTCCACTGAAATCGTCATCACAACTGAACCAGTTGACTTACAGAGCTCTACTCAATGCCAAAATACAGATTGAAAACCGCACTACGATTATAGATGAGTGGGAAAGTTCTAGCAGTGAAAATAAACATAAATACGGTAGCCTAGGCCTAGACCTAGGCCTAGCCTAGGCCTATTGGTGGGGAGATTGTAGGCACCAATCGATCAGGGCTAGACCCAGGTGAGGTTATAGGCATGTGATAAAGAGTCGCTGGAACTCCTGTTTCATTTGCTTGGCCTCTCTTACTGATTTTCTTTGTGCCTCATTTACACTGAGAGCAATCCAGCTAGCTCTCACAAACACCTCCTCCTCCTATCCACTTCACTACACTAAACATGCACACCACACTTCATTCCTCCACACCAAAGTTAAAAAAACACAAAATGATGAATTTTAGCCCAGCCTCGGAGTCCCCAGGGGGGGGGACCATAAATGCCCCCTCACCCGACCGACCATCCCCTGACGATCCCACACAATTACCTGGACCTCGGCCTGTTACTCTTTCTATTAATTTCTGCAACATTCGCGGACTTTCCTCTAACTTTCACTCTGTTGAGCACCATCTCTCCTCCTACAAACCTGATCTTCTCTTCCTCACCGAAACCCAGGTGTCTGCAGCAACATCCAGCAACCCCTTCTCTGTATCCTCCTACTTTCTCTATCCTAGTTTCAAAGCCAAAGGCGGATGTTGTGCATATGTGCACAACAAACTCACTTGCTCTCGTGTTCCCGATTTCGACTCCTCTGAATTCTCAACTTTATGGCTCAAACTTTCCTGTCATTCTCTTACTAAATATTTCTGTGCTGTCTATCTTTCCCTAACTCTACCAACTTTCCTAAATTCTTTGACTATCTAAACTCTACAGTGGAACACATTCTATCCATTTCTCCTTTCTCAGAAATCTCCATCTTAGGAGATTTCAACGTTCACCACCGCCAATGGCTCTCCTCTCACACTACTGATCCACCTGGTGAACAAGCCTACGTCTTTTCTATCCTAAATGACCTAGAGCAGTTCAGCAACCCACCCGTATCCGGATCGCATCGGAGATCGGCCCAACATTCTTGACCTGTTTCTAACTTCTAACCCTTCTTCTTATACTGTCGATCTTTTCTCTCCTTTGGGCTCCTCCGACCATAAACTTATCTCTGTCACCTGTCCTATCTCTCCAGTACAGCCACCCGATCCTCCTAGCCGGCGGCGCTTGTGGCACTTTGGCGTTGCCGACTGGGAGGCTCTTCGGCAGTACTTCTTTGATTTCCCATGGAATGATTTCTGCTTCCATGGCCGAGGACCCTCGGAGAGTGCTGAACGCATTACCGAGGTAATCCTATCGGGCATGGAAGCATACATTCCATTCTCTTTCTCTCAGACTAATGCTAAAAAATCTTGGTTTACTCACGCCTGTTCTACTGCTGTCCGCAATAAGGAGGAAGCATTCAAACGGTACCGACGCCTTAAAACTCAAGACTCTCATTCTTCATATGTTTCTGCCCGGAATCAAGCCAAATCTGTTCTTCGACTTGCCAAATACTCTTTCATCAATAATAAATGCACTGAACTATCCAACTCTAGCTCTTCCCAAGCTTTCTGGCATCTAGCCAAAAACCTCTCCAACAATTTCTCTTCCTCGTCTTTCCCTCCCCTTTCCCACTCTGATGGCACAACCATCACTTCTTCCTCTGACAAAGCTAAACTCTTCGCTCAAACTTTTGCTAGAAACTCCACCTTGGATGATTCCGGTGCTATTCCTCCCTCTCCGCCCTCCTTTCTCTTATTTATGCCTAATATCCTAATCTCTTCTAAAGATGTACTTTCTACCCTCTCTGGGCTTAACACTAATAAGGCGTACGGTCCGGACGGTGTTCCTCCTGTTGTTCTCAAAAACTGTGCTTCCGTGCTGACTCCCTGCCTAGGCAAACTCTTTCGTCTCAGTCTATCCTCTAACGTCTTCCCTTCATGCTGGAAGTTTGCTCACATTCAACCTGTCCCAAAGAAGGGTGACCGCTCTCAACCCTCCAACTATCGTCCAATTGCTCTTATCTCTTGTCTTTCTAAAGTTTTTGAAACTATTCTTGCTTCCAAATTTCTTAAGCATTTCTCTTCTCATAATCTGCTCTCAGATCGCCAGTATGGCTTCCTTAAGGGTCGCTCTACTGGTGATATTCTTTCATATCTTACTAACTCTTGGTCATCCTCCTTTCGGGACTTCGGTGAGACTTTTTCTATTGCACTAGACATATCGAAAGCCTTCGATAGAGTCTGGCATAAATCTTTAATTTCTAAACTACCCTCCTTCGGTTTCTATCCCTCCATCTGTGCCTTTGTCTCTAATTTCCTTTCCGGCCGTTCCATAGCTGCGGTTGTGGACGGCCATTGTTCACTTCCTCACCCTATAAACTCCGGTGTTCCTCAGGGCTCTGTCCTATCTCCTATTCTCTTTCTAATTTTTATAAATGATCTCCTTAACTGTACCTTAATTCCCATCCATTCATACGCAGACGACTCAACCTTACACTACTCCATTAGTTTTTCAGAACGCCCCAGCCAGCAATCCCTCAACGACAAACGTAATGAAGCCATAGAACTCTTAAATTCTGATCTAAATACTATTTCCAATTGGGGCAGAGAAAACCTTGTTAACTTTAATGCTTCCAAAACCCAATTTCTCCATCTATCTACCCGTCAGGATCTCCCAGCGGACTATCCCTTATTCTTCAACAATACAAAAATCAACCCTTCATCTTCTCTCAATATTCTTGGTGTCTCTTTTTCTTCTGCTCTCATTTGGAAGGACCATATTACCAGTCTTGCTAAGGCAGCCTCCCAGAAGCTGGGTGTGCTCAACCGCCTTAGGGGGTTCTTTTCCCCTGCACAGCTTCTTGCTCTGTACAGGGGCATAGTGCGCCCTTGTATTGAGTATTGTTCACATGTGTGGGGAGGTTCCTCTCACACCGCTCTCCTAGACAAAGTTGAAAGGAAGGCCTTTCGTATCATTAACTCCCGTCCACTCACCAACTCTCTGCAATCTCTCTCTCTCCGCCGCAATGTTGCATCTCTCTCGCTATTCTATCGCTACTATAATAATCAGTGTTCCTCAGAGCTATCCCAGTGCATACCACCTCCTTTACGTAGGGCACGTGGTACCCGTCTTGCAACTCAATCCCACCCCTACTCTGTGCAACTCTCCAACCCAAGAGTGAAACATTACTCTCAAACTTTCTTCTACTCAACATCTGAGCTCTGGAACTCTCTCCCAGAATCAGTCTTTCCCTCTTCCTATGACTTAAATTGCTTCAAACTCTGTGTGTCCAGGCATTTTGGCTCGAACGTCCCTTGATTTTGGCCCTGTCACTCTTTCAACTATGGGGGAGGCACTCGCTATAGGCAGTTATGCCTTTTGCCTCCCTCAATCACATAGAAAAAAAAAAAGAAAAAAAAAAAAGACGTTTTTCGGCCATATCGCCCGGGTAGGGGCGACCGTCATTGGGTAACACAGCCCGGGTAGGAAGGGTTAAAGACAAGGCTGGCAAAATCACATCAAAAGACAACTATAGACCTATTGCCCTTGCCAGTATTGTAAGTAAGATACTAGAGTTAATAATTTTAGACAGAATCTCAGTGTATATCTCAACTAATAGTAATCAATTTGGTTTTAAAAAGAATCATGGTACGGACCAGTGCATCTACACTCTGAAGGAGCTAGTGGATGGGTACATCAAAATGAACAGCTCTATTTTTGCATGCTTTCTTGATGCTAGTAAGGCATTTGACAGAGTCTGCCACAATATCCTGTCTTGATAAATTAGCAACAAGGGGAGTGCCATACTATATAGGCCTACTGAGAATCTTGAAGTACTGGTATGCCAATCAAACATTTAATGTAAGATGGGGTAACATTATTTCGGATTCCTTTACAGTAACCAATGGTGTGAGACAGGGTAGTATTCTCTCACCTTACTTATTCAATGTATATATGGATGAATTAAGTGATAAATTGAATAAAGAGCAGATTGGATGTTATGGTGGGAATAAAATCATCAACCATCTCATGTATGCTGATGATCTGGTCATTATTGCACCGTCTTCTGCGGGTCTGAGCAAACTTCTTGAAATATGTGAATCTTTTGGTAGCAAACATTGTGTTAAATTCAACCCACTGAAAAGTGCTGTTCTTATATTTAGATCAAAATTACTGTATAAAAGTAAACTGCCAAATTGCTCACTTCAATAATCAAATTATTCAAGAAGTAAACAAAATAAAATACCTGGGACACATTATCTCAAACGATTGCTCAGATGATGCAGATATCGGCCGTCAGCGCAGACAGCTATATTTACGTGGTAACACCATCTTGAGGAAATTCCACATGTGTAATTGGGAAACTAAAGTAACTTTGTTCCGGACATATTGTTCCTCTATGTACACGGCCCACTTGTGGTGGAAGTACAAGAGAGCCACCATAATTGGTCTGTGTACATCCTATCATAATATACTTAAAATGTTCATTGGAAAGCACTAGTATGGTGTGCACACTGTTGGATGTGCAGTGCTGTCGGGCTGTCATCAGGAGACTGGTTTACAGCTTTTCGCAGCGACTGCAATCCTCCAGTAACACGCTGATCGTAGCTCTTTGGTTTAGTGATCATATCTATGAATCCCGTATTATATCTCACTGGCATAAGCTGCTACACACATAGTATGTGCTGTAATATATAGGTCTAATTGAACTGTGAGCAATGATCTGTGCAATAGGTGTTAACCAACATTGAGCAATAGCCTTAATTAGCCTGTGTTATATTGTGACAAAATGTGATATGGGCTTTATTATGCCATTCTGCAAATAGGCCTACTGTATATTTTATTTTACTGTTTCTTTATTAATATATTTTTGTGTATATTACCTGTGCTCTCACAAGAAGTGTATGTGATATGGACCATTAGGTCATACTGTATTAAAATATTTTATAATGTATTTATCTTCTGTGTCTGGAATAAAGAATTATTATTATTATTATTACCATAATTGTCACAACGGCCATGACTCTTGCTGGGGGGGACCAGGGGCTCTTCAGGGAGTACCTGCCCAGCCTTCTCACTGCCAAAAACCTCCCTACCATCAAACTGCCACCGCTACAAGGCACCACCAAGCAGTCTTGGACCAGAAAGCTCATTCCTACCCAAGCCGTCTGGCCTAGAAAAACACCAAAAAAGCGCCGCAACCTACCAAGACCACTCAGCAGACACACCAAGGAAACCCCAGAAACTCCTGACACTCCAGCTCCCAGGACAGAGACACCATGACCCAACCTGAAACTTACTCCAATCATCCACCTTTTCAGCCAAACCCCAAAAGAAGTGGAGGAGAAATACCAGGGAGTCCAGACCTCTGCACCACCACCACCTGAAGCTGAAGCCGAAGCAACACCACAGCCCCAGCCATCCAAGGGCTCCACCACCACCTGAAGCCGAGCAGCCCCACCCGCCACCTGAAGCCGAAAAACCCTGCGAATATGATGAAAACTTCAGAAGAAACTTCATAGATGGTGTGACGCTTCTGCATAGTAACCACGTGCGGGCATGCGCGCGCGTCGGCTGCCCAGCCGTTTAGAAACCGGCTGGCGGCAGCCGGCCGGCCGGCTTTTCCTTAGTATATATCCTACGACAATGTAACTAATGTCTGGGATATTCTTATGTTGTTTCACAGCTTGTAGCTGCCCTTATTCTTAACCAACGCATCTTAGTATATTTTATTCTCGATAGTTGATTATTTTCATTAGATATATAAGATGTAAGTCTAGTGAGGGCGGGAGGAGACGAGCGGGAGAGAGAGACCGGCTTGGGACGTTGCTTCGCTTGCCAGCTTGGAACGAGCCTGAAGCATTGCCATATGCATGTGATTGCAACGTTAGACTTAGTTTCGACTCACGCACGGGGTAGAGGATTTTGACCAGGCAACAGTGTTGAGTGTTGCCAAGCCTGGGATGTATTTTGTATGCCTAGGGTGGGGTCCAGACAGATTCAAGACTCAGAGCTCACCTCACTGTCGTACCCTTTGGACCCCCTTGATATCTATCCCTCTCAACCCCACTTAGAAACTTTCTCTCTTACTTTGTATACCTTCTTTCCACTACTTCACCAATCTATTTAATTATCCCATCCCCTTGATAGACCTTATATCTATTATTGTATTAACGACGAGCTCTCAGATAATTAGATAGGATTTTGGGCCTTATGCAGAGATGTTTGTTAATGAGACCTAGGAAGCTTTTTTGTTGTCTCATATTTGGTGTATTCATGCTTGCTAGTGTGTTCTTGTGTCAGGTTAGCAGGGGCTAGACCGGAGGGGAGGCTTTTTTGCGATCCTTTAAGTAAAGTCTGCCGGTGCGAGTCCTGTGGACCCGCACGACTTTACTAGGATACCCGTGGGAGTCTGGGGGCATTTTCTTGTCTGTGTCCCTGTGTGTCTAGTGTTGTGTTGTGTGAGGGCCCTTGCCTAGTCCACTCAGCACTGCGCTAGCACGTCTTGCTTTTGTTTTAGGGTCGCCAGGAGAGAGTCAGATACTTGCGATCTGAGTCTCTCAAGAGAGCACCCTTTCAATTAGAGTAATTTGGCGCACAGACTTGGGAACGTCCCTAGGCTAGAGCAGGTGGCTCAGCCCCGGTATCCGAAGCCTATATCCTTCCGGCTAGACCTCTGCCACCTGGCAGATTAACAGCTAGGGGTTTATTATTTCTGTATGCTTGTTATTGTGCCACAGTTTACCGTTTTTGTGAGCATTGTGAGTCAGGGTGTGGCTTAGAGACTCTGTCCGAGCAGGCTTGCCTGACTAAGAGTGAGAAGCACACCTGTATGTGGTTATGTTGCGAGTTGCTGCCTGTATTTAATTATACCTATGCCATTATACACTGTATGGCCTATCACTAGTATTTAGAACATCAGAAAATGGAGTTCTGCAGAAAGCCGATTGGCCTAAGCAGGCAGATCCCTGTCCCACACAACCCCAATTCATTACAAAGCCCAATTATGCTTCACACTCTAATACCTGAGGATCATCTTACCAAAACGGTTAGAGATTAACGCAGGATTATGGAGTCTGCAGACGCTTTTTGGCCCAACCCGGCTGATCCCTCTTCACACCCAACCCTTCGTCCATATGCTTATCCATTTATATTAAAGCTCCCTACAGTTTTAGATCCCACTATAGCACTGTATTCCATTCCCCCCGTCACTCTGTTACCCCAATACTTGCCTATATCTTTTCTGAAACGAAATTATCTAATTTGAAACCATTGGTACGAGTTCTTTCGCTATCACTGAGCTTTAGTACATTTTCCATGTCCCCTTTGTTATCCCCTAACCCACTTGAACCTCTATCATATCCCCTCTAACTCTGCGTCTCTCTAACGAATGTAAACCTAATTTCTTCAACCTTTCTTAGAAAGATTTCTAATATTATGGATCATTTTGTCATTCTACGCTGTACTCTCTCCAATGAATCTATGTCCATTCTGTAATAAGGACACCAAAATTGGACAGCATAATCCCTATGGGGCACTAATGACAAGTTAAGTTTTAAGATACCGCAGTTCTGTTACTCCACCCTAGAGATGAACCCGAAATCCTGTTTGCCTTTTAATCACGCTTATACACTGTTTCTAGGCTCAAATCATTGCTAACAAACACACCTATATCTTTCTCGCAGTCTGAATTTCTAATTCTAAATTAGCTAGTTTATATTTAACATTTGTTTGCATCTGTTTTGCATTTGTTTATTTATTCCTGCTTATGAGTTAAGAGTTCTCTAAATCCTAACGTACTTCTTTGCTAAGCATCAGATCCTACAGTATCCACATGCAGTTAGAAACCTGCATCTTGTCTACCTTACGATGTTTTGAGGACTGTTTGCTTTCACCTTCTTCACGCAGGGGTGATTATTTGAATAACGTAACGTTAAATGTACTTTCTTCTAGTTTGTTATTAAATTGCTTCTGCAATTTAATTCCGCTATCTATCTTTTCCTTGAAGCTTTAAGTCACTTAATTGTGTTATCTTTTATATAGCCTGCTTGATTTCCAGCAGTCTATAGTGCGTGCACCCTGTAACCGAGTCATAGGATACCTCGTTGTCCAGGCAGGACTCTTGACGGTTTAGGATGGTTTGTTGCCTGGGTTTCTAGATAAGGGTTGGATCTAGCGTTTTCCGTTGGTGCTTGGTTGCCGCATACCTAGTCCAATAGAAAGAGCCCAGTGTTTTACATATCCCAGGACGTAACAAATGGCGACCATGCATAGGATTTACTGAACAGAGGAATATAGTGGTCATTTGTTTTTGAGATTCCTTATGATTAGAGGAATACAGTGGACATAGATTATTATTTTTTTTTTTGAGCAACCAATATAACACATTAAAGACTTTAAATAACATTAGTATATACATACTTGCATAGGAGATAAGGCACATTCTATCACCGTGATAATTACTGCCGTACACAACATGTTCTAATACATCAGAACACAATGTGGGTCAGGTCACGATACAGGCTCGGAGGGAGAAAGACCTGTGGAGTGGCTAGTCGATAGCGAGGAGGGTGCTAGAAGATTTTTAGAGGTGCCCCTTACCGCTGACAGGGTGTTGAAGCTGAATAAGTATGGCTTAAAGTGTGTGGCAGGTCTTCAGTGTCACTAGGGTTTAAGTGGCATGAGGAAAGATCAGCTGAGGACTTTGATATTGGGTTTAGAAGGGAGAGACCTGGGTGGAGAGGCGATTGGGGGCCCCGGTCCCCAGCCCCCCCTCCACTCTACCCCCGTATCAAACGTCAGGGTGCCTGACTTTACTACATATCCCCAAGTTGATGGTCAATGGCAGCGTGGAATTCAATCACAGGGACCCTCCCCATTAAATGCACCTTCCCCACCTCAAGGGTTGATTCCAGATTTGTTGTTTCGGCTTGAGACGGCCAAGGTTGAGGCCGCCGAAAGACAGGCTAGAGCTCAGTTTGAGGCCGCCGAAAGACAGGTTAGAGTTCAGGTTGAGGCTGCCGAGAGACAGGCTAGTGTGCAGGCTGAGGTTGCTATACGAGAGGCTGAACTGCAGGCAGAGTCTACTAGGTATCGGGCTGACAGGGAGCTGGAGAGATCTCGCGTGGAGGTAACAGGGCGAAATATTGGGGGAGGTAACAGACATCGGGACCAATCATTGTCGCACCTGCTTAAACTAGTTCCTGTGTTTCGATGAATTAGGGTGTGACTGAGTTTTTTATGCGATTTGAGAAGAAGTGTCAGGAACACCAGTGGCCTCAGGAAAAGTGGGCAGCATTAGTTTCATCAAGACTCCTAGGAAAGGGGCTAAAAGCGTATGATGCACTACCTTTAGAGTCCTGTGTAGTTTTATGATGAGCTAAAGAAGGCTGTGCTACGGGCCTATGAGTTACAACCAGAAACTTACCGCTTGAAAGTTTCGGGTTTTTACTAAGGGCAAGGATAGTACCTTCCTAGAACACGCCCGGGACTTGTCTGATGCACTACGACATTGGCTGCGTTCTGAGAGGGCAGCTACTTTTGAGGAGTTGAGTGAGCTGGTTCTCTTGGAGCAGTTCTTTAAGTGCACAGGCTGGACTTAACATTAAATATAAAGGAAAAAAATCCTAGAACTCTCCAGGAGGCAGCAGAAATGGCTGACCACCGACTGTCATTAATTCGAGGGTGCGGAGCAGCAGCTAGGAGTGAGTCGGGTGCAAAGGATCGTACCCCTCCCCCTCCCAAGAATTTTGATACACATAAATACACAAAACCATCTAGCACTGACAATAAAACTAACATAAACCAAATACCGTCCCGTATAAGAAGTCTAATGGTACCTCCCACTCCCAAGGGAAACCAAAGAGTAAAGAGTGCTTTGCATGTCACAAGGAGGGTCACTTTGCAAATGCTTGTCCGAACAAGCCACCAAACAAGGTTGTGTCATTGGTCCGCAGCATAGAGGTGTCGCCTATATCTTCTGAGTTTGCCAAGGGTAGTTCGTCAGAGGTTGGGACACAGCCTGTGTTCAAGAGTCCGGAAGGCTCGAACCCTGTCCGCGACGTCTTTGGGGGTCATAGAGGGCATGGTTTTGTGAGGTGGGCTGGCGAAAGGCGAGGAGTTAAGCTATTGCGTGATACGGGGGCTTCTCAGACCTTGTTAAAGAACTTTACTGGTAGGCCGATTAACGCTGCTCGGGTGGTGGTAGTTCAGGGGATCAATGCTACGAAGTCCTACCCGCTGGTGCGGATGGAGCTGGAGGTGGGTGGTGTGGCGAAGGAGCTGGATGTAGGAATTGTAGAGAACTTGCCTGTTGGGGGCGTCGACCTCCTCCTCGGCAACGACTTTGCGGTGCCTGCTTCTAAGGTTTCACCATTGGTCATTGCCGAGAAGGCGGCCGACGTTAGTAGGGAGGAACAGGAGTGGGTTGAGAAGTGTAGCGTACAAACCATGGCGTGTGTTGTGACGCGTTCTCAGACATCCGGAGCCTTGCAGCCACCACCTCAGTCTATCAAACCGCGGAGGAAAGGTCACAAGAAAACGGGAAGTGTTGGTCAATTGGAGAGTTTTGAGCCGGCAGTGTTTCTTGGTGACTCATTATTGGCACCTATGTTAGAATCTGGAGAGGCCCCGGGGCCTGTCACCGCTAGTGCAGGTGCAGGGCAGGAAGAGACTCTGCGACAGCATCGTTATGCGCAGCGTGAGGAAAGGATGGCTCAGCGGGACATGGAGGTGGAAATAAATTATTTAAGATGAACTTGGATAATCTCGCACCTGCTGATATATGTTCCTTGCAGCTGGAAGATCCTGAAGTCAGGGCGTGAGGTAATGGTGCTGTCGAACTGGAGAGCGATGGGGATGCGCAGCCTGGTGATTTTTTCTTGTCCGAGGGGATCTTGTATCGGAGACATCAGGATCCCAAGAAAAAGTGGGATGGCGGGTCAGGATTAGTGGACCAGTTAGTAGTACCGAGGGTGTGCCATGAGAGCTTATTGAGATTAGCTCATGATGTGCCTTTGGCAGGGCACCTGGGGGCACGTAAGACGGAGGCAGCTCTGAGCAAGCTTTTCTGGTGGCTTGGATTAAAGGCGAGTGTCGTGTCATGGGTGTCACAGTGTCACACTTGTCAAGTTGTTGGGAAACCCAATCAGGTCATCCCGAGAGCCCCGTTACAACCCCTCCCTGTCATTGGGCCGCCCTTCAGCAAAGTAGTTATCGATATGGTTGGCCCATTGCCCCCCACTAGTGCCGGCAATAAATTTTTACTAACTGTAATGGATGTAGCGACACGGTATCCAGATGCTTACCCCATGCGCAACAGGATGGCCAAGACTGTTGTCAAAAACCTACTTGTCTATTTCTCTCGTTATGGCTACCCTCAGGAGATCCAGTCTGATCAGGGATCCAATTTTACTTCTGCTCTGTTTAAGCAGACCATGCAGCAACATGGGATAGTGTCTGTGGTGTCATCTGCCTACCATCCCGAGAGTCAGGGAGTTTTGGAAAGGTGGTACTCGACTCTCAAGAGTATGTTGCGGTGTTATTGCCTGGAAAATGGGAAGGACTGGGATCTAGGTCTCCCATACGTTTTATTTGCTGCAAGAGAAGTACCTGGGGAGAGCTTGGGATTTAGCCCGAACGAGTTAGTTTTTGGACACAGGGTCAGGGGGCCCCTCCACATAGTCAAGGAGATCTGGGAGGGAGTCACAAAGCCATGCTCGCTTCTAAAGTATGTAGTTGAAAGCCGTGAGAGAATGCTAAAGAGCTTGGAGGTAGCAGGTCGGAACCTTAAGAGTTCACAAGCTCAGATGAAGGACAGATACGACCAGAAGGTGAAGCTGAGGGAGTTTGAAGTAGATCAGGAGGTACTGATACTACTGCCTCTGGTGGGACACCCATTGTCTGCCAAGTATTCTGGTCCGTATCGGGTTGTAAGGAAGGTTTCTGATCTCGACTATTTAGTAGCTACTCCTGATCGTAAGAAAAAGAACCAACTTTGCCATGTAAATCTGATGAAAGAGTATGTGAGGCGCCCCTCCGAGCCTCTCACTGTCCCGGTGTTGATCTGCAGCGATCGTGGTGGAGAAGGGGCAGGGGGCAGGCAAGGTGCGGGGGAGGATAATTGGGATTGTCATGTTTCCGCGGATCAGTGGGCGGGGAATTCTAGACAAGTGGCTCACGAGTTGATATTGCACCTGCCTGAGCAACAGCGTGTAGCTGTGCAGCACTTGTTTGATTTAAACTCAGCTGTTTTCGCGGAGCATCCTGACCTCACTACTCAAGTGGTGCACGATGTCGATGTTGGGGACCACCCGCCCTTTAAATCAGTGCCATACCGTGTTCCCCCTATTAAATTACCAGCACTTAGGGAAGAGCTGGATTATATGCTGAAACGTGGGCTGATTTCTGAGGGTGCAGTAAGGTGGACTTCCCCCGTCACACTGCAGCCCAAACCAGATGGCAAGGTGCGGTTTTGTATAAATTTCCGCAGGTTGAATGGTTTAACCCCCACAAATGCCTACCCTCTCCCTCGCGTGGACGACAGTGTGGATAAGATAGGAAAAGCAAAGTTCCTCACTAAGATAGACCTTGTTAAGGGTTATTGGCAAGTGCCCTTGTCTGAGCGAGCGCGAGATGTGTATGGGTTTGTGGTGGACGGTGCCACATATCGTTGCCATGTTATGCCATACGGGCTGAAAAATGCCCCTGCAACGTTTCAGAAATTAATGAACGACATTGTAGCCGACATTCCCAACTGTACGGTGTACCTAGATGATGTCATAATATACGACGATGATTTTAACAGTCACTGTGCTCACATCGGACAGCTTTTTAACCCTTAATAAGTAGAGTCGAGTTAAATAAAGCTGGACTATGTGGGGCGCTCGACATAACTCGAGTGGCAATTTCAGCACGTATGTGGCTGAGAGAGAGAGACAAGTGGTGGCAGGAGACTAGCGAGCGTATGACTGCTCCAGACCACCGCGGCGAACCTACTGACACAAATCTCAGCTCCCTCCTCCCTCTCTCACTCGCTACATACTCAATTACCGAAAGTACCGAATTACCTGCTTTTTGCACTCGCGTTGCACGGTTATTGCAAGAAACTATCCATCATACAAGGTTCGTTATGGTGTCATTCGAAAGCTCTGTTTATGCCCTTTCAGGGATAGGTACTTGTTTTACGTTCTGGGTCTTATTTAGGTATGAAAATGATCACGTAAACAGCCCTATTTTGGCTAAAACACCCCGCTGTGCGGTACACAAATAAACCGCATAGGCCGCTCGTAAGGTGTTAATAAACTGAATGAAGCAGGTTTGGTGGTAAACCTGGGTAAGTGCGATTTTGTCAAAGCCACAGTTTTGTACCTGGGGTTCAGGTCAGGTGTGCCCTCCACAGACAAAGATCAAAGCCATCGATCAGTTTCCTCAGCCTACGACTAAGAAACAAATCATGCGGTTTCTAGGTATGATAGGCTATTATCGTCGCTTCATCAAAGGCTATTCGACTGTACTTGCACCTTTAACTGACTTATTAGCTAAGGACAAGAAGATGCGGTGGTCTCCTGAGTGTGCAGAGGCGTTTTCCTTGGTGAAACACCTATATGTACCCACCCCATACTCAGGGCCCCGGACTTCAGCAGACCTTTTCAGCTGGCGACTGATCCAGTGGCGTAGGGGCTGGGGCTGTCTTGTTACAGACAGATGATGAAGGTATCGAACATCCAGTGAGTTTTTACAGTAAAAAAATCAATAGTGTACAAAGGAATTACTCTGTAATTGAAAAAGAACTCCTGGCGATAGTGCTGGCGCTCAGGCACTTCGATGTATATGTTCCTGCTTTCGGACCAGTCGTAGTGGTTTATACCGATCATCACCCTCTGAAATTCTTGAATCAGTTTCATAACCGGAATATGAGGCTGACCAGGTGGTCACTCATGCTTCAGGAGTATAATCTGGACATACGCCATATTGCCGCTTCTGATAACGTGATAGCGGATTGTCTATCAAGGGTAGATGATGTTGGTTAGACTGCCACAGGATTGAGGGTTGAGTGTGGAGGAAAATAGGCTGTCACTGTAGTTCAGCCGAAAAAAACAAATTAAAAAAGCAAAAACCTTATAAAAACTCTTTACTTTTATAACGTGTAGAATTTTGTATAAGATGTTGTAGCAGTATCTAAGTTGAATGTTTTCGCTTATTGTCGCTAAGTTAGTTGAACTTGCTCGGTGGAGCACAACAGTCTTTATTTTTTGTTATATATAGTGCCTTGTGTCGCAACAGTGTGTGGTACTATGAGAAGCTTTCTGTTAGATATGAAGAAGTTAGTCAAGGTCTTATATCTTGGGGGAGGTGTGACGCTTCTGCATAGTAGCCACGTGCGGGCATGTGCGCGCGTCGGCTGCCCAGCCGTTTAGAAACCGGCTGGCGGCAGCCGGCCGGCAGGCTTTTCCTTAGTATATATCCTACGACAACGTAACTAATGTCTGGGATATTCTTATGTTGTTTCACAGCTTGAAGCTGCCCTTATTCTTAACCAACGCATCTTAGTATATTTTATTCTCGATAGTTGATTGTTTCATTATAATATATAAGATGTAAGTCTAGTGAGAGTGGGAGGAGACGAACGGGAGAGAGAGACCGGCTGAGGACGTTGCTTCGCGCGGAGAGTCCAGCTTGGGACGAGCCTGATGTTGCCACATGCATTTGATTGCAACGTTAGGCTTAGTTTCGACTCATGCAAGGGTAGAGGATTTTGACCCGGCAACTGTGTTGAGTGTTGCCAAGCATGGGATGTATTTTGCATGCCTAGGGTGCGGGTCCAGACAGATTCAAGACTCAGAGCTCACCTCACTGTCGTACCCTTCGGCCCCCCTTGATATCTATCCCTCTCAACCCCAGTTAGAAACTTTCTCTCTTACTTTGTATACCTTCCTTCCACTACTTCACCAATCTATTTAATTGTCCCATCCCCTTGATAGACCTTATATCTATTATTGTATTAACGACGAGCACTCAGATAACTAGATAGGATTTTGGGCCTTATGCAGAGACGTAATTGTTAATGAGACCTAGGAAGCTTTTTGTTGTCTCATATTTGGTGGTTTCATGCTTGCTAGTGTGTTCTTGTGTCAGGTTAGCAGGGGCTAGACCGGAGAGGAGTCTTTTTGCAATCCTTTAAGTAAAGTCTGATGGTGCGAGTCCTGTGGACCCGCACGACTTTACTAGGATACCCGTGGGAGTCTGGGGGTATTTTCTTGTCTGTGTCCCTGTGTGTCTAGCGTTGTGTTGTGTGAGGGCCCTTGCCTAGTCCACTCAGCACTGCGCTAGCACGTCTTGCTTTTGTTTTAGGGTCGCCAGGAGAGAGTCAGATACTTGCGATCTGAGTCTCTCAAGAGAGCACCCTTTCAATTAGAGTAATTTGGCGCACAGACCTGGGAACGTCCCTAGGCTAGAGCAGGTGGCTCAGCCCGGGTATCCGAAGCCTATATCCTTCCGGCTAGACCTCTGCCGCCTGGCAGATTAACAGCTAGGGGTTTATTATTTCTGCATGCTTGTTATTGTGCCACAGTTTACCGTTTTTGTGAGCATTGTGAGTCAGGGTGTGGCTTAGAGACTCTGTCCGAGCAGGCTTGCCTGACTAAGAGTGAGAAGCACACACGTATGAGGTTAGGTTGCGAGTTGCTACCTTTATTTAATTATACCTATGCCATTATTCACTGTATGGCCTATCACTAGTATTTATTCCTGCTTATGAGTTAAGAGTTCTCTAAATCCGTAACGTACTTTCTTTGCTAAGCATCAGATCCTACAGTAGCCGCATGCAGTTTAGAAACCTGCATCTTGTCTACCAGTACGATGTTTTGAGGACTGTTTGCTTTCACCTTCTTTCACGCAGGGGTGATTAGTTGTATTAATTAACGTAACGTTAAATGTACTTTCTTCTAGTTTGTTATTAAATTGTTTCTGCAATTTAATTCCGTTATCTATCTTTTCCTTGAAGCTTTAAGTCAACTTAATTGTGTGATCTTTTATATAGCCTGCTTGACTATCAGCAGTCTATAATGCGTGCACCCTGTAACCGAGTCATAGGATACCTCGTTGTCCAGGCAGGACTCTTGACGGTTTAGGGTGGTTTGTTGCCTGGGTTTATAGATAAGGGTTGGATCTAGCGTTTTCCGTTGTTGCTTGGTGCCGCATACCTAGTCCAATAGAAAGAACCCAGTGTTTATATATCCCAGGACGTAACAGGGGGTTCACCTGTTTTTTTTTAACTCTTTCTCTCCTTTTCTCTCTTTCTCTGGTTTGTATCCATTCAGCCCCATTCAGCCACCTGTTTTAAGACGTTTTTCCCCATCCAAGTATCGATATCTTCCTGGCAAGCGATAGCGAACAAGCATTATATGGAAAAATCCGGCTTCGCCGGAGACATTTTTCTATCTAAAATTGTACAAATTTAGCTTGCTCTCAAAACAAAAATATATATATGTTGGCTCGCTACCGCTCACCAAGAAAATATTGAAACCTGGATGGGGGTATACGTCTTAAAACAGTAGGCTGAACGGGGCCGAACGGATACAAGGCAAAGAGAGAGGGAGAAGAGAAAAAACAAAAAACGAGGAGAGAGGGAGAGAAAGAGAAAACCAAAAAAGGCGAGGTGGGCTCAATTTTTAAGCCGTAACGCAAACATTGAGCCCACCTCGCTGTTTTTGTTTTCTCTTTCTCTCCCTCTCTCCTCGTTTTTTTTTTTTTTCTCTTTCTCTCCCTCTCTCTTTGCCTTGTATCCGTTCGGCCCCGTTCAGCCTACTGTTTTAAGCCGTTTACCCCCATCCAGGTTTCAAAATTTTCCTGGTGAGCGGTAGCGAGCCAACATATATATATCTTTGTTTTGAGAGCAAGCTAAATTTGTACATTTTTCGATAGAAAAATTTCTCCGGCGAAGCCGGACATTGCCAATCTCTGAATTAAGGGGAGATGGGTCGTTTTTCTGGTCCCCTTTCTTCCTCATGGTTAACCCCATTAGTTTTCATATTTTATGATGTTCGGCCCATTAGTTTGGCGATTTTAAGACATTTCACCCCATTTCGTTGTTAATATTAAGACTTTTGTGTCATTTAGGCGTCGAGTTTTGGTGAGGTCAGTCCTCAAGGCAATAGTGAGTTGGGTCTATAATTAGGCCTTGTAATTGGGGTTGGGTGTGACAGGGATCTGCCTTGTGTGGGCCGATCGGCTTTCTACAGACTCCCGTATTCTTATGTTCTTATGTTTGTGCCATGAAATATATGCAAAAAGTTTTTGGATAATCTCACCGAGGTATTCGCCGAACCATCGCTTAATTCGCCGAAGACGTCGCAGAACATACGCCGAGGATTCGTTTATCCTTCGCATTATTTTATTCAAATGTGACAGTTCTCGCCGAGGTCATCGGCGAACCATCGCTCAATTTGCCGATGTCGTCGCGTAATGTCGCCGATTCGTCTTAGTCATCGGCAACATCGTCGCCGAGTGTAAACTTGTCAAACGTTTTTTAACGGTCAAAATCGTTGACGTCGCACAAATTCGTTGCGAATTGACAAGACTACGTCCTCGGCGACGAAAATCGTATGAAATCGCATCAGTGGGAAAGGGAATTCAGACTATCTTCTATTCTACAGCTGAGCTCTGGAACTCTCTCCCGGAATCAGTCTTTCCCTCTTCCTATGACTTAAATTGGTTCAAACTCTGTGTGTCCAGGCATTTTGGCTCGAACGTCCCTTCATTTTGGCCCTGTCACTCTTTCAACTGTGGGGGAGGCACTCGCTGCGGGCACCTCAAGTACTGTAGTGGAGTACTGTCTCTACTTATAAAGTTTGTAGAAACACTTTGAGGAATGCTGTTTCTACTATACTAGAAAAGCAACTAGGACTGAGCTATATTTCCTGTATCTATCTTATACTTGAAAGAAAGAAAATATATATATTAGAAGGTATTCGATCCTAATGATGCCACACACGTATGATATCGTTGAAATATCGTTACTGTACACGGACACTAATTAATACCTAGAGTGATGAAGGTATCGACCTTGGGGCTGTCTAATCTTCTGCTACTGAGCCTGGGAGCTCAGGCACTGGTGTGGCAGTGTCTGTGATACTACGTGTGACAACTAGTTGCTAGCAATCTCCTGGGGTGTTTCGGCAATTGTTTGTGAGTCACGTTGCAAGACCCGTGTGAACTATGCTTTCGTTTGCAGCTTTAGACCAAAGGAGTTGAATGGTGACATGGTGAGGTTGTGATCTTCTAACAGTAGGATCACACCAACTATATGTACAGTTCTATACTTAAATAAGTGTGTAACTGATATTGAAATGCTACTTAATGTATTGAACTCTTTCACGCTTTTATGATGCAGAAGTTGCCAGATTAGCAATAAGAAATAGAGTTTTCTCACTCTTATAATTACCTCTCCCAAAATAGTTTTCTGCCCACAGCTAACTCAAAGACACTGCAGAGGTTGAAGTAACTAAACTAAAGATTTCTAATACCCCTGATAGTAACAAAGGCTTTAAAGTCCTAATAGGCTCAAAATTGCGTCATAGCTTGAAAGGTTAATGTGAATAAATTGTACAGTCAACTATAGATGCGCTGTTACGTATATTTAACACCTTAAGAGCGGCCTAGGCGGTAATTTCTATGTCCGCCCAGCGTTTTTTTTTTTACCATAAATGTGGTTGTTTCCGTGCTCTTTTTTATGCATAAACAAGAGCCAGAGCGTAATACAAGTATGTATCCCTGAAAGGGCGTAAATTGGAGCTTTCCAATGACACCCGAACCATCCTTCTACGATCACTGGTTGTCTTGCAACGATCGTGCAACCGAAGGGCAAAATTGCTAAAATACGGTCATTTTCTTACATTATTACGTGTGAAACGAGTGAGAGAGGGTGGAGTACAAAGGAGTACATCTCAGTAGCTCCACGGCCACCGTGACGAGCGGTCAGGAGGTAATCTACGCTCCTCCCACCGCTCCGCTCTCTCTCGGAGCACATTACGTGCTCAAAATTGCATTCGACAATAGCCGGGACCCGTCCATAGACCACATTTATTTCACTCGACAATAGCCGGGCGCCGCCAAAGAAGGGTTAAATACTGTATATATATATATATATATATATATATATACATATATATATATATATATATACACAGTATATAATATATACTGTATAATATATATATATATATATATATATATATATATATACGGAGAAATGGATAGGTGATGAGCATGGAGGTTTTAGGAAGGGAAGAGGATGTGTAGATCAGATTTTTACCCTGAATTGTGTTGTGGAGATATATCTGGAGAAGCAACAAAAGGTGAATGCTGCCTTTATGGACTTGGAGAAGGCCTATGACAGAGTGGATAGAGAAGGTATGTGGAAAGTACTTAGAATATACGGAGTAGATGGCAAGTTGCTAAAAGCAGTGAAAAGCATGTATGAGGGTGCAAAGACGGCAGTATGTGTGGAGAATGAGCAGAGCGAGTTTTTTTTACCTGAATGTTGGGTTGAAACGGGTGTGTGAAGTCCCTGTGGTTGTTTACTGTATATATGGAGAGTAATGAAAGAAATACAAGGAAGAGCAGTGGATGTTGGTGTATCACTGACAAGAGAGGGAATGAGTGGAAGCTTCTTGTACTGCTGTTTGCTGATTATACAATTCTGATAAGCGATAACGAATGGAATTACAGGGTCTATAAATATATTTGGAACAGTGTGCGAAAAACGGAATATGAAGGTAAATGCGGGGAAGAACAAGGTTATGGTCTTTGAAATGGGGGAAGCCAAAGAGTGTGAGGTGAAGTTGAACGGTCAAGCTATGGAGAATGTCAGCTCATTTAAGTATCTGGGCAGTGTGCTGAGTAAAGTATGGATGAAGAAGTGCGGGAGAGGTGCAACAGGGAAGGTTTGTAGGAGTGCTGAAAGCAGTAACAAGACTTAGGGTGGTCAGTATGCAAGTGAAGAAGTCCTTGCATGACAGTGTGGTAATCTCGACACTGACTTACTGAAGCGAAGCATGGACGTTTGAGAAGAGACTCAGACCAAGAATGGGGTGGAAATGAGTTATTTGAGAAGTGCGTGCGAGTTACATGGAGGGATAGACAGACGAATGTGGAAGTAAGAAGGAGGTGTGGTGTGGAGGTAGATGTGCTGGAAAGTGTGAAAAGGAACACCTTGAGATGGTTCGGCCATATGGAACGTATGGGAAGCGAGAGAATGACTAAGAAGGTGTACGAGCGAGGTGGAAGGACGGAGAGGGAGAGGTAGACCAAAAGAGAGGTGAGGAAGTATATGGATGCAGGCGTGCTGGTTTTGTTGTTGTTGTTGTTCCCCAAGCTTCCTGGCCGAACAGCCCCAAGGCCCCGAGCAATTCCAAGGCCATAATCGAGCGCCCCCACAGAACCCTCCCTGCCGACCCCTATAAATCCGGAGTGACCAAGGCCACTCCAGGGCGGGCAGCTGAGGAGGGCGCGGAAAGGCCCGAGAAACCAAAGCCCCACCCAGGGCCCTGTGCCCTCAGCAATTATGAAGAGAAGTTGAGGGGCAAGGAAAATGTGACGCTTTGACTTCCAATCTTGGTAGATTGGGAGGTCAATCCACGAGAGACGCCGTTACTAGAGATCCAGAAAATATATAGTTAAAGGAACAGTCAGAGTAAGCTATGGGTATGGCAGAGATCGCTCAGCTCTCACTCTGATAGACCAGCCCATCACCACATGACTAGAACCCAATCCTCTCAGCATCAGCTAGGAAAGGCCCTAGAAAGCCGCCTTTGGCGGGGGGATAGCTCCCCTATATCAACCCCTTTCGGGGTTTGGGCACCCGCCTTTTCGGGGTTGGGCACCCGCGGTGCTGGTTGAGGAGGGGCGTTGACTGACTGGGGACAGAGGTGCATGGGCGCGGTACGTTCCTGGCCACCCCTGCGGGGATCGCGGCATCAGGCAATATATAATAGATAGATATATATAACAGTATATATATATAGAATGAGAGGAGAGAGAGAGATGGTGGTGGGGGGGGGGGGGGGGGGGTAAGAAGGGAAGGACATTACTTACCATGAATGTACATACTCTACTATAGGACTCTCGTGTTTTACTTAGAAAAGCATATCATATAACTCGGTTACTTTGATTTATTTGATATTTCCAGAATAATAAATACAGAAAATGTTTCATAATATGTAAACATGTTATTTGCATACGTGTTGCTAGAAACATTATAAAATACATATTTAGGTAATATACGTCCCAGTAATGTCATATTTAACCTAATGAAGCCAGTATGGCGTTACAGTCAGAGACCGTTCATGATTATAATATAGCCTGGCAATGTTCAGTACCAGCCTGGATCTCATTACTCTATATGATTTTTATCAATTAAATTCTGTCATAATGTTGATTGTTTGCACCAGACGGCTGTGAGGCAACTAATCATTGTACTACAGTAATTAACTGCTGCACTAGTACCGATTATATCACCACCATGCGTGCATGTAATATTAATTATCCAGCTTTATTAACATTTACTCGTACACATTGGCATGATGGCTAATGGAACTACTATATATATATTACTCTCTCGAATAACTTTGGTTTTCTGTGTAACACCTTAACATAAATATAATTATAGGACACAGGAAAGCTTACTAAGTATTACACTCTTTTGATGCAAACAGGATAATTTTAATAAAATCGAGTTTATTAAATTCGCTCCCCAACACCAAACACTCTAACCATTACACCATCAAGACAGTCAAAGGTTAAGTACATGACTACGAATTTGTATAAATTTATCGAGTACTGGATATCAATCAAATGTCCTCAAACCCAACTGCGCACTGAACAGGGAGTAGTGCTTGGTTTATGGTCCATATATTTATATATTGATTTATTTATGAGTTTCCTCGCTAGAGCTCTTTCAAGCTTAAACAAAACACCCCCTAGACCCCTTTTCAAAATAAATTTGTACATTGTCGGTAAAAAAATGTCCGGGCCGTTTCCTTCTAAAATTAGAGGCACGCTATCGCTCGCCAGGAATATATCGACACCTAAAGGGGAAAAGGTCTAAATATAGATAACAAAATGAGGTGAAAGGTCTCAAAATCGCCAAACTAGTGAAACGAACGTCTTAAAATCTCAAAATTGGGTCTAAACATGAGAGAGAAGGGGGTCCAGAACTAGCGAGTACCAACCCCTTAATGAGGCACAGATCTCTGCAGGCCAAGACATGTTTGTGCGTGAATATATTTTCAATCAAAAGTTAATAGGAACAAAGTGAAAACTAATAGGGTTTTTAGCATCCAACTTTAAGGTTACCGCCAAGAGGAATATTTACATAATGCTTATGATAACGTTTAAGAGGGAGGTAGTCGTTTTTAGATTTTAAGACGTTCGTTCTATTTGTTTGACTATTTTGAGACCTTTTGCCTCATTTCTTTGTCAATATTAAGACATTTCATACCATTTAGGTGTCGTCATTTTCCTGGCGAGCAATAGCGAGCCTGTAAATTTAGAAGAAACCTGTCTTCGGCAGCAACATTTGTCTACCGAAAATTGTACAAATGTATCTTGAAATGGGGTCTAGGGGGTATTCCTTTTAAGCTTGATGAAGGTCTTACGAGGAAACTTAAAACTAAATAAATATATAATTACATAGACCAAAAACCAAGCACTACCCCATTTAGGAAGGATCTCTAGCAATTATAAGGCTTTGAACTATCTCAATCAACCCTCTAGCTACCACAGATCCTGTCTAAGCTGCCTGAAATCATCTAAGTATAGCTAGAATAAAACATAACAGACGTCGCTGGTATAAATCATCTAAGTATAGCTAGAATAAAACATAACAGACGTCGCTGGTATAAATCATCTAAGTATAGCTAGAATAAAACATAACAGACGTCGCTGGTATAAATCATCTAAGTATAGCTAGAATAAAACATAACAGACGTCGCTGGTATAAATCATCTAAGTATAGCTAGAATAAAACATAACAGACGTCGCTGGTATAAATCATCTAAGTATAGCTAGAATAAAACATAACAGACGTCGCTGGTATAAATCATCAAAATATAGCTAGAACAAACATAAACAGACGTCGCTGGTATAAAAAAGGTTAAGGGGGGTGACCTGCTTTTTTTCTCTCTAATTTTCTCTCTTTCTCTGGCTTGTATCCATTCGGCCCAATTCAGCCTACTATTTCAAGTCGTATGTCCCCATCCAGGTGTTGATTTCTTCATGGCGAGCGATAGCGAGCCAGCATTTTATGGATAAATCCCTGGAGAAATTTGTTTATCGAAAAATGTACATATTTAGCCTGCTGTCAAATTTGTGTTTTTAAATATGCTGGCTTGCTACCGCTCGCCTGGAAAACATCGACACCTGGAGGGGAATACACGTCTTAAAACAGTAGGCTGAATGGGGCCGAATGGATACAACCCAGAGAGAGAAGGAGAGATAGAAAAAACAAAATAGGAGGTGGACCCCCTCCTGTGGACAATTTCCTCCACAGTTTATACAATGGACAGTAATATACAAGTTAATACACATTCACTTAAGGGGGATTAGCGGATTCATTGGCTCATTTATGTATCATTATATATTTTTGTTTTAGTTTTCTCCCTATACCTCCATCAAGCTTAAAATTACACCCGCCCAGTACCCTATTTACAGTTATATATGTAATTACAACCCCGCCAGTACCCTATTTACAGTTATATGTAATTACACCGCCCAGTACCCTATTTACAGTTATATGTAATTACACCCGCCCAGTACCCTATTTACAGTTATATATGTAATTACACCCGCCCAGTACCCTATTTACAGTTATATATGTAATTACACCCGCCCAGTACCCTATTTACAGTTATATATGTAATTACACCCGCCCAGTACCCTATTTACAGTTATATATGTAATTACACCCGCCCAGTACCCTATTTACAGTTATATATGTAATTTTTTCGATAGAAAAAGGTCTCGGCTGAAGGCCGGCCAAACTAATGAGCCGAATGTCTTTAAATCTGAAAGCTAATGGTGATAAACATGTGGAAGAAGAGGGACCACAAAAACTACCCATCTCCCCTTAAAAACAACCAATATGCAACAATGAGAAAGCGAGTAGATTTGAATAAATTATATGTAGCACATAATTATTCTTGTTGCATACATTTTGAGATAACTGTTGATGTTGGATTGTCAGCATAACTGCTGAGTTCTAGAACTCTCTCCCAGAATCAGTTTTTCCCACTTCCTATGACCTAAATTGCTTCAAACTTCGTGTGTCCAGGCATTTTGGCTCGACCGTCCCTTGATTTTGGCCCTGTCACTCTTTCAACTCTGGAGGAGGCACTCGATATAGGCAGTTCTGCCTTTTGTCTCCCTCACTCACATAGACAAAACAAATACATGAAAATGCTACAGCGATCGGAGTGGACGATACAAATTAGCCACATACTCTTCCTACGAACACACAACTACTCCTCTTTAATTTGCTAATAGAACAACGGTGAGTATAGTCTATTCATCCTAGGTTGGGCAGAAATCGTAGCCTCTAACCTCTGTAACTCAAAAAGAACTAGAGTAATCGAGCTAATCTTTCTACCAAATAGAAGACTTGGCTTGGGAATAGGTGCAAGCATTGACAGCTCATTTACTCTAGCCCTTTTTGAGTTACAGAGGTTAGAGGTTACGATTTCTGCCCAACCTAGAATGAACGGATTATACACCCAACAAGCTTAAGGCATTTTCTTCATAAGCCTCTTCCAGGGATTTGGCAGTAATAATCTTAGTGTTGATGTGTCCGAAGAAGAAGAAAAATAAATTAGAAGAGAGAGAAAGATATATGAGAAGAGAAAGAAGAATACATGAGCAGCAAGAGAAAGCTATATGAGAAGAGAAAGAAAAATGCATGAGGAGAGAAAGATAAAAGAGAAGAGAAAGAAAGATTTATAAGACGAGAGAGAAATATAAATGAGAAAATAATGAAGAATACATGAGAAGAGAGAGAAAGATAAAAAAGAAGAGAAAGAAAGATATATAAGAAGAGAGAGAAAGATAAATGAAAAGATAAAGAAAGATATACGAGAAGAGAGAGAAAGATACATGAGAGAAAATAAAGAATAATACATGAGAAGAGAGAGAAAGATACATGAGAAGAGAAAGAAGAATACATGAAAAGAGAGAGAAAGATACATGAGAAGAGAAAGAAAGATATATGAGAAGAGAAAGACACATTTATGAGAAGAGAGAGAGAGAGAGATAAATGAAAAGAGAAAGAAGCATAAAAACGTTCAGGATGTTATGATTTATAATATTAATTCATATTGAAAGGCGGTTACTTGCAATTAACTTGGTTTAATAGCTCATCAGTGGCTACAACAATGTAATTAAGAAGACTGCTATTATCTCGTATGGGGGAGCACAGGATTTGGTATTATGTTATTTTTACAAAGGAAGACAATGACACTCAAGCAACAACAAACTTAATGGTCCTTATTAGGCTACTTGTTAAAAGAGAGAGAGAGAGAGAGAGAGAGAGAGAGAGAGAGAGAGAGAGAGAGAGAGAGAGAGAGAGATTGCCACAACAATCAACTGGAGGGCTTCAGCTCCAGAAAAAAAAAATCAGTGGACCATAAACCAAAATGATGATGATACATTCATGGCAAGCAATTTATCTATGCAATATTTAAGATGATAGGGTTTATAGTTTTGGTAGGTTTATTTATTTACTTATTATTTTTCTAGTTTCCTCGGTATAGACCTCCATCAAACTTATACAAATATCCATCAGATCCCCCTTCTAGATTAATGTGTACATTTTCGGTAGATTTACAGGCCGAAGGTCGGTTCTTCCAAAATTACTGGATCAATATCGTTCGCCAGGATAAAAATCGAAACCTAAAATAGCACGAAAAGTCTAAATATTGACAAATAAATGAGGCGAAAGGTCTTAATATCAACAAACTAATGGGGGCAAACATCTTAAAATCTGAACACCGATGGGGCTAAACATGAGGGGGAAGGGGGACCAGAAAAGCGACCCATCTCACCTTAAATGCCTGGACTGTACGACACTACAACATTTATAGGCAACTGTGTCCATAACCTGACGATTCTGTTGAAAAAAAGTGCTTCGCCTTTCCAACAACTTTGTAACCATTATGTCTTGTGTATATTGTGTTATCAAATGTGAAGTTCTTACTTCGGCCATATTGTCATTGACTTTGATAATTTAATAATACTTGGATTAAGTCCCATCTTACTCTCCAGTCTCCGGTTTACCACGGTAAACAAGATTAACTCTTTTAGTAGTTCCTTATATGTTGTATTTCTTAGTGGAGGAATCATTATAGTGTTTTTCTTTTCTATATTCCAACCACTCCCTCTCGGTCTCGGGCATAGGCTGAGAGCCTGTACATTCAACCGCGAATCATTGAACGGTGAAGCCCGTGATATCTCTTTCCAGTCTAGGGAGTGAGACATGTGAAGCACTTTTTAGCTGCAACCAGCCCCTGCCATCTTGCCTTCACAGGATGCTTGGTGCTTAGTTGCCCACTCACGGCTCGAAGCAGCCCCATCTCTGATGCTGCCTCGCTCCAGTACTTCACTGTCTCACCTCCTAGACTCGGACCATCACTCTCACAACGCCACCTATTGAGCAATGAACTCGCTAGACAACGTCCACCTGTAGCATGTTTTGAATATGGGAATATTCATACAGTGCTATTTAATCAGGGGACAATGAGGGTAATTATTTAGCGTTTCGGTGGGCTTTGTGGTAATGCACTGATACTAGGTACAGCACAAAATTCCCATCCCAGTTAATATCTTCCCATTGACCATATTAGGATTAGAACCTACTGTAGGTCATTGGATTACCAGTCCAGTGGCAAGACCACTCCACCACACCTCCCTACTCTCTATTGTACTCTCTCTAGTTTATAAATGTCTACTTTATAGTATAGCAACCAAAACTGGAGACAATATTCCACATGCGGACAAACATGAATATTTATGTGTGATATCAAGCCAGTTTATGTGTCTGATTGTTATATTGCCTTATTGTCTAGCTTTATCGTGATAACTGTGTTGGTGGTGTAATGGTTTAGATGCTTATGTTCTGGGTGTGCTGTCCCGAGTTCGAATCCCGGGAGGACCATATGCTTTCATTAGTTTATTCAAGTGTATTGGGGTTTGTAATGGATGATTAATGTTAAGAAGGGGGCGTTCCTTAATTAGTGGTTATGAGATAGTTATCAAACAGCATTTTGCTCTGATAATTTACAAGTGATATGAAGAACATAATACTAAATACTTATTTCCAATCATTATATTGTCACCAAGTCGCATTCGCAGTCTATTTCATTTCTACCGTATCTAAGTAAAATATTATTTGCATACAGTTAACCACTTCTGTATCAGCGATGTCTTTTACATTAAATTTTGATTTCAGCTACATTTAGACGATTCCATGAAGCTTAGGAAGCATGTATGGTAGCTAAGAGGATTAATTGGGCTAGTGTGTAGCCTTTTAATTAGTAGACGTCTGTTGTAAGCTGAAAATAAATGGCCAAATAGTGGCCAGAAAATAATGAAAAAGGATATCACCGATACTGAATGGGTTAAGCAATTATTATCGGTCGTATACACTCCTATTGTCAAATATGTAAATTCAGTAGGCTTATGTAGATCATTATTATTGTAATTGAGTAGCAGTGAAAGCAAAATCTTTAGTCAAGAGATAATAATAACTTATAAATGCAGATTAAGTTTATATGTTCATTTAAGGGGCCAACCTCGATTTTTGTCTCTCTCTCTGAGTTGTATCCATTTGGCCCCATTCAGCCTACTGTTATAAGACGTTTATCCCCATCTATGTGTCGATTGTTTTCCTGCCAAGCGGTTAGCGAGCCAGCCTATTTTATGAAATTAATTTTTGACAGCAAGCTAAATTTGTACATGTTTCGATAGAAAAATTTCTATAGCGAAGCCGGATTTCTCCATACAATGCTGACTCGCTATTGCTCTGCCAGGATGAAATCGGCTCTTGGATGGGGATAAACGTCTTAAACCGTACGCTGAATGGGGCCGAATGGATATAAGCCAGAAAAAGAGAGAAAAGGAGAGAAAACACGCAGGTTCGCCCCCCTTAATTTCAGGTCTGGTACCTCAGTAGTTATGACCATCGTTTCCCCGGCACCACACACTCAGGCTTGGTAGTAGCTTTGCATATATTAGGAGACCAAAACTGTAATGCGCTTGCCAAGTGGGGCTGGCTTAATGATAATGTATTGTTGATTATGTGGAGAGAGAGAGTTAAGCGTAGTTACACAGATACTCAGGCCACACAAACCTTGCCGCACCTACTAGGTTGTCTTGCTTAATTACTACTACACAGAAACAATTTATAATAGAATAGGACAGCAAAGTAGAAGGCTCTCCACCCACCCTCCAGCCCCTCCGCCTAAAAAGCCGTACCGGAAAATAGGATGAATTATAACCTTATGGGTCAGGAAATGCCCACAGGAAAAGTTTGTATAGAGTATAGAGTTAAATTAGTCTGAGAGGAAACTTACACTTACAGTATATAGCTACTGATTCATTCATATTAATCCAGTCTCCATTCAATGTTCGTGCATGCTCTTTATAATACTCAAGCCGCGGCGCCCGACATATGTCGGGCAAGAGAACAATGGACTATTGTCCGGTACCCGACAATAGTCGGGCAGGATTTTGAGCACATTATCGGCTCTGAGAGAGAGTCCACGCGTTGAGAGGACGATAGGCAGGCTTTGACAATCCGGCCCGACCACAGAGCCGCGACTGACAGCCCCACTGCAACATTCCACAACCACTGTCTCGCGAGACCAGGAAAAAACCAAGGAAATTACCTTATTTAGGGATTTTTCACCTCCGGTTACGCAATTGCTACAGGGCAACCCGTGGTCATACAAGGATGATTCAGGTGTCACTGGAAAGCTCTATTATCGCCCTTTCACGGATACATAATTGTATTACGCTCTAGCTCTTGTTTATGCATGAAAAAGAGAATGGAATGAGGCTCGTTTAGGATAAATATGCCCTCCAGGCAGGTAGTAGAAGTTACAAACATCCCCGTCGGTAAGGGGTTAAACGTATCGATTGAATTACTAGCGACACCGCCCTTTTGACCACACTGTATGTGAAGATATTTTGTGTGACATGTATGCATGCCTCTTTCTATTTAATTTCATTTCATTTCCTCGGTTTGTTTGCCAGCATTGTTATCATTTGTGATATAATTGATAACTACTCGGTCAAATCCTTTAAGGGGGCCCAATTCGTTTTTTTTTTCTCTCTCTATTCCTCTGTCTATGGCTTGTATCATTTGACGCCATTCAGCCTACTGTATTAAGAAGTTTATCCTCATCCAGGTGTTGGGTTTTTTCCTGGCAAAGCGGTAGCGAGCCAGTATATTTAAAAAAAAAAAAAAAAAATTGACAGCAAGGCTTAATGTGTACATTCTTCATTACAATGCTGGCTCGATATCGATCGCCAGGAAGAAATCGACACCTGGATGGGGATAAACATCTTCAAACAGTAGGCTGAATGGAGCTGAATGGATACAAGCCAGAGCAAGTGAGAAATGGAGAGAAAATAAGCAGGTGACCCCCATTAAATATCTTAAAACACTCGATAAGTTGGCCTCGTAACATATTTTCTTTAGCATGAACAAATATAATGTATGTAATATATAATTAGCTTGTTTCTCATAGAGATTAACTTAGTTGGTCTACGCTGCACGGATTCTAGTCTGTCAATGTCTTTCTTGAGATACGGGGACCAGAACTGAACGCCATATTCAAGTTGGAGTCCAACAATGCTTTCGAATAACGGCAAACTAATGTTCTTGTTCTTTAAAGGTAAACTTTCTGTTGATAAATCCCAAGGTTTTGTTAGCTTTATTTGCCGGAGCCACACAATGCTCTGAGGATTTTAGGTTTTCAAATATAATAATTTGAGATCTTTAATCTAGAGTTTGTTTTTATTAGTTGGCCTTTCATTTGATATATATTGGAGAATTGTATTTCAGATACCCCACACACAGACAGAAGAGGATAGTGACAGGACAAGTGAGTGGGGGAGGATGAGAAGAGGTAGGTGGTGTGTGGTTTGGTATTGATGAAGGTGAAGGTCTTGACTATGGTGTGTGAGGGGATCCTGGGGGACTCAATGGAGTTGGGTTGCTTGAACTCATCCTTCATGGCCCTCTTGCGCACTGTGGTCCCCTTCAGTGTGGGGGAAATCCTCTTCCTACAATGGACCAGTCCCCAGCCCTAAATGACACAACCTAGAACCTCTTTACCCTGATGTATGAGTCAGGGTCCTTGTGCTCCCCTGAATCAGGCACGCTATCAACTGAGCCAGCTGTCCGGATGGCTTAGTTGATAGCATGCCTGATTCCCATCTTGAAGGTCTCGCGTTCAATCCCCGCTCAGATTGAAAACGTTTTACTGGGATACAGCTGGCGGTGACCATCTCCCCATGAGCAAGGGGATGGGTAATGGTCTCTGTTAGACTAAAGAAAGCTAAGCGCCTGTGAATCCTCGAAGGAGGAGATACGGGCGCTATATAAGTAACCAGAAGATTATTATTAGTATTATTACATTCCCTCCTCCACTCGTCCCCTATAATGTAATAGGGTGTCTCTGATGTTACATGGTCCCCAATGTTGTGATAGGGGTGTCTCTGGTGATAGAAGTCCCCCTGGTATCTGAAAAGGGTGTTTCCGGGTGGATGGAACTCAATAGCCTTGGCGGGCAACCCATCTAGGGGAACAAACCCTAAGCAAATTACCGATGGACAACATGCTAATCGGTGCCACTTACAGGTGGCGATCTCTATAACAGATGGGGAGATTGCAGGTACCAGTCGTACAAGGAAATACCCAGAGGAGGCCTATAGGCATATGATAAGGAGTTGCTGGAACTTTTGTTTCATTTTTCTGGCTTCCCTTACTGTTTTTGTTTGTGCCTCACCTACACAGAGTGATCCACCTGGCTCTCACAAACCCATCCTCCTGCTATCTACTTCAATACACTAAACAAGCACACCACACTTTCTCTCACAAAACAAAGTATTCGTCTCTACCAGCTGAGTCTGGCTCGGTAGTTTGTTCGTCCCCACTTGGGTTTACTCGGTCTTGCTTCAGTCCTTTCGTCCCTACCTGCTTTCAACTCTGGGAGAGGCACTTGTCACAGGCAGCTCTGCCTTTTGTCTCCCTCATCCACATAGAAGAATTTTTTTTCGCTCCATTTGTTTGTCCATTATAAGACTTTTCGTCCTATTTCTTTAACGATATCAAGACCTTTCGTGCCATTTAGCTGTCGATTTGTACCTGGCGAGCTTTAGCGAGCCTGTAATTTTAAGAGGAACCGGCCTTTGACTGGGACATTTTTCTGTCGAAAAATGTACACATTTATTTTGAAGGGGGGTCTAGGGGTTGTTTTTTTAAGCTTGGTGGAAGTATAGGGAGGAGACTAAAACAATATGTATGTACTGTATAATTATACTCTGTCACATACCCCATTTTTTATTTTATTTTTTAAATGCATAAAGATAAATAAGCAAATAAATGCACCCATCACACATTAATACCAGCTGCGTTGTTCCCCAAGGGGTTGGCCATCGAGGTAACTATACTCGGTTTCATTTCATTTTATCTGACGGTAAATCGAATCCTTTAGCAGCTAATTTCGCGATGTTTAATAGAAAAATATGAAACTACTGTGTCTCTGCATCATATTTAGACCAAGTTTATATAATTAACACAATATTTAACTATACCAATATAACTGAGAAATCTTGATGGGAACTTTGAAATTTACCATCAGTTGAAATGAAACCTAGTATAGTTCGATCACCTAGACTGTTGTCAGGGGGATGGTTGTTGTTATAGTTGTTGTTGTTGTTGTATAGTGTGTGGAGGTAAATTTAACCCCTTCACCACGATGACGCCTTTTTACCTGTGTTTGGTTAACCCCTTCTGTACCGGTGACGTCCTTTTCATTATAGACGTGATTTTCCGGTCCCGTCGCAAGACCACCGTCTCAACCGAGCCGTCGCAAGATCATCACAAGACGGGAAAAACAACACAGGCTTGCTCCAAGCCAGCGCACCATTTTACAAATATATAGGCTAGGCTATACAACTTCCATTTCATCGGAATAACATTCACCGCCAATTTAATTATCATACGGATTATATAAATGCAATTCTGATGTGAAAAAACAATCTGTAGGCTAAATAGCATAGGCCTAGTCACAGCTGGGGTTTGTTGTTTCGTGGACAAAATCTAACCAAGCGTACTGTCCGACATTAATTTATTATCAACAATTGGATATTCGTTACTGTGGGCTCTTATTACTCTACTTCCTAATAATAGGCAAGTAAATTATAAGATCATGTTTGGATAAACAAATATACCGAAATAAATTAGAATGAAGAAACAGTAAGTTGAGTGAGATGTTTCAGCTTGCCGGCAACCCAGCTCCGGAGCTCTCTTGCCGTCGCAAGAGAATATTGGTGTCTCGCTTGCTAAAGGTGGGCTTGCGACGGGACCGGAAAAACAGTTTTTCGGGTAGATCTTGCGACGGTGGTCTTGAGACGGGACCGGAAAAACACCCCTTATATGTTGACAACTATTAGACGATTTGTTTTAGCTTAGGAATGACGTTTACACATTACAAGGCAGCAGACTATCTAAATTAATCCTTATAGCTTCCATGTATCCATCTGAAGCTTTCTAAAATCGTCTAAATGTATCTGAAATAAAATACAAAATACGTCACCGGTACAGAACGGGTTTTACAGACGATTGTATGCAGTTTAAGAAGAACCTATGTTATTCTGAGGCATTATTTATATCGTATTTACCCCCTTGAGTCATATAAGTAGATAATAAGCTAAAGGAAATCGTCCAATGGTAACCAGAATATGAAAGAAATTATGTCATCGTGTTGAAGGGGTTAAGGGGAGGTTTTCAGTTTGTTCCCTAGACCTCCATCAAGCTTAATAAAACACCCACCCAAGACCCTCCTTCAAGATATATTTGTACATATTTCGATAGAAAAAAATTCTCGGCTGAAGGCCGGTTACTCTTAAATTACAGGCTTGCTATCGCTCGCTAGGAAAAAATTTACACCTAAATGAAACGAAAAGTCTCAACATTGACAAAGAAATGGGGCAACAGGTCTTAATCGCCAAACTAAAGAGCCGAATATCTTAAAATCTGAAAACTAATGGGGATAAACATGAAGAAGGGGGACCAGAAAAACGATCCCTTAACCTAAGAAGTGTGCATGGGGGTAATTAGAAACATCCCCCTGTGCTGACGTATTTGAGCTGTTTCCATCACTAAAATATTCATTTTACCATAAATAGCATTAATACTTATCCATACGCACCTATGATGGGTTGATTATAAAGGTATTAACCTGAAACAACAATAAAACGAGTGAAAACAGCGTTTGGATGGTCAAAATCGGAGATATAGGCCGCGAGTTATATAATGTATGGGTGAGGCAACCTGCTTTCCCGCCAATTTCCCCCAAGGCCACTGAGACACAGTCGATCGATATTCTCTCTCTCTCTCTTGCACTCGCTTGCTAACACTGATGACAATGCCCTGCTTGCAACTCGCTAATGTTAGCACGAAAATATACCTCAGAATAAGGGAAACAGGGAAACAGGGGAAAATAGGTGATAACTGAAGGAGGGGAGGAAAGTGAGGAAGGAGGGGAGGTAGAGCAGTGATATTTTGCATGGCCCAGGGGGAAAAAAAATAAAAATAAAAAATAAAAAATTTGATGTTTAAAGTTGATTTTTTTTTTCTCTGACTCTTAAGAGTCTTCCCGCAGTCCGCCGGGGGAACTCTTAAGAGTCTTCCTGCAGTTCCCGGGTTAAAAGCAATATGCAACAATGAGAAAGCAAGTATTTATAGTAAATTATATGTAGCACATAATTATTCTTGTTGCATGAATTTTGAATTTACGGGTGGATGGGACTCGTTAGCGTCGGTCGGCAACCCATCTAAGGGAGATAACCTTATAAAATTCCAGGTGGATAGGACTGGTCAGCCTTATTCGGCAACCTGTCTAGGGGAGTAAACCTTATACAACTCCGTACTCCTACCTTAGGGTGAAGCAGGTTAGTGGATGGATTAGCCGCACATCGCTGTAGAAAAATAGTGCTAACAAAATACATAAAAGGTCTCGGAGTCGGATGGATGAGTGGTCAATCCTGTAAGTAAACTTCTAAATAATCCAAATGATAACAAAATATTTTGGTCTACTCTTAACTCATTTAAATCCAACCTAACTACTGCTTCATCCATTCCACCATTAAAATCTCCGACTGGCAATCTTGTAAGTGACCCACGAGGTAAAGCTAACCTTCTTGCGGATATTTTCTCCACCAACTCAACCTTAGATGAAATAAATCAAGATGTCCCTGTACTTAATTTTAATTCGCCTGAAATTCGCTCACACCAGACATGTCAAAACTATTTTGCAGAATCTCTCAGTAGATAAGGCTCCTGGTCCAGATGAAATTCCTCCAATAGTACTTAAGAATTACTCCTTGGTGCTCGCTCCTGTATTGGCAAAAAATTTCCGTCTATGTACTCATACCTCATGCTTCCCAGTACCCTGGAAAGAAGCAAACATCCATCCGGTTCCTAAAAAAGGTGCCTCTTCAGATCCATCAAACTACAGACCAATAGCTATAACTTCCACTCTTGGTAAAGTCTTTGAAATTATATTAAATAATCACATAATTAAGCATCTTGAGAATAAAAATTAATCAGTGATAGGCAATATGGTTTTAGACGATGGCGATCTACTGCAGACATCCTTTTGGTGCTTACGCATCAAATCAACCAAGCTACAGACCAACATGGTGACACACATACAATAGCACTGGATATATCAAAGGCATTTGATAGAGTCTGGCATCATCCTTATTGTCGAAGATGTCACACTACGGCCTTGCATCATTAGTTCCACTCATTTCTTCTTATCTCATAACAGAAAATACGTGTAATGGTAGATGGCCTTTATTCTCAATTTACCTCAATAAATGCTGGTGTTCCCCAGGGATCAGTTTTGGCCCCAATTCTGTTCCTCATTCATATCAATGATCTCATATATACCACTCATAATCCAATGCATTCCTACGCAGATGACTCAGCACTCCACAGTTCCTTCACATTTACCAATTCTTTCACCCAACCCGATCTTATAAATTCAAAAATAAACACTGCAATTTCTCTGAACCAGGACCTTTCTAGAATTAATGGATGGGGACAAAAAAATCTAGTTTCCTTTAATGCACAGAAAACCAAGTACATTCAATTTTCTAACCGACAGAATCTCACTGACTCCCATATATTTTTTAATGATGTAAATATTCCCACTTCCCCTAGTATTGACATTCTCGGTGTAACATTAACTACTAACTTGAGCTGGACACATTATGTTAGATACAGTTAGAAGCATTGCTAAGAATGCCTCTAAAAAACTGGGACTCCTGTACAGAGTTCGAGAATTCTTCACTGACGAGCAGTTGGCCGTGATATATAAAAGTCATGTGCGTTCTCAGATGGATGACTGTTCACCTCTGTGGGGTGGAAGTGGAGTGGTTGCATTGAGGCAGTTGGACAAAATTCAAAATAAAGCTATTAGATAAATCAATAACCCTGCAATCACACAGGACCTTCCTACATTATCCATACGAAGAACCGTTGCATCCCTTGCATTATTCTACAGATATTTTCACAGCAATTGTTCCGAGGAACTTGCTTCAATTGTGCCGCCTCTCCACATCTTTCCCCGTAGAACTAGGGCAGCTGAGAGCGCCCATGAATTTACACTTTCTCCTCCACAATGCAGAACTTCTGCTTATCAGAATTCATTTATCCCAGAGCTACTACTCTTTGGAATTCACTTCCCTCGAATTGCTTTCCACAAACTTACAATCTACAAATGTTTAAATCCAGTTGTTACAAACATTTTATGAATGGAGGATGCCTTTAGGCACATGGACCTTTTTGTGTTATCTTCCTCCGTTCATTGTCTCTTAAAAAAAAAAAAAAAATCCTTCAGTAAACTGACATGGGTTGTCCGACACTCTTATGCCATTTCCCACTGGTGAGACAAGATACGATTTTCGTCGCCGAAACCAATAAATTGGCACATTCGTGACATGTCTCAACACCTCTCATAAAAAATCGTTTGACTCTCAGGCCTCTCAGGCTCGCAAGGGCCCTCACGGGTCGTCGCACAATGTTCGCACAGTTCAAAATTTTGGACGAGGACTCACGATGATTGGTTACCCTCGCAAGCATCGTCGAGCATTGCCGAAGGGTTTCTGCGATCATCTGCGACATCGGCGAGACATCGCGGATGGTTTCGCACAAAAAAACTTTTGCAACGCTGCCGGATACTCACCCATACCCACCGTCGCCGATGTTCTCAGATGTTCCGGGAACATCGACGATGCCAAAGAGCACCTTCGGCCGATGCTCTCAGATGTTCCGGGAACATCGACGATGCCAAAGAGCACCTTCGGCAGGGGGGTAAACAAAATATTATGCTAGTGAGATATCTTCACCTACGGTGAAATTCCACATAGTGTTATTTTTGTTGTTGTTGCTAAATCTTATAGAATAACCTTTCCTCTTGCCGTTCATGAAAACACAAACAATATAAAAAACAATATTATGGGTGAAAACCGCCTGAGAGTTAGGGCAAATACGGGTGAACGATGATATGCGTTCACCTACGGTGAACTTCCACATATTGTTATTTGTGTTGTTGTTGTTGATGAAAACTTTTAGAATAAACTTTCCCCTTGCCGTTCCTGAAAACAAAAAAATATCAACAGCAGGTATTATTGGTGAAAACAGACCGTTAATATTTTGCTGCGGAATGTGATTCCTATAAGAGCGAAAAACTCTAATTATATGATTTATTTCTATAAAATCCAATAATGATGATAGAATAATTTCAAACACCGCCATCATTGTTCAGCGGACATACTATATATATTTTTGTATTTGAGAGTAAGCTAAAATTGTATATTTTTCGATGAGTTAGAAAAATTTTTTCCTCTCTCGGCGATAGGCCGGATTTCCTCCATCACAATGCTGGCTCCCTATCGCTCACCAGGAAGAAATCGACACCTGGATGGGGATTAAACGTCTTAAAACAGTAGGCTGAACGGGGCCGAACGGATTACAATGCAAAGAGAGAGGGAGGGAAAAATAGAAAAAAAAATAACCAAAACCGAGGAGGGTGGACCCGAGGAGAGGGAGAGAAAGATAAAACAACAAACAGCAGGTGGGCTCAATGTTTTGCGTTACGGCTTAACAATGAGGGAAAACTTGTACTAAAATCAAGATGGGCGGCTGGGCGGGGGTCTTATTCAATATGGATGACTATCGTGTTTGATGCGTGACCATTGAGGTGTTTTGAGGGCTTTCCGTAGATTTAAGAGGTGTTAATACAGTTCGCACACTAATTTATGACAATATAGTTGTGTAATATATTTTTACTAGATTTCATAATATGATGGTTCTATAGACTCGTTAATGCAGTGGTATATATATATAATTAAACATAATTTGATACGTAAATATCAGCTTATTGAAACAAGAACAATTTAGTTTCATCTAATGTGGGTTGTGATAGGCTGGGCGAAATTTTAATAAATCATTGAAGTATTGTATTTACTTCCTTTTGTAGTTACTAACAAATACGTGTTCAGTAGCAAATTGGCTGAACATAAGGTATTATATTCTGTAGCTGTAGAATTTGGCAGGTTGAATGTACTGCGCCTGCGCACTATAGTTTCTTTCCTACAAAACAAGCCTATTGTGCGCTTTTAAGTTAACCAATTTATAATCACACTATCAAATTCGGTCAGCTAAATATGTTCCCGGCTATATTTCTTTTTAGACCAGTGACAGGAAATCAATCAATGTGAAATCCTAATGTCATAGACCACAGAGGCAGCAAATTACATGCCTTGGAGATGCAGGAAATTCGAAAAAGATGATGACAATGTTTTTTACAGCCACTTATTTTCCACCGGCGACTTGTTTAGGTGGGTCAGCTGACCGCGGCGGGATATACGTACTGTACAGTGTTGCCAACGTCTATTTTTGTTCGCACCATTGGGCTAGTTAGGATTCGTTCATAAGCGTAGATTTGCGAGTTTATATTTCTAACGACTTTTTTTTATCTTCTTGATTTACAGTGTGATGGGTTGTGGATAGGCCTCTGAAAGTATTATCCTAAACTAACTAACATTGAGGAAAGCGGAATTGGGCGGGTTCTATATACTATTAAAGTTGTACGAGGTGTCGAGTGTTTGAGTAGCCTATAGCTAAGGCTACATTGTCATACAAACGTTCATCATGGCTTTCTGTTGGTTTGTACTATACATGTATGGTAGCCTATGTGGTGGTGACTGAATAGCCTAATTAAGTGAATGTTTGTGAGGGGGGATTGGGACATTGATGCAGATTTGATGAGTGCATGATTGTGGATACTAATTTATGTGGTATTTCATTAATATTTAAATGATGTGACACGTAGCCCACTACTCATACAGTAGGCTATATCGGGACTAGGCCTAGTTATATTTGGGGAACTCATAATATCATGCATGCCATGGCTGTTAAAGATAAACATATCAGAAAATGTGTGATGATAGGAATTAAAATATCTGAAATTGTCTGTTGGTGGCGGTATTAAGTGATTGGGCTACGTTTGGGAGAGTTTGGAGATGTGATTCGTATTGGCAACCTTTGAATACCCACACACACACACTACACACGCACGACACAATCTATATCTCAACATTTTAACCTTCATTAAGACTATAGTCCACATTATATTAAGATTTCCATCTGTGAGAAACAAATATCTAACACCATTACTGCTAATGTGCACATAGATGCGCTCAAACTAATGTCAAATTTAACAAAGTACGTAAGGTGGTGACTAGATGTTTACTGTCCGAGCAGTTTCGTATAATGACTATTTAATTTAATGGTAGCGAAGACTGGCATCAATTTATTATGCTCTTTGCCAGATCTGAAACTAGTTTATACTTGGTATAATCTATATATCCAGTAAAGTGGCTCATGACGATTCTTTTAATAAGTTCACCTCGAGTGGTTCTATACATATCATTTTAATTTTAGGACATGGATACCTATCTATTAACTATTAACACGACTCTATTTTCGAATGACTGCCATGTGTTTTTGTGGGCCTAATCAAATAAGTTTTATTAATCATAAATACTTACTTTGTATCTTGGACAATGTACTGAATAGAAT